>JAJTWR010000260.1:2680000-3332500 GCA_021613335.1 Whitmania pigra
GATAACATGGTGATTATGGTGGTGGTAATGATGATGATCATGTTTTCATTTATTTCAGTCTATTGGAAGGCAGTCATCATCTTTATGACAACATATGCAGGTGGGTTGAATATTTAGTTCCATCTGTGTCACTGGTCGTCGTGGTAACGTAATTAATATTTGTTAGGCCACAACTGATACACATTAATAAAAAGAAATGAGTGTATAGATATATTTTCAAACAGTTTCTGATGATGTCAAAAATACCTGCCAAGCATAAAAAATGTTTCTGGCTGGTTTGTAGGGGCACACCCCGACCACCCATAAATCCAAGGCTGACAATGTAAGGTATAAAACACGACGCTAAGTGAATTTTCAAAGTGCTTACTGCTCCCTTGTCAAGTTGATTGATGGGGACACGATTTTCAACTCATCGTGACCAACTCAGAACTCTTTGACGATAAACATGTTGCACAAAATTTATAACTTTTAGAGACTTTTAAACTAAATTAAATCACTTGAAAATTCAAATAACACCTCAATTCAGTTTTTATTTTTGTCACGTCCATGACGTCACCGCCATCTTCAGTATTTCATCGAAATAAAGATGACATCACACGACTCGGAAGGAGGCATTATTGCCGCTGCGAGTGGAAGATAAAAAGGTGCTTCCAGAAACCCAGACGTCCTTTGGGCGCTTTTAAGGAGTTGCACATTCTTCGAGCAATTTTCTTATGAGGAAAAGGTGCAATATTAATTTGTTGTTTAAATTAGGCCTCATATTTTGTCATTTTAAATTATTTATTATAGATTCCTTTTTATAATTACTCTTTGTCACTGACAATTTATGCTTTTATTATTAATTATGAATTTATTTTGATTTATAATATGTTTAGCATTTTTATCGGGAGTAAGTGTTTTTTATCATTTTTGAGAATCTTCTGAAAAATATCGCACGAGGAGATGTAATCTTCGATTGTTCGTCGTGAGAGTTCAGAGCATCGGAGTGTCGTAAATCCAAAGCACCTTTGAAGCATCATTCATTCACTCAATTCGAACATTTTCAATTCCGAACGCTTTCATCTTCGGCTCACCAAGAATTTTGTTATGACGATTATAATTCTGCTTTAAATCGACAGAATCGTACGGGATCTAGCTACGATAATGGCCATAGTAAAAAAATTATTAATATTATTATTACAAAATTATAGACATTATATTTTTAGAATTATTTTTATGCAAAATATTCCGTGCAATTTGATGCCATGAAAAAACAAATTGAAGTCAATGACACGGGAAATCACTTGGCATTCGTCCCATTTGAACATCAAACGATGTTTATTCATAAATATAGGACTTTATTGGTAACGCTTTAATTTGGCTATTCGAAAGTATTCGAAAGTATTTCTGATTTCGAAAAGGATTTAACTAAACAAGAATTAGGTTTAACGGAGAGGTTTCCACCTCACTCAAAAAAAAAAAAATGACGCTCTTGAAAGTTCCTTTTAATTAGGCAAGTTTGCAATTACAACCGAATTCTTAAACTTCAAACTAGACCTGGATGGTTCAAGAAATGGACAGAAACTTAATTTTAAGCAACAATTTTAAGAAGCTTTTTCCATTTTTACCCAGCAGCAAAAGATAATATTTCAAATGATGATTTATGCAGACGCACTGTTATTCCTGGGAGGAGAAGCAATTTGGAGAGAAAATGAAGATCAGTTGAAGGGAGGCACAATAATTATCAACCCTTCTGCGATATTTCGGGAAAATAGGGGAGTGGTTGTCGGGTGGAACGTGTACACGACCCGAGGCAGAAGAAGCCAAGTTTGACATTGAAGTTGATTTGGAGTTTCAATAAGTAGTTATGCTGATTATTTATTTTTCAGTTAGTTCATCTTCAGGTGTGGAGGAGGCTGGAAAGTATTTGGTTCGATAGGGTTGGAGAAACGAACATCACGGCCCTTTGGGTGGGCCACAATTACTTTCTGCTGCACCCAGATGATAGAATTCTCATTTCGAAAGGAGATGTTCTTGGTGAACTCTTGAATATTACTTATTCAATGAATAAGGCTAAGTTTGAATCACTCATTAAACTGCGAATTGATTGGTGCTAATAGAAGAATCTGCCTCAGGTATTTACTTCCCTGGTTACAGTCCTGTTCCTTGGTCTCCGGTTCAATGCACCGACAGCGACGACATTCATCTCTACAACTACCACTCGACACGAAACACTCCAGTCATGTTCAACAGAAACATTTCCGCCAACTCTCCTTGTAGGATTTATTCTCTCAACGCCACCATAATGGAAGAACAAGGTCAATCTCCTATCAGTAAATTGTACAAAACGGACCTGCAATTAAGATTTAAATGAGGGTTTAAAATGTTGAAATAATTTTTAGAAATGCAGAAATTTGACCTCGATTATGGAGAAATGCGAGACGGACGCTACAACAGGAGGCCTTATGGGCGATACTTGACGGTTAACAGAAAAGTCGACAGCAACAAAGCAAGTCTACAACAACTTCACCAATTTTTCTTGGTGGGACTCGTCATCATACCTCGGCTGACATCTGGTCAATCCATAAAAATGCTACCTTCATTAATTGCATTTTATTCTTTTTGGAATATAATTTCTTAAATGGATCTATTATCATCCAAGACGCTTAAACTGTACATATTTTGTTTCTGATGATGATTAAAACATTAAAATTACTCGATTTCAGAATTCTCAAATTGTTTCATTTTGAAACGAGTTTGCTTCTTTTTTGTGTGTTTACTAATTTTATTTTCTTCAAATTTGTTTATGTTAGCTAATTTTGGGAAATTTTAGCTTGAACGACATTTGGCAAAAACAAATGTTTTGCATTAACCTTTTAGATCCCAAAGGGTCCACTTGTGGAACATCATGATTTTCGCTCATTTATGTAGCAAAACATACTTTTATAGGGAATGTTAAGTATTTTTTGGAGAGTTCATAAGCAACTCCATGATAAATATTTACAAGTGAATAAAAATAATAATATTTTCAGCATTAAAATTTATTTTAAAAATCGTGATTTTTTGTGATTTTTATGTTAATTGTAAAAAAAATTGTACAAAGGAAAGATTTTATAGGAGTAACAATGTTAATGTTGTTAAACAGTCCTGTTTTGGCGATAGTATGTGATTGAATAATATTTGTTAGCTTGCATAGGAGATAAGTGCATGTTTTTAATGATGTTCCACTGGTGCTTCTCCCAATTGCACATGGCCGTACATTTAGAAATTGATTTCAGGAGGGTTCAAATATTTTATTTATAACAGTTTACATATAAAAAGTCTAATTAATTACTTTTATTTAATTATTTAGTTGTCATATATCAATTATTTAGAAATTAGTTTGGGGATGTAAATTTAGGTTTTTTTATATTTAATTTGTAGGGGTGTATGGGTTCAATCCCCCCTTCAATATGGCCCTATTAGTGCATTTATAACAAGGCCAACGATTGCCTCTCATAGCCGACGGTAAGAGTTGGGTCCACCAAGGCAAAACCGACAGGGACATCCGGCTGATCACAGGATGCGGCCCGCCCCCCGACTTAAGCGAGATTCAAAGGGCCAAAACGTTTGAAGGCGGAGGAAACTCCTCTGAGGATCCCAGTCGGAGCTCCAAGGCGGAGTAATAATTAACATGTGTTTGGCAAAGTATCTTAGCTTGCTGATACGAAGGTGGTCGGATTGAAGCCTCTGCATGGCTGGATGAACAGTGCCCTGGTAAAGTTTTCGTTCAGTTAAAGAATTTTTTCAGCGAGCGATAAGTGCGGATGATTTTGTTTAAGCTGTCGAGTTTAGGCAAATACAATTCGCATTAAAACCAATTTTTTCGAATTGATTTTATTTGCTGCTCGTGTCTCCTGCCGTTAGTTTGTCTTTCGGGGAACAACTTGAGGGAAATATAAAAAGGGAAAATCTCCGGCGTTGGCGTGGTACGTTGCATAAAGCGCCATATAAATAAACTATTATTATTATTATTATTATTATTGTTATTATTATTATTATTATTATTAATTATTATTATTATTATTATTATTATTATTATTATTATTATTATTATTATTATTATTATTATTATTATATTATTATTATTATTATTATTATTATTATTATTATTATTATTATTATTATTATTATTATTATTATTATATATTAGTATTTTTGCTTGTTAACCTTTTGAGAATCTTTAATTGAAACAAATCATCTCATTTTCATATAATTGCCAAAACTATTAACAGTATCTATTCGACTTGTATTATATTTGTATTTATTTTTTTTTTTTTGTGCACTGAGATCGATTTAGCATTCATTATTATTTGTTAAACTGATAAACAGAAGAAGTAATGTCTCACGACGATTGCACGATATGTTCTTTTACAAATGTCGTTACGTTTAACATTAAATTTTCATTCGTTATGGATAAGTTCTCCACAAGTAACTTGAAAAAATAGCCAGTGACGGTTTCCCGATTATAAAAATGTGAATGAAGTTCATTGATGTAGCGCGATAAGGCACTCAAAAAATGGACTAAATACAAGTCTAAATACTACAGTCGCTAGTCGATAGCTCCAGGCGACATTGTAGGTCAGTGAACATTTAATTTGCAAAAAAACTAATTAATTTTCTTTTTTTTTTAATTACTTTTTTATATTCAGGCTCTTTTTTTATACGCAGGACGGTGACGGTACTCGATAAATCAATCAGGAAATATTATACTTGCTTTAAATTGTTACTAAATCCTCAGACAAGACAACTTGACATACAAGTACAAATTACCAAAGCAATTGGAAAAAAATAGCCAAATCCTTGATAATCCCCGAGCAACAAATTCTGAACCGGAATGACTTCTCGAAAAGATAATTTAAATCACAAGCAAGGGTCTGCCCCGAGCTTGTCTTTGGCGGATGTTTTGGATTTCGGCGATGAGACAATAAACGTGGGATATTTAGAGATGGTGAATTCGCAGATAAGTAACAGTCTCGAATATGCAATCGGATTGCTGGACATTGAGTTACTGTTTGAAGAGCCTCATCTGGTGAAGCAAATGCATTGCTTGCTGAGTTATCAATTACAAAAACCCACACGCGTTAAGCCATTGATGAAGCTAGGCTTAATAGAGAAACTCAGAGATATTTTGAATTCCTTATTGGAAGAAGAACGGCGAACGACTTTAAGTGGCAAAGAATTGGAAAATTACATCGTCTTGGTTTGCCTGGATGTGTTTCCGGCTCTGCCTAACTGGAACTGTTTTCAAGAGGTGGATAGCATCAAGTTCAGAAACCTGGTGAAGGGCAGACGATTCGAAGAAACTGGAAGATGCAAGAACGAAATCATCAATTCACTCGGGATATTCTGCTCGGTTTTCAACATCTGTCAGCAGGCCGACTTCATTCCATCGCACCTCCTGCTGCTACTGAAAATGATTTATTGGGCAAATGAGCTCGACATACTGTCACAACTAGTGAGCATCGAAGAAATTATAAATCTAGTCAAGATGATGCTGTCTCGTGGGGATTGCTTCCAGGTTCTAGTCGGACTTTCGATAATTCGGACTTTGATCACGAAACACGTCCATGCCTTTGATGGAGAGTTTTACGAAACTAAAGATCGCGTCAGGTCCTGCTTCATGCATGGGACGCCGCGTTGGGTCGAAGATGTCTACGTAATGTTGACTCCAAGCGAGGACATGACTCTAAATATGTTCAGTTATTATCTCAAGCATGTGGACCTAAGTGACAGAAATCACACTGAAAGTGATTTAATTGGTCCTATGCTAAACACATCATCCCTACTTTTGGAGAATATGAAATTGTGAACAATATTAACGTTTGCTATACTCAGCTCAGAAAGTTTATCCGAGGAGTCTTGAATCTGCCGAAGGACGCTGGGAGTCACATAGGCAGTCTGACAGTTACAACCGACGGAATTGAAATGTTTCGAATTTTGGTTTCTTACGTCTTGGAAGCGCTTGACAATGTAGGAATTGAGAGCTTCTTCCACAAGGAAATCTGTGACATGCCGGCGGTCAAAGTAGCCAAGGTATCGTCACCGACTGGAATCAATTTGGGATTGCTCAAATCGAATTCTTTAGACAGAGTCCTCAGTCCTTCGCGTGCGTCAAACTGGAACGAGCGCCTGATACAAGCTTTGAGACTGATCTCCATTCTTTACGAAGTCAACGAAAATTGGGGAATTTTATTCTGCACTTTGACGACGGAGCGTTTAATCGATCAAACAATTTTTATCAGCCCTCGTCTTGAGCGTGACACCTATAGCGATACTTTCAAGGATATCAATAGCCATAGAGACGAATTATCTGTTTTGTATCATAATACGATGCAGTATCCTTTTTTGCTGTCTTATGGAGCTCGTAGAGAAATCATGTATAATGTTATAAACTTTGAATTGGGTGGTGACGAGCTAGATGATGTTTCGATCAAAGTGTCAAGGTCAAACATCTTAGATTCTCTCGTACAGAATCATCGTATATTCGAAAACCAAACCAAGAACGTCTGGAATTTTGAATTTGAAGGAGAAATTGGTAAGGGCGAGGGCCCCAACAAGGAGTTTTATACGGAGTTCTCATTAGAATGTCAGAGATATGACTTAGGACTTTGGAATGGTGAAGCTGTCAAAAGTTCTAATGGAATCGCTTACTCACATTCGTCCTGCGGACTTTTTCCCTCAGCCAAAAGTTGTCTAGCTATTAGAAAGCTCTCGCCTTTAAAATTAAGGGCCATGGGAATCATAATTGGTAGATCTCTTTTGGAAGGTCGCCAGTTGAACTTAAATTTTAGTACTGCTTTGTTCAAGTGCCTATTCAGAAGTCAATCTCACAATCAATGCCTGACGCTTGTTGACTTCAAACAGGTCATGCCGAACATTTCAGAATTTGTTTCGGACCTTGTCGACACCTTAAGAATTAAGTGGAACATAGAAGCTGATAAATCGCTCACAGCCTACAAACGGAATGTGCTTTTGGCTGACCTCGGTTGCGGCGGTTGTTCATTTGAAGATCTCTGCATAACCTTCACTATTCCAGGATTTCCAGACATGGAGATGAAGGAAGGAGGCAGCGAAATACTTTTAACGATAGATAATGTGGAAGAGTATCTACAGCTACTAGTCTGGTTCGTTCTTTGTAAAGGTCCCCAGAAATTTTTAGATATAGTATCCCATGGATTCATGGAGTTAATACAGGGAGACTACTTATATATGTTCTCTCCTCAAGAACTGGAGCAATTGTTTTGCGGATTGGCAACGGAAGAATGGACAGTGGATTATTTGAAGGGGAATTGCGTCTTGGACGAGAAATTGTCGAAAGACACTCCGGTCGTTCAATATCTGTTCCAAGTGCTTTCCTCACTCTCTGCCAGCGAACAGCAGCGATTTCTGAAATTTGTCACCAGCTCAACGAGATTACCGTGTGGCGGTTTGGGTGAATTATCGCCAAAGCTGACCATCATGCACAGGTATTCTGAAGAAGACCCTGATCGATATTTGCCAACATCCAGTAGTTGTTTCAACATATTATTTGTGACTGATTACAGCAACAAAGAAATCCTAAGGGAGAAGCTGTTCTTGGCTTTTGACGAGGGACTTGGTTCATTCCAACTGGTCTAAAAAAAAGTCTTATGTCTCGAGTTTTGGATAATTTAATTTAGAATTATCAATGAGTTCTTTTAATAAATGATCTTAAAATTATTTCTGTTTGTTTATGTCATCCAATCCAAATAAAAAAAACTATTTAAAAAGAAATATTAACATGTAGTTATATTGCAACTATTTCATAGCTTTTCATTTCTAAAAAGATTTTCCTATTTTCCATATTAATTGTAAGTCATATTTTTATTGTACATTTTCAAAACAATTTCAAGTAAGATTATGGACACGAATAAACACTACTTTTTTGGTGTAGATTTTATTAATCTGTGACATTTGTGATATTACATGTTTCAATGCCAGAACGTGAACCTCAAGAAAATATGATGCTAATAAAAATTGTATTTGGACTATTTCGGAAATCGGTCTCAGAAGTACAAGCTCAAATTTATCGATTTCTCATTAAGCGTACATGTCTTCTGCTAATCCAACTGTTGATTTGTTTGCTCGTGATCTCAAACTGAATTTTGAATTGTTCCTTCACAAGCCAGCTCATATGTCTTTGAAGATTGTTTCTGAACCATTTCTCCATTTGTGACAGCCGCCTAAAAATAGAAGTTGTGAAAAAACTTCAAATTTTGTAACATTCAAATCCACTTCCTTATGAAGTTCAACAGACTCGGCCAAATAGATCAAATTCACAGCACAACCTCATAATCTTCGGAATAATAAATATCAATAAAAACACTTCTCAAACCCTTTTCAAATTTTCTTTGGCTTCCCATTTACTCTTTGGTTTTGGAATTTCTGGTGGAATCCCATATTTAGTGAAATTCATTACTTTTCTGGCCAAGTCAAACCAAGCTTCTACTTGATAATCTCGGATTCTGTAATTTGCCTTGAGCTATTTCTTTGCTTTGTCACTAGGATTTTCCATGTTTTTTAGCAGCCATTCTTTCATCGCATTTATTGCTTGTATTTCTGGTAGGTATAGATGGTAGAATTTTTATATAAATTGTCGTAATTTGATGCAATTAAAAAAAACAAAAATGTTTAATTTCATTTAAGTAATAAGATTGCATATTACAAGAGTTAATTCTTAATTATAATCAATTGACTTAAGACCAATACTCCGAGGCATTTTCAGCTGAACAAAAAAAATGGATAAAAAAGGAAATGATATTTTTCGAGTTCTTATGCTAGAAGTTTTATGCATCAGTGGACAATTATGCAAATTATAGCAAAAGTCGATTTACAGATAGTAGCGTTTGTAAGATCAATGTTAACAATTAAAGATTACAGCCTTTGTTAAAAGCAACAAAAAGTTGACCTTTGATAATGCGATCGTCATTTTTACAATTGAGCAAATAATTAACAATAGACAGATGGAAATATTTACTTCAATTCGATCATACATACATCATCTTCATTCGAGGCTAGTAACTACATGCTGAAATGATTCCAACCAATCCCATGACCGACTTGGATGGGGCCCCGTATTTCCTCATAGGTCAGAACTTTTTTTGACTTTCCTATTTCCTCTTGGGCATTGAAATTCCTACCTGATCTAAGCAGCGGCCAGACTTCGCGGATTGTGGTATCCGTGGAGTTGTTGATCACCAGCTGCGT
This sequence comes from Whitmania pigra, assembly GCA_021613335.1. NCBI lineage: Eukaryota > Metazoa > Annelida > Clitellata > Hirudinida > Haemopidae > Whitmania > Whitmania pigra. Next base: position 2,689,247 of record JAJTWR010000260.1, read on the forward strand.
TCTGACCTTACTGATTCTGAACTCTTCGTCGATGGACCTGCACGGAAGTTTTAATTTTGCGCTCCTGTTGTACAGGGCGACTGAAGAGAGCCCTGGGGGCAATCCCAACCATTTCCGTGAGTCGATTGATGCACCTCTTTAGCGCCTCCACTGTAGACAAGCCGATTTCTTACATTTTTCCACTTGTTAGGGCAAGGCTCTTGGATTTTGCAGACTTGAAGGACATCCTGCACCAATCGAGCAGCTCGTTCAGTTTGTACAGGCTCTTCTGAACTGTCTGCTTCCTGTTCCTTACTAGGGTGGTGTCGTCCATGAACGCCTTAATTGAAGATCAATTTTTGACATCGTTCCACAGAACAGATAGACCGTCCTTCTCACTTTTGTCTGCCTCCCTTCAACGTCGGAGCATTTTTTTCTCGTTCCTCAGAGTTGCCAGTTCTTTCTGTCTTCTTGATGGTTTCGGTTCGCTTGAAATTATTAAATTATATCACATCACATCACATCGCATCACATTGCATTACATTACATCACATCACATCACATTGCATTATATTACATCACATCACATCACATCACATTACATCACATCACATCACATTACATTACACTAGATTACATCACATCACATCACATCACATTGCATCACATTACATTACATCACATCACATCACATTACATTACATTACACTACACTACATTACATTACATTACACGACACGACACGACACGACACGACACTGCGTTGCGTTGCGTTACGTTACATTACATTACATTACATTGCATTGCATTGCATTGCATTGCATTGCATTGCATTACATTACATTACATTACATTACATTGCATTGCATTGCATTGCATTGCATTGCATTACATTACATTACATTGCATTGCATTGCATTACATTGCATTGCATTGCATTACATTACATTGCATTGCATTACATTACATTATATTATATTATAATTATAGTTATAATATATTGTGTCACCAAAACAAGGAAGATATATGGAATTTTGTAAAAAAAAACAAACGTAAAATTCGTTAAAAGATTACATGAACTTTTGACAAAATAATGTGACAATGTTATTTTCAATATATTACTTATCGATTACTTGTTCAATTCTAGTTAAAATATGAGTCAATTAAATGGTTTTTGATTAATTTGTTGCCTAGTTTTTAGTAATTTAAAGCTTGATTTTGTGTTGTGGACAATGTAGTGTAAATGTATATACACAGACAATCAGAAGAATAAATTTTGAACAGAGGAATTGTTGACTCGAGTTGAGAAGGAATAATATCGCGTTGAGTTCATGAAACATAAACAAACATGGCGCTCGGTCTCTAATTATGCAAGTGGGACAAAGTTCCTGTGTCCAACAATACTCCCCCACCAGAGAGCAAACTGGCGAACGAAAAGTCAGGGCTCGTAGTCCTCGAGTTTCTTGGGCCAGTGAACTCTTCGTCCGGAGCGTGTTTGAGGTTGAGCCAGAGGTGTTGCTGGGTTGATAGCTGGGGATGGGTTGGCTGTGGGTGGAACTGAAGTCTGGGGCAGAATTGCTGGTTTCAGAACGAGAAGCGTCAACAAATGACACGTTTATAAAAAAAAAGATTAAAAATTACGAATTTTTGTCTTAATATATATGGCATTGACATATTCTAATTACTTTCACGTGTCTACAAAATTTTTCAATAGGCTTGGGTTATAAAAGGTTAATGCTGACAAAATGAAAAATACAATTTCATTTGTGAAGTTAAAAGTTTGAAACAAATATTTTTATTTTAAATTTAGAAGTTAGTTTTAATAATAAACCAATAATTTCTTAAGTTTTCACGTAATGAACATTAGAAAGTTTATGGGGTCAAATTGATTGTATTTTCCATGTGAGATTTGGTAATAAACACACCTTTAATATCGTCTGTAGTGTGTTTTGAGATTTGGAAATGTTGGAGAACACTGATGCATCAACAAAGAAGGGATTTGCACCCATAAAAAAAGAGTAACTATTAAATGCCACTTTTGTTGTGATATGTGAGATGTTGAGTCTCATTGCAAACGTTAAGTCGTTTGTTTGAGCAATAGGAGCTAATAGCTACCACCTACATTTTTTTTTATTTGTGATTATTGTTATATTTATGATGTAATAGGTTAATCACATAAATTATAAGTAATTTAAAACATAAATCAAAAATAATTTATTTTTAAGTATATGTTTGGCTGCGCAGATATTTGAAAATCGATCACAAACCGAGCTTTGATCCAACACATGTACCTAAAAAGGCAGTGGATGACATACTTGAAGTAATATCTAGTGAAAAAACAGAAAATGAAGCGAGCAAGGGGCATGCAAAAAAGAAATTGAGAGGGAAAAACAAACATAGACCTATTGAAAAGTTTGTATCTTCTAGCATTTTCTATTTTAACATTATATAGGATATAATGTATATATAATGGAACATTATAATAGAATATCATGTTATCATATTATATATTAAGGATATATTAGTTGGTGAATTGCTTGCAGAAGACCACAAGATTATGACAAGCTGTGCCCCAGTATTGTTGGCGGGAGAAAGTGTTCCTTTGACGAAAAGTGTAAATTTAGTCATGATGTTGAGAGATTTCTGACCAATAATCCAGATGAATTGAAAGGGCCATGTTACTGCTATGAAACATTTGGTTATTGTCCATATGGTGTTACATGCATGTTTAGATCCCAGCATATCAACATTTTCCATGAAAACATAACCAATCCGAACCTGTTTGATCCAAGCAAAATCAGGAAATCTGTGTTGAACATTTTTCCCAAAGACCTGCAAATTCGTCTAAGGAAGCGAGAGTACTCGTTCTCTGAATCGACGAATAACAAGAAACAGAAGACTGTTAGTGATGTCACAAATCAGAGAGAACAATCGGTTGAAACTCAGACAGAAGCATCCACTGAATTGAATGAGTTGCAAGACAATGCAGCTAAATTGGATACACCCAACTCATCAACTGAAGGCATTCGTACCATGGGATGTTTGACCGACGAGGACCAAATAAAACTCAGACCATGTGAGAAGAAATCAGTTCGTTTGCTGTTGTTTTCTGCCGTCAACTTGCATTGATTTATTTTATATCTCAGGTTTATTTATTTTATATTTCAGATTGATTTTAGTGGAAAGTTGTACTTGGCACCTTTAACCACTGTTAGTTTGTTATTTCATAACTTTTTAGGCATAACAACCTGCAAGTTGTTGTACTTAATGTCTTTTTTTTAATATTTGCTTTAGGTTGGAAACCTTCCTTTCAGGAGGATTTGCAGAGATTTGGGGGCGGAGGTGACATGCGGTGAGATGGCCGTGTCCTCGAACATCTTGCAGGGTCAGTGTTCCGAATGGGCCCTTCTCAAAAGGCACCCATCAGAATCCATCTTTGGAGTGCAGGTAGCTTTCTGTAGACTTATTTTTATTATGCGAATCTCATTGATTTTTGTGTTTCAAAGCTCTGCGGTTCACATCCCGATTGCGTGAGCAGGGCCGCTCAAGTCATTAATCAGGAAATGAATGTCGATTTTATTGACATCAACATCGGGTGTCCCATCGACTTTGTCGTCAAGAGGGTTAGCGGTTCTATTTCTTCAAATTTTCACAACTTCACGATAGTCCTTTATTGATTGGTTGCTGTAACTATTGTTGTTCTTCCAAAAAGGGAGATGGTTGTGCAATGATGGGAAGGAGCGGAAAGCTGGAGACTCTGGTGAAGAGCGTCAAAAATGTTGTCGACTGTCCAGTCACCTTGAAGATGCGTACTGGTATCCACGACAACAAAAACATAGCTCACCTCCTCATGCCAAAAGTGAAAGACTGGGGATTGTCGCTTGTGACTGTGAGCAGTTGAAAGTTGATGATTTAAGGGTAAAGCAACATCATTGTGTCTTTCATCATTTTCAGATCCATGGAAGATCAAGAGAGCAGAGGTACACTAAACTTGCTGATTGGGATTACATCAAGACCTGTGCTGACATTGTTAAGCCAGTGCCAATATTTGGTTAGCTTCTGATGAAGTTAGCATTTTTGAAATCACAGTGCATTGTATATGCTGAATATTTTAGGAAATGGAGATGTACTCTCACAGGAGTTTTATTATCAATGTTTGGAAAATTCAAATGTCGATGGTGCCTTAATAGCAAGGTTGGAGAAATTGTCCAATGGATAATTAATCATATTGCATCAGAATGTCATCAGTTTTTATTAATTAAGTTATTAATCATTAGTCTTTTGTTTTTGGTCTGCAGGGGTGCTTTAATTAAGCCATGGATTTTCACAGAGATCCAGGAGAGACGGACTTGGGATATATCTGCTTCTGAGAGATTTGACATTTATAAGCAGTTTGTCAATTATGGATTGGAACATTGGGGATCAGACAGGCAAGGAGTCTCAAATACAAGGAAATTCTTGCTTGAATGGCTTTCCTTTACCCACAGGTGACAATTTGGACTTTGCTTTTTTATTTCAATATTTATTTTATCCACTTAATGCTACATTAATTAAGGTATGTACCTGTTGGATTGCTTGAGAGACTTCCCCAGAAGATTAATGAGAAACCTTTGCCATATTTTGGGAGGAATGATCTTGAAACATTGCTGAGCAGTCCAAATTGTGCTGATTGGATTAAAATCAGGTAGGAAATATTTTGAGTTGATTTAAGCTTAAATATGATTTAAATGACTCTGCTTTTCAGTGAGATGCTTCTTGGGCCAGTACCCGTTGGGTTTTCATTTTTACCGAAACACAGAGCTAACTCTTTCCAATAATTCGACAGTGGATTATTTTATTATGTGCTTTAATTATGTACTGTGAGCCACCTAAACAAGTCAAATCTGAAAATTATTATTTGCTTGTAAAGTTAATAAAATATGATTTCACTAACTTTGGGATTCGCTGTAAGGAAGATGGTGCTGTTTGTAACTAACACAAAATGAATGTTATTGACAATTTGCTTATCGGACTTTGAGTCATCGGGCCTTGGTTTTCAAGGCAGGGGCGACAAAATGAGGCTTTATAAGTTCGTTTTATATAAATAGCATTATATTATAATAACCTAAATGGTGATAAATCGGTCACGAGATGACTGCAGCGGCTACATCAGACGTCTGCCATCCACTTTGGACGAATTTAAAAAAGCTCTGCTCATAACAGTAAAGCGGGAGTCTGAAACACGCTGGAGCGCACGATCAGAAGCAGTTAAAGCTATCCCTGAAGGACTGGATGAACTATAATAGGGCTGCCAGACAAATTATCGGAGGACTAAACTACGACGCTTAAACCAGAAATGATGCAGCACAGTTACTGGAGTATTAAATTTTAGCTTCATAGTTTACTGGAATGCCATTCTTGGAAAAATTGATCGTTTACTATTGCAAAATACTGCCCAGCAACCGGAGTTACGCTGACTCTGAGTTCACTATTAATGTTAGTTAATCATTAACCTATCACAATTGCCAATAGACAGGGCCAATGTATCAGTCAAGTAAATCAAAATCTATCAATATATATATATTTCGAGAGTTCATATATAAAGATTTTTCTGCGCTTTGCATGGTCTAGAAAGGACTGTAGTGACTGTACATCCCTACGAAGGATGTTTTGTTGACATTCTCCGAGTTTTTACCGCGCTGATGCTTTTCATTGTCGTCAATCCGTTTATGAGTTATACCGATTGTACGTTCGATTAAAAGTCAAGTGTTAGCCTGGTTTAACACTTCATTGGTGACCCCGACTTTGAACACAAACTCTAAAATGGAATCGCAAGCTGCTTCAATTTCTATCAAACCGATTGTTTTCAACCCAGCCGAGGCATCGGCTTGGTTCAGAATAATGGAAGCACAATTTACTCTTTCCAACATCACGGTTAGCTCAACAAGGTTTTATCACACATTGGCAGCCCTACCAGGGTCTGTGGTAATGAGCCTTGATGATGACACTGTCGAGGCCATGGATTACGACCGCCTGAAGAGTGCAGTGCTTGAGCAAACCATGCCCAACAAAGTGGAGCTCTTTGACCAGTTCCTGCAACAAAATCCGCTAACAGGCAGGCCTTCGCAACATTTGGTAGCAATGAGAAAGCTAGCACAACAAGTTGGTGCACCTGAAGACATGGTTCGCCACAAGTTCCAAAAATTGTTGCCTGCCAATTTGGCCCTCGTCATTGCAGCACAGAAGAATTTGTCTTTGGAAGAGGTTGGGAAATTGGCAGACGAGTTGATTACCATGACATCAGTTCAACACACACAGACAATCCAGAAACCAAAACTGGATTTTGATGCAATCAAAAGAACCATAGGAACCAACAGAACAGTGGAGCCATTCACTCCAGGTCAACCACCAAATGTTTGTCGTGCACACATTTATTTTGGTCCTGAGGCTAAATCCTGCCGACCCTGGCGCGTTTGGCCTGACAAGCGTGGCGCTCGAGTTGCCCAGTCTAGAAATGCTTCTCCGGTGTCTCACAAGCCAGTCGGTAAACTAGAAGGCTCTGCTTCGGTTGCGACCATCGAAGGCGGCCCTACATTTTATGTCGCATTTTCCACAACAGCTAAAACCATACGTCATCAATTCAAGTTTCTAGTCGACACCGGATCAGCGGTATCGATCATTCCCCCAAAAGTGTTATCAAACATTTCAGTTCCAGTCAGAGCGACAAACGTCAAGTTGAACACAGCCAACGGTATGCCTCTCGAGATCCATGGAGAAGTTACACTAACGATAAGCAGTCAAGACCTCCGAAGAGAATTCACCTGGACGTTCATAGTGGCAGTCACCACACAACCAATATTAGGGGCTGATTTCTTCATTCATCACCATCTACTTGTTGACTGTCGCAACCGCCAACTTCTGGACACGAAGACGTCACTCTCCACAGCAATGATAACAACGGTTGGGGAGATTATTGCCCCTGTATTCGACTGTCCACCTGACACCCCCCCACTCATCAAGGCATTAATAGAACGTCACACTGCTCTGGTTGGCCCTTGGCAGATAGACCTCCGTTCACCTTCATCGTCAGCACAGCATACAATTGAACTAACATCAAACAAGCCAATCTGTTCCCGTTTTCGACAACTCCCACCTGACAAATTTGAGGCCGCTAAGCAAGAATTCGCAATGCTGTTAAAGGCTGGGATTGTTCGACAATCTCGCAGTTCTTATTCCAGCCCACTACACATGGTCCCCAAAAAGGACAACCAATGGCGGCCCTGTGGAGATTATCGGAAACTCAACAGTGTCACAAAACCTGACAGATATCCTCTGCCAAGAATTTCTGATGTGACAAGCCGACTCAGTGGCAGTTCAGTATTCAGCAAATTAGATTTGGTGAAGGCATATTACAATATCCCCATTCATCCAGATGATATTCCAAAGACAGCCGTTACAACTCCTTTTGGTTTGTTTGAATTTACTCGCATGCCATTCGGCCTCAGAAATGCAACTCAAACATTCCAAAGATTCATGGATGCAACTTTTCAAGACTTGCCGTTTGTTTGTGTGTATGTTGACGATATTTTGGTAGCCTCAAACAATGAGCATGAGCATATACAGCACCTCAGAACTGTCTTTCAGCGGCTGGAGGAAAACAACCTCCGGATCAACATCAGTAAATGTATGTTTGCCCAGAGCTCTGTTGTGTTTCTAGGCCATAGACTATCTTTGACTGGAATATCACCACCTGAAGATAACACACGAGCCATCATCGATTTTCCTAAACCGAAAGACTATGCAGGTTTACGACGTTTTATTGGCATGATTGGATATTATAGATCATTCATCCCTCATTTTGCCCAGATATCTGCCCCCTTGTATACTCTTTTGGGAAGTACAAATCAACGTAACCATCAATTGACGTGGGAAACCTCTCAGTGCAAAGCTTTTGAAGATGTAAAATCATCTCTAGCAGATGCGGCCAATCTTCATTACATTAGCAAGTCTAGTAACCTATACCACCTAGTGACTGATGCATCTTCGGTAGCCATCGGTGCGGCACTTCATCAGGTTGTTTTGGGCATGCCACAGCCAATTGCTTTTTATTCCAAGAGACTTTCTAAAACAGAATCAATATACTCTGCATTTGACAAAGAGCTTTTGGCAGCATACTTGGCTGTCCTCCATTTCAAGCACATCGTTGAAGGCAGGGAACTCCATTTATTTACAGACCACAAACCCATCTGCCAAGCTTTTCAGTCCAACAGGGAACCAGAAGACCCACATGCAACAACGACGTCTCTCCATCATCTCTGAATATGTGACTGAAATACATCACATCAGAGGAGCTGAAAACATAGTAGCAGATGCACTTTCCAGGCCAGTCACTGCACTGCAACTTGAACACCCAGATCTAGCGAGTATTGCCAAAGCACAGACTGAAGATCCGGAAATACAAAAGTGCAAGGATGCTCTCACATCCCATCAACTCTCGGCGGACTTGACAATTCTTTGCGAAAACAGCTCAATTTATCCCCGTCCATATGTTCCCTTAGCACAACGACAATCAGTGTTTAGGCACCTTCACAATCTGGCACATCCAGGTATACGAGGATCTACTAATTTGATTGCAACAAGGTATTATTGGCCTAAAATGAAAGGGGACATCAAACAATGGGTCAACAACTGCTTAGACTGTCAGAAAGCCAAGGTCAATCGTCACAACAAGAGTATCCCAGAACAACCCATGTATCCATTCAATGATCGATTTCAAACAGTTCACATGGACATAGTAGGACCTCTGAAACCTTCAAAAACACTTGGTTCTCATTACACCTCAGAGATGCAATATGTTGTGACACTCATCGACAGAGCAACGCGTTGGTTTGAATGTGTTCCCGTAGCCTCAATCACAGCTACCACAGTTGCTGAGGCATTTTTAACCCACTGGATTAGTAGATTTGGAGTACCATTGTGCCTCACTACAGATCAAGGACGACAGTTTGAAAGCAGTCTCTTCAATGCTTTGTCCCATTCTATTGGTTTTCATCGATTACGCACCACTGCTTATCACCCTCAGTCCAATGGGATGATCGAGCGTTTCCATAGAACACTCAAGACAGCACTTGTGTCTCGAAATGAAGAATGGCTCATAGCACTTCCAATAGTTTGCTTAGCATTGAGAGCTTTACCGACTGAACATGGGTATTCACCGTTTACAGCCATGACAGGCTCAGACATCTTGATGCCACATGTCTTCTTTCACAAAGCGAATCCTTCTACTAAGGAACAGTTTGAAGCAATCCAGCAACTCCACAAGCACATGCGTCAACTGGACTTTACAACTCTCTCTGAAGGTATACACCATGGTCGAACCATCCGCCCACAGTCAGTTACCTTGCAACCTGGACAATATGTCTGGTTGCGGATAGATAGAGTTCGACAACCTTTAGAGGCTCCATACCAGGGTCCTTACAAAGTCCTTGATACCAAGCAACATATTGTCAAGATAGAACTTCCCGATGGATCCACCAGTTGTGTTTCACTGGATCGTGTCAAACTTGCCAAGATGCCGATGACGACGCCAGGGACGCTTGTTGACCAGACAGCTCCTGCATCCATCACAAATTCTCCCAAAAACCCACCTGAACCCCCACGCACAAGATCAGGAAGATGTGTTCGTTTCAATCATCACCGGGATCACATCTACTACTGACTCCGTCTTCCCAGGGAGGAGCTCAATGTAGTGACTGTACATCCCTACGAAGGATGTTTTGTTGACATTCTCCGAGTTTTTACCGCGCTGATGCTTTTCATTGTCGTCAATCCGTTTATGAGTTATACCGATTGTACGTTCGATTAAAAGTCAAGTGTTAGCCTGGTTTAACACTTCAGGACATTCTCAACATGTGGTGTCCGCAACCCAGCCTTCATCACCACCAGGCAGAGCAATTAAAAGTGTCTCAATTCAGACTCATAAGTTCTTAAATCACTCAAATTACGATCGCACGAAGTTATGTGAACTGCAGCGTAAGTGAGAGTAGCAAAATTTATTTATCATCGCGATAACATGGAATGTGAGCAGAAACGTGTCACTTGAAAATGTATGAAGGTTTATTTCATTAAAAATTGCCATACTTAAAGTTATTTAAACATATTAGTACAAACAAATTATTATGATCACAGAATAACTTCAGCTTTAATTATATTTACTTTTATTACTCTCATACGAATATTCCTACGCTCTCGCCAGGCGCCTGTTTGAAGATATTCGCTATGGCCGTGAAAGACATAGTTGTTGATAGGTCCCTTTTAAATCCAAAGTTTGATGGATATAAGTTGAGTCTAGATGTTCTTCCAATCGGGATTCTGACATTGGAGTCAGGTAAGTACATTTGTTGGAAATTGTATTGCAATTATAATTCGAGGCGAAGTATGAAAATGCAAGCTATTTTAATTGTGATAAATCATGATTTTTTGCGTCGATTGATTTATTTTATTATAAAAAAACTTATACACGAATTGTTGAACTTAGAAGTATTTAATTTGATCCTAGTTAAGGCTTGTATTATGTTAATTCAGAAATTTCATGATGCAAAGATTTGAATAAACCCATTAACTCATTTAATTTTTGTTTAGATCTTGATTCTCCAAAACTCTCCAGTGACTTATATTCATACCAGCATGTAAAATTGTTTGGCACCGATAACAAGCTGTTCAGAGATCCTTGGGATGATGACAGTATTTGGTTCATCAACTCCAACTGGGACATACTAAGAGTGCAGCTTATCTCTCAATATGTTTGTTGCTTTCTGTGCCACTGTAAAAGTCTTGGATTGCCATTAAGCCTTCATTTTGTTTTTTTATCTTGAGTGCAATGCTTTTGATTATATTGTTGGCTTAGAATTTATTATTATTTAGAATTTGTTAACACATGCTACCACATAAGTAAATTAGTAGAAAATAATTATTTGCTGAAAATAAAAATTGAGTGCATGTCATCTTTGAAAAGTTTCATGTGCATAAGTGAGGACTTTGTCAATATTGATAGAGCCTCAACCTCTCAGCTCCGAACTGTTGCTATTCCATTCCTAATCGTGAAGATCATCAATCAAAGAAGAATAGATATCCAGTGTCATTGAACTTCCCAGATGAGAATTGGATGGTGGTGTGTGATGGCACTGGAAGGCTGATTATCTTGAAGACCCCAAACAGAAAAAATGAACCTGCATTGAAGTGTGAGGTGAGCCTTGTTAGCTGTGGGTCTTCTTTAGAATATCTTCAGGTGCTTATTGGATTGCCAGGAGTGCTACAATGCAGAGCCTTTTGGTGAAGAGAAGACGTTTCGCATCCTCCATTCTGAGGCGTACGTGGACGAGGACAAACAATTCTTGGAAATTCTTTGTGTGCACATTTGTGAAGAAGGTGGAAAGGCAGCCCAGGAGTCGGTCACAAACCTCGAGTGGCTTACTTTTAGTGCTGGTAGATTTCTTTCGTTATTATAATTTCTTTGTTTGAGTGGATATTGGAGTTGTGTTTTTGATTCGACGCGAGAGGAAGATTGCATGTTTAGAATTTTTCAGGTGAAAAAATATTTGGAAATACCTTGAATTCAAACATTTTGTTTCTGGTTATTGTACAGTTGCTGGGCAGCCGTTTGAGCTCATGAGAAGGAGAACTCTACAAACTTCTTGTGTGCCAGACTATGGAGCTGTTGTGAAGAAAGGATCGAAAGTTATTGTTTGCAGTGAGAAGGCAGTTAAATTTATTTATGATTCCCTGAAGCCTATGGCAGAGCAAAGTGAAGAGAGAAATTACAAAGCAGGTTGGTTCTTCTGGTCTTCTTTGGAATGTGTCACAACTTGCAATGAATTGAATCATTTGAATGAGACATGGGAATGTAAAAGCATATTTATTAGAAGTTTTTTTATCCAGTTTATTTTAAAAAACCCATACCAGTTTTTTTTTAGTAAAAACACGTCATGCTACGTATGCACTGCTACAGCAAAATTAAATGTCTTTATAAGAATACTTTAAGAGTGAAACTAAGTATTTCTTCCAGCTCAATTTGTTCCTTCTAAGAAAGTCAGTTAATCAATTCTTGTAGTTTTCAAGTTAGGCTACCTAATAATTTTGGATTAAGTTACTTCAGACTATTGTCAGTTTTATCCTCAAACTTAAATCTACTTAAACTTTGGATAGATAATAGATAAAAGTTTAAAGTTCTTCCAAAGTTTAAAGTTTGGAATGTCAAAAGTGAATTAAATTGTGGTTTATAATTTGCAGATAACCAGCCTTTGTACACATGGAGTCAGAATGGAAGAGAAATAAACATTCGCTTCAAGCTGGAAGAAAACACCTACGCTTCTGATGTGGATTATCATCTCGAGAGTGACAGCATTAAAATAGGAATGATATCTTCCAATGAGAATCTGCTGATGGGAGACCTGCCAAGTAAAGTTCTTTTGGATCAGTGCACCTGGAGTATTGTGGATGGTTCTATGTAAGTTTTACTGTTGATATGGATACATGACTTGGCACTTTAAGGTGTTTACAATTATAAACATTTTATCTTAAGATTGGAAGTATATCTTGAGAAAGCAGATGATACGACATGGAGTGAGGTGGTTATTGGTGATGCAAGAGGCCAATTTGTGACTGCTGATGATCAGATGGTTCCATTTTCGACAGAAGATGAGGTATGCCGTCAAATTTTGTTTTGATTTCATGAGCATCTATTAATTATTGTTATATTAATTTAATATTACATTAATTTATTTAAATATTTTATATTGCATTCATTATAAATTTTCTAATTGTTTAAATATCACGTATCACATGTAATAATGACCAATGAATATAAAATATTTCAGAATGATGAGAACAAGCAAGCCTTCAACAATCAAGAGTTGGAAGAATGTGATTATTCCGAAAATTCTTACGTGATTCACTGCTTCGATGGATGTACCCACAAAGATGAAGAACAGGTTGGTTAAGATATTTATATTCTCACATCCTGTGTTCACACAAATCATTTTTCAAACAGATCAGTCTAGCCTGCAACCAGTTGCTGTTCTCCAGCATTGTAGCTAGCACCAATCTCCCCGTGATGTGCATCCGACACGATGTCGACGGCTTGGTGTTCAAACCCCGTGTACAATCCACAGGAACTGATTGGGTTCATGTAGCAACTTTCAATGCTTTTGGCTATGTTCAGGCATCCAAGCAGCAAAGAAAGTTCACTGTTTGTGCTCCGGACTATTCCTTTGTAGCCGTCGTCGAGTTATCGAAGCACATCTTCATCTACCGCCAGCCGTGCGAATCGTCCGTAAAAAGACGCAAAACAATGGAGAACCTCAAAGTTGCAAAGCATCAGATGGTAACATTGGAGCATAATGACACAATTGAAGGGGCGGTTGCAACTGATACCAAACTCTTCATCTTAACAGAAAAATATCTGTATTGCATCAGAGTCAATGCAAATTAAATAGAAATTTGACTTGATTCCCAATAAATTTCACACAAACGTATTTCCTAACACAAACAATGTGAGGCAAGTTTTTGCCAGCCTTCAGTTTTTGGTTGTGCTCTTTGAAATAATTTGTGCCATTCAAGTGGGATTAAAAGTCATTACCAAGCTAATGGATCTCACGGACCAAAAATTAATGTTATTGAGTCTATACTTTATCGTCTGTAGGTTCTTCATGTCAACAGAAGCCTAACCACATGATATGACTAGCGTGAGCTATCGCTCAATGAGGGCAGTAAGGTTCCCCAATCAAAAAGCAATTTAAGATTTATTATTCCTGCAGTAGAAGATAAACTGTGTAAAACGAGTCGACCTTAAGTGAATCTGCCCTTTTTAATCGTCAACAGATATTCCCAAACATTGAGCCATAATATTTTTAATGTCATAATTTTTATGGGTACCCTTACTGACCACCGTCTGATAATCAGGCTACCTGTGGTAGTGAGCACCAAATTTGGTCATGCATCAACAGAAAAAATATTCACGCATATTTTTGATGACACAGTTAGTTGCTTCGGCGAGGGAATATGTTTCACTATTCGGCGCAAAAACATAGAAAATCTTGTGCATCACATGCATCGACTATAGTAAGATGAAACAGGATCTAAATCAAGATGTCGTTACATTTAATGGCAATTTTTGAAGTAAAACTTCAAAATCCACGCATTGTACTTTATCAACATATTATCGAGCAAATACTTCAGCGACTCTGTATGACGACTGATCCCTGCAAATATAAAAAAAATCTCGTGTAAAAATTTTTGGCAAGAACATCCAGCTCTGAATGATCATTACCCAGTGACATTGTAGCACTAATGTGAACAAAATATACATTGAGATACTTTGATATTTAAAAGCTTGAAGATATAAATTTATATTTGACACAAATGTTATTTCAATTTGCAACATAAAATCTTTATAGGTTTTTAGTTTCTTTTTATATTTTTAGTTTTTATATATTTATAGGTATAAATTGGAATTGCATGCAGTATGAATTACATAATGGACACAATATATGAATATGAAAGCTTGTATAAATAAAAAAGCATGTTGTGAACAAATTGACTTCAGTCAGTTCAACCCAATTCCAAGCTCAAGCTCATAACATTAAAAAAATACTAAATAAAGTCGATTTGCTGGAAAATGTGAACCAAATATAGCATTAAAACAACACTGCCTTGAAGAAATGCCTTAGAAAATATCTTGAGATAGTAACACAGGATCATGTTTAGCCATGGCATCAATAACATGATTGAAGGATAGACATACTATTACACATTTCGATACACTCTATTACCATTGTGGATAAGCATACACTACACTGTCAAGTGACTCTGAAGACAACTACATTGATATATAGTATCTATTCGACAAAACAAGTGAAAGCCATATAGGCAATAATTTACCCAACAGAACAACTTTATTTGGGACTCGAAAAGCTGCTATTGAATAAATTAGAAACTTGCTTGATACTGTCATTGTGGGTCTTGTATTCCATGATCGTGTTAGCAGGAAGGTTCAGTACCCTTTTCAAAGTGTCTCTGATGCGGGAAATTGTCGTTTGATCCATGGCCGTCTTGTTCCACAAAGAAAGAATATCCTCCTATGTGCAAGTTTATTAAAGTCAATAACTTCCTACTTGTAGTAATGAACGGTGTTAAATGCTCACCTGAAACCTTATGGATATCACAGCTCCACAAATTTCATCTCCGACCACAAACTGTTCTCCCAACATTGCTAAGATAAGATTTTCCCAGCATCTTGAAGCTAATCCTTTTTTCAATCTGATCATCCATTTACCTCCATTGCAATTAGCATTATCCTGTTACATTATTAAGTTTAAAAATATCAGAACTGAAATGAGGAAAATAACAAGATGGTGATAAACCTCCCACATGGGCCTAATGCCTTCTTTGAACAGATGGTAAACGCTGTGACCCGATAAGTCTCCTGGTCTCACCATATGGCTGTAGTACCTCCAGAATTGTTCAACCTTTAACAAATATCATCACTTAATTTTCTATTTTAAAGCTCCATTAAGTGTTTACATACAGAAGCAAAAGAACCAATTCTTTTCAAATTTTGATCATAAAATTGAGAAGACAATTTCCCTGGTGTACGCTTAGAATACCAAAATGTGTACGTATGTTGAAGCGGATGTTCTTCGGGACCTAGCTTAACCTGACAAATAATTTCAATTTTAATTTCAGTATGAAATGGATAAAAGAATAACATGACAACGCACAACTTGCTCTTTTGAAAGACTTTCGTGCTCTTGCTTTTCATCATTATTTTCTTCATTTTGTACACTTAAATGATGATAAATAACGAAATGAACATTAAATAAAGTTCGTCTTAATAATAAGCTATTAAACGTTATCGACCACAAATTTAATTAACAAAGGTCGTGATTTTAAGCACGCTAATAACTTAAGATTATATCACGACATATGCCATTTCTTTCAATGTACAAAGTTAATCAGGCATAATACTCACGTGTCAAATTTCAAACTCATTTTAAACGTAAACCACAAGCGAAAAAATAGGACAACACTGATGATAATTCGAAAGGTTTTAAAAGTTAGTCAAAACAAGTAATTGTAAGAGCTAAATAGCAACGAAATGTAAAGTTTAATCAGTTTGGTTTGGTTGTCGTATACAGCTTCATATTAAAAATAATTTAATTTATGCAAAGTTTAAAAAATTTGTTCAAAATTTAATTAGATGGAATTGTAAATTGTTGATTCGAGATTAGGTTAGTCCTTGAGATCATAACGAGAAAATGCAATAGATCATTCAAGATGTTAACAAAAAAATTTTTATTGCAAGATGATTGGGACAGAACAAGTTGTAAACGTCATTATTGTGGTTATATATCAAACATGGTATCGGGTTTAAAAACATTATTATGTGTCTTTTCGATGACTGAATCCATGGCACTGTCAGCACTGCCAACAAGGGAAGAACTAGAAGAAATTAAAAAACCAGAATTACCAAAAGACTTTTTTTCGTCTCTTACCTATACTGCTTCCGACATCATTTTGGTTGAATCTGGTTCATTTTATATTGAACAGTGCGCTCGCTTGGGAGAACTAAGAAAAATTATTATAAATCCGATTTTCAAGTGGTACGGACCAAATGTACGAAAAGAAGTCAATGGACATCGATTTATTCAATTAAGTAATGGTGATTTAGCATTCATGCGTCCAACACCTAAAGAAACAGGGACTTATTTCTGTCGAATGTCCAGTAGCGACATCGAAGACTACTTTGAAGAATATCAGAGGTCTGTTGTCGTGTTTACACCTCCTACTTGGGTTAAAGAGGTCTTTTTGTACGTCTTGGTTGTAGATTGTAGCAAAGAAACACGAGATAAACTTTTAAATTCTACCGAAAACTATTTGTGCAAAACAGATTCATATTGTTTATATCATGTCAAAATTGATAAATGTTCATCAGATCAAAGATTTTTGGAAATGATGGAAGCTAGAGTTCGTATACACGTGCATTTGAATAAATTTTTTGTTACTACTTTACCTCCAAATTGCGGAATTGAATGCGTTCTCAATCATTCCAGCCTCGAACTCGATCGATTTTCGAAAAATGCAATATTTGACCTCCGTTCTTCTTTGAAGATGGTAGATCGAGAAAAGACAGGACTGATTCTTCAGGACACTAAGACTACTTTTACAATGAAGCCATTGTGCATCGAAGGTTATGAAATTTACAATGAAAAAGTTTGCATCCCTTGCAATATTGGAAGGGCAAGGAGATTTGACGTTGATAACCAAAAATGCCAACTTTGTGGTCTCTTAAGTTATTCTTCGGTTATTGGGAGTGTTGAATGCATGTATTGTCCATTATTTAGAATATCTTATCATTACGGGGCTAATTCGTTGAATGACTGTATCTGGTTTTATCAGTCCACTCATATTCTTTTGCTTATCGTGCCGATGTTTGTACTTGTTTCTCTCATCATAGGCTTCTTCATTTCTTTAATCTTTGAAGACAACAGGCACAGGTTGAGGGGCCTAATTAACGATTGCTGCTGCCCTGAAGATGACAAAGAAATCATGAAAGTCGACGAGAGATAATGAAGACAATTCAAGGCAAACGTTTCTCACAACAAATTCCATCAATGAAATGAATTATTTCACGTTTAAAAATGTTTTGAAAATCTTCATTTTGAATATCATATTTATTTTAGCCTATATTGTGTCGAAATGACAACTGTATATTAACAAAATATACTTACATCTTCAAATTATATTGTCATATTGAAATATTCTTGAGAAGTAGTTTAAGAATTAAATATGCCTTCTTTTATTGAATACTTATATTATATATCGTTGTACAAAAGCTAATGATTCTGTCCAGTGGCGGATTGAGGAGGGGAGGCATGTGACTTGTAAAGGCAAAAATTAGTTAAATCTATATTTAATTTGCTTAAAAATTATTTCATTATTCCAGCGCATTCCCCCGGTCGAAGTGTTCTAGATGCGCCACTGATGACGATTCCGAGTTTGATGGCCTATGTTCATTCAAAACTTCAAGACCATTTCAATTTTAGGCCTAGGTGTTTTTCGAGAAAGTTTCTAGGGCAGTGAAACTTGGAGGGGAAATCTGATCCAGGTATGCCACCCAACATTGGGTGATGATTTGACGAGGGATGCTCTGACATTATGAGCCTTCTTGAGATGCAACGTGGGCGAAAGACAATTATGACACTTGAAAAAAAATTTATCACGACTAAAACTACTGCACAGTCGGTGCGAAGGAAAATGTAGTCTGTAAATTGCCTCAAAAATTTAATTTGTAGTCTGTCAATTGCTTTAAAAATTTAATTTGTAGTCTGTCAATTGCTTCAAAAATTTATGAGTGTAACCCTTACAGCCACTATATCCCGACAGCATGTAAGGAATCGAAAATCTCCTCTCAAGTCCATTAGCAAACGGAGTTTCCAAACCAATCTATAGCTGTCTTAAGTCGATCGTTCAAGATTGGCAATGAGGTGGTTATGTTAATTAATTATTATCCTCTGGAGCGCTAAACCATTTGTAAAGCGCCGCATCCATGTGTGTTATAAGACACTATGGTCTATTCCAGGGGTCTCAAACACGCGGCCCGCAAAGGCATTTCATGCGGCCCGCGACGATGAAGCAACTTGGTGAGGGCAATTTGGCCCATTTCTCAACTCTGAATTCCTTAGGCAAAGTTGAACCCAAATGCTTGAAAGAATATGCAGATTTGATGTCTGTGTTACTTCAACAGTTTGATGTGCGTTTTGCAGACTTTAAGTTACTGGAGCCACAATTTCAACTTTTTTCGACGCCGTTTGCTGTAGAAATTGACAATGTTGCAGAGGAATTGCAAATGGAGTTGGTGGAACTCCAGTGTGGTACTATCTTGAAGCAGAAATATGCAGAAGTAGGGATTCCCGAATTCTACACGTTTCTTTCACGAGAAAGATTTCCAAGGTTACTCTCTGATACTGCAAGGATTCTTGCAATGTTTGGCAGTACATATGCATGTGAACAATTTTTCTCATCCATGAAAGTTAACAAGTCTGTACTGAGGTCACAGCTCACTAATGAACATTTGCAAGCAACACTGAGATTGGTTTCTTCTCACAAAATCAAGCCTAATATTGATGCCCTTGTTGATGCAAAACGCTGCCAGGTCAGCAGTCAGTACAGAAAGTGACTGAAACCTAAGTTAACCAAATACAGATAACCAAAAACGATTCATAAATTGACTACATTACATTTGTAATAAATAGATTTTAGAAAGTTTGTAAAGCACTTCGTTCTTATTACGTTGTTTATTAACTTTTTATCATTTTAAACAAGTTCTGGCTATGCGGCCCTCGAGGAACTTTAGAAGTCATCACTTGGCCCTCGGAGCAATTTGAGTTTGAGACCCCTGGTCTATTCCATCCTTGTTAAGGGAAGTGCTAACCTTCTTTCCTTTCTTACAACATATCATTTATATAGCGCCCCTTCCAAGGGCGCTTGTGGCAGTGCAGGTTGGATTTTGAACACGGTGTCATCCGATGAGAGGTCACTAGAAGCTGCATTAGTCCAAAAGATCGAGTCCAGTTCCGGCTTCAAATTTTCTCGTTCGGTCGAAGTTCCAAATTGAAGAAGAGAGCTTCTGGACCAGAAGTTCTGGTTTCCCTCAGAACTGACAAATTGAATTACAACCCCGTAAAACTTGGTTTGTTAATGTTAAACCAACACCATGTAACTAGTTTATTAATAATAAATAATTAAATAAAACAACTCAAGCTGTTTCGGTGAAGGTTGAGTCTCTCGTTCCCATTCACGAATTGAAACCGAAGACTTGAAGTCTGTCAACCTGTCCATCTGCGTGAGATTTCAGATGATCTAGAAGCATAACAAACGTCAGAATTGATGTTGTCATTTTGCTTTATAGAACCCAAAGCATGTGCCTCTAGTGAAGAGGATAAACGTAACCGCTGAAGAAGGTTTGCATTACAAAAAAATCCCTTTTACGCTTGTTTTTGTTTGTTATGAGAATCACATCCAGATTTGAAATATTAAATTATTTCATCCTTTATCATTTTTCAGGTCTGTTCAGAAAGGGGTATTTTGTTCAAATCTGGCCAGATCAAGCGAGTTAGTTCTCACTTTGGAAAGTTATGTGAGTGCAATACTGTAAGGAAACGTTCCAATAAAATTAATAAACTGCTTGATTGCTGTTAATTTCAGCTTTAGGATCAAGTTGTCAACCACACCTTCAAATTTGAACAACTTCCTTAATCGTACTGCATGAAAATTAATTGGTGAAGATATATAAGGCATATAAGATATGTAAAACATATAAGGCATAAAAGATACATAGATAAATGATGCATATAAGAGAAAAGTAACTTTTTAAAATGGTAGCTAAAACTACTTGACATTACAACTTAGTATTTACGACTACTTTATATTTTGTCGCGATCTACATCGTCTATTCTTTATTGATTCCAGATAAGGAATGTTTCAAGGTTGAAAGTTAGATCTCCGAGGTATCACACAGATGTCAGTGCATTAGCTAGGTATGCTTTTCTATAATTTACCACCATTTTGAATTTATTATTGTAGAAATGTAATTGTAAATGTAACAATGTAATCGTTGAAATAATTACTTATAAAATATTTTGTTATAATTTCAGTCATCATACTGGAGCTCCAATCGAAAGTAAAAGTGGAACTTCAACTTTCTCTCTGGAACAACACGACAACCTCCTGTTGAGGTGATATTTTCACGGAGTCATTTGAAAAATATAATTATTTTATATTTTGAAAACTATTAAGGTTTTGCACTACCCGAACGTCTCCTTCAGCTTGTTGCTGGTCACAAAGAGTTCTCGCTGAAACCTGATGAAATTAGACAAGTCTTGGTCATTAAAACCGAAGAACGTCTAGTAGGACATGAGATCAAAATTCCAGTCGAGGTCGAAGAAAGGCATCCTCTGCAGGATGAAATAAGTGAAGGTGATGAAGAAAAGGAAGAAAGGAAGGAAATGAAAAAAGATAAAAAGAATCCAGATTTTGTGGTTCCTGTCATCAGAGATGTTCTTGTCAGCTTCGTCGATTAATCTCATGTTTTGTTTTTCAGCCAATTCACTCCCGCCTTCTTCAAACCTGGATTGACATACGTTGGACGTAGACCCCCTAGCCGAATTTATTTTAAACTATGGCTGGCTGAGCAAAAAATCTGGCTGATATCCGGCTTAGCCGAATTCACGTGATTATTAAAAATTCCGGCTGAAAATAGGAATAATTCGGCTAAAATGTGGCTGAGTTTTAAAAAATGAACGAAACAAGTTTATCAACTAAGGGTTTTTTCAGTAACATTAATAATATAAAATTATTGCACTATAATGTCAAAATGTCATGAATAAATGTCACACGGTGCAATCTTTCTGCAGACAAACTAGATCGCTTGCTGTTAGCAACCAGGCCAGTAGTCGAAAACATGCATTCCACTGGAACTGATGTTGCTGATTCTGGTAATTGCATTTTGGCCAATTGTGATAAAAGTGGGAAAGAAACCACTGCTTTCTTCCAAAAGGTCAATACTTCCTCGCCATTATCACATCTCTTTGATGTCAAGTAGCTTGCGACTTCTACTGCTACCTGCGATACAGAATATTAACAGCAATTTTTACATTTCAACACACAAATAATTATTTGATAATAATTTATGGCAAGTGCATTTTTATTATGTTTATATATAATATTTTTCTTATTCTTGCTCAAATACTATTAACAAGATTTCTATACTAACCAAAGAATTCAAATCATTCCCTTGATGAGTACCTTTTTACTGAAATTTTCCCCCATCTCGATAAATAGCTGTGCTTGAAATTGAATATTGAAATATTAAAGAGATTTACGAATATTTAGACTTTTCACAACCTTTAATACAACAATTGACAGTAATATACACACGAAAACGTGACAAAAGAAAATGGCGAATAAAAAACCCAAATGCGATCAAAAGTAAACATTTTTTTAGAGCTGACACAAATATAGCGATCACTTATAATGCGATTTTATAGGTAAATATTGCTAAATATCAGTAAATATTTAGAATAGTTAATTAAATGTTTTATATTTAAAACATTTATTTGTCTATGAACAAATTTGTAAATTAAATTTGAATTTATTTGGCGCTGTGAAATAATTCGGCGGCTGGATCGAATCGCACTTTATGGCGGCGATTTGGGCTAGCCGAAAAAGTTTCGGCGGATTTGGCTAAATGGCGGCGGCTAGGAGGTCTAGTTGGACGTGTGAGACGATTGATTTGTAAATCAAATGACATTAAATGGCTGTGTTTTATAATTTCACATCAAGTCATACTGAAACCAGGCGAGGAACTGCTTCTACTCAGTTCAGAGGAAACAGAAAATTCAGACAATCATTGACAAATACCTCAGTTCAACGTCGGAAAGTCTCAGAAAAGAGAAACTCACATTGAAAGTCAAACCAAACTTCTTCGGCGAGTTTTCATTCAAAGTTCCCAAAGAAGTCCCAAAATAAACTTGAACTTTAAGTAAAATTTACCTTTGAAAATTTAAGTTTCTCAAATTCCACGTCTTCTCAATTAAAATATTTCTTTTTTATTACAGCTGTTATTTTTTAAATAAATATTTCAGACTCAATCTAAAGACAAAAAATCTGGCAAAGTTGTGAAGGCTCACCTTGATGAAATCCTGCCATTTTTCACACAAATCAAAGATGGACGGATCAAAATCCACCAAAAGTTGTTGAGAGTGGAATTCAATGGTAAAAGTGAAATTGAATAAAAGCAAAACACGATCTGTCTGTGGTCCTCCCACAAAATGTCAGTCATCTGTTGTCATCTCCTCGTCGTTGTGGAAGTACTCAGTCAAAACAATGAAGTCCTTTCTGACAGTCTCAGATTCGTTGTTAAACAGCAACAGAAAAGTCCATTAAGATTTACTTATTAAATAATTAATATGTAATTACTCACCGGTAAGATTTAATAATTCAATTAGTAATTATTTCCATGACATATTCTGACCTTAATTGTGCTAATTGCAGCTGGAGGTGCTGGTGACGTCAAAAGGTTGTTTAATTGGTTGTCAAAGCAGAACCCTTCACCAATGTTTATCTGCTGACACTTTCTTATCTTCCCGCCTTTGAGCCAAAACAAGCCTTTGAACAAGAACTCCGCCAACTTGTGGTTTGTTGAAAAATTTTAATTTATTTTCATTATTTAATAATAATTTAATTTAATATGATAAGTCTTTATCATATTTATAATTAAATATAAATTTAATTACTTTAGCATTACAAACTTAATTATTCCGCGCCACGTTTACAACAGTAATTTTTAGAGAAGTGGGTCATTCCACTTCACCATTGAGCAAATGTAATTTAAGATGGGTTGGACATCGGCTGACAGTTCATTATTATTTTTAATTTCTTTAAACATTTTCCTTATTCAGGCTTTAAATCTATTAATCAAGGGTATTACTAATGTTAATTGTTTGTATTGTCTTCACATTGGAAGTTCCAAAAAAGCATTCAAACGTTTTACAATAACTGCCAATGTTAGAAGCAAATATCACAGACTTGTATTAGTTTCTCCTTTCAAAATATCCAGACAGCAAGCATTGCTGAACAGGAAATAACAAGTTTATCGCAGCTTATCAATCTCAATATCATCTTATGGCAAGATTCAAAATTACTGTTGTATCGAAAATAGCTGCAATTATTTATTATCGACGATATCAAATATGGGAATAATGGGCATGTGGCACTGCCCGAGCCAACCAGAAAATTTCTTTATTTTGCTTGTCAGCTTCTGAGGAAGAGATAGAAATTGATGGGCCTCCACCAATCAGAAAAAAACTTTTTTGCTTATCAGGTTTTGCACCACCAACCAACAGTACAGGGGATTCCGCATGGGTAAATGCGACAATACTATCGCCGCGACACCAATAATGCAATATTAACAACCCTGAATAACTCTTTGCTAATATATAAAACTCAACAATGCGTTTATTCCAAAATTTGGATTTTTTATTCATATGATCTTCATTTAATTACTAATAAATGAAAATGGTATGGAGGTCACACCGAAGAAGCAGTCACTTTATATGCGAATTTTAAATCAATCAGTCATTTAAATGGGTTTCAATGACAGGGAGTTCGTGAGCTGGTGCCACACGACTCTGTCGGAATTTTGTCGACAAATGCAGCATGACTTTACCCATTTGTCTGTGCAGTATGAGCTTGACCGAGGTAGCCACCATGACTAGAAGAGTATAACCGAGGAAAAAAAATGGCATGAAGATTAGCATTAAATTGTCAGTTTGTATATCGACATCTGCGAAGCCAATGGTAGCCAACGTGGTGAACATAAAATAAAATGCATCTAGGAATTGGAAGTTTTCGTATTTACATATCACATAGGATCCTAAGAAGAGATAAGCGAGTGATGCTGACAACGATATGGCAAAAGTCACTTTCTCATTCCTCATCGAGTAAATAGCACTGTCGCGATCAGTGACTTCCTGTAGCTCTTCTTGATTGGCAAACCTCTTGAAGTGGATCTTTACGTTGCGAATGAAATTGTCAACGGCCTTTATTAACAGCCCTGCTAGTCGGAAATAGGTGTTCAGACACAGAGGAATACCAATTGTTGCATAAACAATGGTCGTTATTTTCCCCAAATCGGTTTTTGGCACGAGATCACTATAACCTTAAAGTGGAATGCAAAAATAATAGTTTCAAGTTATTTTTGCCATATATTGTACAATTTTTTAATTGTTGTATTAAAAATTAAAATGACAGAACAATTATAAGTCGTAGTAAATTATGAAGCAAAAGTTACAAAATAATATTTGTTTGAATTGACAGTGCCATGGGTATGATATCAGGACACTTATTCGGACTCCTCAAAATAAAGTTTGAAGAGTGAAATGAGATCGGGAATCGGCAGCATTAATGAATATGACCACTGACTACTGCTGCTGAATTGTGTTGTTCAATATGAATGGTGGAGAATGAGAGCAAGTTTCAAAGAGGTGATACATTTAAATGTGCCTAACCAGTGTTTAGTCGTAGGAGCAGTTTGCATTAATGCTGTAATTCAGCACAACTTATATTCTAGGATTGCCTTACAAGCTGCCACTAAAACCAGATATCATTAATTCATCAAGTGTATTTGGGAAAAATGAATCACTGGCTTCCACGAAGAAACGCATATTTCGCATATTCAGCATAAAGAACTCTGAAATACTGTTATTAGTATAAAAGGTCTCCGGCAGAAATTTCTGAAAAACGTACACAGCGGCCACGGTCCCGTAAGAGTATTTCCAAACCCTAACCAGCCATGGCTGATTAATATTCATAAGAACACGCTATGATTAGTTGAGATCTTAAATAGGTCAGAAGCACATATGATTTTCAGCTGAATCAGGAACTTTTTGTCACAGAGAACTCTTTTCTCTCCGAAGTCCTTGATGCACTGAGAAAATGTGGGAAACCATTTCGAGGATCTGATGGCAT
This sequence comes from Whitmania pigra, assembly GCA_021613335.1. Lineage (NCBI taxonomy): Eukaryota > Metazoa > Annelida > Clitellata > Hirudinida > Haemopidae > Whitmania > Whitmania pigra. The sequence continues at coordinate 2,714,789 of JAJTWR010000260.1, forward strand.
CCACTTCGAGATACCCAGAAGGCTTCCTACAACAAGCCTTAAAGGGATCGTAGCTCTCTTCAACCAATCCCAGTAGTCAGGAATGGTTCCTTGTTCCTGGAAGAGGGCTATAGTCGTCCCTATCCCAAAGAATGGGAATTTTCCAGCACTGCCCTCCGCTTACCTCCCTATCTCTGCCTCCAGTCTTTGTAAACTCCTGGAGCGGGTGATTGCCACAGGACTCAGATGGTTCCTAGAAAAAAACATGTTGAATCAGTATCAAGCTGGTTTCAGAAAAGGCCGAGGCTGTGTGGACCACATAGTCAGACGGACGCAGGATATTGCCACATCCTCAACCAAGAAGCAGATGATGCTTAGTGTCTTCTTAGACTTTCGACATGGTTTGGAGAGAGGGGATCATCGGACAACTTTCCGACATGCGTGTCAAGGGCAAACCATTGGAATGGATCCACAACTTCCTCCAGAATAGAAGTATTCAAGTGAATGGTGGATCAGCTCTCTCCGAACCAATCGTATTAGAAAACGTCACTCCACAAGGCAGCCTCCTCAGCCCTCTTTTATTCATCATCATGATGAATGCGATTCCAGATCTAGAAAGGAGTCGAGCTGTACGTTTATGCTGACGACATTGCTCTATGGACAACCCGAACGTCCTTAAAAGCAATGACTTTCACGCATGCATAAGCAGCTTAACACTACGGCTAAGTTTTTATCTGCAAATGGTTTTAAATGGTCTAAATCAAAAACAGTTTTATTTACAGTTAGGTCAAGAAGAGCAAGGCCAACATCAGACTTCTCATCGGAAAGGAGCAAATAACTTCAAATATGTTTTATCCAGAAGTGTCACTTAAGTTGTTTTCAGTAAGTGGTGGACAAACCGAATATGTTTCCTTAAAGTTGCATTCGTCGGGGACGTCATTTGGGGGCAACGATCATCTCATCAGGTTGAGCGACGGTTTGCCCCTCCTCCACTTGGAAGCTAAAATGACGTCCCTACATTCGTAACGCTAATTTAGAACAATTAAAATTCGACACGTGTTAAAAAATACCAAATGTTATCAAAATATGAACATTAACAACCTATAGTTGTGACAACCACAAAGCAGAAAGACAGCGCTTCCAAAAAATGCCACGAAAGATCAGGATCTTCGTCATTATCCAAACTTTCTTGCAAGAGATAATCGTCGAATTCAGTAATGCGCGCCAGCAACTGAGCGGAAATGTTGTTCATTTTCTCGTCGCTCAGTTCGGCTTTTATCTTTATTGCATCCATTAATTCGTATCGGGATATATTAATCACTTTGAAGTTTTGTTTTGGTACTTTCTTTTCAATTAGAGGAAATAACAGAGCACCGAAGAGAAGATATAATATCATAACGAGAACGCTAAATAAACGACACTCGCAAATCAAAAGATGAGCCACAAGCAAAATACAGTAGCCAATGTAGCTCAAAGACTCTTTAAAAATGCGATCAATTGAACATTTCACCTTTTCAGGTTCCGCAATACTTATCCCCGATTCCAAGAAAGTTGATACCCCTTCCATCTTTAGACAAGTTAGACGCCGTTTTAATGACGTGTGAAATGTAAAATATTAAAAACTTTTCATAAAAGTGTAATCTTTAAATAAAATTTTTATAAAATTGTACAAATTTAAAAGGTATAATTTATATATTATCACTTTATATTTGCCATGTTTAGAATTTGAAGTTCTCCTTTCTTATAATTCTTTGCTACTTGCCGTTTTATCGAGGGGGATACGTGCCGTGTTTTAAGCTCCATTTTTGTGGAAATGACAGAAAATAAGTCTCAACTTGCCAAACAGGATTTGGCGACTTTGGTTTGTATATATGGTTTATTATAATTTTGTTCACATACATATCTGCAACCCCTTGCATCATCGCTTCGTCGACATATTTCTTCACATGTTTTTGTGATGACAGCAATGCACGATATTATAATCAACTCCCAAGATTTTTAGTCAACCTCAGATCTGAAAGTAAGGATCTCAGAAGAATGAATTCGTGCTTAGTAATACAATTTGTCGAGTAGTCAGCGAGGCTGCCGCTTCTTTAAACATGATCTGACCCAAAAGGAGTGCAGTTTATTATAAATTAGTGCGAAATTTTGTAGAAATTGAAATTTAACTATTTAGAGCATACTTAGACTAATGATATGGTTTATAAGTAGATTTAAACTCAAACTTTGAAATATTCATATTACCAAATAGTGTCTACATAAGTACGAAATGTTCATTGTTGTAATGCCATACAGTAGTGTGGAGATTGTATATGAGATGTACATATTATTGTAAAGGTTTATTAAATATTAGAGGACTTTGAAAGCATGATTAGTACAATTAAACATTCTTAATCTCAATGTTGCTGATAAGAAATCATTTGTAGTTAAATAACTGTTAAAAGCACTTTAATAATTGAAACTGACAATTAAGATGACTGTTTAGATTACCTAGTCTTTATGTATCATTTGTTCCTTCCAGAAAATTCATGAATTGAATCCTTTGACACCTGAGGTCATCAGTCGCCAGGCCACCATTAATATTGGTGAGATGATTACCTTTTAGGGATATTAGAAATACTGGATGCAATTATGCAGACAAATCACCACAAAAGTATTTTAATTGATGTAACGTTGTATTCTATCAGGAACCATTGGACATGTAGCTCATGGCAAATCGACATTGGTCAAAGCTCTAAGTGGTGTCCAAGTAAACATTCACATTTGATTATTGTAGAATAAGAATGAGTGGAATATCTTGTATTGTTACATAACCAAATTTTGATTATTATTATTACCTAAAAACAGACTGTCAGGTTCAAGAATGAGCTCGAGAGAAACATCACCATTAAACTGGGTTATGCCAATGCAAAGGTAGAAGCCTTCTTTTTCTAGGATTTAAGTTTTTGATCTCCCGAATTCTACTTAGATGGAATAACTGAATTTCAGATCTACAAATGTGATGATCCATCCGTTCAGAGGCCTCTGTGCTACACTTCCAGGGGAAGTGCTCATCCTGATGAATTTCTGTGTGAGTTCTCAGCAACCAAGGGGAAGTACAAGCTAGTCAGGTGATCTGTTTATTTAATAACTTATGCATTTTTGAACAGATTGTCATTTTAATTGTTGACTTCTGCAGGCATGTTTCCTTTGTTGATTGCCCTGGGCACGACATTTTGATGGCGACCATGTTGAACGGAGCCGCCGTTATGGACGCCGCTCTCCTTCTAATTGGTTGGTGCAGTAGATTTCAATTATAAATGTTTCTTACTTGCAATGATATTCGAGCATGTCTTAAGATTTCTTTTGTTTGCAGCTGGTAATGAACCATGCCCTCAGCCACAGACCTCTGAGCATCTGGCAGCTATCGAGATCATGCAACTGAAGCACATCCTCATTATGCAGAACAAGATTGATATTGTTAAAGAGAGCCAAGCAAAAGATCAGTATGACCAAATTATGAGATTTGTCCAAGGTGTGCATTTTGTTAATGGAAATCTTCTCATGTTGCCTGGTATTATGGTGACGGATGTTGTTACGATCGTCAATTGTTTAACTCAGGAACAATTGCCGACGGCGCTCCCGTAATACCGATATCCGCCCAGCTTAAGTTCAACATAGATGCCGTGTGCGAATACATTGTCAGCAAGATCCCCATCCCTCTGAGGGATTTTACCTCGGAACCGAGGCTCATCGGTGAGTGACCGTCGTTTATTCCATTTGTTGAAGGGACGGTTTTACATCGTGGCATTTAAACACAGTCATCAGATCTTTCGATGTCAACAAGCCTGGTTGTGAATGTGAGGATGCAAAAGGAGGTGTTGCAGGAGGCAGTATTTTGAGGGGAGTCCTGAAGGTAATGCACATTTCAGTGATGATTGTGTTGTCTTTTGTCAATTAATTTGTGGTCTTGGATTTGTGCAGGTTGGTCAAGAAATTGAAGTGAGACCGGGCATTGTTTCTAAGGACAATGAAGGCAAATTGACCTGCAGACCAATCTTTGCTCAGATTCTGTCACTTTTTGCAGAGCAGAATGATCTGCAGTTTGCTGTGCCTGGTGGTCTTATCGGTAATGATCGTGATTTGCAACGAGCAGTTTTTATTGGCAATTTTTTAATGTGCTTATCTACTTCACAGGTGTTGGTACAAGTATTGATCCTACCCTATGCAGAGCTGATCGTATGGTTGGACAAATTTTGGGAACTGTGAACACACTCCCAGAAATCTACATAGAACTTGAGATTTCATACTTCCTGCTCAGGAGACTTCTTGGAGTGAGAACAGAAGGAGACAAGAAGGCAGCAAAGGTAACAATTTTAAACAACTTTTCGGCAGTATTTATCGTAAGCATGCCACATTGAAACGATATGATTCCAAAGGACTCAGCTGCAGAATCAATCCTCTTTTGCATCGACAGGTTCAAAATCTATCCAAGAATGAAATGCTCATGGTGAACATCGGATCACTGTCCAGCGGTGGTAAAGTACTTGCAGTGAAGAAGGATTTGGCTAAGATTGGATTGACGAACCCTGTGTGCACAGACTTAGGAGAGAAAATAGCACTCAGCAGAAGAGTCGAGAAGCACTGGAGGTGATGATATAAAACGTGATTTTTAAATATTTGCACTTGATTTACCAAGCATCATGTTCTTCTTCAGGCTGATTGGATGGGGCCAGATCAGGAGGGGTGTTTCCGTGACACCGATAGCCCGAAAATAAATTAGAACTACCACCTCTTTCGAGAAACCATGTCTTCATTAAGAATTTAGGAGAATTTAATTGGAAGTGAAATAAAATGAAATTCCACGTTATTCTCTGAAATTTTGCAATATCTTGTGTTCGTAGTTGATTTCATGCTCGCATTTTTGCTATAAAGATTTTAAAATAAAGAAACATCTTATCTATTAAAAAACTTCCAAGTCATAAAAACATCGCATGTAATATCGTATCGTAATATGTATTGAGCAGAGCAATTTTTGCCAGTTGTGCTGTTACGGTTCATTCGGATTGTAACTCCTTTTTTTCAGTTTTGACTCCGTATTTTCTAATGTTCATGTACTTGCAGATATTTTTAGTGCATCCAGGCAGAATTTTATTATCTACATTATCTACTATCCCTACCAAACCATTCGGCCAGCTTGCATGTCAAAGTTGAGTAGCATATTTTGAAATTTATAACTAGCACGCACAGTAGGGTGGCACTCAAAATTATTTTTTTAAATTCCATGTGCCCAACCCCGAATGCGTTAGTACTTTTTAATTGTTGATGTATTCAATTATTATTTACTGGGCGTTCAACGCTGACAAAGTTTTAAATGATTAAGTTGAATTGTTGACCGACAATTTCTTCAAAAATCAACGGTTCAACTCATTAATTTTAATTTAAATGCATCGATTTAAGTCTATTATTACCTAATGTGTGTGAGGTAATTCTGCTAAAAATAGTATCTAACATCCTTGTCTACTTCGTTACTGCAGCAATAAGGGCGGGCTTGTTAAGAATTGCAATGTTGCTCTATCCCATGCGATATGAACTGTTTGTGTTCCTCTTGAGTCGCTAGAACTCTTACATTAAAATCATTACTTTTTTACTGCAGGTCCACAACCATGGATGACTTCATCAGATTTAGAGAATGTCAAATCTACTATTACCTCACTTAAACACTGTGTGTCCAGATAATGACTTAATTACATTTTAATAAATAGCTTCACTCATTTTTTGCAGCTTTCTAACTAAATAATAATTCTAACACAATATGAGCAGGTGAAGTACATGGAAATGTAAACCAGGCCTTCAGTTAGACCTTCAATACAAAGTGGTGAAGCGGCCAAGAGAGGGCAGCTCACGTGTAGTTACTTGAAGTTAGGAGTGAAGCACAAATTTCAAGGCTGTAAATCAGTTTTGCCATCCAACATACCCCATGGAATGACTTGGGAGCCTGAAGATGTAGGCCTCAGCCCCAAAAAATAAAAGCAATGGCTTCAGAAGCTCACGATAATCGTCTCTGGTCTGAAACTCTTACTTGATGCCAAGTAAAGCACGTAAAGTCACCCATAACATGAGGGCAGATGCAATGAATTCAACATCTAGTCCATTTTTAAGCCTAGACTTTTCAATTGAACTTCAATACTCAATAAATATCTGAAACAACTTTATGCTAGATGTATTTTTTATTAAATGTTGGTATGTATTTTTTATTAAATTCAGAAATCAACTTCGCTCTCTGAATCTGTTATCTGCTGAAATAGTTTTAATAAAAACATTAAGATATCATTTACAAGATGTAAGCAACAACTTAAAAAATATGAACTGCCAGGAAATTTAATGATAGCAACAAGTGACATAATGCACTTACTGTAGTCACTGGAATAAATTGGGGATTCTCAAACAATGTTTCCCCTGAAAAGCTGCCTTTGAAAATTTTAACTGGATTCAAAGTAAATCGAGGACCTGCAAAGAGTTATCAAAGCCTTTAATATTTGCAACTTTATAATTATCATTCATCCACTAACCAATCTCTGCAAGCTCTCCATTCTCCTCAACAATCTGAAAATTTCTGATCCAAACCCGATCATCAATAATGCTGAAGGTCATGACATGGTCAACAAATGGCTTAGATTTGGGATGGTATTTTGGGACACCGAAAACCTAAAAGAACAAAAATCTCAGATATTTTCCATCTCAACTTTAGAAAATAATTTAAGCCACCTGTGTGAAAAGCTCTTTCATAAGAAGCCAATGGGGTTCTGTCTCAAAGTTCTGATTAATGAATAAAGTTCATTACATAAAAATCTATATTTATGTCATTAACATTCAGAATAAGTGGTAAATGCACATTCAATCAAAATGCTGATTCTGTCTCAATGTTCTGCCGAATAAAGTGAGCCCACACTTCAAGCCAGATAAATAACAAGGCATAATACTTCATAAACATTTGAATGTGCAATGTTTGATATCCAAATAAACTAAGCCTCCATAACAAGTGTTATTTTGAACAACATATCTAAATAATTTATATAATGGTTGGATGAGCTAAGGAGCCATCAGCTGCCATGCATAGATGTAAATGAACATTGGTATGAGACGATCACCTACCTTGTCGAATGACAGCAGTGATCGTGAACCTTTCAAGATGTTTCCAGTGAGCTTCAGTTCAGAGATTGTGTAGGCTGATAAATAATTAAGTTTCACATGGATGATAAGAATGATCAGTAATAATTCATTCAGAAAGCATGTGACAATTCGATAGTGGCAAAATGCGTGACAAAATGATTTATTTGGCTTGTCATGCAGGAACACAACCATCCAAACTGTACGAAGCTAAGTAATAAGGTGATACAAAATAAGCTAATATTTACTATTCTCAACGATAAACTTTGCTGAGGGTCCTGCAGGAACATTTGATATCCTGAAAAATAAATTAGGCTGTAAATGCTGTCTATTCCACTTTTGGTAACTAATGTTAAGTAGCATATTGATAGATAGTAGAATGACAGATTACAGAGATAATTAGAATAGATAGCTGTACTTTAGTTTTGAACAAAATATCAATACAAACATTTTTACATACAATTATAATAGAATGAAATTAATATAGTAAAAGGATTTCTTTTGATTTATTTACCACATGTTCTTAGCTTCCAAGAATATACATTTATTGCAATTCTTCATCTCACACATCTGCAGATAATTAAATGTGTTTAAAACACTTCTTCACTGTTTGAGAAATTATTGTTAAAGAAAAGTGATACTGGTTAATCAGTCAAACCTCATTAATGATAAAGAATCCAAAATCCATTTTCATTTTCGCTTCTGAAAAAAAAAACAGCAATTAAAGCAGTAAAACCATAGGAACTGTTTTTATAATGTTATTACAATGCCTTGATAACCGCCAATTTAAAAAAATACCTCCAATCACGGCTAATTGTAATCACACTAACCTGATTTAGAATGAGGCATGAGTGATTTAATATCCTTTATAAAATGCCTTACAATGAATGGAACTTTTCTTTCGCAGAAAACAAGCACTCTTGTTTTGTTCTTGCGTTTGGAGTAAAAAAATGATTGAAATGTAATAGTACTTTATATCGATTGCGGTTTGTGTACATCTTTAAAGTAATTCAAACTACGCCAATATAAATACCTTTGGCACAACCACTTCATTTTGATCTGCATTTAACTCAGTTTCGTCACTAAGCTTTTGCTTTTTGCGTTTGTTTTTATTTTTATTTTTCCCTGGTCTCTTCAGCTTCTTAGAAGTATCTACCATATCAACATCCATAACCTCAATTTCTGATTTCATCTTTATCACAACCACAAAAACTACACGATAAACAAAACTCCCAATTCCGCTCAAAACAAAGTTGCTTATTGAGAAACAATCTTTCATTATTAATTTATGGTATAATTATAAAAATAATTGATATTGTAAATTAATTAAATAACTTTAAAAAATTATTTTTTACATTGCTAGTCTTCCTTCCCTACTTCTGATATTATTGTCATTGAAGGCAAGGTTTAAAATAAATTTTATGGTCAATGTACATGCATCTTTGAGTCCAGAAAATAATTTACAAATTTATCTTGTCGAATATACAGCGCCCCAAGTTCGAATTTTCCCCCAGCCAATTACTAAACTGGAAACTTTTTTCATTAATATCTAGTATACTTCGCGACGGGCATCATGAGAGGCGCAGCCTTAGCCATTAGGCCATGCGGTCGCACATTAAGAACTGTCCTGCATATTTACAAATATGTATAGTCACACCATTAAAACTTTAACATGTCAAACAGACAAGCGAACGAACGTTATAGGAAACTTAATTGGGTGCGTTCCCGAGCAGATAGAACAAAGGGACCGATTTCTCCGCTAATTGCTATTTCAATAAAACCGTTACCAATAATATAATATCAAGACATTGTTATTTTTTAGGACTTTATTGTAATTTTTAGGACCTGTACGAACCATGCTAATGCACAAGGAACCACAAATTTCCAATACAATTTATTGAAATATCTCATTCTCTCAGCCACGTACAACATCATGAGCAAGGTGACTTTGCCATTTCATGTCTTAATTTTCTTCGAATATTTTATTCACCTCATCTTCAAAAACGCTGTAATCAGGTTTCCTGGAGTCCTTTTCAATTTTAGCTGCAATCCTGTTCCCATACTTGGTACCCTTTCTTTTCTTAGACATAATTCTCACCTAAAATTAGAACGTAATTGGTATTAACAAATTGTAATTACTACAACTAAAGTAAGCAACATACAAAAATAAATTAGCAAATAAAATAAACATTAGACTTACCGCAGAGGGAGTGACAAAGCGAGGATTGTCGAACAACGTTTCTCCTGAAAAGCTGCCTTTGAGGATCTTAATTGGATTCAAAGTTATTTGAGGACCTGTTGTGCAATAAGCTTCATGAAGCACTGAACTTGATATAAACTTTATATTATTATCAATCTGCTAACCAATCTCTGCAAGCTCTCCATTCTCCTCAACAATCTGAAAATTTCTGATCCAAACCCGATCATTAACAATGCTGAAGGTCATGACATGGTCAACAAATGGCTTAGATTTTGGATGGTAGTTTGGAACTCCAAATACCTAAAAGAACAAAATCTAGAGTGTATTTTGAATGTCACATCAATCCGAAAGAACTAATGAATCCACCTGTGTGAAAAGCTCTTTCATAAGAAGCCAATGTGGTGATGTCTCAAAGATCTGATTAATAAATTAAATTTAGTTTAATTTAAAGTCTGAAGGCTATATTATTAATTACTTTTAGAATCTGTGAGAAATGCACATTCAATTAAAATGCTGATAAGCTTTTAACAACATTTGCATTTCCAACAGGTCGGCCAAACGGGTTATGATCCTGCACATGGCGGAAAAGACAACAGTCATAATGTGTCACGTTCGAAACCCAGCCTGCATTGCCACAAGAGCCCTGATAAGGAGCACTACATTAATATTAACGAGAAGCACCTCTGGCGCTATGTACTGTAGATGGTGCTATATAAATTAAGTTCAATATGTCTACTGTAATGTCATAAAGAAAGTCTGCATGTTTTTGTGGGACTGACACCTATCAATCCCTCTCTATACACCAACTACATAAAAATTAATTTAGCTTCCTTATTATTTTTACCTGTTTTATGCTTGCACGAACATAATAAGAATTCAAACCTTATCAAAAGATAACAACGGCCTTGAACCTTTCAAGCAGTTTCCAGTGAACTTGACAAGTGACATTGTACTAACTGCAAAACAGTAATCGTTGTATTTACTTCTGATTTCTAATGGGAGGTACTTAATAAATGGTTAAAAAGTTATTAAATCAATGTTTGCCTACATTACTTTGAGATAAGCATATTACAAATCAAAAATGTATCTTGTTTTTTTAGCATTGCAGCTGATATCAAAGCTGATATTGTAAATGATATCAAGCAAATATTGAATAAATCAAAACTTGATAATTACTGTCATCGACCATGAATTTAATGGATGGTCCAGCACTGATGTTCGACATCCTGAAATAAAGCAAATCGACAAGTGAACTCATCCATGCAATCACTTGTTTGTGCACATACCACACGTAAAGATCTGTTTTTCTTCTGGATTCAAAAAATATGCATTTGTTGCAGTTCTTCATCTCACACATCTGAATTGGATCATTATAAAGTACAATACTGAAAACAACCCAAAATATTATTCTGTTCACAGGGTTCCTACCTCATTGATAAGATAATATCCAACCCCCTTTTCCATCTTTGTTTCTGCAAGGTTTAGATTGATATCATAACAATCGGTTTAAAAAATTTTGTTCATTGCCTTTTATCTGATACTATCCTACAGGAATCTGTTAAGCTATCAGACACTGATGGTACTTAATCAGCCATCCAAGCATTTTGAAAACTAATTTCATCAAGATAAACATACCTGGTTTGGAATGAGGCATAAGAGCTCTGATATCTCTCATCAATTGCTTCTGAACAAATGAAATTCCCCTTGAAGAAAACACTAGCACTCTCGTCTTGTTCTTCCATTTAGACTGAACATACATATACAAATGTAATAATTACTTCTAAACGTTGCGGTGAGTTTAACGGTTAGACTAAAAAATACAGATAATATCTGCTCACTATTCAATCTATGTGCAATTTCTCAAAACCAAAATTAATCTAGCACTAGTACCAACTTTCGTAATTTTTTCGGTGATCACCGCTGTTGGTTCTGTGGATGACGGTTCGCTTTTGGAATGTTCCTCCTCCGTATCAACTTTTAACTTTTTTTTCTTATTTCCAATTTTATTAGACCTCGAACGTTTCAGTTTTCTTGAAGTATCAGCAGAATCGACTTCCATCTTTTCACCCAAAGGTCCCGTCATCTTTCAGTAAAATTTATTAACGAAAGCACGATGAGCGAGACCGATCCCGATTTGCGCTCAAAATAAAGAGTTGGTATTATTTACATTCAATAATTATTTTCATTTCTTAATAAAACACTCAAATTTTATTTTTTAATAGTTTATACAATTACAATTTTATTTCATTATTAAGAAGCCACTAAAAAAATTAAATGCAAATATACTTAGATCCATCTCGTGGTTAAAATATACCTATATTATTAAACAATACAAATTCTCATTTAGTTTTATAATTATTTAGCATTTTATTAACATTGGTTGTGTGGCGCCTCCCTCTATTCAGCTCTAGAAACGAGTATGGATCATATTTTAAATACACAAACGGAAAATATATTTCTAAGCTAATAGTATCAGCTACGCTGTTTAGAAGTTAGAGGACACGAAATGGAAACTCATTAAACCAATCTTGTCAAAAAAAGTCATGGCAAATATTCGGAAGGATTTGGCAACTCAATAGAAGAGACCTTAAAACAATCAAGTGAGTCAAAAATCACTTTCAAAACGGGGCGACATCATCTAATCCTAGGTGTTCCTCGATGGAACTCAGAAATTACGCTAAATAGTTTCCAACTGACAAACTACCGAGGAGAATAAGATTTCAATTCAGAGAAAATCTGCGCAAAATATGCGGGATCGCTATTCATTTTTAGCATTTTAGAGCTGTGAGAGTTGATGATTCGCAGACATCTGCTCCAAAAAACTTCTCTCGAGTCATCTTCAATCAGAAAAGGCTTTGATGGATAGCTAATTTCGTTGCCCATGTAGGAATAAGCCAAATAAAGACAGGTCAGTACAACCGCTTGTAAATTTTTGACCGAGCAAATGTTTTCCTGGTTAGAAGAAAGCTCAGAACTTATCAGAAGATAAACAAAAACAATATTGGCGGGATTTATGAAAACTATATCTTGCCATCCCTGCAACAGCAGCGTCCTATCCACAGCTCTCATCCAAGAAATTGCTTTGCTCGAATCGAAGTCATTCAAGTGAGCACAACGATCTCTGAAAAAGATACCCAGACAAAGAAGTAGTTCTGGTGTAGTTGCCTGCATTACGATTTTTCTTGAGACATTTTGGGATTGAGTCACTGCAGTATTCTCCTCAGACGTCTTTTTGTGTTCCCGTTGATTGGTGGTCCAATCATAGTTCTCTTCTTGTTTCACATGAAAGTTGTTATTCGCTTTGCTTAACTTATCAGAAAGAAATGCCTTGTTATCAAATGAAGAAAACCCACTCTTGTGAAATTTCGAAAAACTTGAGGAGAAGAGCATTTCAAAGTTGTTCGTCATTTCGTGGACAGAATCTTCCGATTGCTTCGATTCATGACTTGTTAATTCTTTTTTCGAGTGTCTTACTACATTTTGATTTCTATCAAGCTTTTTGTCAGCCTCATTTTTCTGGGTTTTGTTTGGCGAAGGTGGGAAGATCTCGTGATTGTTTCTGGGATGGAGTGCAGTCAGCTGTGATTTCTCGTTCTTAAGACTTCCGTACGAAGTTGACTTTGCAACATGTTTTTTGCGATTCTTGGCGGGAGTCAAGAGAATGTAATTGTTGTTTTCGAGATCGTTTGATCTTTCGTTTTTGATTTTCGTTGACATTTTGTACTGACCAGAAGTTACCTGCTTCAGTCGTTTCAACTTGAAGTGCTTCAAATCTATTCCGTTGATGAGCGATCTAGAAGACGTAGCTTCCTTCAAGTTGCTCAAAACATTGAAGAAATACAAAGACGATGATGACTTAGCCCTCAGAGTGTCTTTGTTCTTTTTGAAGATTTCTTGTCCGCCTTCTTTGGAAGCCGCAGATTTGTCGTTGTTTTTGAGGTTGTTCAGATTTTCGTACTTGGAGTGGTTTGAATGTGCCGAAGTAAAAATACCGTTTCTCTTTCCAGATTCTGGCGAAGATGAAATTGTTGCACCCATGCCAGATCGTGAAGTGCTCTTCGAATGAGGCGCCTCTCAGGAGAAATTAAAAAACATTTTGAAGGTGGATTCAACAAGAAGCAAATTCTTTCCAATCCAATGAATGACTTGATGCGAACTCTTTGTCCGCCAGCCTTGCAATGACTTCTTCCAAATTCTTCGGTCCTGTAGATATCGATTTTCTTCTGCATCAGAGCAGCGGTGACCAATAGAACATTTGGGTGACTCATAATTTCTAAAAATAGCTTAAGGATATTTCAATTCTATGGGGGTTTAGATGTTTTTCTTATTTTTTGATAATTAAGATTATTAAATATTACACATTAAACATATTAGTGTTTCATGACAATGAACAATTATTAACATTTCGAGTTACATATATTTTTCAGATTCTAAAGTTCTGCTTTTTTGTTCTTCAAATCGCTCTCCTGACTATTAACTTTTTTTGAAGAAATTTAACGATCAACAGAATTGATGAAAATTAATGAATTTCAACCAATAATAATGATTGTGTTGAAATTTAAGATCTTGAAGCCGTGCTTAAGAAACATCTTGAATTCGGCGGAAATATCATTAAAAAATAAAAAAGAAATTAAAAGCTGGGATGAAATGACTTTGATTGAACATGCACTTTGAACGTTCGTTTTTTGTTCGATTTATGTCTGTTTTTAACAGTTTAGATGGAAGCTAACATTATCTTTGTGACTATACATTTCTATAACCAATGCTCTAGAATAACAACAACTTAGGTTATTAAAATATTAATTGAAAATTTTATGAGACTTATGAATATATTATCCTATAGAATATATTGCCCTAAAGCTCAGAATTGAACAACTAAATTGGCAAATGATTTCATGACGTGAGGATTGATTCAACTACTGATCATGCCCTGAGCATTGAAAGAGTTTAGATATTTGTAACATTAGAGCTGGCTACTTGGAATCATCAGTAGGCTTGAAATTGAATAAATTAAAATAATAATACAAGGAGATAAAGCTATAAACTACTGGAGTTGTTTAATAAGAGATTTCGGCCGTTTAAATAACTTTTTTTATAAATAATATTAATGTAATTAAATAATTCTAATAATAGTATTCTTTATGCGAATGAATGTATGGTTTTAATATACAAATATTGTTTATTGCTATTGCCACAAGCTAATAAGTGTAACAGACTGTCTATTTAACAATGAACTGTGAATAATAGCAAAAAAGCACAAACAATTTCATTTCAGAACTATTAACGACATTGAACATGATAATAATTCGAAGTTCTAAGTAGTTTTTACATGACTAAGCAACGTTCAAAATCGACTACATAGGCCTGTTCACCATAATCACTCCAACTTAAGATGCTACCCCCTTTCGTTGTTTTAAACGAAGATTCAGTGCCTTCGCTAAAACGCCGGAAAAGAGATTCCGGGATTTCTAACGTGGATTGCAATCGGCTGAATATTCTAAACCGAGGCTCTTTGCTCCTACACCTTCGCCTCTTCAAACTGAGGCCTTTTATTAATTTAATCTCGATGTTGTGCTGCACCCATCTTCTTATCTTGGTGAAAAGAGACGCCATCAAGCCTAGGCCGATGCACGTTAGAGCTATGCAGATATACATGGTGTTTTGGTCGGGATAAATATCGCCAAATCCGATAGTCGACATAGTTATTACGAGAAAGTAAAAACAGTCTAAAAATCCCAATTCGTTGTTGTAATAGAGAAAACCTGCTCCAAGTGAAATATAGAAAACGTTCAACATTAATACAAAAACGAGACCGACATCTTTCAGTTCCTTTGCCCGCATTGGCACAGTTGCAGGCCTTTTCCTTATTGTTTTGGTAAGAAAGTACTTTAACAGAAGGCCCATATTGTAAGTGCTTAGGACAATGACATTTCCAAATTTAATAAATATCGAAAGACACATGGCTATTCCAATGCCGGTATAGAAGATGGTCAGCCATTTGCCATGGTCTGTAGCTGGCAAAAAATCACCATATCCTAAATGAAAATAATTTAAATGTTAATAGTATAAAACATCATGAAATATCATTCTTATGGTTTATTTAAATTAGTGGTAACAGATTTAGCTCAAAAAGTTAAAAGTAGATAAAATAATTTAACATATATAGTATAGTCTAGGCGCCTCTGACACTATGCACATGACGCTTTATAAATTTATTATTATTATTATTATTATTATTATTTATTATTATTATTATTATTATTATTATATTATTATTATTATTATTATTATTATTATTATTATTATTATTATTATTATTATTATTATTATTATTATTATTATTATTATTATTATTATTATTATTATTATTTATTATTATTATTATATTATTATTATATTATTATTATTATTATTATTATTATTATTATTATTATTATTATTATTATTATTATTATTATTATTATTATTATTATTATGTTATATTTATTATGGTTTCGATTGAGTGTTGAAACATTTCAATGAAACAATTTAACATTTAGTAAATTGGTTAATAATCATAAAATCTTTGTATCTGTTATAATTTACTGTTATGAATCTAAATTTAAAACAATTGAAGACATTGCTCAGTTCTGAATTATGCTGGTTAGAAATAACATAACATATGGTCTCCAGCTGTTTATATTCTGCTATATGGAAGCCTAATATTTTGCCACTGCTCAGATCAAGAAAGAAATTTCTTGAGAAGAATAAAATCGACTGATGTTCTAGCAAAAAATACATCCTATCCACATGGGCAGTCACGCAAATGGATGGATCATTTCCCTAGCGACTTCTGCAGTCAGAGTCTCGATGATTAGTCAGGAAAGGAGTCGGAAAATAGAACAAAATCGATTCACGAATGCGGTGGTAAATCACAACGGAATTGCAGACAAAGGGAGAAAACGTGTTTCAGCGATTTGTTACCTGAGGCGTCATGCTGGAGATGTTACTGCCAGGGCCTCCGAGAGAAAAAAACAAGTGCCGACTCGGGACTTTTTCTGGTCCACCATCTGTCATGTGTAAATGATTCAATTGCACTGTATATGTTCTGAGGAATCAGGAATCTTTTTAAAAACTCTTACAAAGATCTACAAAATGGGAAAGTACCCTCACCGAAGATCAATGTGGATGAAAAGAATTCCCAGAGAAGTACTGGAGATCATAATCAGGCAATCCTGATCCATGGTGGACCTGAGGTAATTTATGATGAACTTAAGTTTGCTGAACGTCTTCATTGCTTATGTTTTTAGAATATCTTTCCGCTAGTTTAGCTGCTTTGCGCATCAATTCCTCTTCTGACGTCTTTTGGTAGTTCCAAAGAAAGCTGAATATGTCAGAAATTTGTTTGCTGCACTGAAACAAACAAAAAGCCCTCCAATAACATTATCAGATACCACATAAAATATGTACTTTCGGAAGTGGGCTTCCTCAGGAGATTCATTTGCTTCGTTCATTTTATTCACATTTTCATCAGGTGTATCTTCACCATGGAATCTTTTTTGGGCAGTGATACTACTGTTTCTAAACAATGTTACTTTTATTTACAGGCTGGATGCAACAAGCTTAGCTCCATTCCACATTGCTTTGCAACTGTTTCACTAGTTGTGCCAGCAAGCTTTATATGTTTGCATCTTCCACATCTAAAGTCGCATTACTAGCTTGAATGACTTTGTTGAATGACAAAAGTCAATAGGGATCAGTTTGCAGTAATAATAAAAATTTTATGCATAATTGCCCATTTCATTATTGAGTTCTAATGTTCATGGACTCTCTAAACTTTTCTGAGCCCTGGTGCGCCACCGGCTGCACCCTCTCTCTCTCTCTTTTTCTCTCCCTACCTCTCTCTCTCTCTCAGCCTGGTTTCCGCTCCAGGCTAGTCTTCGCGTCGGGGTTCGTCCATTTGCTTTCCCGGGACAATTTGCAGAGGTGTTGGAAGACGCCAAGTGCGGGTTATGCACGGATGCAAGACATTTTATAATGGAGATGAGGACAACTCCTAATTTCTCAGAAAAAGTGGCAAGAGGCCTGACACGGTGCTTTTGCCAGTGTCAACGAATGGCATAATTGTAATGAAGCTGAAACGTGTTTATGGGTCAAAACATTTTTTAAAAATGGTTTAAGATTTTTGACTGCAAATTTTGGTTGGCAATCAGTAAGAATAAAACAAGAGCATATAATTTAACATATATAAGAAGAGCATATATAGAAACATGGTATTAAGAATACGCCTTTGATAAAAGAAGATAATGTCCAAATAAGATATTGATCAATGACCAATGCAGACGGTATAGGAATCATATTAATTTCCTATTTTCTTGATAAGCTCTCATTAACAAACTCGGGTCATTGTACTTGAAATTGTTTTATGTGATTATACGTGATTTTGCTTTTTACAAAATATCATTTGATAATTGATATTGACAACAGCAATATGTACTTAACAAAAGTCATGTGTAAATCAACCAACAGCAGGGATTTACTAATTCACAACAAGAACCACCGCTTATTCTCGATACAAACCTTTATAGTTATATTTTACTATATTGCAAACACAACAATCTCTCACAAAATTCTTCATGGACAGGAAAGTTTGTTACTCTCGAATTTGTGAACTATTGAAGCAATTCATCGTCGACATCTTTGCGCTCAGCCACTCTAATTTTTTTTTTCTTGCTGGGTCAAAGACAGACTTCTCGTATATTTGCTTTATCTCTCGGCCTTTTTTCCATTCTGAAATGGTGTTTGCTTGAATGCCATGCTGACGACCTGCCTGTCTATCAGTTTTGTTCCTTGTTCTAGCCGCAGCATAATTTCAAACTTTTTCTCTATTGACTGATTGTCCTGTTTATTCTTAACACCTCTAGATATTTGTAGGACGAAACAAATAAACAGAATAACGTGTTACCCCTCAGACAAAATCAGTAACAGAGAATTGGGTTCGGCGACATAAATGAATCGACATAACCGATGAGAAAATGCTACTACAAAAGTGAGAATTTGGTGGTTCTGCTGCAAAGTCGGCGATTAATCACGGGGATCGAGATAATGAAGTGGCGAATTCGGGCCTCTTTTGTGTTCGAGATATTAGAGTTCGAAGACTTATATTAATCGACATAACCGATGAGTTATGCTAAGATAAAGAAAGATTTTGGAAGTCTCAAAAACGTCGACTTAATATGGTTGGCGAGTTAACCGAGGTCGAGATAAGTGGTTTCCACTGTACATAATAATAATCAAATAATATTTTAGATATACGGTCTCGTAAATATCACTTTAAATCTTAATAAAAATAAAAATAAAGTAAAAGAATGTCAACAAACCAAACAATTTGTTCGCAATGCTCTGAAATTACCAACCTATGGTTGTTATCATGACGAAGACGTAGTACACGGATATCGGTAAAGTCCAAACTACGTCGAACTCCTTATCGTCCAGTAACTCGTAATTTTCGATATAATAAAGCGTCCTACGATGAACGGCTTCCTTTATGAAATTATCTTCGGGATATAAGTCTATAAGAACTTCTATATTGTGTACCAATTGGTTCTCTGTCAATTCGATCTCTGCTTTCGTGTGTTTCCGACGAGTATATTCTCTCCCGGCGTATAAAAATCCACCAAGCAGGATAAAACAAGCAACAAATAAAATTTTAAAAATTTCTAGATCGTAAAGCAGATATCTTCTGAATTTCCTTGTAGTGAAAATACTTTTGACACTGAGCTTTTTCTGGCGAGACATATCAACTTTTTTCCAAACTGATTTTAGGCTTCAACAGGCTGCCTAATTTGGAAATATGAAAGTTGTCAACGTATTTTGAAGGAGCTTTTACTTCTAACACTGGCACTCATGCTTCGCAAAGGTAGCTTCCAATCATTGTTAGAAATTCGCATGAAATTTAGCGTGGTCGAAATATAACTCTATTAAACCTAAATTATGAAATGATTTTCTTTGAAAATAAACAAAACCATATTCAATGACGTAGCCTCATATTTGGGCACCGGAATGTTTCTCGCTTGTGCGTTTTAATGAACATTTTTATTTTCAATCCATTGGTAGGAAATATGAAATCGATTCGATTAAAATATTTGGGTAAATAGATCTAGTGCTGTGGGAATTTAAATTTTTGACAAATTTTCCAGGGAAAAAATGAAAAAATGCGTGAATTATTTAAAAATTCGTTCTTGTTTCTTATTTAATTAACTGCAAAAATTTTCAAATTTCATTGATTTACCATATCATTCTTGAAATGGCCAACTCACTAAAATAATTTAGTTCAAAAATATTTATATATTTCAATTAAAGCTGATGACAATTGTATCCTAACAATATTATATTGTTAAATTAAACTGAAGGTGCCATTTGACTCTACGTCTTCTAAAAAAGGTGGACTCGAACAATCAATGAAGTGAATTTCAATTTAAGATTATTTATATTTTTGTTCTTCTAAATTTCAACAAAAATAATCTTTCTAAATCATGAAATTCCTGCCATAACTCCTATTATTGATTTGTCATCGTCTGATTCAACTGCTCTTGTAATATTACAATTAATATATTCATTCATCTATAGTTAGATGTTACACAGATTGTAAACTTAGTGTTAAAGATGTTATGGGTTTTCCACATAGCGTGATGATAGTCTACAAGGAATATCTGTGAAAGGATTGATGACTGGAAAGCAAAGGCTTTAGACCGAAAAAGTCATTATGAGGAATTCGGTCGATTTAATGTTAGCAATTAATTAGTTTTAATGTTTTATGAGGTTTTGTAAGGTGGTTTCGGAGGTGAAGACATTCTCGGAGGTATATTAATCCCTGTTTAATACGACTATGTGCTTCTTAGTAAATGGTCAAAAAGTGCAAGGCACACATCTGTCAATTCTCTGGCATGTAAATAAACAAAAATCAAATTTATTTTATGGTGTTTTTATACAGGTTTGAGTGTCCGTCTTTGTATCCTTTAACCAATCTTTTTCAATGCAGCATCAACCTTGACAGAACATTCGACATAGACCAGAGAACGTCCTAAAAACAAATTCTTTTGATGGCTATAGATAATGGTTATCTTAAAACACATTCATTTCAACTGTGTCACTCAGCTTAACATATTTTTATAACTGTTTTTTTTAATTACAAAGTCGAATTACTATTTTCTTGTTCATTGCATTTCTTATTTTGTTCCATCGTAGCACGTATTCTTCTGATTAAAGCTGAATCAAATTGATATTTCTTTGGCTGAATAGCAATAACATTAGCAATAATAATTTCAGTTTTAATAATCATTTGCATTGCATCTGACAAGAAGAGAATCCGACTGATTCTATTTTATGAAACTGAAGGATCTAATAGACATAGTATACTTCGACATGGAATTCAGTAGGATATTTGTTGTCTTTATTAATAACTTTCAGCCTTAATGACATCTAATAATAATGTCTATACGATACCAAACCTAGCATTGCAGTGATTTCACGTCTTACGAAGTAATAAGAAGCCTAAAGAAGTAATGATATAGAATGGAAATCATTTACATTCTTCACTATTTCAAGCTTTTTCTAGAGATTTTAAAGCTACCCAAGCAGAGATTATCACCCAAGGTAGTTTCAGTAGCGGTTATTTATCAGAAATATTGTTTATAACCAGTGTTGTGCAGTATCGAATTACATGTAATTCGTTACTGTAATTAATTACATTTTTTGGTAATTTTTACTTGTAACAATTACAAAAAAAAATTTGTACTCTTACTTGTAACAAATTACTATTTTTGGTCATACTTTTAATTCGTTACCTTTTTGGCGCAAGACGTTACAAAGTAACATAAATAACATTTTAAATTAGTTTAATTTATTTAAAAAAATTTAAATTCTAGATTGTTATTCTTTGGTTCGTTCGAGAACCTTCCCCTTCCCGATCATCGCTCTTTGTTATTGTGGTTATCGCCGGTCGTTTTTGTTTTAAATCGGAAATTGTTGATTAGTCATACCGAAGCTTTTTTAATATATAATATTATATACATATAATAATATAAGATTTAATATATCGTAGTATGGATTCATTTGAAGCCATTTTTAGTGTCGTTAGCGAAGATAAGAGGAACAAGGGTGAAGATAGTCCGTGGCCGTATTTGAACAAAATGTTCAGATTTCAATCAAAGGAAAATCATATAAGTATGCATGCCTACTCTGCCAACAGAAACAAAAACTACATGTTCAGCATATGAAGGTTCTTCATCTAACTTGAAGAAGCACGTGGAACGCATGCATCCAACAGAAGTTAAGGAATATGGTATATCTGTTGCTAACGATTGTCAAGCTTGATGAGAAACTGGTAGCCAAAATAGCATCTTCTAATGCAGCAAAGATGGACGAGCTTTGAGCTCTCGTTCATCTGATGCTGACAGTATTGAAGACAGTTTCTTCAATTGCACAAGGTCAACTGATATTCTGATGCAGTATCTTCGAGACCGATCAGATGACATGAACATTATTACTGGAAGCGATACCCTGAAGAAATTATTTATCCAGTTGAACACTCCTCTGCCAGCTAGTGCAGCTGTTGAACGTTTATTCAGCTCTTCTGGTATGACAAAGAACAGCTGAAGGACCATAATGAGTGACAAACTATTCGAGGACTTAGTTATGTTAAAAATTAACAAAAATTTGTGATTGTAATGTAATAAATAAAAAAAAACACCAAAAGAATGCATTAGTTCAAATGTTATTACTTAATGACTGTTAGTACTAGCAGTTAATACCAGTAATTGTTTTAACGATAAGAGAAACAATTTCTTTTAAATAATACGGAATGATGTATGATCACAATAATGGCGGCATCAAAGTTACTTGTAATTTTTACTTAAAAGTAACTTGTAGACGCTGTAACTTTTAACTTTTACTTGAGTAAATTTTTGAGACAATACTCTTACTTATACTTAAGTAGCTTTTTGAGGTATTACTTTTACTTGTAACTAGTTACCAAAATGAGGTAATTTTTACAACACTGTTTATAACCATTCTTAAAATGGTTAAATCTCATTAAGCGAAGAAATAATTAAAATATTCTCAAAGTCCTGCGCCGAGTCCATTGCAGTGTTGGAATTTTCTACTTGGATGTGCAGTTAAAAAACAAACATTTAATTTTAATTGTTTTATAATGTTTATTTACAAAGCTTGACTTGAAATATTTTACAAAAATTTCCTGACGAATAGCATCAATAAACTGTCCATTTATAGAAAAGAAATGAAAATAATTTTCTCAAACAATTTCGTTTCGGAACCATTAACAACATTGAACATGATAATAATTCGAATTATTAAGCAGTTTTTACATGACTAAGCAACGTTCGAAATCGACAACGTACGCCTGTTCACCATAATCACTCCAACTTGTGGCGGTTTCCTGTCCTTTCGATTTCTTTGAGGCGTAAGTAGTCATGCTATGAATTGATTTTTCTTTTTCTCCTTTTTGCTTATAAGATCTTTTCTTTAAAACTAGATATTTCATCAACTTAACTTCGATATGGTGCTGAATGAATTTCCTTAACTTGGTGAAAAGAGCTGCCATGAGGCCCAGACCAAAGCATGTTAGACATATGCATAAAATTTGGTTACGTCGGTCAGGATAAATATCACCGAATCCGATAGTCGACATAGTTATAACGAGAAAGTAATAAAGGTCTAAAAAACTCAAATCATTGTAATAATCCAGTATAGCAGCTCCTAGGAATATGTAGAGGAAGTTCAATATCAGCAAGAAAGTGGTACTGACGTCTTTTAGTTGGGTTGCCGGTGCAGGTGGACGACTTTTTTGGGTTCGACATACCTTCGTAATATGGAACTTCATAAGAACGTATGTGTTGTAAGCGCTTATGGCAATAACATTCCCGAACTTAAGAAAAGTCGAAAGACACATTGCTATTCCCAAGCCGGAGTAGATGATAGTCAAAACTTTTCCTGTAGCTGTAGAAGGCATAAAATCTCCGTATCCTAAAACGAATTAATAGTAAGATTACTAAAAGTTAACAGAGCGTTGCATTAGTTAACTGCGCAACTAACATTCCATAATTCGACATCATGAATAATTTGCTTTTTTTAAATTTTAAACTCATCAATTTCGTTTAATGACATTTTCTTTTAAAATAAATATAATAATCCTTGTATATCAATGGAGTCGATAGAATAGCCAGATCTAATAAAATTTAGATATTAAAATAATTATTTGAGAACGACTTTTGCTAAACACTGTAAAAATAAATACTAAATTTGATCTGATATAGATTATTTTCTCAGCAATGTTGTTACAATTTCACGTCAATGTTTCAATCTGGAATCGCTCGTCATAAAATCCGAATGATATGAATCTACCAGAAGCCACGTAGAATTACTTTATTGGTGTTGTTAAATGCGAATGCTATCGTATCACTTCCTTAAGCAAATAGAATTTTTTTATCTGCATTTTCGTAACCAAAATGGCGTAACAAGAGTTTCCGAACTGTCTGTCCATTAGTATAACCATTTAAAAGAAATATCTCATAAAAAAAATTCTCGATCAATTAATTCATCATTGGCAGGAACTGGTGTTGCACAGTGATGATCTTGAACATCTATCAGGATGAGGATCCACCCATGTTCTGAATTGCATTGGTGCAAATTATAGATCTCATTAACCAAAAGAGATTTCGTGATTGATGGAGGAAGTCGTCATTTATTCAATTAATTTGAAACTTCACAATCAAGATTCCAAATTGCCGTTTCATTCAAATTGTCTTGGTAAAGCTCAAATTATTGACCGAGATGCTGACTCTCTGGCAAAAAACTAATAACTGATTAAAAACTTTTTGACTCACAATTAATGTTGCGTTATTATTTAATTATTGATGTAGTGAATTTGGTTATGAAAATTTTAATTTGGCTTGCAGGTCGGCCGAATGGATTACGCTTACGGAGATATTGGCAACAGTCAATAATATGTCGTGTTCGAAACTGCCATAAGCGCCCTTTGGAATGAGCGCCACATAAATGCTTACAAGAAGCGCCTCTGACGCTATGCAAATGACGCTATTTAAATGAAGCACAATATAATTACAAAAACAAAAATATAATAAAAATAAGAAAATAAGTTAAAAATAATTAGTTTTACAATTAATTTAATATAATCTTTTTTTCTTTTAGACAATGTGGTCTTATTTTCTAAGGTTCACGTTGAGCATCAGAGACGCTTTTTGTTATACATTTATATAGCGCTCTTTTTCAAGGGCTACGAACACGACACATTTCCACTGCTATGACTTACTCACGCATGCTAACTTGTTTATAAACGCTATAAATGCGATTTATAAAACTTATTTATTGTAATTATAATATATAGTTTAATAACTCTTTCACAATTTTATTTCAAACGCAACAGACTAGTTCTTCTAACATGTTAACATATTAAGGCACGCATCGACAAGCATCATGAGACGTTATAAAGTATCAATTATTATCGTAACAACCCGTTGACAAAATAGCCCCGTCAATATAGCCCAAGACAAGAAAATCCCCTCAATACAGCCCGAGACAAAATATATATTTAAAAAAAAATTTTGTGAGTTGAATACATACGTTTTGTGTTTAGTTGGTATTAGGGAATTTCATTAAGTGGAAGATTTATCCAAATTTTTTTTTAAATATTTAAATTTTAATATTTGACTAAAATATTATTAGGATTCCGGCTACTTCTTCATTTTACATGGACTTTTCAAGTTGGTATTTAATATAAATTATCGATTGACAAGCAACTTGTGCAATCTGAAATGGAGAATTTACCAGACACTCATTAAGTCACGAAGGTTCGTTTGATCGTTTAATTTCTTTTGATCCTTCCCCGAATTCCCGTTGCAATGTGTACAATGAAGGGTTTGAATTTGAATTTAATCTGTTATCGATTGACGTACAACATATTCGAGCCACACAAAGTTAATCACCTTATCGGACTCACCTTATCATCAGGTCATGTCAACATGTAACAAATCCACAATGAACCAATTTTACCGCTATTTTGACGGGGTTATTTTGCACTGAGCTATTTTGTCGGCGGGTAATTATTGATTTAATATTAATTATTAAATTACCATTTTTTTGATTTAGTATTCCAAAGAAATTGAGAAAATGCGAAACCACCCTAGTCGTCTCGCTCTAAAATCGTCATCGTCGACGTTATCATTCCCATGAACAGGCGACAAAGAAATGGTAACAAAAGGGAAGGGTTCAACTATTGTGTTTGTAATGAAGAGGTTATCATTCATTAATGGTCCATTTCACAGACCAAGCTAGCAGGGGCGCAACTAGGGGGGGGCAGGGGGGGGCGCAAGCCTAATAGGAGAGACCCTGCAATTTTTCCAAATCCGATGAGTTTTTTTTTGGTGGGGGGGGGGGGGGGGGGATAAGGGGATTTAACTGGTTTGAAACTTTGAGACAGAAGATAGTCAAACTCATAATAATAATAATCTGTTCTATCTTTAATTCTTTATTAATTATAATTGGTAGTTTTGATTTGAACAGTTTCAAAAATTTTTCGACTGCGTCGTGCTTTCGTCCCTTTTCTAAACTTGAGCCCCCCCCCACAGCATTTTTCGCTGGTTATCTGATCATCAGATAACCAGTCATTTTGACAACCCTGCCTTGGCTGCTCTTGATGCTTTGCAGAATGGCACAATGACTCCCGAGCTTTCGGAGTTCTGCAGCCTTCATAGAAAAGACGCTGAAACTGTGCAAAGACAGTTCCTATTCACATCGACAAGTTTACGTGCTGATGAGTCTGATCCCAATGCATGTATCGAACTTCAAGATCTTTTCTGTGCCACAAGCATTCAGCCCGAGTTGCATTATATGCTCGATGTTGCTCTTAATGAGCCATTTACGTCTTCAGATGCAGAAAGGGCATTTTCTAAACTTCGCCTTATTAAAAGTCATCTCAGGACGACTATGTCTGCCTGTCGTTTGCAAAGTTTATTGAGAATATCTGCGAACAAAACAACTACTGCATTTCTTCCATGAAATGAAATGGTGAACAGATTTTCACAGACTGATCGAAAAATTATTTTGTAACTGCAAACACATCAAAATGTAATTTAGACTACAACATTTCAAAATTGTATTAAACTGTTTAGGATCATAACTTTATGCATAATTTAGATTAGGTGAAATGTTTAGGATATGAATCATATCATATTACAATTTTAAACATATCATAAACTTTTTTTTTACAGTTGCTTTAACTGGCTTGAAACTTTGAAACAGAAGATAGTCAAGCTCATTAATAAATTATTAAAGATACAAAAAAAGACTGCAGACTTAAAATAAAAACTTATAATAATAATCTGTTCTATCTTTAATTCTTTATTAATTAAAATTAGTAGTATTGATTTGAACAGTTTAAAAAATTTTTCGACTGCGTCAGGCTTTTCTAAACTTGAGCCCCCCCCAGCATTTTTCGCTGGTTGCGCCCCTGCAAGCTAGTAAATCGAAAAAACAGTATAAGTGACAGCCACTACTGCCAGCAGAGAATTGCAAACTTTTACATCTGATAAAAAATGCAGAGTTTGTAACTTATTAAGTTATTTTAGAACTTATTAAGAACGACCTCTGATATGTAATGGAGGGGCAAGTATTGAAAAATTATGCAGCGAATGTGATCTATGAAAGATGAAGCTATCTAATATAAATCATTTATTAATCTGATTTTGTAGCCGACAGTTGGGCTAGACCTGGAATTGGGCATATGAAGTTATGCTGAACTTGCTCTGCATTGATGATTAAGTACTTGCAGTATACAATTGGACGTATACGGCAATGAGTCCTGTTAATATGTTGATCAAGGATTTGAACATTGATCTGACTATACTTTACCTTAACATATCTAAGATAATATCTATATAACCTCTGTTATAAATTCGACAAAATGGTTTATTAATTTGATAAAGAATGGAAATATTCTAAAGTCGAATAATATTTCATTAAATACCGTCTTCAGAAGAATTATGTTAATTTTTGCAAAGCTATGACAGCCTAAAAATAACATTTGTTCAGAAATCAACAAATGATTGACACAAATTAAGTTATTAAATGTTTTTTGTGCGAAGAACTTTCACAACGAACACAGAATGAATGGACAGATGACACCCCAGTAGCTACAATGACTTGTAAAACTTTTCATGTACTCATCGACCTTTTTCCTCAGTGTATTACTACGATTTTACAGAGAAACTAGCATGCAACGTACCTATTGTGGTTATCATCACGAAGCTGTAGTACATGGCGATCGATAAAGTCCATGTCATATCGATGTCGTCATCGGGAAGTTTTTCGTAATTCTTGACAAACAGAAGAACTCTTTTATGGATGAGGTCCTTCATTGCTTTATCATTTGGAAATTTTCCTGTCAGGTTCTCGAGATCCTCCAACATTTCTCTTTCATATTCATTTAACAAATTGACAAAATGAGAATATTGGGTAGTTTCTCTTCCGGCAAATAAGAATCCACCGACCAGAACGAAACAAACAACAAGTACGATTTTACCAATTTCCAAATCGTGGACCAAGTAATTCTTCCACATTTGGAAAGTAAAGATTGCCGCTTCGCTCTCAGCCACACTTGCCATTTCAATGACTCGTCAACCAGTTTCAATTGATTGCTTCATTCGTAAGTGTCGAGGTTATCCGAAAGTGGAATGATGATTTCAATCTTAACATGAATGCTTCGCTCATGTCATCTTTCCGATGGATTGAAATTCCACTTTTAATTTAGCGTGGCCAAAGTATGACTCTAATAAATGGTCAAAATATAAAATGATTCCCTTCGAAAATAAACAACAATATAAATAATGACGTCTTTTGGTACGACGTTTAAATATTTTCGCGTTCCACAAACGCATTTACCTCTACCATCACCCGTTAACATGTTAAGTTTAAAAAAGGGTTTCATTCTTCCTTACTAGCAAATAAATATGTCTCGAAGAGATCAACTTATTCCAAATCGAAATGCAATTTTAAACATCCAACTATTGACACTCAACGAAAATGCCGAAATGTGTCTTTGGCACTTAATTATTCTCAATTAAATTAAATTTTATTCGAGGTAAAACTAACGATCAATCAAATCAACTGTTAATGAACTACTATTTTATTCTGCCACAAAATGTGTTCTCTAAGTGTAGTCATACAAGCATTACAAAGACTTTGTTAAATATTCACAAGATATCACGCAAATCACTTGATTTTATAATAATCATACATTACTGTTATTTAATGTCAGTAGGTTGATAACGCATATAATTTTCAGAATATAAGCCGATTCAATTAAAAAATACGTGATGAAGGAGACAGAGTAACGGGTAAACTGCTTCACAGCAAATTCCTTCTCAATATTATACTCATTACTATTTGAGTGCTCAAATTTGGAGGATTCTTTTAAGCATCACTTGCACCCTCCTTCCTTCTTCTACTACTCTCAAGCTCCTAGGTTTTATTTTTTATTCGCACCTCCCCTTTAAAGTACATTCCGCATCCATCATCAAATCCTGCAGTCACCTCTGGGCAATTCGGCACATCCGTCCTTGCAGGCAGTCTATTTCTCTCTCGTCTAGACTACTGAAATTCCCTTCTTTATGGCACATCTGCCTCTTTAATATAATCCTTGCAACGCGTCCAAAACAAGCTCGCCAAGCTTGTTCTTCTCAACCCTACCCTCAATAGTACGGACTGCCTGAAGCAATTGCACCGGTTGTCGATTCACAGTCGTAATACCTTCAAAATCGCCCTCATGACATATCACACTCTAGTGACATCCAGCCCACCTTATCTCCATCATCTTATAGATCGTCGCCAAACACCTGGTCTTCGTTCATCTTCCACCATTCATCTTCAGCAACCAGTAAATAGGTCATCACTCGTGAACAGAGGCTTCTCGTATGCTTCTCTTACAGTCTGGAACAGACTCCCTCTCCTAGTCAGAGCCCAGCCATCCCTGGAGCTCTTCAAGCGTCACCTGAAGACTCACCTTTTACAAATTAATTATAATTACTGTTAAAAACATTATTTCAGCTTAGGGTCCAGTGATGGGTAGTATTTCAAATCAAGTGATTTAAAATCACGAAATAAAATCACCTTTGTGATTTTTTGATTTGATTCAAAATCATCGTGCGATGTGCGATTTTGATTTTTATTTTAAATCATATTTTTGATGAGTGATGATTTTTTTATTATGTAAAAATCACGAAATCATATAAAATTTAAATTTCAAAATTTAGTTTTTTTAAATATATAATATCTTTCTTTATGACATTATCAGTCGATAATCGATGCAACTTCCTTTTATTAACTTGTATTATTGTTGTTAGTGCTATTCCGACCTCATGGTTAACGAAAGTTGTAAAATTGCTGATAATTGATAAAACCGCTTGTGAATTGCCGCCGCTGCTTGACTTGTAATTTTTTAAAGCTGACAAAGTTGTAGCTAAATGTATTGATTGATATCAGGATCGAGACGTGCAACGATTTCCTACGCCATCTAATACTTTTTACATTCTTAGCTACATGAAAAATACATTTTTTTAAATATAAGGATGTATGACACATGATGTATGTTGGAACTGAATATATGACAAACAATTCTTATGGAACTAGTATTAGAAGTGTTTTTACGTAGAACGAATTCTGCACCAGCTGATCAGGATCAACATTTAGAAACAGTCCTTGACAATGAATATTACGGATATTATGAGGATCATCAGTCTGACTTGCAAAAAGTCACTGTTAACAAGGCAAACAGTATCCGCACCAATACAATGAATTATTTGTCTGATGCGGAATGTCATCTCTCTAGCCTTGAATCAAGCCTAGTCAAAAAATCTTTGTTGTAACTTCATTTATTTATATAGCGCCATATGCATAGCGTCAGAGGCGCTTGTAACCATTTATATAGCGGTCCTTCCCAAGGGAACTGGTTTCGAACACCACACATTACGACTGTTGCCATTACCGCCGTATGCAGGCACGTAACCTATTCGGCTAACCTGAACGCCCCTAGTCACTTTGTGCGCTATAATACAAAGCTGCCACCATTAGCTACTAGAGAGGTTATTTAGTTCGGCAGGACTGATTGAAACATCAAGAAGGAACAGACTACATGATTCGATGTTTCAAAAACTTTTGTTTTTAAAAGTTAATAAAAGCTTTGAAAATTGACAGTGTTGAAAAAGTTCGTGCACTTTTTGGTCAAAGTGATTTGATTTTGATGATTTTAACGTCAAATCACATGCGTGAACCTGATTTTAACGTGAAATCACATGCGTGAACCTGATTTCGATTTCCAATCACTTTTTGTCTGGTGATCTTGATTTTGATTTCCAATCACTCTGAACGTGATTTTACCCATCACTGTTAGGGTCATCCCACGCCAAATCACTACATCCTACTGATGACTTTGATTTTGCTAAAAATTTTTAAAGTAAATGAGTAAATTAAAAAATAATTTCAGATTTTTGGCCAATCATTGTCAGAAATTTGGGTCGATGAACTTTGATCAAATGCCAACACCTCACCGCAAGGTCGTTAGTATGGGTCTATACCAAAATAGCGGAAGGTTAAAACCAAAATAGCGAAAGCCTTTTTATAACCAGACCAAAATGACGAATGCTTGAAACAAAAATATCTAAATGGCATGACCAAAATATCTAAAGTCTAAAATAAAAATAACAATGGAATGTTATTTATTGGAATAAAAACTGCTACAGAATTTTCATCAAATCGTGAATATCAATAGTTTTCATAGTTATTCCGTTCTTCATGCTTTTGCTGGTGTTCGCAAAATACCTTCTTGCCTGTTCATTTTTTTGAACCCTGTTCATTGAGCAGCCTCAATGTCAAAGTGGTTGGCAGAACTTCTTTATGCAGCAAATCAACGAGTTTGTAAAGATTTAAACCTGATGATAATGCATTTCTGTTGAGGCGAATGTGCCAACTCTCGCAGTTGTTATTGATTCGCACATATTTCCTGAAGCAAGACCACAAAATAGGTGGAAACCTGGTGCTCCTGATCCACTGTCCTCCATTCTTCGTATTTAAGGATCGGTCCGACATTGTCTCTGCTCGAAGGCAGTGATTATCTCATAATCCGGTAGAAAGGGGAGGCTCAAAATCTTCCTCATAATTCTGTAGCAGCTGCCCTTTTGTCTGGTATTCATACAACTTTGCTGAATTTGCCTAAAACTTATTAAAACATTTTTCGTTATGTCATTATAAATGTTAACAATTCATATATTTGCTTAAACATACCTGTACACTGCTTGAGTCCAATTAAACGTACACCCAATCTTTTGAGCAGAATCACGGAAGGTTGCGTCAATGCCTTTCCACAAAACAAATAAAAGTCCATAGTCACCTTCTTCGCCTGCGTGCCCATGTCTTTTAAGTATTGAAAGATCTTCGTGTAATCCGTCCATGCTTAGCAATCCAGCAAGTGTGGACATCATTTATCGGTGGATTTGCAAAAACAGAAGCGGCTTACTCTAAGCTCTTTACAACTTTACTATAATTAATTAACGCATTTCATTATTCTAATACTTTTCATTTTTAAATTACTAACACTAATTTATCGGGGATGTTTTGACGGGGCTATTTTGTCGCTGGGCTATTTTGACGGGTCACCCTAGATTTCATTGATTTAATTAGCGTTTTTATGTATTTGTCTCCCAGGCTGTTCTATGCCCTCGCTACGGTCTCTTCCAAAATATGTCTTACCACCTCTGTATACTTCATTAATATCATTTCCCTAAAATTTTTTAATTGGGTTGAGATCCGGGGATAATGCTGGCCAACTCATCACCTTGATTTTCTTTTCCTGGAAAAACATTCTCGATAAACTTGGAGATATGTATGGAGGCATTATCTTGCTGAAATACCAAGTTATCGCCAAAATTATTATTAGCAAATGATAGCAGAAACTTATCTAATGTCTCAACATAATTGTGAGGTTTTTGTCTTCTCGTTAAGAATGCCAAAGACGTTGTCCCTTTTGACAAAATTGCTCCTCAGATCATGACGGAACCTCCTCTTTGTTGTCTGCCAAAGTAGGTCTTCTTTTCCATTCAGATTAGATTTTATCGCATCAGAAAAAAATAGTTTGGTCCCACCACGATTTAATATGTCAACCATATTATTAGCCCATTTAATATGCACCTTTCTGAGACCTTCTTTGAGATGTAGAACCTTCAAAAGTCCGTCATATTTGAATTTTCCACTGTTTTTTTTTTTAAATAATTGCAGACCTTCTTTTAACAGACATTTAATTTCAAACTTGTTATAAGCTGGTTTGCAGAAGGTTTTTCTTTAGAAGCTTCACGAAAAAGTTTTCTTCGCATCTTTGTGTCGAAATTTTTTAGGTCTCCGCTGACATACAGTCGAACCGAGTTATGTCACCGGCCTAGGAGTTTGCCAAAAAGCGTCGATATAACCAATGATCGAGACAACCGAAAATCTATGTGGCGACTGTATATTATGTGTATAGTATGTGCTTGCAATTTCTTTGTGTACTTAATGTGCATTAATAAATAAGAATGTACATTTACATGTTTTTTTACACATCAGCAATTGATATTTGATATTGGTAACTCGCACTGCACTGCATGTAAAACGCTGGAAACAAAAAGATTTTCCACAAATTTCTTCGCTGCTTTGGTCGACACAAATTCAAAGTTATCGTCTCTTAATCGATATCCCCACATAAAAAAGTTATATGCAGCCCTCAGCATAGCATACCCCGTTACCAGCAGAGGATGTATTATTCTTCTAGCTCAGCAACCTTTTGATGATAGCGGAGCATTTTAAAATCTCCATCTCATTCAATCTACGTTACTTGACACTCCGTCAAAACAGCCTATCGTATTAGCTCACCATGTTACTTGTAGGGTATGCCAGCTCTAATATTTGTCAAACGTTTTTATGCAACTTATAACTCAGCAAATGTTTCAGATAGTTAATTTATTTTATTGACGTTAAATTGGAGGTTTTGAATGTCAAAATTGCATGATTTTGTTTAATATCAGGAACATATTTTGTTACTTTCAGCTTCTACCACCACTCAGTTCAGGTGTTAAGCGACTTCTTTGTGGTTTTAAAAGCTTTCATGTGAGAACAAATCTAGTCATTAGTATAAGTTGAGCAAGAGAAAAAACAATTTTTTATAAATTTGTGTTTCCGCGAAAAATATCTAACAGTTAAAAACAGATTTGACTGTATTGATAACGTACGACATTATGAGTTGATTTTGGAAGTCTAAACTTCTATGGCCCAACTCTTCTTCGAGTATTATAATGTACTCAATAAAGCTCATCTATCGTATTGCCAATACGATATTGAAAACTTTTCCAACGGTAAATATTTTGCTATTAAGAATTGTTCAAACAACTAAAACGTTGATCGCGTTTTTTCCTCTTTTGTGACACCTTCTGCGTGCCATTAAAAATCACCGTGAAATGCGCAAATAAAACAAGAATTATAAGTTATTGTAAGTAGCATTAGGATTATGTTTTTCAAAATAGTGAAACAATTATTTAAATTTAAAATAAATTTATTTAGTTATTTTTATTTTATATATGTTAAATTTAAAATTAAAAAAAAATATATTGTTTCAAAAGCAATTCAGTATTTCATTGGAAGCATAGACTGTTTGGCTTCTCATACACAAATTGTCGCCATATCGCATCTTCGACATAACCATGGCGTTTGCCGTCCGTAGAAAACATGCTCCTGTAACGCTTGTTCAGATTGATGGACTGGTAAGAATATTGTTTTTGTCATTAAGTTACCTTTCAAATGTTACGGGTTATTTATGACTTCATGCCCTTACCATAATTGTACCGGGTCGCAAAGTTTTAGTCTGGTTTTAGATCCAATTTTTCAATTGGCCTGACGTTTTCAACATTTGGTTTGAACTTGTCTGTGATTTATTTTTTGACTGCTTATATTGGACTTGTGCTTCATCGCTCTATAATTGGTCAACTTTGAGAATTGGCACGTTTGGTGCATAAAATGGTTTAGATGATGTCAGTCTTCGTTATATGATTGTCGTTAAATTGCTCATAATTGTAATATAACTTCAACTCATAAAGCTGTAGATCCAATAGCATTCTTCTTTTTAAAAGTCATAGGTGCTGCTTTCAAATACCATATGTTGATTATATTTGCTTCCGTCCTTGGAAAATGGCACTAAAACTTGTTAACCTGACATTCTGCTAGCATTCATGGATATCTTAAATAAAAATGTTACAGAATATTTCAAATAACATGCTTTGGAATGACAATATAAAATGTTAAGATAATATTTTTCACAATGGTTAAAGAATTAATCTCACAAGAGTTAATGTTGATAGAATTTGATAACAGTTTATGAAATGTTATTGCAGGTGGTGCTGAAAATCATCAAGCATTCTCAAGAGGGAGGATCAACAGGAAATGAATTGGTGCAGGGAGTACTTCTTGGTTTGGTGGAGAATGGTAAAGTTGAAGTTACCAACTGCTTTCCTTTTCCACAACACACGGACGAGGACGAATCTATTGAAGGTGAACAACTATTTGTTATTTTTATCCTGATTAACTCATTTGTGATATGACAAATAGAAAATTTTTTGAAAATAAATAAATTTGTTTGCTTTCAGTGCAATACCAGCTGGACATGATGAAGAACCTAAGGCATGTGAATGTTGATCATCTGCATGTTGGATGGTACCAAAGCACATACATGGGCACATTCTTTAACAGGGCTCTCGTCGATTCCCAGTTCAACTACCAACATAGCATAGATGAATCAATTGTTCTTGTCTATGGTACATATATATATTTATGTAACAATGATCAAATAAATGTATAAATTTATCCGTTTGCTCTTAGATCCCCTTATGACAGCTAAGGGAAAGCTCTCACTGAAAGCCCTTAGGATGACTCCAAGTATGATGCAGATGTGCAAGGAAATGGATTTCAGTCCTGAAGTGTAAGTTTGATTCGTTTGACCATTGAGCATGGTTATTTTATAGTTTTGTGATTTCACTTCAGCTTGAAAGCAAGTGGAATCAGTTTTGAATCCATGTTTGAGGAGGTCCCAATTGTCATCTCCAACTCCCATCTTGTCAATTACCTCTTCTGTGAAATTGAGGAGGTTTTGCCACCAGTCAAGGACTCATTTCTTGATCTCTCTTCAGGGTCGGTTGTCGAATTTTAATACAAATAGGAGTATTTCTCCATCTCATTGTCTTATATGCTTCAATTGTATAATCTGCTTTCAGTGTTGTTATTGAAAAGAATTTGAGGCTTCTGGTTGAATATGTGGATGACCTCACTCAGGACAACAACAAGTATTTCACTTACCAGAGACAGGTGGCCAAGCAGAACCAAAACAAACAGCAACTTCTTGCAAAGAGGGTGAGTTTTTAGTTTGCAATACCTTTGGGTTCTCATTAGTAATAAACACAAATCTTTTCTAGCAACAAGAGAATAAACTGAGGCATGACCGTGGTGAGGCACCTATTCCGGATGATGACATTCACAAGGCCTTAAAGCCTCCTCCTGTGCCTTCAAGACTGGATTCTTTGCTTCTTTCTTCTCAGATTGCATCCTACTGCGACCAGTTGGTTGATACAACCAACCAGAACTTGGGCAAACTGTTTGTTGTGGACTCCATAAATAGCTCTTTCAATTAGAGGAATTTCATGAATTTGTAGTTGGAAATACAAAAGTTGAAATCATTTGGTTTTAATTAATTTTGGACTACGTTTCTGATTTATTTATTGTCCAATTGGCCAATGAAGCATTTGAAATCAGGGGGAAACATTGAGCTTAATTATGCAGCTTTTAATTTCTTTTCACAAGCATTCATACCCAATGTCTAAACTTCCTAATGAGGCACTTAAGTCACGTTATGACTTGCCATTAGCGGCGTGTTGGAGAACCTACATGCCATGTGGTTGTAATTAAATTCTGAACCAAATTGGCATTAAATATCTATCGCTTCAAAAATTCATGTCTGATTTATTTATCATCCAACTAAATTTGGTCGCAATAGACGAAGCATTTGAAATCAACGGGAAACAATATAACTAATGAAAGTTTCAATTTGGTGAAACACTGAGGGAAGCTTTCAGTAGATTTCTGGCAGGCCTGCCTTATGCCTGCACTTGTTTATGAGCATTCTCAGTAGGAACTGTTTACGGCTCAATTCTCGAACTTGCTGCAAATAAGTATATTCGTAATTGTAGGATGACAGTTAGACATTCGGTCTCTCTTACCTTCAGAAAGACATCAAGTTCAATAACTTCCTTCCTGAGAGCTTCCCCAAGGTAGTAAATGGCGTCATCTATAGACTGTTCCTCGGCATAAGCGTTCAGGATTCTGCAGGCATTTTAATAATGTAGGATTAGCGCAACACTTAATGTACTTAATATTGATTAACTAACTGTTTGTAAAGAGGTGCTGTGGGGTTGATCATGTCATCCAAGTCTACCTCCTCAGACATTTTCATCTTGCTCAGAGTTTTTGAGATTTCTTCATCCCTGGCTTGCAAGAGTCTCATATCTGACTCTAACTTTGACTTTCAATATAAATGAGCATTGAAAGGCATGTTTAAGTCATGTTAAAAAAAAATTTCCCAGTACCTGCTCTCTTTCAATTCTTTCCAACATGTTGTCCAGTTTATGTCGACCCTTCTCCAAATCATCTTGTGTTGTCTTCAAGGATTCCATTTCAGCCTTGAATGGCATGTTTTGATCGCATGTATTCATAAAGTCATTTAAAGTATTTAAAAATTTAAAGGTTTAAAGAATGATTCAAAGCTACCTGTCCTTGAGCAAGAATATCCTTGAGTCTTTTCTTCATTTTGTCTTCCACGGCTGACAACAGGGATAGCCTTCTTTCTTCCTCACTCACAGTTGTACCACCTGCAATGCATATATCAAAGTGAATAATAAGCACTCAAACCATGGAAAGGTGTGTTACATAGACATCACCATCTTACAGAACTCCATGTTAAATAACTATAGTATATATAAAATATAGTAAAGTATAATAAAGTAGTTAACTACTTTAAAAAAAATTTTAAAATAAAATGAAGAAAAATAATTTTTTTCCAATTTCACAATTTGGTACATCACTTTATAAGCATAGTTTCTTCTGTTTTTGATTAATTTGGACAACAACATTTTGTTGAAAATGTTACACTAGTGTAAATAAATATGCTAATAATTATGTCTTGTTCAATTGTCCAGAAAATTAATTTTATCAAATGTCAACGGAAAAGTAGTTAAAATAGTAGTTAAAAAGTATACACTACTATAGTAGTTAACTACTATACAAGTAGTTAAGGAGTAGTTACTAACTACTTATTTAAAAAGTAGTTAAAAATAGTCACTGTGCCTTAGTAAGATGCTTTCCAAATTTCTCAAAAATTCCACAAAATTAATATAACTCACTAAATGGTCCTTGTGAATTTTGTTGAGCAAAGTTGGTGCTGGTGGGTGGATAGAAAGATTGGGTAGAAGGTGGATAGGGTTGGGTAGAAGGTGGATAGGGTTGTCTGAAGGGTGGTGTTGGCATGGCAGCTAAAAAAATCAAAAGCATAAGTAGGTTGTAAAATTACTATGATAAGAGTGCACAAAAACATATCTTAAATGAGTACTAAAAAATTTAAGTTTTATTCACCTTTAATAAAAAATCAAATGATACTTATAGATATTAGACTGTAGGTTAGCTCAACAGATTTGGCATTCCTGCATTGTGCTGGTAATGGCAATAGTCATCTACGTCCAGCCTAGGCTAGCATGGAAGTGTATCAAATGCAATTGTAGAGCCTTAATGCCTGATTCTGATGCATAACACACTCAAAATAATGGCCAAATACATAAAGAATTATAACTGTTCGTTGGATAGGGAGGCCTTTGAGGCTGCACAGCACCAGGGGGCCTGGCAAAAACAGGAGGTTCCTCTCCAAATACAATGGCCATTATTTGAATCACTCCACTCAGATCAGATTTTGGCTTAAAACAAATGAACATTCATAAATCATAAGGATTAAGCACTAAACATTGCCTATTTAAAATGAAGGTCGTACATGTTTCCATTCATGTAGATAAGGTAGATATACTCTTCCAGAAGTATCCACATGCTTTCCAGGCTTAATCTGCATGGATGGAGTAGGCTTGACATAAATTATGGGTGGGTTGTAAGGATGGGTCAACACCAGATAAATGCAAATTGGAATGTTGTACACTTTTCCTAAGAAGTAAATTGCATTTTTCCATCTCAATTACTGCAAAACAATTTATTGTATAAACAATCATAAATAATATTTAAAACCTTTGTAGGTAACAGGAATAGTTCCTTCCAAGCAAACCAATTCTTCGGTTGATCCATTGTTGTGAACTGGAAGTAAATGTCAAAAAGATTATTTATCTAGTGTTACAGGCTAAAATAACTTTCCATTGTTACTATTATTTAATAGCATTAAATAATCCTCAATAAATTAATAGTATCCAATCAGAATTATATGCTACAGTTGAACAAGGTTACAGTTGGACAGGGGTTTGCCACACAGTGTTGAGATAAGTAAAAGTCACTATGGCAGCAATATATTAACATGATCTTGAAAGTGCTTTATGTGCATTAATAAATGACAATGTACATGCACAAGATCTTAATGGCTTTGAAACCAGGAATATCTGGAGGAGCTCTACAGTTATCCATGATCAGTTTCCCTTTTTTCCACTTTCCCTTTTTCTGCTTGGAACTTCCTACTCACTTTTCACCCATGCCTGGAACAGATCTCCTGTGATTTAGGCTCTTGGCTGGACATCGTAATATGGCTTTGGGAGAACTTTGGTTTGTTAAATTATCTGGGAAAAAATTACATATTTCTTGGCTTTTCCTATGAAGTGGAGTGGGAATTTGGTTTCCATCCATTTTAGCTGCATCTAGTCAGTCCTTTTTGCAAATGTGAACCATCGATACACTGAATTGTTGACAACTTAGTGCTCGACCAGATCAAAGACAGACTTGTCATATACCGCTTTATCATGTCAGCCTTCTTTTTCCATCTTGAAGTGGTGTTTGCTAAAATGCCATGCTGATGACTAAGGTATGCCGGTTTTGTTCCTTTTTCTAGATGCAGTATTATTTCATGCTTTTTCTCCAGTTTTCTAGTAACACCTACAAACATTTTTAGAAGGCAAAAACAATAGCTTAACAATACATCAAGTTATCTCTCAGACAAGATCAGCAAGAGTGAATTAGGTTCAGCAACATAAAAGAATTGACATAATTGATGAGAAAATTCTACAAAGTGGAAGTTTGATGGTCATGGGGATCGAGATAACTGATGTTTAATGGCAAATTTGGCCCTCTTTTGATTTCAAAATATTAAAGTTTATTGACATAAAGAAATTTACATAAGACAAGAAAATACTAAGACAAAGAGGGAATTTGGTGGTTCCACCCCAAAAATGTCCACTTAATAGGGTTAGTGAGTTAACCAAAATCAAGATAAGTGGGTTCAACCATACTGAAATTAATTAATTACAAGTTAATAAAAAAAATAAAGCTTTATATGAATGTAAATTGTAAAATAATTTAAGGATTACAATAACAAAGCCCTACACTATAACCCTGCTAATGAGGTTCACCATTAATTTAGGTGCCTCTCATATTTAGCACCATAAAATACAACTTATAATTATATCAAGAAACTTCATTTATTTTAATCACAGCAAAAATATAAACCATAGTTATTTGTGCATGGCCTGAGATCACTGAATGATTTAATGATCTTCATAATTTCATTTTTTGTCTCTTCATGGTTTCTGTACTGTATAATATCAAAAATTTTGAGGAATATGCTTTGTAAAAGAAACCATTATAAATAAGAAGCTTATAAGAAATAATTGATTACTTTTGCCAAGGCAGCTCTAAGAAAAGCTTCATGTGATGCCATCTCTACAAATTAAAAATATCGTGTCTTCATAGTATACCGAATTGATTTCGATTTTCATCGAAAAAGACAGATGGTAACATAATTAAACAATATATTGATTTCGCC
This sequence comes from Whitmania pigra, assembly GCA_021613335.1. Taxonomy (NCBI): domain Eukaryota; kingdom Metazoa; phylum Annelida; class Clitellata; order Hirudinida; family Haemopidae; genus Whitmania; species Whitmania pigra. The sequence goes on from JAJTWR010000260.1 coordinate 2,755,267, forward strand.
AGTACCAAAGTTCTATTTTCTGTCTTAATGTTACTAGAAATATTTAAAACATCAAATCTAGAATACTGTCAAATCTACATTTTAGTCACTTAGTTAATAGCTAATCTACAACAATAAAATTACCTGAAACTACTAATTGTCAAGTCCGTCTAATATAAATTCACTTTTTTCAAAAATACATGAATGGAAATGTACCGTTATTAATTTAAATCTACTTGTTATTGCACAATAACCAAATTTTTAAACTATAATAAATTTGTTAAATTTTAATAAAATTTTATAATAATAAACATATTTATCTATGTTAAGTATTTAAACTTTTAAAACTAGAGTCTAGTCATTTACAAATTAGTAAAAAAAAAACAGTTTAAGATAAACTAATACTTAAAATTTATAAAACGGTATTGTACTAGGAAAAGTCAGCATTACTTTTTATTGTTTACATTATTCACGTAAACCTTTTGTCGTCCGGGGTATTTTTAAGATTTTCATTTTTGAAAATCAACAATTAAGTTACAATATTTAATTTAGGCAGCCGTTAATAAAGTGTTTAATGTCGAAATTGTTAATCCTGTGTTTATCATTAGCTTAAATATTTGGCCATCATTAAATTAACGAGATTTGCCTCTAATAATCTGTATGCTATGTAGAAAGGCCGGAGTGCATATATTATAAATGAATATATTTAATTTACAGTTACTTTCATACTCAAAAAATGTCTGGGAAGGGATTTGGATTTGGAGGGTTCTCAATCCAATCAAAGAAGGCAGTGGCTCCACAGATGAATTTTGTTCCAGCTTCAAGCCCCAGAGTTTCTACTGGGCACATGATTAACATTGGCAGAAAGAGGGTCAAAAGTGAAGAAGAATATTTTGAAGATGAGGATGAAGAACGTACAGCTGGAGCAGCAGAATACCTACCAGCACCTGGATCTCCTGGACCAGAAAAAGAAGATAAAAGCAGTTCAGGGGATGAAGATGATCCTCTTGATCTTTATATGGAAAACATTGACAAGGAGGTTAAAAAGCTCGAAAGTGGGCCTATGGATAAAAAAGGCAAAAGAGATGACATAGAGCTCGAAGATGACCAAGAAGCTTACTTTAGGTAAAATTATTATCAGTTTCAATGGTTAATAGATGATTTAATTATATATGTGCATATTATATTTCTGAAAAGCTTTCTAAAACTGCTTGTTTTAATATTAGATACATGGAGGAGAATCCAAATGCAGGAACTGTAAATGAGGAGGAAGATGACAATGTGGAATATGATGAGGATGGAAATCCGATCAGACACGAAAAGAAGATCATTGACCCGCTGCCTCCTGTTGACCATAGTGAAATTCCCTATCTAGAATTTACCAAAAATTTCTATGAGGAGCATGATGATATCAAAAAGTTGTCGGCGGAGGAGGTTCAAGATTTACGCAAGAAACTCGGTATAAAGGTTTCTGGCATACACGCTCCTCACCCGGTATCCAGTTTTGCGCATTTTGGTTTTGATGAGACCCTCATGAAGATGATCAGGAAGAACAACTTTACCCAACCGACACCAATTCAAGCTCAGGGTATCCCCGTTGCACTCAACGGAAGAGACATCATAGGCATCGCAAAAACTGGAAGCGGTAAAACTGCCGCCTACCTGTGGCCGCTCATGGTTCACATTCTCGACCAGAAAGAATTAGAACCCGGAGAGGGGCCGATCGGACTCATCGTCGCACCGACGAGAGAGTTGTCACAGCAGATCTATCATGAAGCAAAAAAATTTGGCAAGGCTTACAATATTAGGGTTGTCTGTGCCTATGGAGGAGGAAGTTTGTACGAGCAATGTAAGGCCTGTGAGGAGGGGGCAGAGATTATTGTAGCCACTCCTGGAAGGTATGTTGAATTTTATGATTTAAATGTAAATCAAGTTAAGTCATCATCTTTGAATGTAGACTTATTGAACTGGTAAAGAAGAAAGCCACAAATTTCTTGAGGGTGACTTACCTGGTGTTCGACGAGGCTGACAGAATGTTTGACATTGGCTTCGAACCTCAAGTCAGGTCCATTGCCAATCATGTTCGACCAGACAGGCAGACCCTCATGTTTAGTGCCACTTTCAGGAAGAAAGTGGAGAGGGTAATTTTTCCATTCCATTGACATGTTCTTTTTTCAGGTTTATGTGGAATATCGTTATAAACTTTGAACAGGTTGCTCGAGACATATTAACGGATCCAATAAGAGTCATCCAGGGTGACTTGGGAGAGGCTAACGAAGATGTCCTTCAGATAGTTAAGGTGATGTACACTGATCCTGCCAAGTGGCACTGGTTGACAGCCAATCTCGTCCAGTTCACATCTCACGGTAGCGTTCTCATATTCGTCACGCGGAAGGCAAATTGCGATGAATTGTCGAAGAACTTGAAGCTGAGGGACTTCAATCTCGGCGTTATTCATGGCGATTTGTCGCAATTCGAGAGAAATGATATTATCACTTCCTTCAAGAACAAGGTTTTTACAATCCTCGTGGCCACTGACGTTGCAGGTTCTGCCTTTCTTACATTTTACTAGGCATATTCAAAACAATTTTAAAATCATGTATTTGTACTTTTGAGCATCTTATCACATTTGATGGCACTTCAATTGCTTGACCATGTTTTATCTGGCCTAAATTACTAAGTCCTTAGGATAATTCCTGGCTGTGCAAATGCAACATGTAACAAGCAGTGTCGTAACTCCTACATGCCTAATAACAGAATAATATTTACTGAAAAGAAATGATGTTATGTAGAAGTTATGACAAGTTATTGTGACAAATATTACTATTATTAATTGATTAATACATTTAATTAAAGCTCGAGGCTTGGACATACCACACATAAAGACAGTCATAAACTATGACGTTGCTCGAGATATTGACACCCACACTCACAGGATTGGTAGGACTGGTAGAGCTGGGCAAAAGGGAACTGCATATACTCTTGTCTCTACAAAAGATAAAGAGTTTGCAGGTCACCTGGTGAGGAACCTCGAAGGAGCCAATCAAACTGTCCCAAAAGAACTCCTTGATCTGGCTTTGCAGAATCCTTGGTTCAAGAAGAATCGCTTTGAACATAAACAACCAAAAAAACCAAACATTGGTGGAGCAGGCCTCGGTTTCAGAGAGAAATCTGGAGGCATGTCTCGCAACAACAATGCAGAAAGCTCCATATCCTCCATTGCTTCGAAGATGTCAGGTCCTCAAAGCGACAGAGTTGCGGCGATGAAGGTAGCTTTTCAAAATCAGTTTCGCAGCAACTTCGTATCTGCCTCTTCGAACCAGTCCAATTCGGATTGGACTTCCTCTAGCGCCATGAACGCCGTGCCGTCTCATGCCGACGACAACCCGCAGTCCTACTCCATTTATCAGCACCAGAAAGAACCCAGTCGTAGAAAGAAAACCAGATGGGAGTGATGGAAAATTTGCTAGAATCACTTCAATTTCGGAGAATTTGATTGAATAAATGTTGAATACTGAATACTGTTGAATGTTCAATATTGTAATTCAATTTTTTTCTGGTTATGTGCAATCACAAGTTTCATTCATTGATCCCTCTTCTCTTTGGCAACTAAACACGTACAAATCTCTCAAGAGTTTTTTAAAGTATAAGTTGTTTACTTTTAAGGTGTGGTCTAGGATTAGAAATACCTGAGCAAACAATTGTAAGAGTGGATTTGTTGACCATTATTTTTTTTTACATCGGACTAAGGTGCAATTTAACGCCTCCTCAAGCGGTCTTTTAGTCGTGGGCTGTGAGGACTGAGCGTTGAGACACCCTTACAGGTCACCAGAACCGAAGACTTCAAAAGGCTTGGTTGCGGGCTGATGTCGTAAGCCAAAACCACAAGGAAGCATGAAGGAAATTGTATTTTGTGAAAAAAAAGTCACGTGTTTGATGTGGGGTTAATTATTTTAGTTTTAAATATTCATGTTGCTTTTTATTTTACAAACAAATACTTAGGAATGTAATTTTGCTGCATGAAATCGTCCTATTTTCCCATTGTCTACCGGCTAGTCACGCGGCACTCTAGTGGTGCAGGCGGGAGCCAGGAACGAGAGCCTACAAGCAAGGCTCCTGCCTAACCTTTTGGGATTGATTTTGGGAGCAGGCGAGCTCGTATAATAATAATAATAATAATAAATAATAATAATAATAAGAAGAATAATAATAATAATAAATAATAATAATAATAATAAGAATAATAATAATAATAATAATAATAATAAATAATAATAATATAATAATAATAATAATAATAATTAATAATAATAATAATAATAATAATAATAATCTAATAATAATAATAATAATAAATAATAATAATAATAATACTAATAATAATACTAATAATAATAATAATAATAATAATAATAATTAATAATAATAATAATCATAATAATAATAATAATAATAATAATAATAATAATAATAATAATAATAATAATAAATAATAATAATAATAATAATAATAATAATAATAATAATAATAATAATAATAATATAATAATAATAATAATAATAAATAATAATAATAATAAGAATAATAATAATAATCATAATAATAATAATAATCATAATAATAATAACAATAATAATAATAATAATAATAATAACTAATAATAATAATATAATAATAATAATAATAATATAATAATAATAATAATAATAATAATAATATAATATAATAATAATAATAATAATACTAATAATAATAATAATAATAGTTTCCTTATATGGCACCTTAAGCATAGCGTCGGAGGCCCCTAAAAAATTAATTCCTAAATTAAAAAGAAGTGCATCAAAACTCATTATTAACTTTATTTTATTTACTTTAAACTTTTTGCTTATATTATTAAATTTGTATTAGCATTCAATGAAATCCCTGTTATAATAAAGAATCATTAATTATTTCTCTGTAACTAATGAATGTATACACATCATATCAATAATCGGCATAAATATGATACTTATTAATAAAGTTATCAACGAAACATATGAGTATGAAGAAAAATACAAATAGTAAATTTAAAACATAATTAAATATTTTTATTTATTTATTTACTTGTCCTATATCGGTTTTGTTTAGAAATTGCAAATTATTATGAAAATCTACATTTGAACCCGTGAAATTCCCTCTAAATACAGTCCTGTTTTATGGAGGTTTAAACAAATGAAATATTCAGCAATTAAAGATCGCAAGCTGCTCATTGATGACGCTTGAAGGAAGTTTCGATCAATTGTTCACTTTAGAGATTAACAGGTAGAATGTGCGAGTAATTTTCTATAATATTTTTCAAATGTCTGGCAAAATGTGGTAAAATATAGTTTGTTTAATATAAGTAATGAAACAGTCAAGTAATAAGTAAAGTAATCTAGCGGCAGTAACGAATGCCGACAAAGGGGCATGTAACAACCTTTAATTACAACAACGACGACAATGTACCGATTATGAGATTGCTGGATAGGAATGTGCGATTCCCCGTCTCTACTCGTCTGTTCCCTTACAGTAACCAAATAACTCGATTGAGTTGAAATCGTGATTATGGCTTTTTTAAAGTCATTCCTTGTCCTATTGAAAATAGCTAAATGCCACCAAAGTTGTATTGGCCCCAATCTTGCATCAACTGGTGAAGGACATTTAACATACCCTTAAAAATAATATGCCATTTAAGATTGTAAAGATCACTAGCTTTTGAATATTGATCAATTATATTGTGGACCTATAATAAGCATATATGCTCATTATAAATTTTATATGTTTATTGATAATAATACAAATTAGCAAATGAAACAAATGAAATTCTTTCATTATTCACTAATCCTGTTTATAACACTGTAAACGGCACCAGTAGTCTAACTATTATTAGAGATTTCGATAACTTCATGCTAACACAAAGCCCATTGAAAGCATTCGAGTTATTAATTGAAAAACATTAAACTTTTAAAAGCTTAACAGCGGGCGTTAACAAATACAGGTATGAAGCAATAAAAGTAAATAGGAATTCCTTTGATACGGAGACGTGCATTAATTGAAAATTGAAATATTATCTTCTAGATAAGATATCTATGGATAGGGAGCAAGGCCACCCTAGCCTAGGTGCCGCCAAACTATAAAAATTAGATACAAATTACTACTATTAAGCGGGAGGTACCAAATTATCAGCTTCTCTCCGGGAACAGAAGCCTCTTCTAGATATCACTATTAATAAAAAGGTGTGGATCTTTCCATCTTAATTTTCTCGACCTTACATTCTTGAAACTACAATGTCCTAATAAGTCTTAAGAGATATTTAGACCCAAAAACATTCACATGACTAGAAAAATGTGACAAGGAGAAGGTAACACTTGAATATGCTATGCGCTGAGTCTTCTGGAAAATTAACATCAAATTAAGATTTCGAATCTAATAGTTTAGACTTAGAGCACGGTGTCACACCAGATCAAATCAGCAGGATCACCACTTCCCCCAAATTGCGGCAGCAATTTCAGGCAGCTAATACTGGAATTGACTTATTGGTCTGCTTTGGAGAAATCTTTGACTTCTATGCATTTGGGATATTTCGTATTTCCAGTTTTCCATCGTTTCTAGATTCACCTTTACATAGACGACGGCAAAATAGACAGAAAAGCCGGCAAAATTTGCTTTATGTGAGTTGGTCTTTTCTCCAAGCATCAGCACTAAGTGACAAAATGACAAATTTCACATAAAAACGAAAAAGTTACTGAAACTAAACATATTCTCAACTTACTTAATAATTGTATCTATTATTTAAATTTCCCTGCCCGGCGAGATCAACATAATTTCTGTTTCTCAATATTCCTTGAAAGTCTCTTAAAAATGCAAAACATCTTTCACTGCCTAAATCTCGCAAAATCCTGTCAAAACCCGAAGAGGTTTCAAATAGGTTGAAATTATGCAAACAATACTGAACGCTTTTAATAACTTGAGACTTTTAAGCCATTTATCCGTACTAATCATCCTACAATCTTCATGAACGAAGCTCAACCGCAAAATAAGAGCTACTAGAAAGTGTTAAATTAATCCTAGGATGTTTAAACAAAATATCGGCGTCTTTATCTAAACATCAGAAAAATCCTTGCTGGTTTCAGATTGTGATTTCCAAGCAGTTCCTTTTGAATACTTTCAGTGGAACATTGATTTCATTCAACCCATCCTAGCATTTCCCTGACGACATCGTTTTGCTTGCAAGTCTTACAAACTGAAACAATTATTGTTTCTCATGCATTCAAAAAAGCAGGGAACAGTAACAAATCAGGATGGCAGTTGACCTTGTCTCTGATGCAAAGAAAACGTACATGTTCTTTTAACCTACTGCAAAAGAACTGATATTATTGGAGCCACAGAACACAAAATGAGAATGATGATCGAGTGGGGGCCAGCTTATAGGCGGGTTTCCGCCACTACTCTTAACACGAAATCCCATACCTAACCTGGACAACAATGGAAAATTGGCAAAATTTGCTTCCTTCGCAGTTTTATTTTGTCCGGTCTCTTTCTCCAGGCATCAAACACTAAATGACAAATTTCACACAATAAGGAGAAAATTACTGAAACTTAACATAATCTCATTTTACTCTATTATATTATCTAGCGTTTAAATTTCTTAATAATTCATTCAGTCGTTTTTACGATTGTTTACTAGTAGATATGGGTTTGTATGTATATAAAAGTTAAAAGTTTCAGTTAGTGAAGCGGTTAAGCCTCGAATTAGGTCGTTCATTGCACATCCCGTCAATTGCATGATTAGTTAAAAATAAACAAAATTAATTAAAACACTAGCGAGAGCCTTATAATTGTGTTGATTTATGGTAATTAACCACCGTTCTAGATCGGTTGACTTTCTTTAAACCAAGCTTTTAGGCTATTTAAAATACGTGTGCAGGTTGTTTCATTATTTCCTGAAGGCGGCTTTCGTTTACGGAACATCTTCAAGAGTCCTTCATCATAAAATCTTGAGTAAGCAAACCCCATCGAGACAGACTGACGCTGAGCGTTTGATTACTTATTTTGGTGAGTTCATCAGCTAAGGCCGTGAAATCGCACTTCAAAATCCTTTGTTTCGACATTATGCTCACGTTTCTAAAAGTTTGATACTCTGGAGTTGAATTTTCCAATTGCTAAGCTTGTCAACTTGTTAATTTGTTAATTAATAAGCGGATTAAATCGCGATTTGAAATATTTACCTGGCTGGTTTTAACATCTATAATAATAACCTCCGATAAGAGCTCATAACAGGCTACGGCTCATTATACATTAATAATGAGTCGTTGTTTCCGTTAGTCCAATTTATATATAAACGCGAAATACGTTTGTCAGAGAAAAAGTTAAAAGCCTGCAAATGATGATTGCAGACGCGCGTCCGAAATACTGTTCGGAATTGGGGCAGCTTTCTGGATCGTTGTGGATAGAAGTCGTGTGAATTAAATGCTACAAATTCTTGCTTTCTAATGGACCGAATAAGCATTGAAATAAAATGCAACTCTTCGAAGGAGACTTGCTTTGAGGCGGTCGACGATTCGGTTCAAACCAGCTTTGTGACACCCGCAAAGCAATTTATAAGCGACAAGGGCCCCGTTTCTACCTGAATTGTATGCGTGCATTTGAGAAGTATTGATGTTGTATTGGTGATCAAAGTTTGTTTTAAACAAGAATAAAACGTTCTCGAGGAGGTACTGATGAAAGCGAGAGAATTGCACATCGATACAGAATAACGCTTTTGAAAACTTATATAAATACAGCCTGCATATTCATACGAGGAACTGATGTCATTTTGAGGTAATCATTGACATATTTGCAACTTTTTAAAAGCTAAAAACAAACGGCTTTGTAGATTTGTTTTGTATTTGATCATGTTGGCAATTGAAACTGAAGTCAAATGCATGTGATTTAGAGTTTTTCAATTTCACAAACCAGCAATTATCTTGATAAGTTATAGCCCCATTCATGCCTTTTATCTTGTTACATTTGTACTTTGCAAGCACTTATTGGTATTTTTTATGGAAATGTAAAAGTTTAAAAAAATGCTTCTGTTTGTTTTCATGCAGGAGGTATGAGTGCATCAAATGATGTCATCGTCCGGCAACAGGCCGAGAAGATAAAAGCTTTGGAGCAGACGATCGTCAAACAAAACGATGAAATCCAAGATCTTCGAAGCCAGCTGGATAAGTTCAAAAGCGTTATGCAACTCCCGACGACGAAGACGATCACGAGCGGTCCGAGGAAGGTCAGAGCCCAAGGAATTTCTGCCGAACCTAAGGCCCTGAAGGATCTCGAAGACATCAGGCCCGAGACGTTCAAGATCTACCCTAAATCGACCAAGTACGAGACTCTTAAATGCTAATCAATTCTCAATTAGGTGTGGACAGACTCGAGATATCTGCTAATGAAATTATCGGTTTTAAACGACGTCGAAGCACAGACGGTCTGTTGGATGACAGATAAGTTGTTAGAGGAAGGGGGTTGAATGGATGAATAGATTTGGTAGGATTTAAGTTAAGTAATTACAAAGGATCAAATTTCTGTGTTATTATTATGGGTGCAGAAGCACCATAACAGATTGAAATTTGTATTTATATTTTTGTATGGTTATGAAAGAAAATCTTAATTATACTTAATTGTACTTAATCAGTAATAATCAACTCTTTTCACTTGAGTGTTCATATTTGCAAGACATATTGATCATTTAATGTCAACTGCCTGAATTATGCTTATGTGTTGCTATTTGCATATCAACAGCAGCAACGTTTGTGTTCTTGATTTTTATTCAGTTTCAATGTAACTTTCATTTTCATTCTTCGTGCATTTTAAATTTGGATTGTTCATGACTCTGCACGCACATTGTGAGACATCAGGTTTGTGGCATCTGCATTATCAAGAGATGTTTAGCAATAATTATTTTCAGATTTAGTTTCATAGCTTCATCATCATCATCACCATTGACATCATCATTATCATCAACTGCAGAACAAAAGAGTTGCTGATTGCTGCCATTCAGGGCAACGAGTTCATGAAGAACCTGTCACCCCAAAACATCCAAGAGATTGTCGAGCACATGTACCCGACGGAGTATAAAAGGGGCAGCACCATCATAAAAGAGGGGGACGTCGGATCGATCGTGTACGTCATGGAGGGTGAGTGTTTGCTGACTCTCATGTTGCTTTCTGACTTCAGAGTTTAAGAGGTTTGTTGTTGTTCAGTTTGCTCCTCTTAAATTTATCATCCCAGTGGGATTTCGTTGTGAAGAAGATTTGTTTATTTATTTATTTGTGATGGCATTGGAAATGATGATAATGATGGTTAATTAACGGTGATGACGGAATGTTAAAAATTGTTGTCCATTAGCAGCTACTTATAGGAGCATTTGCAATAGAATTTTTTGACATCCTATTCGATTGCTTTCTTAACAGCAATAAATAATTTTTACGTTGTGTTATGTTAATTTCTGACATAAACGATCAATTTTAGTTAAATGACAAGGACTTTGAAAATGCAACGTGAATCCTTAAATGTTTGTGCACTTGTTTGTTGTTTGTACACTTGTTTCTTGTTTCTTGTTTTGAGGGCTCTCGAGTTTATGTGTACAACTTTTTCTGAGGACATCTCATGCTGTTAAGAGCTCTGTGTTTCTGCATTCTGAAATAAAACGTTTTTTTAATTTTAAATAATTAAATAATTTTAAATTATCTGCTACTAATGGTTTAAATCACTTTTTTGAAAAAAAACAAGTTGAAGCATTTTCACAGAATTCTCTGCATATTTTTAAGACAGATGCCAATGATGTACGATACAATAAATCATAATTATTCTGTTTGTGTTGTAAAAGGTTTTTAGTTTTAAATTGTAATAAAACAATCACCTCAAATTTAATAGTCAAAGATTAATTAATTAATTTTCAGCTGCAGTTAATAATTAATCAGTTCCAATTGTGCATAAATTGTGAAATTCTCTCGTGCCTGTTTTGGATTTATGCATTCAGCTCGATTGTTTATCCTCGTCCAATCAGCTGTTTTGTATAAATACAGGGTTGTTTCCATTGGCACGTTTATGACAGCATGTTGAAGCTCTGAATGATTAACACTGCTTTGAAACATGATGCCAAACAATTCTTAAACCATCTGCAGGTTTAAATAGCTGACTTGTATATTTTTGTTAGTAATTGTTTTTGTAATATTTTAGAACAATTTAATATTTCAAATAGTTGTTGGTAAGTCACTCATTAACAATTGTCTTCCATCGTTCTTGTTGAAATGGCTCTTGATTCTTTTCAATTATTCCTCAATTGATACTTTTAAAAGGGACTCAATCTTGGAAACCAAACGATGTCCAAAGATCATCGTTGAAGGCTGTTTGAAAAAACTGCAATTTTGTATTAAGAACTACATAAAATTTTAAATTCAATTTACATTTCTTAAAGCGAATTGTTCATTTTGTGGATTTGTAAGCAATTTTTGTACTTTGTAATTCTTTTTTAGAGTCATGAATCATGCCTTGAACTGCCAATGAACCTAAAAAAAATATCCGCTTATTGCATGGATTCTTTTACTTGCTAATAAAAATATCAATAATGAATGATTCTTCTTAACTCATTATAATTATCAATAATGAATGATTCTTCTTAACTTATTATAATTATCAATAATGAATGATTCTTCTTAACTCATTATAATTATCAATAATGAATGATTCTTCTTAACTTATTATAATTGTTGTTGAACTTGCTAAGAGTAATAATGTTGGTAACGAACGATTCTTCTTCGGAACATCAGAGGGGCAGGTCGAAGTGACAAAGGAAGCTGTGAAGCTGTCCGTGATGAACCCCGGAAAAGTCTTCGGGGAGTTGGCAGTCCTTTACAACTGCACGAGAACTGCTACTGTCAGAGGTAGGCGTTCGATGATTTTGTCGTCGTCACTGGTGATCGATGTTTGTTACGGAGTGCACTTCTTAACTAAAGTTAATTTTTTTAAAAATAATCTTTGACCTCTTATGATTGCAATTGTTCGACAGCTATTTATAAACTTGCTTCTTATGATAACCTGGGGAATGGAAAGTTAAGAGTGGTGCAAAATTTTATGATATCAATAAAAATGTTATTAATAGAGTAATAATAATAAAAGTTCCCCAAAATTAGCAAATAAATAATTTAATGATGTTGAGTTGAGACTGAAGTTCTGAGAATCCATAGAACCAATGAAGTGTAGCTTCAGATAAGAACTGGTCCTAATAAGAGTAGACCTTCTTCCTCATTCAAGTAGTTTTATTGAGAACCTCAGAGTTTAAAACAACAGCTCGTCGAGGTTTTAAGTCGAAATTCCATTCGCAGCACACTTCTATCACACTTCTAGAGATTAAGCCGCTTTAGGCTCGGAATTTATCGACCCCTATTTATTGACGAAAGCGATCGTCTGCCATCGAGAAAGTGTTCTTTTGCAGCTTTGGATTTGTGCAAGTTGTGGGCTCTGGACAGGAGCGCCTTCCAAGGAATCCTCATGAGGACCGAACTCCTGAAACAAAAGGAAAAGATGGAACTCATCAGAAGGTTTTTCGCAAATTCTTCGGTTTTCAAGCCAAAGACCTTCTTGAAAGTCTTGTTCGTAATGCTTCGCTTGTTCTGATTTTATTCGATTTTTCTAGCTAAAAATATTCTGTTGTTATGTAATCAATTTCATAATTATAGGCCCTAATCACCTGCTTGTGAAATGTTTGCAATTAAAGCCAATTACGCGCAGCCAATTTGATGAAGCACTTAAACGTCAGAGCAATAAGTGCCTTTGTGCTATTCTTGGGCTCTGATTGTTTCTAGTGGCAGCCTAAAACTGCTCTGATTTGGTTGGAATGAGACAAATGATTAATTTAGAATTATGATTGCGCTTACTATTTTTATTGTTGGCATTTAGACATAAAGCATTTAGACTTGTTTAGTTTAAGCAATGTCTGGTCACAAAGTCAACGTGATTGATAGACTAGTGCATCCATTTAAATAAATTTATTGCTGATAATTACAATAAATTAATTATAAGTAACCATTATTATATTGATTATAATCAATCAATTAACTAATCGTTAATTAATCAATTAACCAACCAAATTAATTAGTGAATGATTCAATGTCACTTTGAATGTCATAAGAGATCTCTGCAAGATCACTTTGTTAAAATAAAAATTATTTCTTAGGAATCAAACAATAAAAAGCCCTCGAGTGTCGCGAGATGATGCAGCTTTGTCTTTCAAGGGTTTTGAAGCCGGTACCTAATGATTGGGTATTGGGCGATGTCGGTCATGCGACGTTTGCCTGCTATTATTGGCAATGCATGGTTACCCTATAATAATGCTCAATAATGCAACCGCTTAATTACATTAACAAACTACTAAATTGGTGAATAGCTTCAATTTTAAATTTAAGTTTCAATAATGCATTCTGGAGACTAACAACTAACAGCTGGACAGACGTTTTGGCCATTAATCAGCTGCCATGTTAATTAAGAGCAAAATCTTGCTTTGCGATGATGAATAATTATGATTTATGTTAATTATTCAATTGGACAGAGTACCAAAGTATCAGCATGAAAATGAGAAGTTCCTTCAGAATGTTGTGGATTCCCTCGAAGAGGTTTGGATTTGCTTTTTGTTTTTAATTTTTGTGACATTATTCGCGTTCGAATCGCAGTGTCGGAAATGCGACGAAAGTGTGGTGCGAACGCGAGGCTTTTAATTGGACTCTGCTGCAGAGCTAACTTAACCTTTAAGTTGTTAATCTCACGGAAAATGCTTGCCTCAAAATGAAATGCTATCTGTAACAAGAAACAAAGGTCAAACGTTTTACAATTTTTAGAAGGAGGATTATGGCTTACTAATTATGATTACATGCATGCACATTATGAATTATTCATGAGCTGAACTTAGATCAAGATGTTTTAAAATATGAAGATATATTAAACCATGAATAATAATATGTCTTGAAGACTTTCAAGGGTATCAGATCTTGGACATTCCAAATGAATAGATGACTTTTAAAAAGGATTTAGAATTATTTATTTGCTAATTATTATTATTACTGTTGTTGTTTTTAATAATTATTAATTAATATTATTTATTTACTAAATATTAATTGTCATTGAGGTTAATGCATTCTTAATGCCTGAAGCTGGCTTCTTAAAAATCATCACATCATTTTGACAATTTGTATTGCAAGTGTAAATCACATCATCACACAAAGTTCATCCACGAATAAATAGTTGAATGTATTTGTTCTTGTTTAGCTGTTGTTGTCACAAGTTGAACACTTCTTGACATTTCTTTGAAGTCTCCTTGGAATGCAGCACAACAACAATAACAATAATTTCAACAATGAAAATAATATTAATAGCATTGCTGGCTTTTTATGTGCAACCTATTATTTTATTATTATTATTATTATTAATATTATTATTACTATTATTATTATTAGTATTATTATTATTATTATTATCATTATTATTATTATTATTATTATTATCATTATTATTATTATTATTATTATTATTATTATTATTATTTTATTATTATTATAATTATTATTAAGATATTAAGATTTTGAAATTTCTTGAGAGGTTCTATAAAAAGAATTCATTACTTAATAATTTGTTATTTCTGCTAAAATTGCAAGTTATTTATATGGTCCATAAGTTGTTAGGTTATAAAAGAGATGAAAGTTATTTATGAGCTCATACGACCCTTAACGAATTACTTTTATGCTTCCTTGAGATTCACTCTTAATTTCTTTGCATTTTATTCATCATGCTTGTGGTGAGGTCATGCTTATTGAAATGTTATCTTACTTATTGTTTATGCTGAGTTGTAGTCCTTTCTATTCATTGAATTCATGCATTTATATTTTCGTGTTTCATCAGGTTCACTATTCCAAGGAAAGGGTAATTATCAACCAGCACAGCATCATCAACAGTCTTTACATCATCTTCAGAGGAGTTGTAAGTGGTCATTGCTTCATGGTTTGATGGAATGAATGAATCAATGAATGAAGCAAAGTTAATTCAATTCTTCAACTCTCAATGACTTGATGGATCATTAATATTTTATTATCCAGTGATGGGAGGATTCAGTAGTGAGTGAGTGAGTGAGTGAGTGAGTGAGTGAGTGAGTGAGTGAGTGAGTGAGTGAGTGAGTGAGTGAGTGAGTGAGTGAGTGAGTGAGTGAGTGAGTGAGTGAGTGAGTGAGTGAGTGAGTGAGTGAGTGAGTGAGTGAGTGAGTGAGTGAGTGAGTGAGTGAGTGAGTGAGTGAGTGAGTGAGTGAGTGAGTGAGTGAGTGAGTGAGTGAGTGAGTGAGTGAGTGAGTGAGTGAGTGAGTGAGTGAGTGAGTGAGTGAGTGAGTGAGTGAGTGAGTGAGTGAGTGAGTGAGTGAGTGTAGCCTTTACAGGCACTGAAAGTGAATAAGAAGTAGAAATTGTTGGGTGGTTTTAACAAAGTGTAAAAGTTAAATCGGTGTTGCTGATGTGCTAATCTTGGTCTGAGGTACATTGTTTTTATAGAAATATTTGTTCGTTAGTAATTATTAATTATGTTAAGTTCATTATTAATTATTAATTTAAACGTAAATATTTGTTCATTATTAATTATTAATTTTAATAGACATATTTGTTCATTATTAGTTATTAGTTTTAATAAAATATTTATTCATTAATAATTATTTCAGGTTCTCATGAAAGAAGATGGGAAGGCACCAAAACTCCTTCATTCTGGAGATTATTTTGGATGTCTCGACTCTCAAAAGTGCTTTCATATTTTGTTTCTCACTATGATTACAAAGAATAATATATGTTACATATATCATTAATCAAATATTTCATATTTATAATCATGACAAATATTACAGTAATGAAGTTATTGTTAATTATTTAATAGTTAATATTTCGTTTGCAGATGTTTTCATGCATTAGTTCAACCTGCATTTCACTCTTAATTATGTTCATTCAATAAAGCATGTATGTTTTAATGCAGTGATTATATACTAACATAAATGTCTATCTACTACTTCTAAGATACATGTATCATGTATGTATCTACCAATTGAAGTAAATTGAAGTAAATTGAAGTAGCCAAAGGAAGGAGATTGTTGTTGATTGTTGAATGTTTTGATCAGCCAGATCACCTCAAGCAGCACTATGGTGGCTCAGAGTGATTCAGGGGCTGATGTTCTCATTCTTGAGAATGAGTGGGTTGTTTCATTGCATTTATTAATTAACAAAATGTGTCAGTAATTTATGCATGCTGACAATCAGCTGATGATGATGATAAGTTGTTACTTAACTGAGTATTTAAATAAATAATTAAGTAATATTACTATTATTATAATATTATATGATTAATAATAATATTATATATTATATATCATAAATATATATTGTAAATTATATATTATAAATACTACTAATATTAATTATTTAATATAAATCGTTAATTAGGTAATTGTTGACTGACAAGGAAATGAATAATTAGGCAACACTAAAAATACAAATTGTATTAACTTCAGAACCTTGAGTCAGCTGATGAATGAACTCAACCTTCTCTCAACTCCTCATAAAGATAGCAGGTTCAACCTCTCAAATAAACAACCAATAACATTAATTCATCAAATAAACAATCAATATTCATGAATAATATTAATTCAACAACCAATAACATTAATTCATCAAATAAACAATCAATATTCATGAATAATATTAATTCAACAACCAATAACATTAATTCATCAAATAAACAATTAATATTCATGAATAATATTAATTCAACAACCCCTAACACCGTCCAATCAGATACCAAGACTTGGAGCCAACAGATATCAGGGATGTCATGGACCTCAGAAGGATTGCAACCATCGGCATCGGAGGTTTCGGGAGAGTCGATTTGGTGAGGAAGATGTCGTCTGCTCGCAAAAATTTAATTAAATAAATACACTACACTTAAATAAATTATAAATTATAATTAAATAAATACATTGATAAGGTCGTGTTCCGATCCTATTTAATTTATATAATAAAGTAAGTCGTGTTAACGACCGGAATTGCAAACGTTAGGTTCAGCCGTTGCTCGACTCGTCGCGTTCGTACGCGTTGAAGAAAATGCGGAAGAATCACATCGTGGAGACGAGGCAGCAGGAACACATCTTCAATGAGAGGAACATCATGCTCGAGGCGAGATGCGACTTCATCGTCAGGTATGTTCGCCATTTCAGATTTAGTTGTGCATATTCACGAGGTTCTGTTGTACTGACCAATTGATTAATTTTTTGTTGTGCTAACCAAGTGAATAATTATTTTATTTTTGTTGCTCGATTCGCAAATTTAATAACATCGACTATGAAGGTAATAACTAAAAATAGATAAGATACTTGTTATAATAATTCACGAAATGAATGAATACGAGTAGAACTTCTGACCGAAAGATCTTTTGATCAGGTTATTCAAAACCTTTCGAGATGACAAATACCTTTACATGCTTTTGGAGCCGTGTCTCGGTGGTGAACTGTGGACTCTCTTGAGGGACAAGTGAGTTGCTTTGTCACAGTTGTTCTTCACATTACATGCTGTCTCAGTTCAAATTGGATACATTTTATTCGCAGACATTTAAACGTAGAAGCTCATAAAAAAACATTTAAATAAAACTAAAGACATTGTTGTTAACTATTTTCTAAAATTAACATATTAATTGTGAGCAATTTGGAGTGTTATTATTGCTTATTGAAAGTTTATTATTGCTGTTTATGATTCCTTAATTCCTTATTGCTTATTGTTGTTTATTACTGCTTTTTATGATTCTTTAATTCCTTCGTCTTCATCTTGAATCAGGGTTTCCTTCGACGAGTCATCGACGAGGTTCTACGTGTCGTGCGTCATCGAGGCTTTCACGTACCTTCACCAGAGGGGGATCATCTACAGGGATTTGAAGCCAGAAAACCTCCTACTGGATGACAAGGGATACATCAAACTGGTCAGTTGTCGTGTTTAATTGAATTTAATTTAGTGACAACAATGACATTCAATTGATGTTGGATGTTGACATTAATTTAATGACATGCAACTGCTTGCTGAGCGAGTGAAGACGGTTTCGTCGAATCGAACAACGGTGCATTGAGTCTCCGTGGCCTTAAGTCAATCATAATCAACAAGTACTTTGTTAGAGGCTTGCATTCTAACAGGGGCTACGTTTGTAGAGTGAGAAATTGAGATTATCTGCAATGAATAAAAATCAAATGAATCAAAATCAGTTTTTATTCTCATTGAACAAACGTTCACTCTTACTTCGTCGTCGTTAGGTCGATTTCGGATTTGCCAAGAAAATTGGAGTCGGTCGAAGGACGTGGACGTTTTGTGGTACCCCGGAGTACGTGGCTCCCGAGATCATCCTCAACAGAGGTCATGATTCCTCCTCTGACCTTTGGTCTCTTGGCATCCTCATTTATGAACTTCTTACTGGAAAGTATGCTTCCTGCTAACACATAAATTGTAAATATTAACTTACAATACGATATATTAATTTACAGTGAATATTAGTGGAACAATTTTGTTCCTAATTTTAATATTGCTCACAATATTTTTTTTAATTTAGGAATAGACATATTTTATTATAAATGTGAATAATAATGTAGTTTATCATAAAAGTGAATGTGAATGTGAATGTGTTGTCAGCCCACCATTCACTGGTTCGGAACCGATGAAGACGTACAACCTCATCCTCAAAGGAATTGAATCTGTAGACTTCTCTCATTCCATTCCAAAACATGCACAAAGTCTTATCAAAAAGCTGTGCAGGTTTTTATTATTTCTCTCCTTTTACTTTATTTTATTTAATTTTACCTTATTTTACTTTATTTTATCTTATTTTATATAAACCTGTAAATTAATTCATCTTTGAATTTTTAATCATTAAAACATGGAAAATATGAAAATATGAGTTAATTTTAAATGAGCGTCAATTGTTTGTTCAAGATTTTAATGTTTTTAATGTTTTTAATGTTCACCAGAGACAATCCGTCCGATCGAATCGGTCACGGATCAACGAATTTGAAGGAAGTTAGGAAGCACAAATGGTTGAATAATTTCAATTGGGATGCACTCAAAGCCAGGAAGCTGAATGCTCCATTCATATTACCAGTTCGTGCATTCATTGAAATGAACATGCCTATTCCCGTATTATGTGGCATGGATAATATAATTAATTTGAGGCATGATGTAATTAAAATTAAAAATATTTGCTTATTATTAATAATAAATGCAATCATTGCAGTGCTATTAAGGAACAGAATTAACATAATGTTTGAATGTTTTATGTATGTGCTATGAAATACCATTTTAAATATGCTGTAGTCAAAACGTAGTTCCTAATATATACAAATTACTTCTAGAAACCATCACTTGAATAGAAAATTAATAATTCTATAACCAATTGATATAACCAATTATAACCATTAAAACCAGTCTCAATGTTAATAATTCTATAACTAGTAATTTTCAAAGTTAATCATTATATAACTAATAATAATTCTCTATGTTAAATGCAGGTGAAGGATCGAGCGGACGTTAGCAACTTCGACTCGTTCCCTGCGGAAGAATCGAACGAGCCTCCCGACGACCTGAGCGGATGGGACAAAGATTTCTGAGGCTTGAGTTGTCACTAACTTAAGTTGTCATTAATTTAAGTTGTCACTAACTTAAGTTGTCATTAACCCGGCAATATGTCTGCCACTGGTGCCTATTGCATTCCTATTGTGATTCCTTTGAATTTTAAAAAGTTTTATTTATTGAAATCATGTTCAGATTAATCTTGTGAGCCAGTTGGACTTTTTATTATCATGTTATTAAAACATTAAATGTTATTTTCATGTTATTACAATGTTGTTACCATGTTATTACAATGTTGTTATCATGTTACTCCAATGTTATTATCATGTTACTACAATGTTATTATCACGTTGCAAGTAAATGTTCGTCAGTCTTCCACACCATTGCAATAGTCAAGATTTCAGCTGTGCAATGCAGGTTAAGTAGATGTTTTTATCTTACTAAAAATAACAAACATGCGCATGACCTTCAAGTTTTGTAAATGACGTTTGTAGCTGCAATTAATTATCTTCATTGCGAGGATGGCGTAACTTGTGCATGTTTAAAAGTGGATTTTGTTGTGTCTTCATATTAATGTTATAGTCATCTCAGTGGCTGCTGGATTCTATGAAAATGCCTTCTCGGGTATGTATGTGTGCTCCATTTGAAGCTGGTAGGTCGCCAATAACACGAAATCATGTGATCATCAATAAGGTTCTTTCAAAACCAGGATTACAATGAATTATAGATTGAATGAGGATGATTTGTTGGGATATTTTTACCTGCTCGTGTAATGGCTAAAGAATATGATAATGAATATTGAGGAATGTGATTTATTTTATTTATTTATTAAAACAGTTCGCGATTTCGATAATTTGGTTCTCCAATGATAAGGACAAATTTATTAAATTACCAACTTAAATTTGTGGGATATGGAGATGAGGACTACATTTTAGAGCGCTATATTGAGGTGTTTGTTGCAGTAAAAACTGTGAATTACATTTAAACTTTTCAGCAATAAATTATCCTGTGGGCAGTTTTGGCTATTACAGAATCTACAGTGCGCGTAAAAAGTTGTAAGCGCTCCTAAATTTTAGCATAACTCCTAAAATATTGAACTGATCAAAGCCAAATTTGGAAATTATAAGCTGTGCTTTTGTAACCTTTTATGCCAAATTTCCTATTGATTGAATAAGTGATGCTTGTAAATTCATCAAAAATGACTTATTTAGGCCCTGTAAAAAGCTTACAAGCATTTTGCAATATTTGATGATATATCCACTAGTAAACTATTACAAGCTTTTCCAAAGGAATCACATTATAATCTACGAACTACAAAACTATATAAAGGGGTTTTTAACCGATATTTTAGTAAATAATATTTTTTATCATGGGTAGAAGAAAATTTAGCCAAAAGGGACAACGTCTTTGGCATTCTTAAAGAGAAGACAAAAATCTCACAATTATGATGAGACATTAGATAAGTTTCTGCTACCATTTGCTAATAATAATTTTGGCGATAACTTGGTATTTCAGCAGGATAATGCCTCCATACATATCTCCAAGTTTATCGAGAATGTTTTTCCAGGAAAAGAAAATCAAGGTGATGAATTGGTCAGCATTATCACCGGATCTCAACCCAATTGAAAACTTTGGGGAAAGATTGTGAAGGAGGTGTATAGAGGTTGAAAGACATATATTGAAAAAAAAAAGAGCTGGAAGAGGCAATAACGAGGGACCGCCTGGGAGACGATTACCTCAAAACACTAATTATTAATATAGATGCATAAAAGTTTTAAAAAATAAAGGACATGTTATTAATTACTAAAAATATCGTTTGAATAAAATTTAAAAGTTAATTATTGAGTCTTTCCAAAGCTCTTGTAACCTTTTTACACGGTCAAAATATGACATTTTGTTGAGTTTGAAAGTATTTTTTGTTCATTCGAAAGCAAATTGAACAATACCAAATTGAACGTTTGAAATTTAGCGTAAGAACGTTAATAATAACCATCTAATCGGTAGTAGCGACGGGCGGTGTGTACAAAGGGCTTATGACTCGCGCTTACTGGGAATTCCTCATTCATGGGGAAAATTATGAACCCCAATCCCTAGCACGAAAGAGTTTCAACGGGTAACCCACTCTTCGCGGAGGAGGAACGAAAAACACGCTGATTCCTATATATATGATATGATATATATATATATCTTAATAATAATATATAATAATATATTAATATATTTTATTATTTGTCCTTTATATGTTTATTTATATTATCTTATTATATTATTATATATGTCCTTCTGGGCGTCTAGAAAAGGCTGCCGGTCCAGACTATATTATCATTATATTATTATTATTATTGTTGTTATTATTATTATTATTGTTATTATTATTATTGTTATTATTATTATTATTGTTATTATTGTTATTATTATTATTATTGTATTATTATTATTATTATTATTATTATTATTATTATTATTATTATTATTATTATTATTATTATTATTATTATTATTATTATTATTATTATTATTATTATTATTATTATTATTCTTATTATTATTATTATTATTATTATTATTATTATTATTATTATTATTATTATTATTATTGTTATTATTATTATTAAAAGTTCATTTATATGGCGCCTTAAGCGTAGCCTCAGAGGCGTCTTGGTTCCTGTGTGGATGTCCTGAAAAGATAGTTCTACACCTGACTCTGGAAGAGCTCGAGCATCAGCTGTGACCAGATGATGGGTGGTAGGTTGTTCCAGACGGCGGGCGATGTATGGGAAAAGCCTCGGTTGATAATGGATGATTTATAGACTGGTTGGTGAAGATGAAGTGTAAAAAAATGAGCGAAGGTGATCAGGGATTTGGTGGTGGTGAATGAGATGATAGAGATAGAGAGGATTGGATATGGTTAACGTACGATAAGTGAGTAAAGACATTTTGCAAATGATACGGTAATGCATGGGTAGCCAGTGCTGTTGCATCAGAATAGATTTGCAGTAGTCAAGGAGAGAGGACCAGACCGCCTGCAAGACAAGAAGTCATGTCAACCGATAGGAACGGACGATTGCCCAGATGAGATGGTTGCAGGATTTTATTTTGGAGGAGGCGAGTTGCTTGAAGCTGAGGTTGGAATCAAAAGTAACACCGAGAAGTTTTAGGGTAGTAGAAGAAGGAGGAAGGGTACCTACAATATTTATTGAGGATGGGGCAATAGGTTCTTGAGTTGCTTAGGTGTGCCGATAAACATTATTTCAGATTTGTGAGGTTTGAGTTGGAGAAAATGTAAGAGATGTCCGTCATTAATGGCGTCTGTGCACTCTCGCAGATTGTATATTTGAACTGAGACTTTGTTGCTGGAGAGGACAGAATAGAGACTTGTGCATATTGGTGGAAGGACACGTCGAAATTTTTGACGACGTCTGACAGGGGTGAGGCGTAGGTAGTGAAAAGTAAGGGTCACAGGACAGAGTCCTGAGGAACACCAGCAAGGAGAACAACAGAAGAGGAAGTGTGGCAACTTAGCTTAACTTATTGAGATCTGTTGGAGAGGTAAGAATGGAGCCAAGAGAATACCGAAGTCTA
This sequence comes from Whitmania pigra, assembly GCA_021613335.1. Classification (NCBI taxonomy): domain Eukaryota; kingdom Metazoa; phylum Annelida; class Clitellata; order Hirudinida; family Haemopidae; genus Whitmania; species Whitmania pigra. Next base: position 2,778,502 of record JAJTWR010000260.1, read on the forward strand.
ACAATTTCTTTTTAACAATATGCTATGGTTGATGGTGTCAAAGGCTGCCGATAGATCTAGGACAACCATTACGGCATTTGCGATTTCCACAGATGTGGGAAAGAGCGATCTCTATGGAGAAACCAGGTCTGTAGGCATTGTTGCAAGAGAGCGAGTTAGAGGATTTATTAATAATGGGACTAATTCTAGAAAGAGTGAGCCTCTCTAATAGTTTCGATATAGTGGAATGATTAGAGATGGTAATTAGACTGAAGCTATGGTTAAGGCTTGGCATTTTTGCGCGCACTTGAAGATGGAAGGGAAGACACCGGAGCTAAAGGAAATGTTAGCAAATGTTAGTTTGGAGAGGATTGGAGCTAGAATGTAGAAGTAAGTGGACGAGACAGGAGGGAGTGTTTTGAGGGGCATGCCAGTGAACTGCCTGGTTGGAAGGAGTGGGATAGATGATGAAGAAAGTGTATTGGCGATTGACTGATAAATGTTGGCGATTTTTGAAATGAAAAATGTATTGAATGAGGTGACGAGAGACTGGCACCAGAATAGTGTTGCCGAGGGTTACTATGCAAGAGTCTATGAAGTTAGCGCCATATGGAACGTGGATTGGCGTTGGAGCTGAGTTCATCCGTGATAGAAGATGTCCTGGAGCTGAGAATGGCCAGCTTGACAGCATCCTTTGCGGATTCGTACGGTTGTCGATAACTTTTCTTGGCCTCTATAGCTTCATTGGAAAGCTAGTTGATCACAAATGTCTGAAGAACATTTGAATGTCTTACTTCTTTGAATCGCAGTTGGATAGAATTTTGTCAGAAAGTCATCAATTTCACGTTTCTCCATTAATCTGCACTAACGAAAAACCATGTTACTTGTTATTGATATTCTGATTGCAATTCTGCAATGCATCAGACACCAGAAATAAATAGCCCGTTTACAAAAATTCATTTGTTGTCTCCATCATAATTAAGTAATTATCGTAGTGTTATTAAATTCTTGCATGTGTGGCCCGCCGAGACGTCAGAAGTCAGCAATGTGGCCCTCGGCTAAAAAAACTTTGAAGACCTCCGATCTAGAACTTTGCATTTCTTATTTTATTTAAATTCAGTGTTATTACCATCAAATTTTATTTTAAATTAGTTGAGTAATTTTATTTTGTCAAACAAAATTCTAGAAACATTTATAGAAAATTTTAAACTTTAAATTTAACGAAAATAAAATTACAGAGCGCTATAACGCTCTTTTCATTGTTTTGCTTCGGCGTGATATTATGTGTTGATTTCGGCAGGAGCTGCCTTCGTTTACAAATAATTTGGCATTTACATTTGCATTTTAAAATGGCTGGATACGCAGCAGCTCTGCTAGACGAATTGATGGGAAGGAATCGCGATTCAAACCCATTCGACATCAGTGCTAAAAAAGACCATTGGTCCGATGATAAAGTTGGTGGGGCATCATCATTACGCGATAAATATTTTTGAAAATAATTGTCAAATTGCAAATAAATTATTTAAATAAAATATTTATTGACTTTGGGCTGTGCTAAATAAACTATCTTGTGAATTTTAAGTACATAAAATTATCGGGATCACGGGCGGTTAGAAAATGAATAACTTTAATCTTGAAATGTTTATATTTGTTATTTCAGATATGTAAATACTTTTTGTGTGGTTTTTGTCCACACGATCTGTTCGTGAATACAAGGGCAGATTTAGGGAAATGTACAAAACTTCATGATGAAGAATTCAGAGCAAGGTTGTCCAATACCACACATTTTTAAATTCAAGCTACTACAAACTGGAGACATATAGCCCTTATGTTACATTTGTACATGATTGTCATCAGATCTATAACTCCAAAAGTAGAACAATTTATACTTTTAGTATAGTTTTATTTTAAATGATGGTTTTTTTAGTCTGCATTGAAACACCTGATTATTTACACTATCGTACTTTTTCAGTTATCAGGCCAGTGATAAGTTTGAAAAGATGGGTTATGAGAAAGATTTTGAAAGATTTTTGGTTTCTCTGGTCAATGATGTTGACAGGAGAATAAGGAGAGGTAAAGAGAGGTTGGTTCTGAACAATCAACATAAGACAGTAAGTATAAGACTTTGAAGTGTGTCTTTAAAATATTTGTGCGAGGTGAGATGCCATCACTTGAAATGTAGTGCATAATGCTAACGTGAGCTTGATCGAAATGACATTTGCTGAAGTCTTGTAGTAAAGAACATTGTAGATAATATCAATGGAAATGAACAATTTGAAGTTGATAAATGTGTTCCAAGTGATAACAATGATTAATGAAGTTTAATTAAGCAATGGTTTTTTAATGTTCACATCTTTTTTTTATCAAGACATTCATGACTCCGGCTGCAACGGCAAGGAAGGAGAGGATCGAACAACTCACTGAAACAATCAACACACTCGTTGCAGAGGTAAGTCAATAAATTTCATCTGCCTGACTTCATGCAAAATCCAAACTAAAGTTCACAATCCATCTGAAAACCTGAGTTCAAATCCTGTTCTTGTATTTGAAAATATCAAAATAACCTCTCTACATCTAAAGAATCAAGTGCTAGGAATGATACCTTTTCAAGGTGTTTTGATCTTTTTCATATTTTGTGTGAATTTCATGCAATGCAACCTTTCAAGATCTTGACTTTTAAACTAATGAATTCAACATCTGAACATTTTTCCATTAATTCATGCCTCATTGCTTTAATATTGAATTATCCTCGATCGTTTGGATTTGAATATTCAGGCAGAAGCATTGGGTTGTCAGGGAGATGTTGATGAGGCAAAGAAAGTGATGGAAAAATGTGAAACCCTCAAATTGGAAAAGAATTCGCTTGCAGCTGTGAGTTACACTATCTACTTTAATCGATCACAATTTCAGTATTTATTGAGCAAATAATTATCCAATTCCTAACCTTAGTAATGTCAGTCAATTATTGCTTCAACAATTGTTAACAAAATAATAGATCCAGACAAGGGAACAGATGTTGACTGAGCAGGAAATGAACAAAGCCATGGAAGTTTGTGGAATTTGTGGTGCTTTCTTGGTGGTCGGAGATCCGCAACAGAGGCAGGACGAGCACATCATGGGCAAGTTGCACATGGGTTATGCCAAAATCAGGGCTTTCCTGAAGGAGAGGGACGTCAAGGTGTCCGGCGAGTCGATGAGATGCGACGCGTCGTCTTCTTTGCACAAGGTTCGTCCTCAGACTTTCGCTCCTTCCTTTCTTTCGACCTTCAGTCGACGTTATTTTTAGCCTCCTCCGTACGCCAGTCTAGATCTGGCCAGCGACTTGGCCAACGGTCGGCCGGTCGCTTCTCCTCCTAGGCACCGCTCGAGGTCTCGGAGTCAGGAAAGGCATCGCAAAAGGAGAAGCAAAAGCAAGGAAAAGTTGGTCGCTTGCGTTATTCCGATCGTGTCGAATGATTATTTCATGCTTCATTCCATTTTATTGCAGGAAGCACAGACATCACAAGTCGCCAAAAGGTTTGCTTGTTTTCTGGCTGTTGATATGCCAACTTAGCTAACATAAGTAATGTTCTGAATATGTTCGAACAGAGCACAGGCATCATCGTCACCACAAGCATCACAGAGGTCACCGGCACAGGAGTCCAAAGTCGTGAAGTGCTCTGAAATTTATCGTCGCATAACTTTGGAATAGTTTCTTAACTCGTTTCACGATCTTCATGATTTTAAATTTAATTAAGATGTGAGCACAATCTATAAAATGATCTTCAAGAAATTGTTGACAGTTAATTTGTTACAGATGCAAACTGATGAAATAAGCGTCCGAAAAACTTTTACAAAATTTTGACTCGAATCAAATTTTCGTTGTTTTGACTCCCGCTTTTTGTAAGTAATTGTTTGTGAACTTTGTTGGCACTGAAACCACTAGAAAAAGGTAAATTTGATATTTAAATTCTTATTTTCTATAAAGAGCTTTTGAGACAGGCAAATACCTTGGCATGAGATTGGTAGTTCGGTCCTCAGTTGATTTGTACTCCAGTTGTTGGTTTCTTCCAATTACGATGTTGGATGATTGATGGTCGTCATGGATTGTTACTCTTATTTGTTTTTGAAAATAGTTCTCTCGTTCCTAAGAGACCCTAACACTTTTGTTGTATCAAGTTGCTTGTGCAATTATGGGCTGTTACGATAGGTTTGTGGAGACAGACTTATAGAAGCCGACATCGAATTCAGAACTAATTTTTTCAATCAAGATGAGGGAAAGGTTATGGTAACATCAAAAGGTTGACGTCAATGATGCCTTTCTTTATTCATTTGAGTTCCATCTTTACTCATAATTTATTCACCATCGACAAGAATGACTGATAAATTAACTTATTAAATTAGATTACGACGCTGTCACAAGAATACATTTCCTCGTTACCGATCAACCTCCAAATAAGCAGGTATCAAAGCCTTTCGTGAGATGTATTTTTAAGAGGCATGGAATTCAGCCATAGGTTCGCAGCATGTCACTCCGACAGAGTACGTGACTCAATGACCAATGAATCGCTCTATATGTTAGGGTGACCCCATAAACAGGTGGGCGTGACATATCAATGCAATGTTATTATTGCTGTTAGGTGACCACCTTAGCGTTTTAGGCAACATTTTGGGTCATTGGTCCACCTTTAGCAATCTAGTTGGTGATAGAATGTAGGAGTCAAATTTCTTTTTTTTAGTACTAAAAAGTCCTTAAAAAATGAGGGAGGTCATAAAAATTACAATAAAGTCTTTAAAAATGGTAATGACCTTAAAAAATAATAATGTTCTGAGATTTTATTAGTAATAGTTTTGTCGAAATAGCAAATAGCGGGAAATCAATTCCTCTGTTCTATCGGTACCTTTGTTCTAGCTGCTCGGGAACGCACCCAATTGATTTTCCTATAACGTTCGCTCGCTTGTCTGTTTGATACAATAAAGTTTTAATAGTGTGAGTATATTTGTAAATATGCAGGACAGTTCTTAATGAGCGACTGCATGGCCTAATGGTTAAGGCTAAGTCTCTCATTCACGGCAGCGTGGATTCGAACCCCGCTGCGGGAGTACCGTCCTAATCATCTAGCTATGTAACGGATGTTAATAAGACAATTTGTTGACAGTTCTTAATTCTTAAAGAAGAGAGCAAAGATTTGATATTTTCTTCAAGGAGCACATGGGAAGTTCTGGTGATTATGCATTGATATGGAGGGACATAGTAAACGTTTTGCTAACTTTAAAGTCATGGTCAGGCATCTCTTGAAAGAGGTTTCTGTATAAATAAAAGATTGATTTGTGAAAATCAAAAAGAGATGAGCTTGAATGCAAGGAGGGTTATTAGAGACCGTATCAACAGTGTTGGAGGTGCACATTGTTGCAATTTTAAGATTGATGAATCTGTCCCGAGCCATTTTAAAGCATCAAGGCAGAGGTTTAAATTTTATTTGGAACATTACATGAGGGAGAGAGACAGGCAGCTATAACCTCAAAACGAAAAACAGATGAAGATGACATGATCGTGCTGAAGAAGAAGCTGAAGATTCTAAAACATGACAGGGATATGCTGGACAGAATTTCGAATATTAATGGATATTAACTGCAAAAGCCAGAACAATGATCGCACACAGCCCGAGGAAAGATAGCGAGGCAAATCTATAAGCAAAAGCTGTAGAAATTGCTTCTTTAGAGAAAGACGCAAAGAGTTGATTTTTTGTTTAAACAAATCGACATTATGAACTTTCATGTGTTACTACCTTGTATTACACTTCTAAATTGAGTAATGAATAATTAAAATCTAAATACCGTTATTTTTGTTATTATTGTTGTTCTAAAAAATGGATTAGAAGGTCCTAAAAAGTCCTAAATTTTGGCTTTCAAGTTTATAGTTTTATAGTTGCACGCAAATAAGCCTGTAGCAGTGCAAACGAATACGTTGACAGTTTCTGAGCGTGCATTGTCCGCCGGAGCATGAATTCTCAAACAGTGAAACACTTGTTTCTTAGCTTTGCAGTATCTTCCGAGGTTTTATTGCTTATGAGTCACCAGCTTTTAGCAGAGTTTCATGAAATTGAATTGTTAGTCAACGCGACAAATTCTTCCCTGGATCTTTAGCCAGTTTCAAAAAAAAGTTTGAAACAAATTAAAACTTGTTTTCATTATCAATTTGAGGTCAAAGGGGTTTAACATGAATTCAGTCTGATTATTCAATGAGGGAGTTATATACATTTTCCTTTAAGATAATAAGTAAAACTTTAATACTTTGCCACAGTCACAACTTCATCCACAATGATGACAAACATATATGAAAACAATACTTTACTACCTGAAGAACAAAATAATAGGGTAAAAAGTATTAAAAAGTGTATTTAAATAACATTAATTATAGTTTTAAAAAGCTTTTAAGGTGGTAATTAACCATCACCCGTGTGTTCACCTGATTGTAAGTGGGGGTCGCCTCATTTTTTTTTTTTGAGCCGGAAGGTGGCAAAGGCAAATCTCTGTCTCCAATTACTCGTGTCTAAAAGACCTTTTGTGACGTTCACAACATTCTGGAGGCTGCAGCCAACAACGCAATGTAACTTATTAAATAATAATGTTAATGAAAACAGTATCGTCAGTATTATGAAGGTTATAATATAATCATTCATCTGCAGGCATCTGATAACATGAAACTTCATTTTTCGTAACTTCTAAGGCTAAAGTCGCCTAATTTAAGGAAAACTTTGCAAACGTTTTTGTTGAAAACATTAGAAATTATCGAAATTATCAACAACGAAAGACCTCAACATTAAATTGGTCGTTAGTCCGAGACTATGGACTTGCCTTCCAAACATGTCTCCTCTGCGACAACATTTCGAGGCTTTAGGAAGAAAATCGTTCCAGCGGTTCAACCGGTTTCAAACAACTTTGAATATTTTCGAACGTTCATTCAAAGCAGAACATTTTCATTTACCAGATACTTTGAATCTCTATATTTGAATACTACAAACCTCTGAATCGGATGTGAAAGCATTTCAATCTACTTTCAGACTACTTGTGCAGCGCTTCTAAACAAGTACGCAGGCTGGCCATTACTCGACACATTACGTCTGCTAAAATTATTTGCCGCTCGCCGATTTAACTTACAATTTACACCGATTTCTTTGCAACACATTTCTTCAGATTCTAACTCCAATTTGAAGGTATTCCAACTAAATGTTATTTGCAAATATTTGGAACCATGGATGTCGTTTCAGCCTTTTCAAGAAGCAAAATCGTAACTCAACTTTGCCACCTCCAGCTGGCGACCATCTTCTGTCTTATGTCAGTCACTTAAAACTCTGAGACGCTAACTAAAGAGTTAAAAATCGAGCATAATTTTAATTCGCAAATTATTCTTGAGTTGTTCATGTAATGGTTAACTTTAAAAACCAGGTTAACATCCAAAATTGAGAGAGTTAATTCCAAGAAAAGAGATTCATGATCGTCTCAAGAATTTCAAGTCTAGAACAACTTTGAACCCGACCTACTTCAGTAACATGAGAATGACCATCTTGACCATCTCAAATGCAGAGTAACACTTGAGTCATTCAAAACTTGAAATAAACCAATTACATTCTTCGGAAAGCTAAAATCTTACCCAAGAGCCAAGAAAAGTTTTTTTTTAAAGTACGATGAACGTTGGTACATTCTGAATATCTGGAAGTTTATGTACTTCCGAGCCACTATTTACGATTTGAAATCTTATTTCATGTTTACTTTCATACGATTCGAGAGTTATGTTCAGACTAAAAGTAAAAAATTCATATTATTTCGAACTTATTCCTAATATTTTAAAAAGGATTTTTAAACTTTTTTAAGAAATGAAATTCCTCAACGCAGATTAGTACCAGTGCAGCCACCGAATAACTTGTCAATATTTTTCGACGATAATTATGTTCTTGAAAGCATTTACTCCGTGAAATGTCGTGTTATCATTAGTTTTTTGGTAACCTAAAAATAAAAAGACATAAATAAATGTAAATGTATTAAGAAAAACATTGCTGTCCAACGTTTTACACCCCGAGGGCAACATAAAATTTGTTTCGAAGCACTCCGGCCCAATCATGTAGAATAACCTCGTAATGATGTAGTCGAATCTTTTCTGTAAAGGTTGCACCTGAAAACTCGCAAGCAACAAGTTATAAACTGTAAATAATAATAATAATTGATAATAATAATAATTTATAGATGTATTACAACATTTCGAAGTTATAAATAAAACAGCAGTTGAAATTAATCAGGACTATTTAAATTCTCTTTTTTTTACTTTTTTAGGCTCAAGTCTTTTTCTTTGTTTTTTATTTTTTTTTTTGGAGCCATTAACAGCCGTTTCTAGGTTTTCGAAATGTTCATCACTCGTGAAGTATTTGCTTCGTGATTTCATTCGTGACTGTTTTCTTCCTCGTTTCAAACATCGCTTCATGCATTCCTGGAAATAACTCAACAATGTCGACAACTGAATATGCTTTTTGGAGGTCTAATATTAATAATGATAATGATAATGATGATGATGATGATGATGATGATAATGATAATAATAATAATAATAATAATAAAATAATAATAATAATAATAATAAAATAATAATAATAATAATAATAATAATAATAATAATAATAATAATAATAATAATAATAATAATAATAATAATAATAATAATAATAATAATAATAATAATAATATATAATAATAATAATAATAATAATAATAATAATAATTATAATATTATTTTATTAGTTATATATATTATTAATATATAAATATTATAACTATAATAGTAATAATAATAATTAATAATAATAATAATAATCATAATAATAATAATAATACTAATAACAATGATAATAGGTCTAGCTTAGTTTTAAAGGTCTCATGAAGCTTAACTAAGATAAAAAAAAAACACTCTTCCGATATTTTGCAAACAACTTTGTCTTTTGTTACATTCGTACGATTTGAAAATGTTTTTAGCTGAGATGATTTTACTACTTACAATATTCATTCTTTACTGGAATTATTTCCACACAATTCCAAGTATTGCTAAATGAGGTGGTTCCCAATCTCACTTCACTCATCGCCCACCCACCCTTTTTGAAGCCCTGACTGAATTGATATTAATACTTTGCCACTTCGCAAATGTCATGAAAACATGTTCTTGAAGGTTGAAAGCACAGTAGCGTTGAACCTGCCAACATCTCCACATTGAATGGATCATCTTTGTGACGTGAAACCGTGGAATTTGCATCTTTCGCTTTCGGTTTTTTTATCCCCAAGTTGAAGTTTCGAGTTCTCGTGCACCGATCGACCTCTAAAATAGTCATCTTGAATTGCGTTTCATCCACAATGAAGCCCATTCGATGTTCCAATAATGTCTCGCTTTAATCCCTTGTTTATCTTAGGAGTATTAGTGAACATTATCGTCGAATTATCTATAAAACATTTTTAAGTGGCACCGAAATTTAACAGCTCATTAGCTAAAATAATTCTTCATCGCCATATTGATATCTCAACATTAACAACGTGAAGTTTACATCTCAGACGCCAAACATTCAGTGGAAGATTGGTTTGAGTCTGAGACCTCACTTCACCTCACTCTAATTGACACATAATTATAATTAATTATTACTCTTAAAATTAGTTAAATTAATTATTACCTAACTAAACAAACTCCGTGGAGATTTTTAAACTAGACCAAGTGACCTTTTTACTGGCGAAGATTTTAACGAGCAACGAAATGCCGCTACAAGATTGTGTAATTAATAGAGATAAAATCAGCTGCCTCGCACAGACACACGTGCACGATTTGTACGTGCGTGGAGTGCACCGAACACGTGCAGTACCGGCGATTTACCAACAAAAGACCTTTTGTTTGTTTGCTTTGCGCCCCCAGTTGCGCCCAGGAGTTGCGAATATCTTGGCTTTTTGGAAATTCTTGAATTCACTCCTGGCTCCGAACTGGTGAGAATCCGCACTCTTTGGTGCGCAGTCCTCGTCCTATCACGAGCCACGTTTACTTTCCAACGATTGCCGAAGCCTATGAACTCGATTCATTCATTCATTCATTTCCTTCACCTCCATTTTTCAAAACATCACCGAAGACAAACCGCCGTTCGCCGTGGCGCTGAAGGATTGAGTGTGTAGCCGTGTAGGTGAACGTGTACGAGAGAATGCACAGAAGAATTACTCGGTAGTCTTGCAAGTTGGCGCCGGCAAGATAAGGGGAACATATCCGTGGCTCGATGACTGATGATGACTGGAGTGGCCATCACAACAACATCGCATCGACTTGAAAATTAGTCACAAATTTTGACGACGAACGAGATGAAATTGTTCATTTAATTTTAAACTTAAATTCACAACCGAAGCAATGATGCTGACAAATGTCATTCATCATTCTATCCAGGTGTAGAGTTAGATTCCATCGACCTGTTTATTCGAAATCTCACGAAACTTACACGTGGACCTTTCGCATTCATCATCATCATCATCATCATCATCATCATCATCATCATCATCATCATCATCATCATCATCATCACCAACGTCATCATCGTAATCATCACTACTCATATTATCATCAACGTCATCCTCATCATCATCATCATCATCATCATCAACAATGGTCAAGCAGTGCGCACCTTCTGGAACTCCTGTGATGTCGCCATGATCACGTGTTCGACAGTGGAGTTTGTTTTCGTTGGCAGAGCTTTTGAAGTGGCCCTTTGTTGTGGCCTGCGATGCCCGAGGAAAGTTGGCTTTGCATAAAGTACATAAAGTACATAACGCACATAAAGTACAGGGGGGGTTGGTGTGGCAGCCTCAAGTGGATCGGTTTCTCTCTTGAGTTTTGTTTACGCCTCGTTCCCTCCGTGTTTATGTTTGTAGGCCAACATTGGAGCTCTGTTTATCAACTCCAGGTCCTCGTGTCAACCGGCCATTCATCGTCATCCTCCTCATCATCATCATCTTCATCAACATCCTCATCATCATCTTCTTCGTCTTTTGATCATCGTCGTCCATTATCACGCGAAGATGACGACGACAATGGCGGTAATGATGATGATGATGATGATGATGATGATGATGATGATGATGATGATGATGACGATGATGATGATGATGATGATGATGATGGATGATGATGATGATGATGATGATGATGATGATGATGATGATGATGATGATGATGATGATGATGATGATGATGATGATGATGATGATGATGATGATGATGGATGATGATGATGAGATGATGATGATGATGATGATGATGATGATGATGATGCTGATGATTATGATGATGCTGATGATGCTGATGATGATGTCCGTGGTCGTTGTAAGAAAATATTCACTCATAATTATTGAGTAACGCAATATTATAATTAGATGAATATTGACAGACTGATTGTCAATCATCGTGACGAGAAGTGTTTTATTGGATCCCAATCATCCAGGTTCAACGGCGGATGCTACAAAAATCTGGAAAATGTCTGAGGAATTTTAGGAAGAGGAAGGAAGATGTGCACGTGAAAGATTCATATGCACGTGTGAAGCTGTGCGTGTGTCAGGAACTTTTTGACTGTAAGCAGACCCGAGGTGCATATTGACCCGTCCATATTTCATCTTCAAAGTCTTTATCAGGAGCTGAGCACTTGAACCTCTGCTCTGACAATTTAAAAGACCATTCGAAATGCTTGGACACGTGGGCGGATGAATGAATTGAGTGGCTGAATGAATGAATGAATGGGTGAGTGAGTGAATGATTGGATGGATGATGGATGAATGAAGGAATGCATGAATGGGTGGGTGGGTCGAGGGCAGTTGGGGCGTGAGAACCTCTGTTGTCCTCCTGCATCATCAGCTGATCAGTGAACCGTCGAAGCTGATCCCACAAGAATCAATGAAGAGAAATAAAAAAAAACAAAAACAAAAACAACAACATCAAGAATAATAATAATAATAATAATAATAATAATAATAATAATAATAATAATAATAATAATAATAATAATAATAATAATAATAATAATAATAATAATAATAATAATAATAATAATAATAATAATAAATAATAATAATAACATTAATAATAATAACAAGTACCAATAATTATTCTGGGTGTGATTAATGACCGCAATTTGTCTTGCGAGACTTAATTGCTGTCGTAGTCATGGAGACCATTAGGAAATAAACGGAAACGATGAGTGGCTGCTCCCCAACATCGTGGGTGAGGAGCCCAAAATAAATAAAAATAAATAAATCATTAAATCGGAGAATTGAATAAATCAGAGAAATAAATAAATCAGGAAATTAAATCAAGTTAAAGAAATAAAACTTGTGCTACTCTTTCTAAAGATAAACAAGACAAGATTTAATGGAACTTTGTTTTGTGGATTCGAGGAATTCATCCGGTGAATGGGTTTTTATTTTGGTTGTCAATTCACCTCCAATTCATGCAGTGATGATTGCGCAACTATCATTACGAGAAATAACAACAAATTATTGAAATAAATAAACAAGTGTAATTATAATATGACAAATATGTTGTTGTTATTATTATTATTATTATTATTATTATTTATTATTATTATTATTATTATTAATTATTATTATTATTATTATTATTATTATTATTATTATTATTATTATTATTATTATTATTATTATTATTATTATCATCATCATCATTATTAATAATAGAACATCTGTTGCTAATGAGCTTGTATGAGTTTATGTGAGTTTGAATGATGCGATGAAATTAAGTTGAAGTTGTTGTTAACGATTTCAAATGCTTCAATGTCGAGATTGCGAGGACCCCATTTGAGAGTTTTAAACAACCCGAGATAACTCAATTAATCTTCTGTCCTCGCAAAAACAAATCATTCCACCTTATTAATATTAATTAATTAATTATGATAAGCGAGTTATTCGGTCTAACTAATATTTATTATTATTATTATTATTATTATTATTATTATTATTATTATTATTATTATTATTAATTATTATTATTATTATTATTATTATTATTATTATTATTATTATTATTATTAATTATTATTATTATTATTATTATTATTATTATTATTATTATAATAAATTGATCCATTAATCATCGCTTGTTGTTCTCTAATTCTAATTAACAAATCATTCTCATCGGATCAAATTTCTAATAAAAACTCATCCTAAGGTCATGACCTAGATTCTGAATGTATAACCCCGAAATTGGTTCAGGTCGACAGGAATGGGCGAATTAAAGTCAGCGTAACTGGCTCTTAACGAGGGTAGTTTGAATTTTTTCAGGGTCGATTGGAAAGTGTTTGGGATGCAATCAAAGTGTCGTTAACGTGGAGGAGTCGAGTTAATGCCAGCGTGGATTGTTCGTCGGCGCAGAACCCACACGACGTGTCAGACACGCATCATTGGCTGCCCCATCAATCCATCCATCAATCCATCCATCCATCCATTGCCTGGATGTAATAACGGTGCATTATTAAGGTTCGAGTAAAGCAATATTGCATGGGGTTGTGTTGTTGAAGGCCAGATAAGGAGAGATATGAATGTCAATATCCACGTCACATTGGAGACTCTGTCTTTGAAGTTCATGTTATTGTTTTTGTATTGACCACCATGTGATGGCCATGATGATGATGATGATTATGATGGTGATGGTGATGATGGTGATGATGGTGATGATGGTGATGATGATGATGATGAGATGATGATGATGATGATGATGATGATGATGATGATGATGATGATGATGAGATGATGATGATGATGATGATGATGATGCTGATGATGATGATGATGATGATGATGATGATGATGATGATGATGAGAAAGATGAGGTTATGGTAATGATCGTGGCACAAATTGATCTCAAATCGTGTCAGGCAACTCGTTAGTCACGCTTGAGCCATCATCATCAGCACCATTTCAATGGCATCATCATCGGCATCGCAAAGATCATCATCATCATCTCCATCGTCATCAGCAATGCCACCATCGTAATTATTATAATTAATATTTAACTTATTAAAATAAGCGACGACCAAGCACGACATATTTACAAGATGAATTGAAGACAATTGTGAATGACAAAAATATGAATTTTTTACAAGACGTCAGTATGCAAAACTGTCTCAGAGCAGCTGATTAGTTGCACTAAAAATAACCCAATGGGCTATTCGTGGCGTGTGGTCAAATTTGAATCATTTACAATCTGTTAAATCTAACATTTTCATAATCACATTATAATAATCATCATCGTCGTCGTCGTCGTCATCATTCCAGCGCACTTTCGGAGGGCAGTCGCATGTTTCCGGCTTCATTCCGATTGGACGATAAGTTGAGGGGGCGGAGTTAAAAGTTGCGTTGAAGTTTATGTTTCAGCATCTTGGTCGTTTGAGGCAACAAGTGGTTTGAGTTGAAAGGATAAACTTTACTTACATACTTACTTACTTACTTACTCACTACATACTACTTACTCACTTATTTACTTATTTACTAATTTAATCATTTAATCATTTACTTATTTATTTACTTACTTACTTACTTATTTACTTATTTACATCGAAACCTACTTCTTCATACGTCCAGGTTGGTTGAACCACTTTCACTTGTATTTTTGCTTTCTAAATTTTAATTTATTTTTAAATTTTAATTTATTTTTACCTTCGATTTCAAAGATTTTATTTGAAATTGTTGTTTTTATTTATTTATATTTTTTATTAACACGTATTCGAATTACAAATGACAGAATGAAATGCATTTATTAATATCGGATGCAGCGAATCAATAGGAAAATAACATGAACAACCGAACTAATGAATGAACAAATGAATTAACAAATGAATTAACGAATGAATGAATGAACAAATGAATTAACGAATGAATTAACGAATGAATGAATGAACAAATGAATTAACGAATGAATGAATGAACAAATGAATTAACGAATGAATGAATGAACAAATGAATTAACGAATGAATGAACAACTGAACAGTAGTTGTTGGAATTGTTTCTGGGTTGCAGACGCAAATGTGCTTCCAATTTGCAGACGAAAATTCATGAGTTCATTCGAATTCTTCTGTCTCAATTCGGAATTATTAGTATTTTATTTTAAAAGTATTTTTATTTAATATTAATATTGATTAACATTTTTAATTAATCGTGGTTTTGTTTTACAATAATATAGTTAAATTTTATTAGTTATTCGTGTTTTTATTTGATAATAATATTGGTTAATATGGTTAACTATCTATGATTTTATTGAAATACTAATTAATAATTATTAATTAATTTCATCATTCCCGTTGACGTCATGGATGGTGACTCATGCTTCAATAGAAGTCCTGATAATGATGAAGTTATAATAATAAAACAACATCATCATCACCAATATCATAGTCGTCGTCATCATCATCATCATCTTCTTGTCTTTATAAAATGAATAATTTTATTACAAACAATTTATTATGTTTAAAATTAATTTTTGAAGAAAATTTAAAAGGATATAAAAAGCAAGTGCAAGTGCTTCCTTGATTGGGTGTCAAAATGTTGAATATGCAAATGAGGATGTAATTGATTGCTTTACAAGCTGCCATGTTGTTGTTGTTTTTGTTGTTGATGATGATGATGATGATGATGATGATGATGACTACGACAAATGTGGTAGTTGTAAACCTAACGATGGCATTGGTTCATCAATAAGTTTCATGTATATTTATATTTTTTATTTATATATTTTTGCTCTGATTCATCACTAATGTTTGCTTTTAAATAAAATTCAATAATAATAATAATAACAGATAAATTATTATATTAATATTGATATCAAATAGTGATTACGATGACATTATGCAAATAAAATTTACAAAAACTAATGCAAATATCAGTTTATGAGAGTAATTATGCAGAAATATCTCGAAATTGTCATCAATTTGGGAGAACCATCATGACTTAATTGCAAGGGAATTTCAATTATTTGGGATAATAAATATAATATGATATAATATTTGTATTGCTTATTATATTTGATTCTAATATTTAAATTTAAAGTCTTGTTTAAATTAAAATATATTTTAGTGGCGATTAACGTTTATAATGATTCGATTTTGAGAATTGAAATACTTAATATATATATATATAATAATATCGGACCCAATTTGTTTACTTAAATAACTTTCATTTCTTACATTAATACCAATAGTTAAAAAAATATTTGAATGATTTGGATAGCTTTTTGAATCGTCATACCTAGAATTTAATGTTAAGTAATTCATAATTTTATGAATCACAAAAATTCATGAATTCCTTTACAATTATCGTCACCAATGATGTCATAGCATCAGCATATTGTTAATTTCATTTCTTTACAATTATCATCAGCATATTGTTAATTTTATTTCTTTACAATTATCACCACATTGGCATCATCTTGTTATTAATTTCACGTTGCCAGGTTGCAGGAGATAAGTTGCCGTTGAGAAATAATTTCTCACTGAACGCCCAAATCTAATTGAGTCATTAAGAGTTGAAGATTGTTGTGTCTATGTTAATGGACCGTTCATAACACGTGCAAACCAAACATACAATCCATCATCTTATTATCGCCCATTCTGAACATAACTGAATAGGTGGACATATCATGAATAGATGAATGGCTTGATAAATTGGGTAGATGGATGGATCGATGAATCGATGGATGGATGGATGGATGGATGGATGGACAGTCAGACAAATGAATGAATGGCGGATGGAAGGATGATTCAACTATCTGGAAGGATGAGTGGCTGGATGGTGGAATAAAGTTTAAAATGACTTCATTGTTCTCTTAGCAAACTTTAAACAACATTTCATTCATGAACAATTTTGTCTGAAAATGCGAAAATAAATATTTAGAAGTTTAAATTGTCTAAAACTTTTTAAAAAGAATAATTTGTACTTAATCGTGAGTGACTTTTGACTTACATTGTTATCTGAACTACATTTATTTTCTAACTTCTTATCAACAATTTTTTTTAAATCATCATTTGTGGCGGACTATGTATGGCGATCCGTTTGAATTTACAACGAGTACACATTTTTGCCAGTGCTTCAATGGTGTTGTCTGTTTACGCATTGAAGTAAATAAATAAATAAACAAATATCAACCGTAATTAATAGAAAACGTTCACAACGTCATGACTTCTGAAATAGTAAATTATTGATTACGTCGATAAAGATAATTGAATTAACTTGTAGATAAATATTAATCAGTCATTGGTGGACAGTCCCCATCCTGCTCAGCATAAACAACCAATTACAGTGCAATTAGAACATGAGGCTTGTGTTTGTTTACAACAGCATTACTCAAATAATCAATTATTAATCGCCATTTAATGTCACGTGCTCTCGACTCGTGTCACGACCTGACCCAGTTTGGCTCCGATAAGATTGCCGACCAATTAGATGGTCTGGACATTAACGGCACAGCATGTGGGAGGAGTCTCACATGAATATGCAAATGAGACAAACTCATCGCGTTCTCATTTGCATATTTTGCGTTCGAGAATGTTTCTTATTTATGAACATCTATTCGACGAATTTCAACATTTAATTTATTTCAAGTTAATATTAATGAGATGACAATAATAATTAAAAAATTAATGAATATAATAATTGTTATAAATTTAGCTGCTGTTGTTGTTGTGATATTGTTTACGTTAACGAAGGCACAACACCACTAAACATCGATTATGATGACGATGACATAAATATTGAACTCTAAGATGAATTTTAAATTTCGCTCGAGAGATGTCAGGACGGACGTGAAATGCGCCTGAATGTTGTCAGGTGTTGGTTGTTGTTGTCAGAGCGAGTCTTATCACAGGTTGGCGTTCGTAAACCCGAATCACAATCACGCTTTATGGACACTAACATGCTAATGCAAGCTGACTTGTCGATTGATGGCCATCACCATGACGACGACGATGATGATGGTGATGATGGTGGTGAGGATGATGATGATGATTATGATGATGATGATGATGATGATGATGATGATGATGATGATGATGATGATGATGATGATGATGATGATGATGATGATGTGATGATGATGATGATGGATGATGATGATGATGATGATGTGATGATGATGATGATGATGATGATGATGATGATGATGATGATGATGATGATGATGATGATGATGATGATGATATGATGATGATGATGATGATGATGATGATGATGATGATGATGATGATGATCGAGAAAGGCGGTTGTTCATGAGCTGCATGGTTGGCAATTTAAAGGAACAATAAACATTTATATGCTCTTCAAGTGGCCCCAATGAAAATCCAACGTTGTATAAATTCAACAACAAACAAACAAACTACTACGTCTGTCTACGACACTGATGATGATGATGATTATGGTGATGATGGTTAGTGATAGTGATAAAGATTGTGAGGATGAAGACGATGATGGCGATGATGACATAACGAACCAATATAGAATGTGACCCGCGAATTAATTGAAGTTGCTGATGGGTAGCTTCATCGTGTTAGTCTCCCATTCATCACCATCATCATCATCAATCATCATCATCATCAATCATCATCATCATCATCATCATCATCATCATCATCATCATCATCATCATCATCATCATCATCATCATCAATCATCATCATCATCATCCATCATCATCATCATCATCATCATCATCATCATCATCATCATCATCGTCATCGTCGTCGTCATCATTATCATCAGCATCAGCATCATCATCGTCTTCACATTTTTACGAATCACTTGATCAATCATTGAAATCATTGATTGATCAAACGATCGTTTTTCTAAAATAAAAACACAAAACGACAAATTGACCTCGTAATACTGAAAGTATTCACATTCGTAATAATATTCATTACGAAGTGTTACGTGGTGTTTGTTACCAAATCCTTCCTTCCTTACTAACGACGATCGGACATTCACCTCTCGTGCATGGAAGTCTTATTAATTCGACAATAAATTCATTCGAACAACATTCAACAATTCAGCCAACAATTCACCGAGCAATTCAGCGCATGCGTCGAAGGTGTCCTGAATCGAGGAGTGTTATAAAAGAATGGAGCCTCGTTACAAGCGATTAATCAGCTCGAAGTGGATGTGCTCAAACATCTTAACGTCGTCAGGAGACTAACAAATGACTTTCTTTATGAGTGGCCACACTCAATATTCTTGCTATATTCGCTGCCTCTCTCGAACAATTACAAGCTCAACTCGTTGAAAACTTGCACAATGCCAACGACAGATAAAGAACTGATAAAACCTTCTTCTGACTTTCTGAGAGCTTCCCATCGAAGCTCAACTTTGAAACTCATCGATTTCAGTCCTGGATTTCAGTCCTTCTTCACAACATGCTTGTCTTAAAAACTAAAAAAAATTTGAAAACTTTAAAGGTTAATCCTTAAAAGGAAACCTCGGAAAAAGCAACGCAAGGCGAACATTTTCTCGGCAAACAAATGCCTCGTCGAAGAACCAATTAAAAGCACTCCTGACCTCACCTGTATCAACCGTATTACCTGTATCACCGGTATTACCTGCATCATCTGGAGAGTGTTTGATCTCCGATGGCCGTCCAAACTTTTCCGTGGTTGCGATGATCGTGTGTGGTTCGTTAAAAGGCGGTTAAAAGGGGGTTGTGTTCGTTCGACGGAGACTGGTACGCAGAATGACGACGATCTGTTCTTATCGAAGCTCTTTACAATCTTCACCTTGTTCTCAACAATCGAATTTCAGTCAGAAACTTTTTTTATTTTTGCAAAAAAAAAAAGAAAAAAATCTTTTCTCTTTATCAGTTGAAAGGAATTTTAATTCTGATGACTTTCGTTTCTGGAGAACTTTCTCAGGCACAAGAGCACACGAGCACAAAATGGGAAGATGTCAGATTAATTCATTTTCATTCAATTCAGTTTACGCAGTACTCCAAGGTTCTCGTCATTACCTCGTACAACTCCACCGATAATAATTAAATAAATAATAAAATACAATAAATTATTATTACTCATTAACATAATTAATTAATTAATTAAGTTCGTTACGAGAAGAACTAGCGTTCGAAGTGTCACTAATTTGTCTCAACTCGACTACCAACGTTTGTGACGTGAAAGCCCAGGGGATGTGGAAGGTTTTATCTTTCGACCGAAACTGAGCACAAACCATCATCAGTTCACATCGCACATCGCGACACGAGCACAACACAAACATCCATCTGTGACCTCCCTTCCGATATCCTTGGAAGCCATTGGTGACCGGAGTTTGTTGTTATTGTTGATGTTGTGATGTTGTTGTTGTTGGTGGTGCTGTGTTGTTGTTGTGTTGTTGTTGATGTGTTGTTGTTGATGTGTTGTTGTTGTGCTGGTGGTGGCGGTGCTGTGTTGTTGTTGATGTGTTGTTGTTGATGATGATGATGATATTGTTGTTGTTGCTGTGATTTTGATGATGATGTTGATGATGATGATGATATTGATGTTGAAAGCGATGTTGCTGTCGAGAAGTAGTTGTAGTTGTTGTTGTCTATATTTAAGGAGTCCATAAAAGTGAGAAAGTCATTTCATAGCGTTGCATTCGTTGTGCGCTACGAACGAGCACTTGAGAAGCTGCGTTGATTGGCCAGAAGGAAGAAGTGCGAGCGTTTTATAGTTGCTGCCAATCATTTCCCTCTCGATGCGTGCACCTGTACAGCATTTAAATCTTTCTTGCGAGACTCAATTATTTTATTATCTTCCATTGTCAAGCTCCAATTGATGATTAAGTTATCGGCTATTTTAATAAAATCTAGCTGTTGTTGTTGTTGTTTATTTTTCTCAAAAATATATTTTAAGTGAGTAATAAAAACTGCTGAAATCCGATTGGTCGTTGATGGTAAATGATCCGATTCTGTTTTCACAGGGGTTGAAATTGCCGACTGGACGTGTTGACTGCCTGCAGTTGAACTTGAAATGATTGAAGCTTCCAAGGAGAACAACCACCAATCACCTCTCGACCAGAAAACAGCTTCTTCCTTCTTCCTGGAACTACCTCCACCCGTCGACGACATGTACTTCACGAGGTCAGTGCATGGACTTTCCGTCGAATCCAAACTTCCGCCGACGAGACTTGAATCTCCGAAAGAGAATCACTTCGACAACAACTACGGATCGATGTACTCCTCGATGGCTCCTCAGACGAAATACTCTCCATCTCTTCTTCAGGATCCTTCGTCTCCTTCGCTCTTCCAGACTCCCTACCCACCCACTCAAGCTCAGCAGCTCCCTTCTCAACACCTCCGACAAATCACGGGACTCGAACCCCCTTCGTTCGAAGGTTGCTGTTGGCAACCGGGTCTTCTCGAGTCGACTCAACCGAGCTTTCAGTCGAGCTCCCAATACTCGAACAATCCTGCTGTAAGTGCCTGCTACCCTTCCATCTCCCCGTTCTCCTGGCCCGACACTTCCTTCTCCATCGGCGACTACCACTCCACTTTGTCGTCGCAGCCTTCTTTTCCAGCTTACATGACAAACTGGCCTGGATATTCTTCGTCCGCTGTGCCTTTCGTCGAAGCTCAGCAAGGATTGTTGGCCTCGTATTACAAGAACGGTTAGAAATTCTTTCTTGGACTTTGTGTCGATGTGATTTGCAACGTATTTGAGGGTTGTAAATGTTTAATAGTAATAGTATTAATAGTATTAATAATAATAGTATTAATAATAATAGTATTAATAGTAATAGTATTAATAGTAATAGTACCTGGATAAGTGACGAGCAAAATCCAACTATCTCATGGTCAGCAAATTTTGTCAGTTCTACTTAGATTTCCAGGGTCATGAATTAGGATTAGGATTAGGGTTAAATAGGGCCGCCGATATAAATGTTGCTTCTCTGCGTTAAGCCGAGTTGGTAATGACATAGCAAAAAACGCTTTAAAACCGGGATGACTCGAAACATTATCGGGCCTCTGGATGCTTATGCTCACCCTGAAGGTATGGATGGGGTATGATGTACGAAGGATGGGGTAGGAGTAGAGACCCGGATGAAGTAGTAAACGTTGCCGCCATTGAATTGGCTTTTGCCAGTCAATTGGTCAGAAAATAACAGTAGTCTGTAATATCGGTGTAATATGAATAATTTGATATGGACGAGTTATGAGTTAATGTCGAGACAGGACGATGGTAATTAAATTCAGTTTCAGATATTAATTAATTTCCACAGACGAACTGTCGGACGATTACTTCGGAAGCGGCAAAGAGTGCGTGAACTGCGGAGTCGTTGGAACTCCCCTGTGGCGGAGGGACGGGACGGGTCACTACCTCTGCAACGCCTGTGGTCTCTACCAGAAGATGAACGGGCTCAATCGACCACTGACCAGGCAACCGAAACGAGAAGTTGGAATTCCCGGGGTAGGTAGAATTTTATCCTCGACGGTCGGTAAACAAGATGGGCGGCGTGATAAATGACGCCTTTTCTCGGCAATCATCTTCTCGTGAGCTCTTCTTGGCATATTCATCCGCTTTTGTATTCGTGCGCTATCTCCGCTGACGTCATAAAGTGTTCCAATTTCTTTGCCTCTCGTGGCAAAAAATTCAATTTCGGATCTGTTGGGACGCATCTCAAACATGTTCTGCCATCGGAGTGCATATTGTTGGATAAATAGCGCAGATAAACAAATCATTTGTAACTGCCACCATCCTAAGTGACGTCGACATCATCCTTCCTCCTTTCCTCCTCCTCCTCCCTATCTCCTTCTTTCCATCATTTCACCCATTCCACCCTTCCTTCCTTCCGGATGAATTTTAGCTTTTTTTCCCACCTCAGCAGACCAACAGACGTTACGGACTGAGCTGCACGAACTGTCAAACTGTGACGACGACTTTGTGGAGGAGAAGCAACGAAGGAGAACCTGTCTGCAATGCCTGTGGATTGTACTTCAAACTGCACGGGGTGAGTGTGGACCGGGGCGATGATGACGGCCATGGTGATGATGATGATGACGATGATGGTATTGGTGGTGATGATGACGACGATGATGATGGCGGCGGCGGTGACAATGATGATAGGGATGATGATGATGATGATGATGATCGGAGTTGACAATGTTGAATGGTGACGTCATTGCTAATAATGGAATAACTTCTGGAGTATTTGCCATAAATATTGCTGCTCGATTAATCATTACACCTCTACATTATTGGTAATGATGGTGATCGTGATTATGATATAATTGTTAATATTAAAAATTTATTAACAATTATTATTATTATGGTGCGATGATGATGACGATGACCAACGCTAATTGTTTATCATTGAATCCAAAGCGGATGTTTGGATTACTTAGAACTTTAAAGAATATTTGTGAATATTTAATTAAATGATTATAAAACGAAATAGAAGATATATTGGACGTATAAAAATTAGGTGGACAAGCAATCTGTACAAATAAAGTTCACCATGAGAATATTCTGAAAGTGCTTAACCACTGAAATTAATGACTATATTTAAATTTATAATTTTAAAATAATAACAAATAATTAATATGTTATTAAAACATTTAAATATGTAATCTTGCACTGACGTTGAGTTCAACTGTTGTTGATGTTTTCCACGAATTAAAAATAATTCATTTAAAACAAATATTTATCAGTTAAAAATTAATTTAAAATAATTATTTAATTCAATAAAAATCACTGAGTATAATGAACAATTAAATATTGTCGGACCTGAAATGACATTTAACATTTACAATGCACATTACTTTACTAGAATTATAAAGATTTTATTTTTTATATATTTTATTTTATATGTCGGTAATTATTAGTACTTCAATAACAACACAAATTATTGGCCTTCTCGGGAGCATTCAACGGAAGTGTATCGGTTATTTAAAAAAACATTCAAAGTTGATATTAATAGATGAATATCAAAATTACTCAAAATTAATTTATTACAATTTATTAATAATTGTTTACTGTCAATAATAATAATAATAATAATAATAATAATATATAATAATAATAATAATAATAATAATAATAATAAATAATAATAATAATAATAATTAATAATAATAATAATAATAATAATAATAATAATAATAATAATAATAATAATAATAATAATAATATAATAATAATAATAATAATAATAATAATAATAATAATAATAATAATAATAATAATAATAATAATAATTAATAATAATAATAAATTATTAATTAATTAACATCAGATTCCTCGACCGCTGTCAATGAAGAAGGAAGGAATTCAGACGAGGAAGAGGAAACCAAAATCTCCGAACAAATCCTCCGTCATGTCTTCACAGAATTCACTGCGAGGTTCTCGATCATTGGCGGCTATTTATAAAATTCGCTACCATGGCAACGTACGAATGACTTTGTTTTTAATCTTCAGACGGCAAAACAACCACAGACGGCAAACAACAGAAACGCAACAACAACAACAACAACAACAGCGTCAGCAACAACAACAACAACTGCAACAACAACTTACCAGCAGCAGCTCCCGTTAATAAACAGACGACAACGGAATCAAAACATGGCTACCAACAAAACGAACTCTTCTTCCAGAACAAAGCTACGATGAAAAGCCAACAACTGCCGCCGAAACTCGACAGCAAATCACCGTCTCGAGCCTCCCTCAGTCCAACCGCCCAGTCCCCTCAGTACCAGGGCAGGGACCAAGTGTCATTCATGGGCCTTCCCGTACCTTCCTCGGGTCTTTTTTACCCCTCAGGACTGAACAGGCAAACCGTCCACAATCCTTACGACTATCAGCAGGTCATGGCCAAGAATTCCAGTCTGGACTCGCTGTTGAGTTACCAGTTCTTCACTGGCGATCCGGGAAGGCAGCAGATTGTCGAGCGACAGGCGAGTTCCGACAACTCATTCGAGCAGAACAACACCAACAACAACAACAACAGCACTACCACCAACAACAACAACAGCAACAACAACAACAACAACAACAGTAATAACAATAGTGACGGTTTAAAAATGTCTCAGGTTGTAGTAGGTGTCTGTTAGCCACTACTGCTCGCATCTGCAGTGGACAATTCAATTCTCAACTCAATTATTATTTTGCATCAGTTCCTTGCTAACATTGGTATTGAAAATTATGAATGTTATCATTTATTTAAATCATTTATTATTAAATTCACCACCAATACCATTGTTGTTGTTTATTATTAATATTAATATTATTAATATTTTTTAAACTCGTGGCCTTAAAAAATGTTTTGCATGACGTGGAATTTTGTCAGATTTGTAAATAATCGCACGCAACGTCTCAAATGTCAAGTCGGAATATTTGCAGATTTTTCATTCTTTGACCATGTTACAGACTTTGTAACACCATCACACAGTCGTTCGATTTAATAGTTTAATCATTTGATCCGTACTTCCATCCATCCATCCATCCATCCACTCATTAATCCATCCATCCATCCATCCACTCATTTATCCATCCATCCACTCATTAATCCATCCATCCATCCAGTTGACGACACGAGCATGGAATGAATTCCTCATTAGATCCGCTCCTTTGACAAGTTAATCTCTCCAACTCGTGAATAAACATTGGTAATTGGTTGGCGCTGATTCGATGCAGACGTTCTACGAAGCTCTCGTAACTCCACCCATGCATGTACATTTACATGTCATTTCTCTGATTACATCCTAATTACGCTCTTGTCCAGCTATTTAACGATGGTTGTGTGGATGTTCCACTTGAAATAAATACATTCAACCGTTCGTTTGGCATTCTCTATTTCGACATTTTTTTCAATCAAAAGCACGTATGAAGCTTAACTTAAATGTCGCTGCAATTCTTACGAATCAAATTGAGATACAATTTACTGGAAATATAATTTAAAACATTTATTTTGAAAGAAATGGCTCACTGGCAGTAACCAAATTAACGGAAAATCCCTTCGGGCAAATCACAGTCCTACCTCGTGAAATAGGACTAGTAAATCAAACAGGGCTTGTAAATCATTCCAAGGAAATGAAAACCACAACTTCATGAATCAATTTCTGTGGACTCCTTGTATTTCTATTTTGTCCCCTCCTCGATTATACATCCGCTCATAAATATTCATTCAATTACGAGAAATTAATAACATAATTTTATACTACATAATAAATAATAGTAATGTTAGTGATGACGATGTTGTTGTTCATCTTGTTTTTATTGTGATGTTGAATTCACTTTCGAGCACAATAAATTTACTTCGAAATGTAGGATTCGTTATTATCAGTTAATAATTATTTTTAACATTTTCCGATTGGCCACTGAAAGTCCATTAATAGTGGCTAATTAACGAGGTCGCAATCAAGGTCAAGACAATTAAGTGCGTGACTTTTGCCGTGGATTTGAGCGTGAAAATGGAGTCAAGAGGATGTGCTTCAGTGGACAAGTGGAGTAGCACTTATTACAACAGGACACGCATCGCTGGTCTGTGGTTCTTGGGCGGTAAAATGTCAGACTCGCTTGGCTGACTTTATATTCAAACTTTTAAACGCAATGGGCTGGTTTCTTTAAAATGGCAGCATTTATAACTTGTGTAGCCTTACTAAATGACGTGTTTCATGCCAATGCCCAATGAAACACCAATTTGGTTTTTAGTTGCGAATGTAGGAAACAGCAAAGTCGAAAGTGCAAATCGAGGTAATGACAAATGATGGTACACTACAATCAGAGGTTGACATAAGGTTAATATATGCTTTACGCCAAGTTGTGTACGAAATGATAATCCCTAGATATTTTGAACATGACATAATGATTTAACACTGCTGATATAAATATTTGTTTATTTGTATCGAACGTTGTTTCAGTCAAACGGGCACAGCAAATTACTTTATCTTTCTCAACAGGGCCTGCACTTTGTCAACTAAATGAGCTCAGACGCCCTTTATTGGATCTGGGACCCGTTGTCGAAGAATTCTTGAACAATACAATTAAATGAATATAATGTGCAAATGTTAAATGAATTTGACCTGCATTGCAACTACCTAAATTAGAAATATTGCAGTTTTTAATTTATGAGAAATGTAGCCTTTTGTAAAGAACTTATTGATAATTGCTTCTAAAAAGGGTGTGGTTCCAGAAACAGACAACTTTATTGCATCCATATTTAAAAAGTTCTTTTTTATATCCAGGGTTTCATAAATAATGTAACAATAACAGACAAACTAATTACGGTTTTAAACTGAATAAATACAACCCTTGATTTGGATTGTTTGGATATTATTTCAGAGATCAAGGCACTTCAATTCATAAACTTCAATTAGCAGCTAATTTGGAAAATAACTGTTTAAGTTAATCCACCCATCCTGGAATAATAGAAGGGGTGTTGTTTATTACTCATTGGAGTGTCAACTTTCTCACTTCAACATTTAATATTTTTTAATCTAATTATATCTTTGGCAATGTTACTGCTATCAAGACAAATATCATCATATTTACGAAGTTTTTACCAGAGACAGTCCTAATCATCTAGTTATGAAATGGACGCCAATGAAAGTCATTCTTGTCGGGCAGCGAGAAATCTTTGTTTTTTGAATTAGCGATATAACAAAGCATATTTTAATAACATTCTTAATAAAAAACCAACATCAAAGTAAGCACAAATGGCCATGTAACGCCCAGAAATTGCTTAGCGCTTCTGCGTGGTTCTGCATAGTTCGACCCACATTTACGAGCGAGCTTCCCGAGAAACCCATCTTCTAGAAAACTTCAAAACTTGACAATCTTGGAAAAACTTGTTTCCAACGAGTTGCTGCAATCATCCCAAAGAACCCGAAGATGACAAGTCACAGAATAGGAAAATTATTCGCATTTCTAACTTGATTCGAACTAGATATTTTGTCTCTTTATTACATACGCTTGGTTAGTTGATACGAAACAAAAGCAAATTACCTCCTCTGCATGGCAAACAATTTTGGTAAAATTTTTACTTAAAATGTAAGATTAAAACAAACGGAGTGTTTTCAATACAAAATGCGGAGATCTAAAATTAAATGATTAACACTGGCTTAATGATCTTAAGTCAAAAAGAAAGAATATTTACATAATAAATTTTTGCATCAAAATCTTAAGCAAATTGAGACAGTCTTATGTTTCAGTGGTTGAGGCTGGTTTCGCTTCATTGGTTTCTCGACGTCAACTTCCCGGCCACTCTTTCAGCTTCGACAGTCAAACAGTTCAGCTTTGCTTTGACTGAACCAGCATCAACAGATTTCTGAAAATTCAATAATTAGTTCTGCAATTTATAAAACTCCAGAGTCTCCAACATTTAAACTTGCCATGTTCTTGACTTGCTTTGTTCGATATTTGAGGAGGCTCACAGTCAAGAAGTTAGCAAGTTGTAAGCAGATGTCGGCATCCTTTTCATTCCTTATGTCCATCTTGCCCTGGAAATTATCAGCTGAGAATAAATCTGCTCATCATAAGCATTCCTCAATCATTAGTCTCAAAGTGGAACTCCAGTGAGACTCAATAAAAAGCTGAAGCTGTCAAACACATCTTAATAGACTGATTTTGAAAACCAACCAGAATGTCGAGGAAGTGGATCTTGTTGAAGTTGTCGATGTTGCAACTCGGCGGGAATCCATTTGCGAGGGCAAATAGTTTGTTGAAGCCGTCTGACAGGTTTTCGAACGTGTTCATTTCGGTCGTCATTAGCGACGCTTGGCTGTCGTATTCTCGACTCAATTGGTGTCCGACCAAATCTGAATGAAATCGATCGACTTGTTTTAAATGAAAATAAATGAGCAAATATGCTTCGTTATCACCTGTGCATGAAGTACGTCCCTCGTGTTGAAACTCGACCCAAATGTTTCCTAGAAAAACAAAACAATGAACATTCAACCCGTTTAGAAGTCGTTTACAAGGATTAACTCGTCGCACAACTTTCCTATCCGCAGACTGTGCCGAGTTGACCCGTAAAATTGAGAACATCAATTCATTGCAAACATTTTAGAAGTTGTTGTCATTTTAACAAATTTAAAAAAAATCATTGTAAAAATTTACAGCAATTGCGCTTTGTTTTTATCTTGAAACTTATCCTGTCAAGTCAGTAAACCCAAACTTGCACATAAAAATAAATGTCACTCAAAAGCATAAATAACATAACAATAATCAACACAATATCTAATGACAAAAAAATATTAAAGCTAATAAATAGCTGAGAGAACATGACGTCACTAACCAAGTTCTTCCATAATTTTGCTACGACACGATCTCTCGTTCCTCGACGTTTCTAATTTCGAAGCTTCGAGGAACACGAAGCTTTCGTCGTGAGTTTTGAATTTTACCGCATCGTACATTTGCTTGTCGCAGGCAAACTGAAATCAGTTTCTAAGCTTCAGAATGCGCTTTAATTTTTCTTAAAATCCATTTTATGCTGAGGTCGATGTTTAAGAAATCCAGGAGATGGAAGAGTCTCAAAACCAACCATGAAGTTGATCACGTGTGACGTGCTGCTGACATGGCTCCTCATGGATTGGATGTTGTCAAAAACCGAGCAGCACAAGTTGCACAAACACTCGTAACGACCTCCCGCATGGAAATATTCGGTCACGTAATTCAATCCTGAGCGATCGATGCAGTTTGCATTTATTGAATTAATGCAAATTATTAATAATGAAAAAGAACCACTCTATTACTAATAAACAATTATTATTAAAAGCAACAATGGCATGAAATAAGGATGTCAAATGCATTTGAATTACCTAAAAGTGGTCCTTGTTCTTCTTGCAAGATGGTCTCCAACTGAGACAGATGTCTGAGCTTCTTACTGGCATCTGATTAATTTATTACAATGTAACATGATTATTAATGTGATGGCAATCACTGTTACTACTGCTGTTGCAGGAAAAACAAGATAAACCAGGAATGTTCTCCTTATTATTGAACTGAATTATAACCTGCTGATGCAACTCTATTTGCCTGGAAACAAAACAGTTAAAAATAAAATTTTTAAATATTACCTCAAATACCTCCAAAAGATTTGTACCACCTTCTTGTGCCTGAGTCCTTGGAGATGAATTTCGTACGAGATGCGGTCTTCGAACGAGACGGAACAACCCTGAAGCAAAAACAAAAAAAACTTTGTTAACTTCATCTGCAAACATGAACTTATCAAGTTATTGACCACCACTCACAGAACAGTTGAAAATGAGTCCCCTTTCAGGCATGTTCGTATTTTCCACCAACCACATTCCTTCAATGAGGTTCTCCTGTTCAGTTTGTCAAATGATGGTAACATTTAACATTGCTTTAAATTCTGAAGCTGACCAAGCTTCAAGCTTTGGTTATTTAAAGTAGGTTTATAACAAAGCAGGCTTGATCATTTTACTGACGTCATTAAAGTCAAACAACTTTTACTTACGGCAATGGGCGGGTCCCCTCCAACTGAAGAAGGTTCTGGTTTAACAAGCATCCTGTCTATTGTACAGCAGGATGAAACTTAATTATGTTTTATTCATTGCAAACAAAATAAATACAAAAATTGTATGCAGTACTTTTATAAATAAATGCAGAATATTGCAATATAAAAACAAAAAAGCTTATGACTCATGGAACATGATTATTATTGTGATGGCAGGTTAAAAATGCCTTACTTCCAAACTAATTAGGAATTACCATGCACTATATTACTTACAATATTTTGCCTTAGGCAAAGTAATAAGACATATAAAGATGTAAAAAATATGAACTTATCAGTAATAAGACATTCAAACGTTCATTGCTCTCAGCTAGAAATTCAGATACCTTATATATTTAAATCACATACTATTTTGTTTAAAGCATGGAATACATAATTCAATGGGAATTAACTAATAACTTAATGGGAATATTTTACGAATCATACAAAATAGTGTGTATAGTGTTCGTTTTTTAACCTGGAGGTGCGCCAAGCATTGCAAATGAACGGAGATTTCTAAATGCAAATAAAAAACTTTTCGTTATTGTGCACACATGTCGTTCGATTAATTTATCTGAGCGACATTAAAGCTAGCACCGCGTAATTGCTTACGGAATAATAAATTAATGACATGAATTTCGTTAATGAAAATATCGGATTGTATTACTAATTCATATTTATTTTATTTATTTGATTAAAGTCTGTTGCATAACTAGGATGATTTGGACTTATTACTATTTCAAATATATTAATGGTTTTTATACCAACAAATATGGTGCATTCATAATTTTGAAATGTTTTAAATCACTAAAATTGCTTTAGGAGAAACTGTAAGACAAGACTATTCATATGAAGTCAATAGTGGTCAGTTAAAACTGCCAATACATGCCAGCATTGGCATTTTTCTTGGGCAAACCTTTAACTCAACTTTCGAATTATGTCAAAAATGTGCTAAATCTTTTAGTTTTCAATTCAGTTTTGCATACCGCAGAGTACAACATTGAAACCCTCCCATACGACGTCTTTGGGAGTCATGAATTAAAAAAATTTGTTTGACTGCTTATGCATAGGGCCCATGGATGATGTTAGGCCCACAGGGAGGCAAAAATTGACATTATACTTTGAATTCAGCTAGAAATTGCAGCATCGCAAGACGTAACTTGAAATGCACACTCAACGACAAAAATTAAAGTTTATGTCAATTTCCCCATAGCCTTGCAAACTCATACGGTAATCCTTGAAATAAATTTCTGGAGGAAAATCACTAAAAATAAATAATGCTAGAGCTTGTTGTAAGTCGACATGTTTGTGGATCATTGCATTAATAAATAACACATTAACTATTTTACTCGTTTATATAATTTATAATCGTTGAATAATTTCAATTTAAACAAAAATGTATTAATAATAAATTAACCAATACCGCATCAATACACATCAATCTACTTAGAAAAAAAACATAGTAATCAATGAATCTCTCGCATGCAAAGTTTTTAAATCAACATCAGCCAACAAAAAGCTCTTGGTAAACATAAATTCAGTCTAAACATCATTACCATAAAGCGATATTGCCAGCTAATTAAAAACCAATTATTAAACATCGTAGTTGCCAAATACATATTGGGGCTTTATTATGTAGGTATATAGCCTATATACCTTCCAAAAGGACAACCACCTTAAAAATACAAAACCTATTTGCTAAAA
Organism: Whitmania pigra; assembly: GCA_021613335.1. Lineage (NCBI taxonomy): Eukaryota > Metazoa > Annelida > Clitellata > Hirudinida > Haemopidae > Whitmania > Whitmania pigra. Next base: position 2,810,693 of record JAJTWR010000260.1, read on the forward strand.
AAATTCGTATTTTTTCAACACTCGGAGACGTACAAATCACCACAAAGAACTCGTTACAACTGAAACAATCACAACATTTACTAATAAATTCTGTCAACAAATGATCGGAATTATCCGATGGTCGAAGCGTCGAACGACTCGACTCGTGAATCGCCATGGTGACTACATGGAGAAAGTTCTGCTCGTCTGCTTCATGGCATTGTAGAGGAAGGTGTTGTTGATGGGAGTGAACTGGTGAGTGATGAGTTTTATCGCCTCCTGAGCTGCAACTCCACCCATTAAAGATGCTACCGAGTGAATCTCGCTGGCACCCTGACGACAGCTGGAAATGAAAAGAATTGATCGCATGACTAATTGATTAGCTGATTAATCAATTTTAATACATTATCGTGATTTACATTTACTTAAAAATGAGCCTATAAGTAAGTGCAGCTTTTTACAATGATATATATATATTTACAGCAGTAATAAAAAGAAAATACTCACAACTCATGAATATAATCATCTTTAATTGTGGAAGGGAGACCCATCTCCTGACAAACTCTGATGACACAAGCCTGCCACAAAATGTCACTTTATTAAATTATCGCCTCAGCATAATTATTATTATTATCGTAACATTATTTCTGTCACTATGCCAGATTGTCATTTGACAAAAGAGTTTATGAAACATCCAATCAAATTAAAGGAGAACCTTAAAAAGGGGAAAGTCATCCTCCAAGGATTCGTCGTGCGATCCCGGATACCTGTTGTACTCGCTGTAGAACTGGTCCGAACACTTCAAGAGCACGAGGTACATTATCTCGTCGTCGTCACTGTCCTCCATGCAGAAAGCTGTTTCCATGACAACAATTATACATACAAAAGCTGGTTGTTGTGGAGTGATGTTGCAATGAAACGCCATCCAATAAATTAGACGACAAAATCCCAACAAACCTTGCAAAGGTAGGGAGCCATCTTGAGTTTCGATGTCTGAACTTAAAGGTTTCGTTCTGAAGAGTCGCAGGTAGTGAGCATTCTTACCTGCAGGATTTTATAGTACAATTGTAGGAATTATTTGGATGGCATTATGCATTTAAATATAAGACATATAAATAAGATTTTGTTCATTTTGTAAACATAGTCTTAATTAAGCAGTCTCATTGAGACATCATGTTATCTTTTTTTTTAAATAACTGTATTCAAATTAATTTAATTTAAATCATGCAACAAAAGGACACCAACAAAACATGGCAATATCCTCTTCAGTTATGCAATCTTCGGGCTGAAAAACAAAACATGTTCATTAAATCTTCTTTTGAATGAAATTCTTTTTTACCTTAAAAATTACCCTCGCAGGAGACGAGGTCGGACTTGGATTCGTGGATTTCTTTACATGGAGAGGCTCATCCTAAAACCACAAAATTATGTGTAATATTATGAATAATTACTTATAGTACTAATAATAACATGCATAATATTCATTACAACAAATACATAATCAAAACTAAAAGCATAGTAATATAAAATATGTTATTATATAAATTAAAACGCCAAACTGTTTGTACCGACCCTGCCAAGAGCCTGCAGGAGTTTATGTGCATGCAAAGACACATTGTTCGTGTCGACGTTCGCCTGTTCCTTGTAGGCCCTCTGAAGCCTGACGTAGGTCTGCGTGTCCGAAGTCATGTCGGGAATGGTTCCCCTCAGTGGAAGGTTTCCTATTGGTGGTTTAAAATAGAAGTGTTTAATGAACGAATACAGATCGCCTGCAGATGTAAATGGAGACGAATTAACAAACCATTGCCTTCTTTACTTACAAACTCCTTCAAGGCTCGCACGAGTATCCAGAAAGGTTTGCTCTGTGAATTAATATTTAATATTAAATAATTAAAATACTAATTTGTTCAATAATAAGTTTGAGTGCAGCTTTTCAAATGGAATTTTTAACAAACATCCATAGCTCAGTTAGAGCAATTCAGATACCAACCTCGAGATTCAGATTGGTGCAATTCTCGTCCTCAAACAAATCGACAACTTCGCTCGGCACCTGCGGATCACCGATGATTGAAAAAATGATTGAATGATGAAATGATTGATTGAAGAAATGATTGAAATTAAGCAAATTCAAGTCATTGGTACGAATGCAAAGAGCAACGTGAACTCACTTTGGTCGGAAGGAGAGCAGTGTTGACACTCCTCACTGCTTCATCAAAGTTCTCTTCGTCTTCGTAATCACCTGCCTCCTTCATCATTCTACCTGTTCAGTGGGCATAAAAACCATTTGAACACCATGAACATCATTAATAATAGAAATATGAAATAAATTATACAAATTATAAATATAAATTATAAATTAGTAGTAATCTAGTTAATTATTGGCTTAATTGTAATTTCTAGTTACCTCTCTTTATCATGTCCTTCAGCTCATTTTTTTCTTTGTAGTTCTTCGGAGGCTGTCCCTGGTGCTGATGTGTAAATTAATTAAATAATTAAAGATAATTAATAATTAATTAAATAATTAAAGTTTAAATATCCATCTGCTCCATGGTACATTAATGTCATCATTAACATTAACCACATTGTAGATCATTTCAATTGTAAACAAGTGATTATTACTAACAGAATCCTTCCATTGCTGTAGATATTTGTACAAAATTATCAGCCAGGGAATGTGACTGTGTTGCTAAAAAAGAACAAATTGAAATAATTGTACTCACATGTAGTACACAATAACCACATAGAAATACAAATTATTTGCAATACTTTGCATGCAACATCTTAATTGATCATAAATTATTAAAGTAGATTAAACCTAATTATTAAAAATACCTTAAGAGTCAACTTCTCCAGTTCAACGGAGGCGCAGAGTTCCTTCAGTCCATCGAATGGAATGTCGAGCCTCAAGTCATCCAATGCATTTTCAGGGTGTGACTCGATTACTGAAATAAGTTGGCCCCTTAATTATTTTTTAATAATAACTTTAACAGATATGCAGCTCAAGAAAAATCAACTCAGGCAAATCAAAAATTAATATGCAATAATAAAATTTGCAAGATAACATTTGTCAAAGAAAATCAGTGTAAATATAAAACAAATTACAAACTTGTGTGTTCCTTTGCAACAAGTCTCAAATATCCAACAAATCCATAACTCCGGCATATGAGGAGAGGTACGTCGTTTTCCCACAAAACATTTGCCAACCTCAGAAGCAACCTGAACAAAACAACTCATTAACTCATATTCATGCAAAATATTGCAGAATAAAAAAAAATATGTTCAATTACTTTTCAGGAAGCGAAGATGCTATGACTAGTTGAAAGTTGCTGAAGAAATCTGCAGAATTTTCTAATACAGCCTCTAAAGACTGCAAAGAAATGAAAATAAATCAGTTTCAGGTACCATAAAAAAATTATTCATTTTATAAAGGATTTAATCAAGTGATTTTAACTAACATCAACAATGGCCATCCCAACCACATCAGAGTTCAGTTCCTTCAACAATGCCACTGCTGCTTCTGCTCTAGGCTTTAAACAAAAAAATTGAATGAAACAAAATCACAGAACAAGATGAATATAAGCTTGATTAATATTTTTTTACTTATGAAGATCAATTAAATTTGAAACATTTAACACACCTTACCAATGTTCTCCCTCAGCAGAAAAAAACTGTAAAAAATAAGCAAACATTTAAAACTTAATCTATCACTTACTGTTCCTTAAAGTCAAGAAAATATTACTTTGATCCCACATCTTCTGCAGTAACAAATCCACCATCAATTACTGTGAAAGATCCTATGCCTTGAATAAAAATGCACTCATTAATGCTTTAACAACTAAATTGACTATGAATATTTAGCCCAAAACAAACTTACCAGGCAAAACCAGATTCTTCAAAACTTCTGTGCCAGTTGCGTTAGCATTTATAAGACAAACTTTAGCATTTTCTAGTGCCACTTGTCCATGGTCGCCCCAAAGCCTGCAAAGATATTTTTACAATAATTTCGGCAAACTCTTAATCTAATTATAGTAAACAATAAGTTACAAAACTTAGTGATTGTAGAAATAACAATATGCCATTACTGACCTCAGTTGTCTGTCATATTTCTTACTTTTAGTGCTAATGAAACATTCCGATTGACCGTCTGCCATTCTCATTATACAAGTCAATAATATTACTCACAAATCAAAGTTTTAGCCACTAAAAGTAAACTAACAATAGCCGACCTAATATAAGGCCAAAACTATTAAATATATATTTAATAAATATTTAATTTTAAACTTAACACTTAAATTGAATATAATTTAACAATGATTCAATAAAAATTTTCAATTTCAGTACGACAGCTTATTCACGCAAAAAGCCGGATAAATTACTCTAAATCAAAGGGTGTAAGCAGGGCCGTCGACAGAGATTTCGGAACAGTCACAGGCCCCCATGTTTTGTCAATTTATTAATGGAAAAGCAAAAAATGTTTTAAAATACACATGTGAGTCCCTCACGAAAAATGCTCCACTCGGTGGTCCTAGGGTCTTGGCAAGATGCCTACAGAAACTCCCCTGGCCAAAGCTGAAATGTTGTTCCTGTATTAATAAATGAAAAATGAATGAAAGCACTAGTGGTAATTAGATTGTGAACACTACTTATGAAGCGATAGCGCATCATTCGGGGACACTAAATTAGCAATGTGTAGCCTTTTATTTGTATTCCTAAAAGAATTTCTTTCCCAATTTTCATCCAAGTTAATTTCATGAAAACGTTTCGCGCTATAGTTTTGCTAAGTACCGTGTTTCCCCCGAAAATAAAACATAGTCTTACAATCATTTTTGCTCCAAAAGACTCGCTAGGGCGGCGGCTCTCAACCTGTGGGTCGCGACCCCTTGGGTGTCGCCTGACACTTTTGCCAGAGGTCACCTGAGAATGTAATATTTTTTAAAGACATTTTTTGACAAAACCGCACCCTTAACCCCACATATAATTTTGAGCAAGATGCTTATTATAGTGCAAGCATTTTTCGGCTATTGTATAACGCTCAATGTTGAGTCGGTCCGTTTGCTGGATGGAAGAGATTCTTGCGCCCTTTGACGTTTAGCGACTGGCTGGCAGGCTGGGTGGATACGAAGTTGCAACTGTGGTCGGAACTCGATACAACCAACCAATTAAGTTATTTGATGTCGTGCATTGTACAAATGAAATATACGTGATAAAGATGTGTTCACATCTCTTGTTCTCTCTTAAGTTTATGTTTGCTAGTAAACACTTTTGTTGGTTGCTGCCGTCTTGAATTTAGCTAGTACTGCCATCTCACTGAAACTGTTGCAATGTTTAGAAACTCAAATAATTATACAGACTAAATAATTTAAAAAAAAACTAACTAAATCTTGCAATATGTGCGTAAAAAGTTTTTAAATATAAATTTTCTTATATTTAGAAGTGAAAGGCAACAACGATTCATGAGTGAAAGGTAGCCTAATCAATTTTGCTGTTGGGGGTCGCGGCATCAGAAAGGTTGAGAACCGCTGCGCTAGGGCTTATTTTCGGGGGCGTCTTATATTTTCATAATCATCAACCCACCAGATCCTTTTTTCTATTGTTTTTTTTGTTTTAATCATTTATTTAAAAAATTAATATTTTACAGGAATGTTAGAAAATCTCTCAGAGTATTTTTTTAAATTAGTCAAATACATTCCTATCAACTTCTTCTTGAGCATCAATGTAAATCTCTTAACTCTGAATTCCTGCCTGAATTTCTTGTAAGTCCATTTCCAACAGAACCATTGGTCTCAATCTCCCATGTCTAGCAAGAGAACTTCATGTTCATGTACCCTGCCGCATTGGCAACACAACTGCCAGTGATTTTACACATTGAATTCTTAAACCAACTCATAACATCTCGCAGGTTAGGCTTCACAGAGGTTCTGATCCACACTTGTTAATATTTCCCTCGTCTAACTGTTAACTGAGGCCATCATACTATTCTTGTCATTTGAGGATCATACGAATATTCAACTTATTGTCTTTACAGAAAACTGTTGAATTCTTTTCCAATGAGTCTTCACGATTTCTCTTATATTCAATGGAATAGCTTTTTCTTTTTGTACTCATCTTGTCGAAATAAGGACATCTTACACGTGATTACTGTTATTATCTCACTAAAAGTGTACTGATAATAAAATATTGGCTTACAATCCAACTTATTATTAGGTTGCAACTGACTGAAATTGCCGGCTAACAATATTAACTGGGCTTTAGTTACTAGGGCTTACTTTCGGGGAAACACGGTAAGTCCGAAGACTAACTTAATGACTCTCCAGCAAACGACATCCTGCTTGATCCGACGGTTGAGTGCAGAAAGTAACCACTTTGAGCGCCGCTTAGGTTCCTTAAAAAGTATCAAAAAAGTTTTTAATCTAAGTTTTGAGAAATGTTTGAATGCAACAAACTGCTATAGCTAATTAGCTAACCGTTGAATTTTGCAGTTTATAAAAATTAGATAATTCCAAAATTAAATTTGGTTGATTTTTTTTGCTGACTTTTTAGTTTTTATTTAGGTTTTATTAATATTTTTAAATGGTCGTTATCTTTATGATTTTTTCGATAGAAAGAAAAGTGTGATACATGGAAAAACTGAAACATTGTTTTCTTAGATGTATGAATAAAATAATAATTTAAAAAAAGTTTAACAAATGTTTGCATTTTGTAGCCTTTCCAAACCAAAATTTAATTCAATCCCATACGAAAATTTGTTCGAACTTTATTTCAACAAATTGCGACAGTTCACATTAGCAAATTTGTGTCATAAGTAATTTACTTAAGTGAATAAATGAATTGAACTATTCCAGCTTTTATTATACGTTGCGACAGTTTATATTTTAAAATTACGTTTGTTTTGCTTTATTCAACAATTAAGAGGTATCGCAGACGCTCATCTGGTTCGCGTGATTTGTTTACAGGGACGTGATATTGAAGTAATTTTAAGTTCAATCTGGCTTCGATAGGTCACAACCTTGATTTTGGTCATATCGGATTTATGTTTACCGTAAATTCAATTGTTGAATATTGTTGAAATTTCAAACTTCATGCTCATGAACTCTATTATCCAAATGGCCTTTGAGTTCGCTTACTAATAAAAGGATGAATAAAATTGCAAAGAACAAGGAAGATATTTTGATTGTTAGTTTTTATTTAATAACCTCTATTATTTATTTGTTATTTGTTTGCTTAAATGTCGATATTTATATCTTTAAAATTTGTGTTATTAAGCTTCAGTAAAGATGTAGTCATCTTATGCAACAGATACTTGAAATATGCCAATTATACCTCACTTAAGGAGTTAATTATTATTGATGGTAAAATGTTTTTATTTGGTCACAAAATTTTTAATTAGCGTTTAGGACCTTAACCTAATTATCTTATAATACTTTACTTACAATATTTCTTTACTTATATTCAACAAGTGATAAACATTTGTGCATTCTCTTTAATACAAAAAAGATTGTCCTGGATATGTTTTAAGGTCTCAGGTTATGTGCACAGAATTTTAATTTCATTAGATTTTTTCTAAATTTACATAAATTTACATCGTCTTACTTTCTGTTTAGAAAAAGTTTAATTTGAAAGAAGCAAGAGTCAATTTGACTCCCTGTGATGAACTGGCTCAAAATACATTGGCACTGCAGTTGGCACTACAGCCAGTGGATGCTCAAACTGATGTTGATTCTCAGCAGACTGTCAGTGACGGGGTTGTTTATGTGTCATCTGATTGCATCAACGGTGAATTTGTCAACATCTTCTGTCCCTCAGAAGAGGGCGGCACAGTAGATCAGGTAATGTTACCTCACGTGGTTGATTCTCTTTTGTCCGCATTTTTATCCATGCCAAATGTCGTTTATGTTTTAGGCAAACGGACTGAACTTATTGATATCCTCAGAGCTCATAAATGCAGATGGCTCCATTATAGTCCAGCAAGGAGAATATCTAGGAAGTGACTGCATCTTCTTGCCTGTAACTCAGGACCAAACAATCCAAGTGATTGGAAATCCGGAACTTCTCTCCGATTCTGCCGAAAAGGTGCCCGCGAGAGTCGAGAGCACGTCGAATGCGGGCACGACGGGCTTTCTCATTTGTTCCGATCCCAGCTCGAGTATTTCCCTGACCTCGGAAGCAAACCTGCAGAACGACGTCATGTTGGGGCAGATTATAGCTGGAACTGTCAAAGGTTCTGACGACGACGACCTCGTAGGAGAACTTAGAAATTTTCTACCGAAACGAAACGAGTCCATGACCGACATTGCCAACGACATCCCAGAGTACGGCATTGATTGGAACGGAGGAGAACTGGTAAGATCGTTTGCAGGTCATTGTGATGAAATAATTCAGTACTGGCACCAACAGGACTGGAGTCTCGAGCAGTCTGCCGCTAACGAAGGAGCGCAGACCGGCGAAGCAGACAAGTTGAATGAAGAATTTAGTAAAAGAATGAGAGAAGAATTTGCGGCTTCATTTATCAAGTTAGTTGATCTGCATAAATAATCAATTCTGCTTCCTGCTTTAATAGATTTGTTTCAATTGCCTCCTCAGCAAAAATTCGCTCATTGAGTTGAAGAAAAAAATTGGAAGTGTAAAGTGTCTGGGTAAGAAAGACAAAGAACCAGAAGGAGGAAGCGACGAGAAGAATTCGAGCAATGCCGAGAAAAAGATGTCTGCTGAGGACATTGACAAGTTGAGAGCTGACCACTCGAACATGAAAACCGACCACGCAAGACCGAAAACTGACCACCCGAATGCAAGGGCCGACCACTCGGACGCTCGGTTGGACCACAAGAGGAAGTCGATCGTTGCAAGTGAATCTTCGTGCAAGAGGCTCAGAAAAGAAGCACCCAATGAACACAAGTCAAAGGTCATTGTGTCGAAGGATAGGAAGAAGGAGCAAGAAATGGATAAAATAAAGTCAAGGAGGAATAGTTCTGATAAGGAGAAGGTATGATGAGATGATGAAGTTCAAAGATTATTTGTAAATGATTAACCAATTAATTGACCTACCATTTGTCACACTCGGTCACATCTGCATTAAGTATATTTAAATGAGTTTTTTTTTATTTTGAAAATGTCAGAGAAGAAGCAAAATGTTTCTAATGTATGAAGTCCATGCCTTGTAAATTTATTATTATTATTATTATGTAAATAAAATATATAAAGTAAACTAATAATTTGATTATGACACCTATTAATTAAAAAGCACCTAAGTGACATTAATTAGCATCCGTTCATCTGCACATGACAGCGTGTAAACATTAAGAAGCAAGAGAGGAAGGGAAGGACAAAGAGTGAGAATTGCAGAGGAACAAAATGTCGAAACTCTCCTCAGCCTGGCAGTGTTTACTGCAGCAACGAGTGCATTGAGGCTCACGTCCGACACTCCATTCAGCTGTTGAACGGAGAACAGGTTTGAACTTATTCGTTGCTGTGGCGATGCTAATTTGTTATGCCGTGGTTATTATTCAAACTTTGACGTCATGAGCTGGTTATAATAATAGTAGTTCGTTTATATGGCATCTTAATCATATCATCATGTTTTAAATAAATTATTCTATTACGTCAATCAGATCATAAAGTGATGGAAATATTTCTTATTGGAAAGGTGGAGAATGTGACAGAAAGGGTCGTCGTTTTGGATCGAAAGACTGGCAAACTAATCACTGGAGCACTCGCTCCCACAGTTTCAAACCTCCTTTCATGGATTCAAAAACACCCCTCGTTTGAGGTTCTTCAGCCCAAGCAAATGCCAAAGCGTCAGTTCTTCTAATTCATCATCATCTTAAATTATTCTCTTTCAACTATGAGTTGGAATCCAATAAGTCACTAAATGTTTTGCTAATTTGTTTTGATCAGGACTCTCAAGGACAGCAGATGAAAACAACAGCAAGTCGTCAAAGGCACATCATCTCGTTAAGACATCTTCAGCGACCGTTAGATTTATTACTATTCATCATTTTTCTTCGTGATGTCTCTGAATTTTTATTGTATGTTTTTTTATTGTAGCATGATTTGTTCAATAATTGCTGCATTATTGAAAATCTATTAAAGAAGTTTAGTTGTAGAAGTTATCAAATATGCTTAATAATTAGATTTTGAACTTTACAACTATTGCCAGTTAGTTTATAAATTATTCATCACCTGTAATGTTTAACAACGTCTTGAAACTCTCAGAGGAGTTGCGATAAAACCAAGAAGAAGAAAGAAGAGGAACCCTGTCCTAAATCAGGCCTCGATTCTCAGAGGCTCAGCATTAGAAGAAACATTCAACAAATGCTTCTCTCAAAGTGAGACAAAAACGTTTCATTGCAATTTCATATTAACAACCTTTATTAATTATTTATTTTATTTAAACTACTCAGAGTTACGGAGAATGTGATGATGACCACGTCGGAGGTGAAGCACCTGGCCATCGACCTCGAGAACGAACTGTTTGGCAGGCACAAGGCCGTCGATACCTTTTATCGACAGCATTACCAAGGACTCGTGAGGCTCCTGAAACATTCATCTCACGAGGTTGGAAATATTGGGTTTTTGTGGGTTGATTACTTTGGTTTATTGGGTTTTTATAGGTTAATTAGATTTGTTTATTTTATGACAATAAATTGCTTCAATTCGTGGCAGATTTTGAACGGTGAAAAGTCATTGGATGACTTTGTGGAGAGAGCTCTTCTGGAGGATGACGACATTCTTTCTACGGTCAGTTAACATTCCCTTTCCTGGTTCAAGATCCTGCTAATGATTTGACGACGAGGTGATGTTTTGTAGGATGGCTCGACAATGAAACATGATCAGCACTTCTACGACATCAACTGCCAGATCTGCAATCCCTCCATCGTCGCGGACAGCAAGAAAGCCAAGCAGCAGAGTGAAGACAAACATCCCCTTCTCAGCAAAGTTCTCTCTCCGGACGTCACCAGTACGACCGACCTCGACAACACGGATCCGTCGGGTGCCGGAATCAAGGAAGACTCTCTCATTCTGAGAGGGGAAGTTCAACCGAATTCATGCACGATAGCAGCGAACGATATCCATATTAAGATGTCGCCATCATCGTCGTCATGCCCTTCAAAGTTTGTTCGAGTTTAATCGCCGATTTTTTTTTATTGCTACAAATCGTGTATTTGATTGCAGAGCCATCGTCTCGGAGAGTCTTGTGGACAGAGTTTGGTCGGGACACGTAACTATGAGGGATGTGGTGACCATTAAAATGTCTGCATTCAGGACCTCAGGCTCCATGAAGCTGATCAGAAAGGTGATCATTCAGGGATCTTTCTGGACTTTATTGGCATATTTTTTATTTAAACATTATTCATTCTTAAAGTTGTTTCATTACATCGTTTATGTAGGCATAAAAATCCAATCATTTGTCATTAGGATGTAATTGAAAGGTGCTGTCACAATGTTGTCATCTTTGTTGCTTTCATTTCTCTTATTCATTCTGTATGCAATTAAATTGTGAACTTTTGATTTATTATGAACACGTAGAATTTTCCACCAACTCTGATGGTAATGGGAAGAATTGCAGAGGATGTGGTCGTGGATTACGTGAAGACGATCAAAACGACATTCTCATCGAGCAAGGCAAGAATGAGTAATGAATGAGTTTAACATGATTTATAATTTATGACTCAACATCTCAATTGTTAGGAGGTTGCCGTCATCTGCTTCAACTGTGATAAAGACGGAACCGACGAAGAGAGGTACGAGACTCTCTTCGATTACCTTCATTCCAGAAACAGGTGCGGCGTCATAGGTCCGGTCGGATCGACCATCAAGGACGTCTACGTTTGGCCTCTGCCTTCTTCGCATCCTATTCCAGCCTTCCTCACTCCATTCAATGGACCAGGTATTAGTCATTATAGTCATTATGTCATTATAACCATTGTGCTCATTATTCTTTCATTTATTTCAAATTCCAATCACACAATACTGTTGTAGAATAATTGGTCTCTGGAAAGATTTTGTTTTAAGCTTTTGTCATTATAAATTTGAGCAAGAGTGTTCAGTTGCAAAAAAGATTGTTGCAAACATAATTTAACAGTTGATTGTATTTAACCTTATTATAACCTTATTATAACCACCACTGCTGTCACAATTCTTATTCAGGATTGGATGTTAACCGAGGAAACCTCTTATTGGGCATCATCATCCAACATTGTTCCACTACAAAGGAATCATCCTTGCCAATTCCTCTGCCAAATCCTGTCATGGAATCTGTGAGTACTTATTTGTATTTTGGCATTGGCTGTTTTAATATTTTAACATTTTTTGTTTAGTATAATATTTATTATTTCTTGTACCATTTGTTGTTTTGCATTGTTTTGTTGTTATATTAATTAATCTTATTTGCTGGCAAAAGAAATCTCCAGAAGCTAAGAACAGCAGTGCAGAAGATGATGACGATGATGATGATGAAGGGAATGAAGATGAAAAGGACTACAATATTATCACCGGTGCCATTGGAGACTGTGCTTCCAAATCTATTTTAAAATCTGATGACTGTCACGAAGATGTGAACAGCAAACATTTTGGTTGGCTACTGACATTATTATTATTTCCCACAAAATGTGGGAAAGATGTTTTTAAAGAAATAATTTGATTTTGATTTCAAACCATCAGATGCAGAAGAATTAGCAGAATTGTCAACACAAAGCAAAGCAACCCACAGCGACATCTCGAAGAATGAGGACGACCAGCCTTACGAACCTTTGGATGACTGCACAGAGGAAGAGGCTGCCAAACAGGTACATCTCGAGCTGATTAATTTTATTCATTTCAAATTGGTATTTTGTTATTGATTTTCTGAGTAGCATCCAATCCTTTAGGGTATGAGTTACATGAAGTTAATTCATGATTATAATTGCTTTTTAATTATTTCTCATGCATTTCAGGTATCTCCTGTTGGAAGCAATGAGATACAAAAGAAGTTTGACTCATTGCTGGAGTTTTTGAACAAAAGACCAGGACTAACTGTCTCTTTAAGGGGAACATCTGCCCAAGATAAACCCGATCAGCAACCCTCAAAGCTCCCCACAAACTTCATCAATTCAAGCCAAGATTCTTCAGGCAAGTCGAGTCAGGTTTCAAATTGTGAAGCAGCCACAGCTGCACTGGCATCTCTAAACGATTTCCTTGAGAAGTTCATAGCTCATAAGAGGCAGCAACCAATTGAATCAAATGATAGTTCCAGCAAAAACCTTTTGAACTTTAAATTATGTGAAATCACTAACGAACAACAACAGCTGATGAAGCAGGCTCTTGAAATGGTGAAAGCAAAATCCAGCAAGAGTTGTACTGGAGATTCCTGCTCAGCAGTCAACCAGGTCCCAGCACCGGACGACAATAATCACTTCACAAGTGCCAAATATTCTTCCCCCGAGCTTCTTAGATCCGAAAATCATCGTATTCAGTCAAACAAAAACTGGCAGGAGACGACTTGGAAAGAAGTTCCATACTCGCTGTCTCCAAATCTCAATCCGGCTTCGGGTGGCATGATAGAGCAATCCCGGGAGTTATTATCCAGGTCGAGTGCAATTTGTGATTACTGGGACAGTTCAAAAAAGTTTTACCAGGGTCCTTCGGGACTCAACCAATTTGCAAGAGAATATAGCAATCATAAGAGAACCTTTCTTCCACAATGTGGTAGTATTAGTAGAGAAAGTGCATTGACCAACCATTTTTGTCATCGGGGGGGTGCGCATCGCTCGGAGAGGTATCGACAGACCGGCAACTTTTCTCAGTTTCACGATTACAGAAGAATGTACAACAACAACAGTTTTGGCGGATGGTGGAGAGGACATGGAAGGTGAAGCATTGTTGGCAGATTGACAGTTTCAAAGTGTATAGGCCAACAAACATAAGTGAAGTTGACATACTTAGTGTCTTTGTATTTGTCGTTCCACAAAGTGCTTTAAGCAATACCTAGTTTTATAAGCAATGTTCTTCTGATGAATTTTGTGATTGGTTCTGATGAAGTTGAAGCATGCTTGTGTGTGTGTCTTGCACTTGAGCTCACTCATCTTTAGAAAGGCATTGAGTTTATAGCTGCTCTAACAATCAATAATTTTGAGGTATAATTCTTTTTGTTAATTATTCTGAAAATAACATTTTTGTTTGGTAAATCATTTATTTTTTTGTTGTTTGTTCACAACTGCACCAGTGAAATTAAACAATGAACAAGTCTAGAATTGTTTTTATCTTGGATGACTCATTGTGAGGAGTTAAATTTTGAATTTTTGACCTGTATGTCGGTAGGATTTTGCAATCTGAAATGTACTGCCACGTAATCCTAGGGGAACATAAAGTTTCAGTTGAGCGAAAGTGATTTCGACTTATTACTTCACATTTGTGGCTAGAGACAAGATTTGGTTAGATGAGCTATAAGTTTGTTATCTATGCTTAGAGTTTACTACTGGGGATTTTGCCTGCGATGTCTCTGTAATACAATAGTGGAGAGTTTAAATGTGAGAATGTTTTTTCTCGATTACTTTATAATCGATAGTGTTGCAAAAGATACTGCGATAAAGGACAAAATAAAAGTACATTTGCGGAGAATACATGCCTAGTGAAGTGGATGCAGAAGGTTCCAAATATTTAAAAAAGGATATGCATATGTACAATTCTCCCCGCAATATTTAATTTATTAATTTTAAACATGACCAAATTAATTTGGCTACACATACTTATTATATATTCGTACTTGTTAAGTTGTATTTATAAGATTGCTTGTAATCAACCTGCCACTCAAACCGTCAATCATTTTATGCCGCTATGCAAGCATTGTCTCTGCTCTGAAATTTAACATCTTGATGTAACACAAGCAGTACGAACATACATAGTGCAGTGGTGATGAAGCTTAAGTACGGACACCCCATAATTTCCAGATAAATCGCTAAATTTACGTTCAGTATTTCTCAATTTTATACTTAATATCATTTTCTCGTATACGAACATCCTGTGAAATTTTAATTAAATTTAATAAGTAGAACTTATACGGCAGTTGCGCATAGATTATTGCGCGCATATGCAGGCTCTCTGATCTTTTTTCTATTTTTTAAAACAATTCGCACATTTGTATCTTTATCGGCTGCTTTTTATTCGCCTTGACAAAAAAGGGGCTAGAACAGGGCAGTTATCATCTACGTAACAAATGCTACGTTAAATTATCATTTTAATTACCACTATTACTAAACAAGAATTACAGATAACGACTAGACACCTCAGCAGAAGGTAGGCAAACCTAACCAATATACAAACACCTCAAAATCATTTATTAAATAACTTTGCTTTCATGATCATGTGACAAACCAAATAAGTATCAACAACTTTGGGGAATTTCTTGAAAAAAATTACTAAACTTGAACAGTGATCAGCTCTGTTTAGTTTCAGTCGATTAGATGGATCGACAAGCAAACAGGAGGAATGAATGAAAAACAAAGTGGTCGAGATCAAATCAAAATCATGAAAAATTTGCTTAAGTTTCAAAACAATAGTAAGAACGACTTACTCACCAAAAATGATCACCATAGATTTTGGTCCTCTCAATAACAAATGCAAATCACAAATGACATCAAAATCCTTTTCACAAGCTCATATCAGAATACCATTTCATGAAATATTTCGTTATTTACAAAAGGTATTAAAATATCCCTCATTTGTATATGAAACATCTCAAAAATGTTCTTAGCTGATAATATAGTTATAGAGACCTCTTAATGCCTTCTTAAAGCCTCTGTTATTTGTATTCATAAAACCTCTGTTATTTGTATTCATAAAGCCTCTGTTATTTGTATTCTTAAGACCTCTGGTTCTCCTCAACAACAGGGATGTGTTCAATCTCAAACAGGGGTTTCAGTCTCAGCAGGTTGAACCTGTATGGAATTCAAAAAATTGATTTATTTGAAATTTGAGGCACATGGTACACAGTGATAGCCAGAAATTCGTTAAAAATTTCCCAAGCAATTACATGTATATGTGTATTGACTACATTTACATCTGCACTCATAAAATCTCAATTAACACAAGCAACATAATATCTTGACGTACCTCTTAAAATATATCCATATGACATTGCCAAGAGCATCAACAAGAGCCAGTATGGCAACAAACAGAGCTATGAGATGGCCCGTGTCCATGACGATATCCCTGGCTGCATCGATGTATGGGAGTATCATGTGGCTCAGTTGTTCTCTATGAGATCCAAAGTCTCTCCTGCTCGAGGAGACGATAATGCTGAAAAACGTGATTGAAGTTGATTGTGAAATTGTTTCCCAACTTGTAATAAGGAAGAGGAGTGACTGGAGGAAGTTCGCAGCCGTCGAAGTTCAGCCTGGCGACCTCGACAGTCGAACAGTTGCAAGGTTCCTCTGGTTTCAGAAGCTTCTTCCACATGCAGTACTCGGAGTCTCGCAACATGACGCTGCTCCTTTGAACTTCTGCGTACATTTCCAGCAGCAGTTGGTACCTGGTGTTTTGGGCGGATGTCATAGTAAATTCATTAGGGTAAAGCATTAAAAAAATACATTAATAGGAAAACCAGAAGTCTTCAAAATAGTTTCACTTTTCTTTGGATTACTTCAAAAGTTGTTAACAAAGGCAGCTTAATGCCGTTAGCGCTTAATTAGCATGCAGGCATTGAGTTTGTTATTACAAATGTCTAAAAATATTCCTATGAATAAAATGAGAAGCTCGATGATTAGCCAAGATGTTCACCACACTATAATATTAATAATATTACACAATAACATTAGTAATATTATTTAATAACAACACAATAACATCGATAATATTATTTAATGACAACAAAATAATATTAATTATTTAATAACCTTTTCGATCGAACATTCACAAGCTCTTCAAAGAACGGCAACTCGAACTTGTTGATTCTGTGCGCATTCATCTTCACCCTCGTTATGGCCAATCTGTAACTCGTCTCCAGGGGAGCCACCTGAACATGATTATTGTGAACATTGTTAACGAATGCATGGAAAGATTAACAATTAAAGATTAACCGATAAAAAGAACAATGATTATTTATAAGTTTTGTGTTAGTGTGAAGTGATAACGACGATTCTTAATACATTACTTTAATAAGTGGGTCTAATTAAATTTAGTACACCACTTTCTATTAACAATAAAAATAAATATTATTATCATTAAATGCATTGCTGTATTTCTAGAGAGTCCCACAATAATCTCACAATAATCCTCATAAGCAATTGCTAAAGTAATTTTAGATATTATTCTCTGAAGTAATTGCAGTGATATAAATGTAACGGTTAATTCTTGCAAAACGATTTGCAAAAACTTACAAGAGCATCGAAGTATCCGATGGATGCGAGTGTTTTCACCGTGACCAACTTGTCTGATGCTGCCAGTCCGATGTAAAGTACGCACCCCACAGTCACAGAGGCAACCATCTTTGGAACGAAATCCGTCCTCATAATCTGCCGTGACGAAAAAAGTCGCTCATCAACTTCAAACTGACTGTCGTTGTCACCATCATCGCCACCGTCACCAACATCATTATCACCATCATCACCTTCATCATCATCATCATCCTCATCATCACCATCAATCATTTCACGACCAACCTTAAAGTTGAGATCTCTGATGAAGTACAAACACGAACACAACTTCGATGGTTTAGTGGCCTCCTGCCTTTGTTCTGACATTTCTGACAAAAATTCAAGTAAATATGTTACTAATTATTAAATACGTTCTTAATTATTAAATACTTTATATTCAATTGTAACAATTCCATTACATTTACTTTAATTACAATATCACTTAATTAAATTAAGTCCTTCAACTAATAAATAAAAATAAATTCCAAAAGTGTTGCTTAATCAATTGATTATTATTGGCCATTTAATGTTTCCTTAAAATCACTCGTCATCTGACATCACCTTCTTCCGGCTGAAAAACTTTGCACGAAATGAAGAGCGGGCATCCGTGGAGGATCATCTTGCTGGTGTAATAAGTCCTGGCAGCCCTGTGCACAAACCAGACCGAATCGATGACGACGAGTATGACGAGGAACGTGCCGAAGCTGATCATCTCGTTCGGCCTGCCTTTGTTCGACTTCGTCTTCGAATGCTTCGAGTCCTCGGCCGCTTCTTGGCTGGCAGGTGCCTGCTTCTTCTCGTACTGATAATACCATTGGTTCTTTGGCAGGATGACGTCACTGGCTTTGGGGATGTTGATTGGTTTCGAGCTGGTCTTTGGCACCTCGATGTTCAGGAATTCCGTGAGGTTCGGAAGCGGAAAGTCCTTCAGAGAGAGGTCTGAAGACGAAGAATGCGACCATTTGCAGTTTTAAACATTTAATTTGTACAATAAATCAGAATTAAAAGTGTTCTTATGGAATAAAATAGATATAAAAAAGAATTCATCTGTTTGCTATTTTTGGCATGGAATTCTAACCTGCAACCAGTCTGTCGACTTCCTGTTTAATTCCCGCCCACTGCAAAAACGGTTTCGTGTCGAGTCCGAGTGCGGATCGTTTGGCTTTGACAGTTTCGTAGATGATCTTCGGTCCTTCCATCCACTTGCTGCTTTCGATGGCACTCGACGTTTGAACGATGCTCCTCTTCAACTTCTCCAGGGCTTTGTTGGCGTACAAAGAGAACTCCTGCCTGCAACATGATGTTTTAATAATAATAACAATAATGATAATAATAATAATAATAATAATAATAATAATAATAATAATAATAATAAAGTGCGATAATTTGTTTCAATATTCGACAGGTTTCTCTGTTCTTCCTGCTTTTAACTGATGTTGTTTGCTGCATTAATTGTACTAAATTGATTGTTGCAGATTGCTGTTCAGTTTTAATTTTCCTCCAATTCATTGCTTTTATGTCAACTTAAACTTAAATCGTGTAGAATCGTAAGTCGTTGTTCATTTAACTAATTTCTTTAAATCACCTCTCAATTGTTTGTGCAACAATTTAATTCAACATTTTGCTTCAAAAGTTACTTTGCTTTGAAGTGTTTAATAAGCAACATTTTAGCAATAGCAATAGTACTAATAATGTATACATAAATATATATATATTTACATGTATAAATATCAATAACGTAATAATATCAATAATATTTAGAATATAATAATAATAATAATAATAATAATAATAATAATATTGAATTAGTATACAATTAATATAAATTGTTGTTTTTTTAATATAAAAAGTTGTTTCCAAAGCTGGCGCAAGAGACAGAACTGAGACGAACTTAAACTTGTTGATGCTCCTCGTGAGGTTGAGCACCATGAGCTTCGTGTACTCGAGAGCCAATCGCGACACCTGCTTGTCGTCGTACGTGTGCACCTTCATGCTCTGCTTGGCCTTATTAATCAATAATTTGATCGCTTTGTAAACATTCGTCGCATTCACCATCGTCATCATTATCATTATAACATGCAATAAAATATTGTAAAAATAACGATTTGACAAAAATAAAAATATTAAAAAAATTACGGTACTATAATTACAAGAATTACGACAATATAAAAACAAAATACTAAAAAGAATAAAAAATCATCACAAAAAGAGACAGACATCCTCGAGTTGGTTCTGAAGGTCGATGAGTTTCAGTTCGCAGAGGTGCTTCGTCTGATTGGCCACGTTGTTCTGCCTCTGTATCTCACTCTTCACGTACCCGTGGATGGCATAAATGTCCAGTTTCTGACTGTGACTTGCAGTCTCCACAAACTGAAGAAATTGAGTCAAAGTGGCCACGGATTCTCTGGATGAAGTTATTGAATTTAATTTATTTTAGGCATTTTATGATTATTTCAAATGGCTTTTTGAAAGTTTTGTTCAAGTGAGAGATGAAACTGAATGAAAACTGAAATTGGCACTAAATTTAATCTTTTGGAAGAATTCTGAATTGTGGAGCACAATTTCAGTCATTCATTGTAATAATTCATTTAATAAATAATTCTAATTATTATAATATAATTAATATAAATATTCTTATGTTAGATGCATCTGTAAAAGTCTCATAAGCAACATCATTCAAGGGAAGTGAATTAATGGATTGATGCACTAGCTGACTGAAAGAAGCACACTCTACTGATTGATTACTTCGAAATGGTGCAAGTGATTGAAACCAAACTTGTTGAAATGCTTGATGAGGACGACGAGGACAGCAAAAGTCATGACAACAGAGTAAGTCGTTTTGAATGTCACGTAGCAGACGACAAAGAAATAGTGCTGTGGCTCAATTTTTTCTGAGTTCAACTTGCTGGTGTCCATCTGGTCTGCATGGAGATGGAATGTAGGAGGATAAATTGAGGTTGTCAATGTTGTAAACAGTTTTAATTTATTAATTTATAACCACAATTTCATTCGATGATTAGTAATGAAGAAGAATCTCCATTGAAGATTGATGTGTTTTGACAAAAACATCAGCAATTAAATGGCCACATTAAAAGTTAGGACACATTAAGACGTCAATCAAATACAATTTGTTACAGACCTGATTCTGTAAGCACCCCAATGAAGAGAATGACCACGAGACACACAACGATGACGCACAAAACGGCTATCGGAGGCGTCAGGATCAGAATCGGACTTTCTTGGTTCAATGCGTATTTTGCAGAAGTCCCTGTTGAATTCAACGAATAATTTTGTAAAAGCTATTATGTTGATAATTTTGATAATATGGTGAAAATATGATGGTAATACATAATTTGGTAGGACATCTTCAAACAAATGCCCACACTCACTAAGTGATCCATTTGACTGGAAAAATTCTGAAAAATAAATTTTATTTTATTTAGAAAATAAATTAATCCATATTTTATTGTGTATCATTTAAAATTGATAAAAGTAATTTAAAATAGAATTGAATTGATCTAATTATGTAAATTTAGATAAAAAGTAATAAATTTACTTTTCCAACAAACATTGAAAAACAAACCGATATCTTTCTCTGAAAGGATAGGAGCAGGTCTGAAGACTGTGATTTTGATGGTTCTGTGGGTGTCTTGGATGTCGACGAGGAACGTCTTGTTGAAGACATCGGGTCCTTCAGTGGGAATCGTGAAAACGAAGTTGAAGGTCGACGGACACGAAACACCCACGTCGAGGTTAAACAACGAAACCATCGGGTGCAGGGGGTCCCTCACTGTGATGTGCAACCAGCCTGAATGTGATGTTAAGCAATATTATTAATCAATCAATCAATCCTGATTAATTGTAATCTAATCAATCAAACCTATTTCAGTGATTAATCTTAATTAATTAATAATGATTAATATTATTTGAATGTTCTAATAAATTTTGCAATAAATGGATGCAATGAAATCAGAAATATAAATTTAATCATAAACTGCAACATGCATGGTAGTTGTAGAGATTGATAAGCATCTGTTTTAAGTGACAAAGACATAAGATGAATAGAGGCTGCACACTCATTGACAGGATTTTCAATGTGACTTAAACACTTCAACTTTGCAGATGCGAACAAATTGTAATCAACCTGGACATTTGAGAAGTTCTCCAGCAATAAAAAGGTTCCATTCCTTCTCCTTCCTTATCAGGTCTGCTTTCAAACTTTGGTCGTCTTTGACGGTGGTTGGATCGTACACTGCACTCAAAATGGACTGCTCTTTTGGGATCTGGTCGAGTAAATGGCAATCACTTTATTTAAACCAATATTCACATAACATACAATCCAATATTCATGTTGTGATAAATACTTTATTTAAACCAATCTTCAAGTAATTAAACCAAATGTAACCAATTGTAACCAATTGTAATTCAGCACCCTAAGAAGAATGAAAGGCTGAGCAGAAGGAGTTTTGTTGTAAAGTCGATACATTCCATCCTGGAGTTGGAAGACGTCGAGCTGAGGTTCGATTTTGAACGACTCCAAATGACTGAGTCCAGAAGCTGACGTCAATTCCGACATCACCTCGGAATCGCAACTCTTCTGCTCTGAGAAAAAATGTTTCCGTTTGATTTTAAATGGTTTTAATCCTAAAAGTTCAATGTCTCTGCTTTAAATAATTTGGCCTAATGGCACTAATGATGATTTTTTATAAAAAAAAGTGAGTTGTGATTGTAATGCATTCAGGTTTTATTAAATATTCAGAAATATCAGCTGCAATCAAGGCAGAGATAAAAGGTAAACCTTTCAGCCAACTTTTTTGAAAAAAAAATAAAAAAGTAATTTCTAGCAGCCATTTCTTACTCCAAGTCTTCTTGCTTATGCCGAACGGATGCTTGGGTCTGACAAAAAGTGTCTTCATTGAAATCGTTCCCTCTCCGAGGTTTTGACCTTTGCTCTGATAAAATCCCGCTTTGAAGGTTTTCGATTGAATGTTTCTCTGAATCAAGTCGGGTCTGCTTGATATCTCCGATCCAAATTCAATTGTCAGAAAGTTGTGCCTGAATAATTTGGAAACAATTATTCGTTAAACAACGTGTTTTAAGTGGAATCTTAAATAGATTTAAAGCATCACGTTGAAATGCAATTCAATTACTGTATTATCATAAAAATAATTAAAATAAATTATTTCAAATAAATAATAAAATAAATTGGATCAAATAAATAACCCAAACTCTGAACACAAAGTGAGGTTATTACGAGTGGTCGATGAGGACATTGAAAGCATTAAAAATCAAAACAATTAAATATTTTACACGGCTTCTGCCTTGTATGGATGCCCTTCTGACTGCGAGTACTTCCTGACAGCCTTGAGAACTCTGTCATTGACAACTTTCTCTCCAACACCCTCTTTGAAGTGAAGAACTTCGTAACTGATGTCGTAAATCGTGTAATTTGGAACGGGCTCGATGTGGCAGGTGAACGTTGGATCTTCAGATGCAAAGATTGGATTCAAAACAAACTCTGCCATGTTTCCTGTGATGCATCTGAGATCAAATAATAATAATAATAATAATAATAACAACAAAAATAATCATATTGGGCTGAAATAATTTAATTATCCAACTACTGATGTAATCAAAACACAAAACACGGCCTTTAACAAATTACATAATAATAATAATAGTTAATTGATGAGGCGCCACATGCATAGAATCGGAGGCCAATGCTAATGATTACCTGATTAAATGAAAAACATTAAATAATGTCAATAAATGATTAAATAATTAAATAAATAAATAAATTCTAATAATAATCCATCATGTTTACAGCGAATTCAAACCTCATTTGTGGGCATTCCCTGTCGTAATAAACCTCACAATCCTTTGAGCAATCCTGCTTGTTGCAGCAGCTGTAACAATACTGGAGTCTCGGAGATTCCCCGTTGTCTGCATCGTCTGCGGTGATGTTGCATCGATGACTTCCAACGTAACTTTGCATCTTCCGAGCGCAATTCTTCAGACACTCGTCACACTTCGTACGTCTGCTTGCGCAACTGTTGATGTTAAATCAATTATGTAATTAATTACATTAATGTAAGGCAAATGTTAAATTAACATGATTAATTGACAAATTTTAAGCACTACAACATTTTAAAATAATTCTCTAATATATTACAAATATCATTATTATAATTTATTCAGAAGTAGTAAAACTTATGCTTGTAATTTATTTGTAATGAACAAATAAGTAAACTTGCAACCAACGTTGAGTTAACGTCGAGAAAGGATGTCGACACTTCGTCGAACTTGTTGCTCACTCCGAACTGGTCGGTCAAGCGAGCAGACTTGACGCATAGGACGCTCGAATCCCTCGAGTTCAAGTCCGGCAATCGACCGCTGGTCATGTAAGTCTTGCAGGGCTCCTTGGGGTTGAGGAAGTACCCGATGTCACCTTCGCACGTTTCGATGTCGTCCGAGGTCGCGGAAGTCGATCGCTTCTTTCGTTTCTTCTTTTTCTTGCTTTCACCTTCCAAGTCGCATGTATGGTACTGCGCTTTGCTGGTTACCCCCTTAAATAAGATGACGATGATTTTTTTTGTCTATTCATTGCTATGCATTGATAATTTAGGAAATTAACATTTTCACATTCATGCAACGATTTTTCTATGGTGAATGTTCTGGCAAAGAATTTTCAAAGATCCAAGCAATCATAACTATTATCAAGAATCACCTCGTGAAGGATGAGTGTGAGGTTGTACTTCTGAGGTACTGGATAGGGGCAGTGCTCAAGGAAAGCTTTCATGTCATCTCTGAGTGCCTCGTTGTCGTTCGAACTCGAGTGGTCAACAGCCCTGAACAGGGGAGCCATGTTTGTTTCTATAAAAGTCACCTTCACTGTGAAACCAGAACCTGGGAAATTCGAACCAAACTTAAGAGAGTGATTTTGATCGGGAGCATTGAGTCGACTCAGGTCATCGAAGGTCAGACTTACTCCTCCTGAGAGGAAAAACTTGTTCCATGTGACCCTCGGCCACGTGCTGCGTGTTGTGCGAAACGACCTGCCTGACCTCTTTTAAGTCTTCGTACAAGATGTTAGCCGATACCACCGGCTTTGGCAATGAACTTATGTCTGAGTTGGGTAAATTGAATAATTAAACAAATTAATTTATGCAGTAAGGTCTATTTTAAGACTCGCCTTTGCAGCGACGATTTTGTGGTCCTGCACAGGGGGTGTACTCATATTCTGTGTGGCTGCAATTATCTCTGCATTCTGAAGGATGTTCACATTGATAAAATAAATAACATTAAAAATATTATTAACATCAACGATGATGATTACAATACTATTAACGATTACAATGATTGAAACGTGTCTCACTTGTGCACAAGGTATCATGTGCAGGAGTGCAGATTGCACTGATGAAGTATTTTTCTGAACATTGGCCTGTGCATTCTGTAAGTTTAGGCTTAATTTACATATCGAATGCAGGATGTCAACATGTCAACGAATGACAAAATATCAAACAATTAATCAACAGCTTTTATTTCCAAATAAGCAATTCCAACCCTTGCAAACTTTTGGGTGAGTTTCAGAACATGGACTCGCTTCAAACGTTCCATTGGAGCAAGGAACATTGCAGGCTGCAATGATTGAAGCATGGCCTTTGTGATAAGATAAATGTAAACAAATGTGGATTAAATAAAAGATAAAATAAACAACAACATATTTCTTTAAAATAACAATTGGAGTTCAGAGGGATGCACATCTGAAGACATAAACAACAGTCCTAATGTGCCATGTTCACAACTCCTCAAGCCAGCCATCAGAAACAAAAATATAGAAAAAATTAATATGGAAAAGAAAGAAGTGCTACATAAATATGGAAAGAAAGGAAATGCCCTACAAATGGATAGATGACCACACGAAAGCCATGAACCCACCTAGGCAATTGAACCCGTCGCCGAAGAATCCCTTGGAACACTCGCACGAAAACTTTCCCTCCAAATTCTTGCAGTTCGCATTCTTGTGGCAAACAGGCTCCAGCATCAAACACTCATTAACATCTGGAGTTGTTCAATCCCATCGGATGAAACAAGTAAACATTTCTGTAATAATTAGATGATAATTACATGCAACCCACTGACCTTCACATTTGTGTCCCTCGACCAATCGGTAGCCTCTCTTGCAAATGCACCCCCCAGTGAGAGGATCACACGACTGTGCACAACTCATTTTCTCGCATTTGTCGTGAGATGTCGCCAGAGAGGCGTCTTCAACATCTGCATTGGTTAATAAATGAAGACTTACACTCAATGTAGTTTCGAATGTATAATAATAAATGTATAATTTCAAGATGATCCCTTTGAGGGGACAAACTCACAACATTAATAATGATAATAATAAATAATGACTATTGAAAAACTATGTAATAATAATAATAATAATGAAAATAATAATAATAATGATAATAATAATAATAATAATAAAAATAATAATAATGATGATAATAATAATAATAATAATAATAATAATAACAAAACTAAATTTATGCCAAATGCAAGCACACTCGCAAAAGAACAACACGACACGACATCAATACCAACCGTAGACGTCGACCTGAAGAGCATCGGCTTTGAACTGGTTCGTGACCTTGACCTGGTGCTCCTTCTTCACGAAAACCTCCGGTCGGTACTTCAGGAAGCCATGCGGAACGTGAACGACCAGGTGGACTTGAGTGTCGACCACAAAGTGCAGAGCGAAGCACGAACAACCGAACAACAGCACAAAAGTTAGCGTGAAGAGAATGCTTGTGTTGAGGCTAAATTGTAATGATAATTACATTGTATTATATTATAATATATATAATAGTTATATTATAATTATAATATATATAATAGTTATATTATATATAGTTATATTATATTATAATATATAGTTATATATATATATATATATATAGTTATATTATATTATAATATATATAACTATTATATATATTATAATTATAATTATATTATAATACATATAATAATTATATTACAACCTCATTATAATATTATAATCATATTATAATTATATTATAATTATAACATTATAATAATTAATATTATATTATAATTCTAAGAACAAAATATGAGCCTTTGTTCTCATCATAGTTATAGTGGTCATTACCAACATCATATTCATCATCAACATTATCAACATCATTGACACCATATTTGTCATCAGCACCATCATCAATATTATTGACATTGTAATCATAACCAACACCTTTGGAAATAATAAGTTTAACATAATGAAATCAATTACATCATTCAAATCCATAGTAATTATGCAATTGATTAATCATCACCATTACCACCACATCAACCCCAAGCATTTACGGATCTCAGGTAAATTTGTAGTAAACCTACTACTTGGGTGTGGTGGATGGTTGGTTGCTGAACCTCACAGTTGGTCGATCCTCCCTCTTTTGCACCGGAAGTGTACCTGAGTGTTCCTTGCCCAATCCCGACATCACTGTCTTCATTCCCCCCTGTGATCTGAATAATTTATGCACTCATGAATAATGTGTGCATTCATGAATAATGTATGTGTTCATGAACAATGTGTGCATTCACAAATAATATAAGCAGTCAAGAATAAATCATAATAGTGTCATTGATAACAAGCAAAATACTTAAAATA
Source organism: Whitmania pigra (assembly GCA_021613335.1). NCBI lineage: Eukaryota > Metazoa > Annelida > Clitellata > Hirudinida > Haemopidae > Whitmania > Whitmania pigra. The sequence goes on from JAJTWR010000260.1 coordinate 2,837,741, forward strand.
ATTTAAGAACTGTTATGCTAAATGTAAAAAACACCAAGAAAGAGAAGAATGAATGAACATATTACAACAACATGAATTAAAGAGCAATATGGTGCCATCCCAAGAAAGAGAAGAATGAATGAACATATTACAACAACATGAATCAAAGAGCAATATGGTGACATCCCAAGAAAGAGAAGAATGAATTAACATATTACAACAACATGAATCAAAGAGCAATATGGTGACATCCCAAGAAAGAGAAGAATGAATGAACATATTACAACAACATGAATCAAAGAGCAATATGGTGACATCCCAAGAAAGAGAAGAATGAATGAACATATTACAACAACATGAATCAAAGAGCAATATGGTGACATCCCAAGAAAGAGAAGAATGAATGAACATATTACAACAACATGAATCAAAGAGCAATATGGTGACATCCCAAGAAAGAGAAGAATGAATGAACATATTACAACAACATGAATCAAAGAGCAATATGGTGACATCCCAAGACACACCTTCCACTGCCAGCTCTCCTCGAAGCCGCGTCGACATCCGCAGCGATGACGGTAACGACGCTTCCACTGCTGTCGCTTCCCGTGCTCGTCGTGCTGTTCGACACGATGCTGCCGAGCGTGCCGTAAGCTTCGTCCGTCATTCGTCCGCTGTCGGAACTCCTGTCCGTGCTGCTACTCGAGGGTGAAAAGTGGTGGCCGAACCCCGTCCCTCCACCGCCCTCGTTAAGAATCGTCTGCTGTTGTTGCTGTTGTTGCTTTGGTCTCCTTGCAAACGAGGAATCCTTGTTTCTGGCACCACCTGACGCAAAGTAATTAAAAATGCCAGATAACGGAAGGATGGATTAACATATTATAACGACACGAATTAATTAAAGAGTAATCGTCAGTGCAAAGAATACGGACTTGCGATGGTGGCATATCGGACATCTTCTGCAGCAGTTCTCGGTCTTCCAAATGAGTCAAAATTGTCGGTTTTCTTTGGCGAAGTGGGAGCAAAAGTTACCGTCGGCCTCTCGTGTTTTGTGATCGAATCTCCCTGCTTACCTGGAAACATTTTTAATCTTTGCATGCATGACATAAAGTAATAATAGCGCATTACTATGTGTTCCTATTTTAAATAAACTTAAGTATATAAACAGTATGTGAAACTAAGCAAAATAGAATGCCCTTAATAAACATTTAAGTTAATAATAAATTTAGAAGCATCCTTTTATCATGCAAAAAACATCCTAAAAGGTCCTGACCAGGATTAATCCCATACCTGGATTGACACATTTCCTCAGGGATCTGAAATCAACAGCATCCATGGGTGGATCGATATCGGGGCCGGTGAGAGTGACGTACTGCGAGCATCCCTCGATTAGGGAGGACATGTTGCCTCTTAACGTGCCCCCCTTCGTTCGAACCACGTCCGGTATGTCCCCATGTCCCGAGGTGTCTCTCCTCTGCCTCAAACTTCCACCCTTGTCGTCCACTTCGTACCTTTCGGAATGATTTAAAATCAATTGGTAAGAATCGATCATTCAACAAAATTAAATGATTCGAGGCACATGCAATTCCATCAATATGATGTGCTTTAAAATATTAAATTTATCTTGGAGTGGTTCAATTTAGAAGAGGTACCATGGAATTAAGCTACCGTATTAAGACAATTATTATAATAATGACATTATCGTTAATATCTATTATATCTAATTATTATAATAATGACATTATCGTTAATATCTATTATATCCAATTATTATAATAATGACATTATCGTTAATATCTATTACATTCACAATAATTAAGGTTGCAAGGTTTTTTATTATTGGCAAATTTTTATAAGACATTGAAATGTTCCATTCATTAATAAGCCGCAACCTCTTTTCAGAGGCAGCAAGTCTGATGTACTGTCCCCCCTTCTTGGAGCACGAAGGAGGATCCATGCCCTCAACCAGAATGCAGGAAACTGATTGGACAGAGGAATCGCTCATTGGAGTCGACAGTGGAACTGGCAGTGAGGAGAAAGTCTCTAACAATGTGCAATGTGCAATGTTTGAAATTAGTTGCTATTAAATAATAATAATAATAATAATAATACGTTTCATGTTTGAAATTAGTTACTATTAAATAATAATAATTTGTATAATAATAATAATAAGTTTCATGTTTGAAATTATTTACTTATTAATTATTTATTTATGTGGTTAAAGTTCTATAAGTGAGTAAGGATATTTTACAAGCGATACAGTTATATATAGACAGCACTTCGGAGAGATAAAATTATATAACACATTTAAATATATGGAATAAATTGATGTTGTTAACTTGGGGAGATAAAATTATATAACGCATTAAATAAATTGATGTTGTTAACTTGGAGAGATAAAATTATATAATGCATTAAACAAATTGATGTTGTTAACTCGGAGATATAAAACGATATAACGAATTGAAATATATTAAATAAATTGATTGATACGTAATACCTTGTAAAGATTCCATTTCAAATTTATCTCTTCGGTGGAGTGGTTTTGGTGGAGCAGGAGTTTTCTTGGGAAGAGTTTCGTTGAGGTCGTCCTCGCTGGAAACACAAGACTCGTCTGTTTGAACCTGGTGCTGAGGATTCTTTATGATGCGCTTCTTTGCTTTGTTTTGTGACTGCTAATCGAATATTCATTAGTAGCTAGAATGTTTTGGCAGCATGACGTTATGCTGTTTATTAATTATCAAAATGTAATTTAATTTATTAAAAAATAATGCAATTGTATAATTAGCTGAAAATTAAACTAAGTGAAGTCTACTAATGAGACGAATCATTGGAATACTCACTGAACTGCTCTGACCCGAGTGCGAAGGAATGTGTCCGTCGAGTAATGGTGCCTGTGATGAATCTTAGGAAGGATGATGTTTTGATGACCAATTAAGATTGCAGTGGACTTGAATGATATCATCATCATCATCGTCATCATCATCATCATCATCATCATCATCATCATCATCATCATCATCTTCATCGCCATCATCATTATCTTTAGTTTATTCAACCTTCAAGTTTTATTCATAACAGGTTTGCATCTGTACAACTATTCAAGTCAAAAGAGATGGAGATATTTGAACACCAAATTACCAAATTAACACAAATAAAAGCAAAAGTGCTCGGAGAAACCACTGAAGAAAAGATGAAGCCTTAATGGAATGACGGATGAAAATTAAATGAGCCCTCAGCTCAATGTTGCAAAGTGATGCATTCCCTAATTTTGTCTTTTTATTATTTATGAAATTATTTACTATTATTTATGAAATTATTTACTATTGTTTATGAAATTATTTCCTATTATTTATGAAATTATTTACTATTGTTTATAAAATTATTTCCTATTATTTATGAAATTATTTCCTATTATTTATGAAATCATTTCCTATTATTTTCATTCATTGAAAATGTTCATGGAATGAATTCATTCCACTGAAATAACTCTTTGACAAGGTTCAAAGTTCAAAGTTCACCTCTCATATGAAACAACTGATTAATTCACCTTTAATGACATTTTAGAAAGGCTGCTTAACAGATGAGCACCTAGTACCACTAAAATGTATGTTGGCATCATCATCAGCTTAAACATTAACATCGTGAATAATGTAACCGTTTCATTAGCCTATGCTAATTAATATGCAAGCAATTTAATCCTCACCTGGACACGGAGTTTTGTCGTCTTCATCTGGCTTCCTGCACATTCTCCACCAACAGACATAAATGATGGAACTCAGGAATGAGACAAAACTGATGGCAGCTATGAACAGGCCAACATAATAAATCAACAAAGAATCAGGAGGTGGATTCACATGGAACTGAAATAAAGTCATTATTATTATTAACCTTTCAAATAATAATTAACATTAACCATTCAAATAATAACCAATATTAACCATTCAAATAATAATTAATATCAACCATTAAAAATTTGAAGTATATTTAACAGCTTTTCGAAATTACAAAATGCCAAGTCATCAGGAAAGTGTGATAACGCTTTATTGATCAACTAATAATAAATAACATTGAATAAGTTAATACTAAATAATATAAAAGTCAAATAATTACTAATCAGTTAATGCAAATAATTGATCAAATAATTACAAATCAGCTAATATAAATAATTGGTAATTATTTTTATTATTGTAATAACATCAGCAGTTTGAACGTTGATCCTTATAATCACAATTAGCATAATTTATTAGCATCTGAACCTTAAATTATTATTGCTTAATTATCATCGTAACTGTGCATGCAGCTTTCAAACCAGGTGGAAGAGTAGAGATCCTTGGTACTCTGTAAAGTTGAACCAAACTTTGGACAAGTCCTGCACTGATGGTGCAGTTACATTGACTTCTATTTTCATCTTGTCTGATGGAACAAAAACAACTGAGCCCTGAGGAAGAATCAGTAGATCATGTTATTATTAATATTATTATTAATATAAATAATAATAACAGCAACTCAAAAGCATCACCTTGTAATTAGATCTTATGACCAAATATTGCGCACGACTGGTGTCCATATTTTCCGGTAAGTCGAGAAGGACAAATTTGGACGCCAAAAACTCATTATTTGAATCCATCGCTGCTGAAGTGAAATACTCCGTGATTCCAAACACCGCAATTAGACTGACGAACGTTCGAGAATGCATTTTAACCGATGTTTCAAATAAAGTAATAATAATAATAAAAACAAAAATTTCTTAATAGCTTTTTTCAGAGGCGTTCTCCATCCTGCATTGCATCTCCACTCATTACAAAATAACGAGCGCCAACCTCGAAGCTACTGAAGCAGAGAGGAACGCTATCGATTTCCCTTCGCATGTACACGCTAACAAAAGCTGTTCAAAAGTGTGCATACAGACAGTAGCGTAGCGAGGGGGCAAGGGGACGGCATTTTGAGGGGATAAGTACAAAAATAAAAATATATATAAATAAAAATAGCAAAATTATAACAAATCAGCCGGGCCCCGCTTTTTTCCCGCCTGGGACCCAGGATTTCTGCGACCCCTTTCCTCTGCTCTGTCTGTTCGTCGTCAAAATGTTTAAGAGATTGGTGTCTTTTAATTTAATTTTTTTTAAATTTCTAATTTATGAAAAAATGAATAGTATCCGATTGCCAATTCTTCGGAGATAATGAAAAACTGTAGCTTGATTACTTGAGACAAATATCCACCAGGAACGTAATTTGGCACCCCCACCCTCCGATTTTAGACTAGGAGCAAAAAAAGGTCACCTCTTCATATTTTACGAAGGTTTGTCCCCTTGGAAAAAGCTGAAATGACGTCCCTGATATTCACAATTTGGCTTAGCGTCCTATTTATTGAGGTAGTTATTTCATAATGCGGACGACGTCAGAAAGTTGTGAAGCAGAAAGAAGCGAGGAGTCGACCCCTGCCATCACCCAGAGGCCACAGCCAACGCCAGATTAAGATGGTTTGTTTATTATTTAAATTCACTTAAATGCACTTTTAAAAATAGTATAAATTGGGTAGCATCTTTCAGGAGAAGTCTTTTCACAAAAAGTCAATCTCATAACTAAATCAAAGTTGTTAGGCATGTACAAGTTTGATTGTTCGAGAGCCGTTCTTCTATTGTAAGGCTAATCTAACATGCTCACCAAAACTAAACTGAATTTTTAAAATAAAATACCAAAACAAATGATCTACTTCAGGCGTAACTCGCAACAAAAATTTCAATTCGTCACAAACTAACCAGCAACACAGAAGCCACAAATAGGCAGTGATTTCTAATACTCTGCAAATACTTTGGATTATTCAGCATTCAATCCCAACTGAACTGATGCTGCCAAAATATAAATACGAATTTTGGAAACAATTTCAAAAAATTCTGCTCATAAAGTTTTTTTTAAGTTTTGAAGATAGAGAAAAGAGACCAAAAGAAGTAAAAATATTTAGAAATTTTAGACTAGAATCCTGAAATCTGACCATTTAGTATTAAAAGGTCAGCATCTGAACAACAACAACATCAGCAGCAGCAACAAGAAGAATAATAATAATAATGATAATAACTCCAACAAAACGAAGATTAAAAACTTCACAACTATCTCAATGCTAACAGAGGAACCATCTAATTGCATGTACGAACATATTGCTATTTGATGCTTGCAAATATCAACCTATGCTACACAAACTCGAATCTATAAAATCTTTTGCAGTACTGATAAGCAGTAACAACCGAAGACGAACGCGGACATGCGAATCCAGCGAGTACGTGTGAGTTGTGCAATCCAGCATAACAGTGTCAGCAACACCGAATCAAACAAAATATGCAAATGCAGCAGAAAAAACAAAAAGAAGCCGACATTCTCGAAAATAAAAGAATTCCTTTACAAATGAATTGTTAAAAATTAAATTAAAAATCAAACGATTTGAACTTCGATCGATCACGAGGCCATCGGGGGGAAGAGGAAGGAGGAATTATCGATGAGGAGGAAAAGGAATTCCTCGAGGGGCTTCGAAACGAGGGGCAAGGTGTCCAGGGTGGTGACATCGGGTCGCATGAGGGTGGGCCACCAACAAATGGACAGGTTTCGAGCATCCATCGACGTTTCACTCTTGTGATGCGACACCCTGCATTTCATCATTTGTATCAGATTAAAGGTGCAATTGTTGTATGATTATTGTATGCTTATCATAGGATTATTGTTTCAAATTATTGTATGACTATGTGAGATTAATTATAAACATTTCATCAACATGACTTTGTTGTGGTTTCATAACTTTTAGAAATGAATGACTTTAAGAATTACTTATGTAATGTCATTAACATACTAATATAAGTAACCAAAATAAATGTCATTGTAATATCATTGATATTGTACCTCTCTATGTGCTGAGTAATGCACTTGAGTACCATGTAATTGACCTTTGGAAGGTTCAGTAAAATGCCTCGAATCATGTTCAATTGGTCTGCTTTGTTGGTGTAACCTTGTGGAAATAACACGCATCGTCGACCTCATCAACCAATGTTTACACCCAACAACTGTTGACCGTGCAACACTCACCGACAGCTGCTTTGATTGGTCCATAGAACTCTTGTGGAACCACAGGGACTGGTAAATCTTGAAGGAAGGTCTTCAAAGCGGTTGCCACGAGGTTCACAGGCAGATTGAGCTCCACAAAGTCCATGGATGGATCTTATATTATTATAATATTATTACAATTTAATAATATTATTAATTATATTATTGTTAATATTGTTGTTATTATTATTATTATTATTATTATTATTATTATTATTATTATTATTATTATTATTATTATATTATTATTATTATTATTATTATTATTATTATATTATATTATTATTAATTATTATTATTATTATATTATATTATTATTATTATGATTATTATTATTATTATTATTATTATGATTATTATTATTATTATTCTTATTATTATTATTATTATATTATTATTATTATTATTATTCTTATTATTATGATTATTATTATTATTAGTATTATTATTATTATTATTATTATATTATTATTATTATTATTATTATTATATTATTATTATTATTATTATTATTATTATTATATTATATTATTATTATATTATTATTATATTATTATTATTATTATTCTTATTATTATTATTATTTATTATTATTATTATTATTATTATTATATTATTCTTATTATTAATCATACCTCTATATGTTATAAGAGTTCAATATTTTTAATTTGCATGACAACATGAACATACCATCAGAAAGCCACATTTCACATAAGTCAATCTATTTGTTAAGCTCTTCTTCGAAATGCAACCATTTATATGACAGTAACTGATGATAATTGGTGATGACAATGTTGATGATGATGATAACCATGCCGATAACAATAATAAAGTTGACAAACTAAATTTCATTAATACCGTCTTCAAACTTCCCGAGCAGTTCGTTGACATGAGCCTTATTTCCCGAGACCCTGTAGATGCCCTCGCATGTGGCCCCGTGCAACTCGATGTAATGCAAGCATTTCTCAACAAACAACGGAATCATGTTCTCTTCTGATTGGCACAATTCTTCCAAACCTTTTGGATTCTTCTCCTTTTTAGATTTTCCTGGATGTGTCAAATGTTACTGTTAGATTCAAAAGTAAATTCTCGTAAAGTAAAGTCGATCAATGCTAGATGATGAAGATGTATGCAATACAATACAAATTTTGTGCAAGGGACACCCAAGCTGCATATGTACACCATTCTGAAATTTGTTAATTTATAAATAAATACAATGTTCTTCAAACAATTGGAAATGCAAACGATTTATTTAAATAAACTTCTCCTGATTGGAAGCAGATAACTTTTGTTTAAATACCATCGGTGTTATCATATGCTTAACAATGCACGGCACGACAATGATTGGTTAAAAATATTTTCAGACAGTCAGCATGAGTGTCAAATCTAAGTGAAGATGCGTACAAGTTATGCATTACTCGTTACTGCAAGTTGTTAAGAAGCAAGCTTATCAGTGTGGTATGAAAAAAGGTATAAATATAAAATCTGAATTATGAAATCAATGACAGCATTGTAAACAGAAAAATTATAAATTACATTACAAATAAATAAAAATTCACATTAACAATCAATTTCTAACCAAACGTTGAAGGCTGTTTACTTGATTTTGAGCTTTTCGCGGTGTTGTTATTGTTGTTGAGGCCAATCAAATTCTTCCATTTCCAAGGACCTCCCTCTGGTTCCTTGTCAATTTTTGTTGACTTAAAACAAACAGAAAGTAAAACTAGATGAAAATAAATAAAACAATTTACATAAAGATAAACGACGTTCCATAACAAGCAACTTAATAATTAAGGATCGATTGATTCTCCCACCTTATCGAAGTCATCCGAGAGCAGATCCACATTTGACCTTTGACCTTCGTGTGGTGCGAACGGGAAGACCTTCCTCTTCAACTTGCGAGGTCCTCCGAGGATGACGAGAACTTCCTCCTCGCTTTCTTCAGTCGTGCAGAAGTCTTCGTCTGATTGGTGGAAACAATTTTAAGTTGCATTCATCCGAATTGTGCTCACATGTCAAATTATGCTTTCACGTGGACATTTACGTGAACAATATTTTGAATTCCGTCGCAATATCGAACATTGCTACGTCGACTTTAGATGTAACTTCTGTGGCTATAACCTCTAGCAAAATATAATCCGTGTTGATATAAGCTCAATTGCTAACACAGCAAAACAAATGAATGGATGATGAAACAAGAAGTCGAACCATCTTTTGAGTTTATGGAACCATCGAATGATCTCGACTTCACCACGAGTTTCTTGTCCGTTGTTCGTTCATTCATGGCATCGATGGCTGCCATGTTCAGGTAGGTTGGATCATTCCTCGAGAAGCTTTCTGATGAACTGCTGACCTCATCTGTTGAATGCATTTATCACTAAATTAATAAATTGAATGCATTTATCACTAAATCAATAAATTGAATGCATTTATCACTAAATCAATGAAACAAATTTACCGTTATTAATAATTTTAAATTAGCTCAATAGAGATAAATAAAGACAAAAATGTGATAATGCTTGAAGTATACAAACTTGAGGCAGGAACTCTGATCCTCTGAATTTTTCCATGAGGAAGTGCACCAACAACGGACGCGTACAACGAGTTTTGTCCAGATCTCTCCAAGAAGTCCTAAATTGTTTGTTTGCGTTCGTATCGAGCGTCACCGACGGCAATGGACGACGACTTATAAACATCGAACATGCGACACGAGAACTGAATCTACTTAAGAACAGGCACAAGTTATTGAATGGACATCACAGTCATGTTATCATGTTCCCTATCCAGAAATATGAAACTAAGGTCAAAAATAGATGAAGGAATGCAGAACGACAGAAATAATGATGAGAACAATTAATGGAATGTAAGAAGAAGAACAAGTAAACATAACAACAACAACAACAATTAATGGAATGTAAGAACAACAACAACAACAACAAATAAACATAATAATAATAACAACAACAGATGCTGATAACGATGATCGAGCTGTTAAACACCAAGTGACATCTTTCGAGACTTGCTTACCACCATCACCGGCTGATTGCAATAAAAACATCGAGTCAACAAAATGCTTTCTAAAGTCAATCGACTTTTTTCTAAAGTTTTGCGACGGTTTTTGAATATTTGAAAAAGATTTTGAATTCGATACCATTTCTATGCGTCCAGTCACAATTCTAAACAATACTGATGTAATGTAATTATAAATTGCAGCGATTATTATATTATTTAATAATTAATTAAACATTAAAAATAAGTAACTCGACATCACTGACGGCAGGTTGGGCATATTCCGCAATGTCGACGAGTTCAGGGGTCGCCAGTGGAGCCTCAGGGTTGGTGGAAGTTTTCTTTGTGCTCGACGGGGCCTGAGTTGGTCGTAGGAAAGTCAAACGTTGTTCTTATTGTGTGTATTTGCTCACTTAAGTTTTAAGCAACAAATATTTGTTTATTAATTTGTTATTTAATTTGCTTGCATTCTTAAAGGATAAAAGATGCTCCAAGTACAATTTGTGTTTTATGTGCCTTTGTAGAAGCAAGCACTTATGCTCACAGGCATGTAAGACTTCCCTTGGCGTCTTCTTCGCTCGAGGAGCTGAGAAGAGTTGTGAGGAGTTGTGAGGAATTGTGAGGAGTTGTGAGGAAAGCAAGAAACGATCAGTGCCAGGGCTCAACGAAGTTCCCTATCTTTTATGCAAAAGATGCCCCAAGACACTATATGTAGTCTATACCTGCTGCATTCCCTCATTCAGAGAGCTCGGTCATTGGTCACGGTCGATGATGAGTATAAAAAGGCAGCGGGCATCTAAATTCCAAAAGAGAAAGGCTCTAATGGTCTGAGTCAATTCAGACCAATATCGCTGTTGAATGTAGAGGGGAAAATATTTTTCTCTATCAAGGCATCGAGGCTCACCGAGTTCATGATGTTTAATCAGTAAGTGGTCATTTCAGTCCAAAAGGGAGGCATTCCAGATGTACCTGGTTGTATCGAGCATACCTCGACGTTCTGGGAAGCTATCCAGAGAGCCAAGAGAAACCGACTGAGTTTGTACGCCATGTGGCACAAACGCATATGGGTCAGTACTACACCAGCTCAATATAATATAATATACAAAATAGGTGCAGCAATAATTGATAATAAAATTAATTAACATCAGTCACCTTATTTTTAAGGAGTTTTGAAAATGTATATCTCTTTTTCCCTTCACTGGAATGACCTGTTCAGGAGATTATGAAGAACATTTATAATTTTTAATTAAGGAAAACATGCAAACTTATTTGTAAGACTCCTTTCCATTCATAAAGTTCCATTGCATGTTTGTGATATGTCTTATCTATATCACCTATCATTATTTTTATTATCATTATTATTATTATTATTAAAAAAGGCCACAGACTTGCAGCGGAACGATTCTTTTTAAATGTTTCGTTGAACTTAAAAGGTTGTAGGAGATGCATGGTGTCTGTGGACGCAATTTCACTGTAAACATCGTCCGAGTGGTCCGGATAGATGTTCGATAAGTCCATCGAGGTGTCGAACCCTCCGTCTCCGTTTCTGTAGTTGCCCGACGACGGATCTGATTCATCGGCACTGAGGCAGGGGTCAAACAAGTCGAATGACATTCACGATTCATGAATGTTAATAATAATAACAATAATAATAATAATAATAATAACAAATATTTAAGGCTCCAAGTATGTCAGATATAATATTCATGAGTTCAAAGGTCATTTAGATGTCACCTGCTACTGGCCTCGCTTCTGGCATCAAGGGCAGCGTATCTGCAGGGCAGTGCTGCCGGAGGTCGGTTCTTCATCTTCTCGCTGATGGAGCAGTTGGTGTTCGTGTTGAACGACTGCTCTGTTGACGTCTTTCGATTCAAACAGACTTTAAAGAAAGGAGTGTACGTCCCGACTGTGAGGTGGTTAGAAGGTAAATATTATTTATAAATATTGTTAGCTTGCATGCTAAATTGTAAGTTAAGTTTGAAAGAATAAGTTATAATGGACATTTAATGGATAATGAAATGCACATTGAAGATTTATTACAAATAGTAATAAACATAATAACTAGCAGATCAATAATGTTTGCTACTACATCAAGGATACTAGATGCTTAATATGTCATCATTTATTAAATAATAAATAATTGTATTAATCGTAAATATAAAAAAATAAATTATCATATTAAACATAAATACAAAATAAAGAACTTCTGAAAACATGTCAAACAAAACAAACTTTGTTGTTCAAAGTTTGGAGCCGTCATCAGGAAAATGGAGTTGTTTTGGTTGGCAAACATGCTCCCCTCGCTGAAGAGATGCATGTGGATGATGCTCCTTTGGTCGAGCGACGTGTAGACGCTGTTCGCCTCCGAAACTGCCACGATCATCGTCGGCACGTTCCTCGCTTTCGAAGCAAAAGCCCTTAAAAGAATTTTAGTGGATTCTAAAACTGAATTAGTAAATATTTAAATGGACGTATTTATTCTTAAATTGAATCCATGTTACTTGAGGTTTGACAGTGAAGCGATCCTGTGAGTGCTGTAAACGAGAATCCAACCGTGGAAAAGCGTGGAAAGAAGTTTCGAAGCCTCGTGATAGGACGAACAAACGACCTCGACCTTGTGCTTCCTCTCCTCCAAATAAGCAATCAGGCTCAGTGATTGGCTGTCCTGGTGGGTCACATGACATAGTTGATGGTTCAGCAGAGGGGAGAGAGGCAGGCTCATCTTGAATGGATCCCCACACATGAAGCACATGAGTATCCTGATAATGATGATGATCATCATCATTCAGCATTCAATATTACGATGATCATCAATAAGTTTCTCTGAGTTTAAATATTGGAGATGCACTCAAAGATATAATAAAAATAGAAAGTAATATTTATCCATAGGTCGGTGCACAAATTAGAGTTCAATTAAAAGCCATTACAATCAGCAAATGAAAGTGAGGCAAAAATAATAATAACAATAATTAAAATAATAATAATAATATATATTAAATTGAAGTCATATTATAATAAAAACAGAGTAAAATAACCATAGAAAACATTAAATCATCAAACATAGTCATAAGAGTCGTAATTCTAGCTTCACAAGATTTATGGGTATACACCCATAAAATAGTTAATCTTAATTAGATAAATAAATAAAAAAAAATTCAACCTTAATTCAGACTTGAGATTAGTTGACAGTTGCCAGGAGCTTCCCAAGGTTGCTTTGTGCTTGAGCAGGGTGACCATGGTGTGCAGGGCGAGACCCACTTGGTCCTTGTAAAAGAACCTCGACGAGCCCACCATCATACTCGACGGGATGTCCACAAAATGGCAGTTCAACCTGAAATGTAGGAGAAATACTAATTAATTGTTGAACGATTAAAACAATTGGTTACATAATTAATGTATAAATTGAAATCAAAGCATAACACCATTAGTATTATTATTAATATTAGTATAATAATCACATAATGGCTTCAACCTATTGGCCAGTGCTTGTCCCTGCTCCCTGAGCTGAGTGAGTTCGTCCTCGTTGATGGAAACATTGTGTCCGAGGATGACGACGAAAGACAAACTCTCAATGGAAATCCCGGGAGTTGAACACGAACCGAGGAGTTGATTCAAGTTCCTCTCGATGCACATCAGCGATGAAAGGGAATTATAGGCACAAAAGAAACCTGTTAAATTTTTTAAATAATTGAAAATTAATAAATAATAACTGAAACTGGTGGAATTGTAAATGTTAATAAATTAAAAATTAATTGCATGGCATACAACTAATGGTGCAATAAATTATTTTTGGTAACTTACATAAACTTAACGTAATGTAAATAAAGCTCAATATCTCTGATATCATTTGCATAATGAACTGGGTTTACTTGAAGGAAATAAATAATAGTAAAAGCACCAATAATGCAAAACAATAACAACAATACATTATGTGGCATGCAAATGCATCTAGTGATAATTAATAACATTCATACAATTATGCATTGTTAAAAATGATAATAATGTAAACATGAGTATTATTATACATCGTAGTTGTATAAGTTGTGTAAAAATAGCTATGAATTTACAAACATGTAGAACATTAAATGTGCACAGAAAATAAGAGTGAAATCGTACTGCAACATTACCTTGAGGGTAACTGGAGAATGTCTGAATGTTTCCAGCACTGAGTGGAAAGACGACAAGATCTATGAACACATGCTCACCATCAATGATACTCAGACCACCCACGGACTGATCCTGAAGGTAAGTAATAGTTGTATGTAATGGTTCACTTACTTGCATTTATAAATACAAATAAAAAAAAAATATACATTCATTTGGTTTTACAAACAATTCAATTGTTTAAGTTGTACGCAGTGGACGCACCACGATTTTTGACTGAGACTTTCGATATAGAAAGTGATTTAAACTTTGTTCACTGATATTATGATAAATTCTAGAAATATGTATATTTTGCAATCTTTAAGTTTCCGGTAATGTAAGACAATAATAAGAGTTCCAAAATAATTTTACTAATTCAACTAAAGTGTCAATATTAAGTATTATGTCCTTCTTTTACATTTGATTGAACTTGATGCTGAAATCAAATCTTCTCCACATCATCATTGAACCTCTCCAAATTTTATGCTGCAATAAATCTGTTGCTCCGACTCTAAATCATGCCAGTAACAGTGACACCCGTCAGGATCATTGATGTCAAACTTTGTTTCGTTCAAAACAATCTCTGACTTCCAAAAAAAAACAGTAATCAACCTGGTCAACATGGTCTGCTTATTCCAGGCGATCTTTTGATGGAATTAATAATGTTATTATACAATAATTAATTAATGTTTCAAAATGTTCTTATTTCCCATACATTTTAACAATGTAGCGTTGCTAACACCACAGAGTTGAAATGTTCACTTGCAAATTTAGTGATGTTGATGTATGAAGTTGATCAACTGAAAATACGACCTTCAAATAAGGCCTTCAAATGTGATTTTGTAACAACTGATTCTTCACTGAAAGTTTCGATTCTTTGGCTCCTTTCCAAGTTCCACGGGATTTAACAATACAATAGTTTTATAGGATTTATCAAAATAAATTGATACACTAGTTTTATAGGATTTATCACAATAAATTGATACAATAATTTTATAGGATTTATCACAATAAATTGATACAATAATTTTATAGGATTTATAACAATAAATTGATACAATAATTTTATAGGATTTATAACAATAAATTGATACAATAATTTTAGAGTGATTTCCAATGAGCTCAATTGGATAAATTGCCTTCTTTAAAGCCATAAATATGCCATTTTTTGCTCACTCAGTCTTGCCTTCTTCCACAAGTTCTTAGATGTCAAAAACTTTTACTTTGACCTACTTTTATGTAGCTAATGAAATGCTACACACTTCCTCCAATTTTAAAGATATGATGATCAAATTGGTACTTAGATTTGCATTTCCTGTTAAAGCATGTTACAAATTTGTTGTTAATTTATTATTATAAATATCTCGCCAGTCTTTCAATTACACAAACGATTCTTTGGATAGAAGATCCACGTTTAGGAAAGACTGAAGATTTTCTAAAATGTTATTAATAATACTTGTAATGTTTATGTTATTAATAATACTTGTAATGTTTATTACAAATAATTTTGTTGAACATAAAGTTTGAATGTTGTTATGATCTCACTGCACTCAATAACCTTTTAAAATTGAAATCAAAATCACAAACAACTTATGCTGAGAAATGGAAAGCGAAACTGACCATGATTTCCTGCTGAAGTTGAAGTGCCAAGGCGTGTTCGCTGATGATCGCAAGATGCAGTCTTTCTCCTTCGGAACATCCGTCCAACAAATTCACATTCATCCAAGTCTGATCCCTGATCAAATCAATTTTCATAATTCATTACATTTAGCACATTAATTAGAATTAGTTAACTAATTCCTGCTTGCTCAAAGTTGACAGTGTAGTCAGCTGTTTATTAAATAAGCTATCGTTTGCTTCAATAATTTTCAGCAATAGCTGATGTTATCAATTAGATAAAATGGCAAGTTCACTAACGGCTGTTTATTTTCCAGCACAATATCATAAACCAACTTATAAGTTGGATTGCACATCAACAAGTATTATTTCTTAGGTTAGTAATCATCATAATCATCATCGTCATCGCCATCATCATCAACATCAATATCTACCTCATTCATATGTATTATTTCTTACTCTTTAAACCATCATTATCATCATCATCATCATCATCATCAATATCTACCTGGGTCGTATCCTGCTCAGCAAGTTACTGATTCCAATCTCAGCACATAAATCCCTGAATGGACAGCTTTCCCTGGACGAGTGTTGGATGAAACCGAAATGACTCAACAACATGCTCTTCCTGTCGTCATCCATTCTTGACATGTTTTTGTGCCTGCAATTTGTAAATTATCAAAATTTAAAATTATAACAAATTAATTATGACTTAGTTGAAACAGAACCATCCATCCATCCATCCATCTATCCATCCATCCATCCATCCATCCATCCCTGCTAACAATAAGCAATAATCTGGGATGCATATTGCCTACAGGTATTACCTACAGGCATTAAGGCACTAATTCAAGTTACCTGAATTCATTCTGCAGCTTCTCTGAGACCTCCTTGATGTCCTCATTTTGAACGGAACCTCTTTCGAACCTCGTGAACAACTCTGCATTTTCAAACAACAATTCCTGGAAGTCCTGCCTTGCCTTTTCCTGCAAGGAAAAACATGGAAATGAATTAATGTCATTAAATCAATATATGGTTAAAAAACAATGCAGAAATGAATTAATGTCATTAAATCAAGATATTGTTAAAAAGAACAATATTTTCAATGAAAACATAACGACCAACGCCCCACGAGACTCAAGTTTCGTACAGTGTTCCAACTTATTAAACGACATATTATCTGAAACAAATATATATTAATCCCCTTTATATACCTGCATTAAAAATTTACGACATTGAACACATTGTAAAATAGTAAATATTAAAAATGATTTAATAATTATTGCTATTAAACAATTTCCAACTCATTGTATAAAAAGCTGATAAAAGCTTTAAGCATCACATGAACATTAATGTTGCAATTCTCTTTTAATGACAAGACCTACGAAGTAGGTTGAAAAAAACATTGCACAAGAAACATTTCATAGGAACAAATGAATCACTTTAATGCAGGACTAATTGTTTACAATTTGAAAACAAAGAAACATTGAATTTAATAGGCAATATTACTATTATTTCATAATATATTATGAAATGAATCAACAATTCAAAAAGGCAACAAAATAAGGACGAGTTACAAAACACCGTGATCTGCAAATGTAATCGTTGTCTACGTATTATTTGCATCGTAATAATCAATCCCATATTATATAATAATAAGCTATTTCCTATCCAGCACTTGTAAACATTGCATTAAGTGCATGAAAAAGTCCTCCAGGACCCTCATTAATGAAAACCTACTGAGAAGCATTTTCACAAGGCCTTTCAAAATGCAAAAATATTTTTACATCCATTTGCATTTCACTGTCTGCAAACAACAACAACAACAACATTCCTTAAGAGAGTTGTTTTGCAAACAAAAATGTATTTCTATCAATTGAGCAGAAGTGTGTCATCAAATTGAATGAAAATGATTGAATTAATTCTGATGATTCAAGCTCTTTATTTTAGTTTAGGTCTTACAGATTCAGAACAATTTCCAAGGAGGAAGTTACAAAGGACTGTGTTTTTATGATTTTGTTGAATGAGAATATTGAAAGTGATTTTGTTGACGAGTCAGACTTATGATGTTGTGGTTGCTAACTATATTTATTATCCGAATATTAACGTGCATCAATGCATCTCAAAGATAATTGTGCTGAAGTGTGGAGTTTTTATAAGAACTTTAAAAACTCGAGATTTTCTAAACCTTAAATTTGAATTATTTTTGATTGGTTGAACCGCTAAGGCATTCTCGTCTCTGCATTTGGAACATCCGGTAGCAGTTCGCCTTTTAAATAAAGTTTAGCGGCAATAAAATCTTTTCTTAAAATCTTTTATTAAGAACTTAAGTGAGGATCAAGGCGACATCCATGCGAAGATGTCGCAAAAATAATGTCGAACATCACGCTAACATTCATTCTAAATGGGATTCTTGAAATTCTGGACAGTCAATGCAATACAATTCTCAAGCAAAAAAACAACATTCCAGCTAATAAAGCATTTCGTTAATGCCATAAAATATTTTAAAGACAGAAATAAACATTAACGGATTAAAATAATTGTTAAGCAATCAACTACCAACGTGAAGATAGAATAATGCATTCATGATAATCATGGAAATTACGATAAATTGCAGCATTAAGCAATTATTACCTTGAGGGACTTTTGAAACTCGTCGTAAATCTCCTGCCTGTCCCTTTCGGGGAGACTGGAGTAGCATTCCCTGCCCAGGAATTGAATTGAAACATCAGTCAGCGGTTTTCCCGGCGTCACGTGCGGGTTCTCCTCCAACAATGCCAAAAACTGATTCTTGAATCTGTCGAAGTTTCAAGCGTAACTTTTATAATTGATCTGACTGATGCAATCATGTTGATAATCATTATAATTTATGCGATGATAATAATTTAAGAATTTAATATTTTAAGAATATTTCAACGAAGCCACACAACCTACAAATGGGAATTAAAACTTATTCATTGAAATGAAGAAAGTGATAAAACAAACATTTGCCAACTCAGGTGTTCAAAATTAATTAATTTATTCATGAAAAAATAGCATTTCTGTTTTTATTTTTTTTTTTTTTAAATTAGTCACCTAAATTAATAAAAACTAATTAATCACACAATGCAGAGATGAGAATGCCTTAGTGGTTCAATCAATAAAGTTATAAGTAATCACTGTTATGCATTACTATCACATTATTAACATAAAATAATTAAAATAAAATAATTAAATAGAACTATTTACATGGACACTGTAATTATTTATAATTACCAACAACTTACTCGAGCCTCCTCCTCTCAGCTCTCAAGACGTTCAAGTGATTCCTGTAGACGAGTTCCGCTTCGTTGGTTTGCATGAGGTCCCACGGAAGGCGATCGTCGTTGGAGTCAATGAGCGGTTCGTCCTTCCACGTCTGGTCGGGAGGGGGAACCACGAAGTACTCCGAGAAGAAGTCTTGCCTCTGCAACCACATGAGCATTGCATACCAGCTCCTGTCGAACAAAGTCTTATCGTCAATCGCATGCACGTCATCATCCATTTTCATCCATTCATGACTTTATCATTATCAATCATTATCATGCATGCAGCATACTGACAAGGTGTGATGTCACGTACAACGGATGTTTGTGATGAGCAACGTTGGCCCAGATGTCACCAAAACTCAAAACAAAACAGAATTTTATAACCATTCCATAATGACATCCATTGACATTTCTTTGTTATAGATATTATATTTCATAACTTGCATTAAATTACAAACTCCCAAGCATCTTTGATATGTCATTGAAATGAACATTGTACAACATGCATTGGAAAATCCACTCGGCAATACTTTCTTTAAGCTATGAGTTTTATCGTTTGCATTAGCATCAATTGTCAACTGATTGAAATAAATGAGATCAGTGTTGAAATGAAAATAAATCATAAAATACAGGTCAAACAGCCTGCAGACATTAAAAATATTAAAACAACAATGCACTTTATTTAAGTCCTTTTTGAAAGCTCTGAAATCGATGACATAAATCGGAAACTTTTGACGGCACGTTCATCAATTAAAGGAAGTGAGAAAAGATTTTTGAAGTGACTTGGAGACTATCAGAATTAGTCCTTCACAACAATAACAGTTTAACAGTTGCAACATATTTTGTCAACAAATATCTTTTGGACCTAAATTTAAATCAAATCCTCAACTTTTACTGGTAATTTTAATTGTAGTTCATTTCTAAAGCACCATAAGCATAGCATCAGAGGTGCTTCTTGTTACAACCATCAATATCGCTCCTTCCCAAGGGCGCTCGTGGCAGTGCAGGCTGGGTTTCGAACGCGACACGTTACGACCGCAGTGTGCAGGAACGTAACCCGTTCGGCCTATCTGCATGCCCATATCTAACAATATTGGATGCATTTTAATGCAATATTACTATACAAGATATTACTACAGTAAAAGTAGTTACTAATTCTAAACTAACTATTAATCAATATTGATTAGCTGTAATTAATTGTTATTAAACCGTGACGATGACATTGGCAATGATAGTAAAAATTATAACCACCAACAACAATAACAAGAATAATAATGGGTTAACAATGGAGTCAACATAAAGATATGATGCTCCTTAACATCTGGACAGCATCATTTCAAGTGTGTAAGTGTTGAATATTAATAATGATAATGATGATGCAACAGATAACTCCATGTTATTATAATGATAAGAGTACACTATATGAGATTTCACTCATTATAGATGTTTACATAACTCATATAAATTGATAAACTGTTATGAATAAAATAATAATAATAATAATAATAATAAGATGGGACATAATTGCAAATATATAAAATATGTAATAAATATTTAAGATGACTCATGTTAAATTATGAAATCAACAAAACACATCTCAATAATGCCATACAAATTTTCACAACACAACCATTAAACATACAGCCTGAACTAATAATGCCTATCCCATTGTTGTCATCACTGGCAATATTCTTGTTTCAGAAATGTGTTGGAGAAAATCTTAAATATACAAATATGTCACATAATTTTATAACTTGAAATAAATAAAATAAAAGCTTCAAGTAACTTCAACATAAATTACTGCAGCTTTTGTTACATTGCAATCATAATTTTGAGTGCATCTTTGACCCACATTTGCCAGGAAGACGGATGATACATTCCAAGCACATTATTCCAGAGCATGCTATTCACACCAGGAGATAAACTCTGCACCATGAAGATAAACAGGTGTTGCACATTTCTTGTGGGTTGAAATGCTTCCATTATTAATAATTTTATAAACATTGAAAAACTTTAAAAATCACAATCATGACTATTATTTATTATTAGTTATTTTTCTATTCATTGAATTTAATATTGGCAGTTCATTCTAAGTCTCATAATGTCATATGTTGTACCTAATTATATAATTATCCAATTTTTTGAGTGCCTTACGAATCACATTTCAATCAATCTAACATTTATATAGCATCCTGCCCTAGGGCAGTATAGACTGGGTTGCAAACATGACACATTACGATCATTGCTGATCATTGCTGTTACCATTGCACACTGGAACACAACCCATTTGGCCAACCTGAACGCTATTAAAACTTAGCCAAAGTCTGTTTCTGATTAAATAAAGTATAAAGTAAAAAAATGATATAAGTCTTAAGACTTTTATTGTATTGTTTTCAATATATATATATATCACAAAATCATCCAAAAATGCAATGTATTAACAAAGATTGTCGTATTCAAAGTATTCCTAGTTCGACTCCATTTCATGCACAGACAACCACCGCCAGAGACTGCTCACCTGTCACCGATGACGTCAAGGTCCGGAAGGATTTCCCTCAGGGAGATTTCAAGTTGTTTCAAGTACCAAGTCTCCTTTTTCCTCAAGTGCTCCTCCCTGATGTCTTTGAGGTAAGATTTGAAGGTCTTGCCCGCCTTGTCGGTACCAAACAATTGAATGAACTGCACGAACTCGGGGTAGGATTGCAAGTGTCGTTGGCTGATAATCCAAAGAGCCTGAAGAGCAAACAACTTCTGTGAAATCTAGGCTATTTAAAAGGTTAAATTGTCAAAACATTACTCTGTAGTCATTGGCGACGTGGCTTCTCAAGAGAGACATGAAACACCTCCTAATGTTTTCCTTGTGTTCTCTGACAGACTTGGCAGAGTCTGCATAGCCCGATATTTTGTTCTTGAGTCTAGAGGAGGCCTTATCGATGGCATGAGCGACGGCAAAGAAAGCAGAGTCGACGTTGACGTTTTCGTGCGCCGAGGTCTCGACGACCGAAATAGTCCCTTTTTCTTTCAGCTCCTTTTTTTGAACTAACCTGCATGCCGAACGTCGCCAGTAAATAACAACAATATCGGATAACGAATCCAAGACGAACCTCTCTATTTCCGTTATGAACGGTTTGTGGACTTCATCGTTCTTGGTTGTTGCAATGACAATTGGCTTCTTTGTTTTGATGAGTTGAGAAAGAATGTAGAATGTATGCTCAACCTGAAGCTCTATGGAGCGATTGGCAACCCTGCTCACATCAAAGACACACAAAAATCCATCCACTGAGAATTTACCCTCAGGCATAAATTTTTGCTCAAATTCATGTTCCAGACCTGAAAGAAACAAATCATTTCCTTACTAGAAATAAACGAAATATCAGCATTAATTACTATAATTACTACCAAATATGCTTATGCAATATAAAAAGTAAACTTTAAAGGAATATCATCCAAGCTCAAAGAACAAAAAATCAAATTACTTAATAATTTCAAAACATTTTTTAAAAATTACCCAGTTGGTCTTTAGAAATGTA
This sequence comes from Whitmania pigra, assembly GCA_021613335.1. Taxonomy (NCBI): domain Eukaryota; kingdom Metazoa; phylum Annelida; class Clitellata; order Hirudinida; family Haemopidae; genus Whitmania; species Whitmania pigra. The sequence goes on from JAJTWR010000260.1 coordinate 2,860,395, forward strand.
AGCAAGTTTTTCAGCAGACTGCAACTTGCACATGGCACATCTCTTGTAATAGGGATCCGTTTTGCCAATCCTGAATGACTGGAAGGAGGAGTCATCCACAAATTCTGTTTGTTCGATCACATGGAAGTTGCAGTCCACTCCATCTTCACTCTTGGTTACATCTCCCCAATACAAGAAGTGATCATTGTTGACAACTCTGCCGGCAAAGTCACTTTGACTGAGAACAGATATGTGGTCGGTGTAGTAGTCATCAGCATATGGTCTCATGAAGCGATTTATGAGACATGATTTCCCGACTCCACAAGATCCTTTCTCTTTTTCGGTTCCAGAAAGTCCAACTACAGAAATGTTGTAGATTTTTTCACTTTTTTTGGCCATCACAATAAAATTACCCGGTTCCGAAAGTCCGGATATCTTTACCGAACCTATTGCTGCATATTCATTATAGAAATAATCACAAAAACTCCCTTGATGTAAAATAAAAGTACCCCAATACTATTTTTTAAATAAATGTTATTTTATTAAATGCGTATTGCTTGGTCAAAGTTCTATCATGGTTGAAGCACGTTGCTTAGACACAATACGAAACAAGCTGGTACAGATATATCCCTTAACAAGCAATTAAGAGTCTAAACAAAAACGATGAATATGATTCGCTTCCCACAAGTATGGAAGGAAAACTCAGCGTCTTATAACAGCAAAACAATACAACAGACCCAACACAAATCGACAACAATCTAAGCTAATATGAATATTGAAATGTAGGTTTACTTTTTGGGATTTACCGTGCGCATAACTATCTATGAATTTTTTCTACTATGATTAACATATATTTTCAGTGAAAGTAAGATTATCATTTTACAAATGTTATCTTAGTAATAGTAAGATTATCATTTTACAAATGTTATCTTATTTTCAAATCACAAATAGCGTCAATCACTTCGGCATTTTCCAGATGAGGTTTAAATTGTGTTCTCCATGAAGCTATTATTGGTGGGCAGGTTTAGATGGTCACTAAATTTTGCATTGCTCCAATTTCCTTAATTACTAAATGAAGTTAGTTTGATGTGATAATATCTTATTATAACCCGATTCAACGATGTCAAGTACTGTTATTTTGTTAACGATCATTAATTATTAAACTTCTGTTCCATTTTTGTTTACACCTACTGGTGCTATGGCTCTGATTAAGCATTATAATTTGTGAATTTTACGAATCCATTTGCTTAGTCAGAGACGTCATTTCAGCTTTTTCCAAGAGGGCGACTTGAGGAGATGAAGTTAAATTCTTTTTGCCCCCACCCCTCCCCTAAATTACGTCCCTGTTTTACGGTAAGCCTCGTAATAACTGGTAGATGCGGAAAGACCAATTTTCTACATGAAATTTGCATCTCATTTTGCTTGGAAGAATTTGGCTTTCGACAGTCCGACGTAATCATAGAAAGTCATATGGGAATAGTAATTTATGTAAATATTTTATAAATGTATGCGATTAATATTGTGTGATTTTCAAGTATAATAGGGAGTGTTCAGGTCATCTATTCAATCGGAAATATAATTGTAAAATTATTATTTTTATCTTGTAGCATTTGTGTAACCTGGGTAACAATCATTATTTTTAACATTTTTATTATTTGTTCCTAGATAATATCTTTATTTGGCATAGTCAATTTTACGAAAACATTAAATTGTTGGTCAATTTTAACGCAACATCGGTATCCCATTGTTTGTACATCTTTGGCAGCCTCAAAAACACTCCGAATCCATGTCTATTTTAATGATCAGATGAGGCAAGGCCGATTAAGATTGATTTCTTTATGAAATAAACTCAACATAATCAAGTTAAGTAAACGGCTTTTAACTATTTTAACCATTTTAGGCCGCATTTTCAAAACTATTCCAGTTCCAACATAGTAGAGAACGCAGACTTATAAGTGAAACTTAACAAAATTTTTTACTGCTAATTTATTTGTTAAATGAAGTAATTAAATTTAAAGTTCAGCTGGAGAGAATATTAAATTGATAATTCGTTGTCTTTTGACAAGTTGCATATCGTCTCGTATTTATTTATGTGTTAGGATTTTTATTCGCATTGGGATGCTAACGTTTTTTGCTTGCGTATTGATCAGTGCATTTACAAATGCTTCTGATGCCCTGTTGTTCTAAATCATTTTTTGTAAATTTATTTGTGCACACCATTTGCTAAAAATTTTTAAAAGATCAGCTCCCTGATAATGGCTGACATAGACAATCTCAACCTTCCCTCCGATGTCATCGCTAAGTTGGCTGAACTGGATTTAGAATTATCAGAAGGTGACTAATTATTTTAACCTCGAAGCAGTTCAGATAATGGCATTTCTGCAGCTTTTTCAACGCTGTGCGTTTGAGCCCCTTTAAATTAAATTAAACTCGCCCTTGGGTGCATGGCTACAACAAACTTTTACTTAAGGTGACATTACGCAGCAAGGCTATGAAAAGAAAAGAATGAAACTTTTAGCTCCTTATACATCCAACCAGAGACCAGGTTGGTTAATTCTGAAGAATTTCATTGCCATGCATTTGATGATTATTAGAAGTAATGTTGTGCCACCTTGTCACTTGCAACATCTTCATAAAGGTAGAGCCTCTTGGAGCACACCACTTCAATGTTGTGATAGTTTCTTTTTTAGTTCCCCCAATTCACCCTAGCCCTTCAACTGCAGCTCAGAGAAAAGCCCAGCGAAAGCTCACTAGGGTTGACAACAGATACCACTCTGGTTGAGTTGATTTATATTCGGTTTTGCCAAATATTTATCAGTACTCTGATATCTTATGATGTCGTATAAAGAAATCAGGAAGGAAGCAGTAATGCAGGCTCTTGCAATGAACAAAAAGCAATCGATGGCTCCCATGCCATCCAAAAGGACGTCTGCTGTTTACCACCCACAGCCCGTTCAAAGAAGGGAACACACCACAGGTCAACAATTTTTAAATTCATCAGTTGTTTTGAACATTTCTCATTTTAAAAAAATTTATTTGTACACTTCGTTTGCTAAAAGAATTTTTAAAATATCATGTAGTATGATTACTATACAACGATGATTACTATTACAATGTGATAATGAATTTTGAATAATTTAGCAATTAAAATTTATCGCCAACGTTAAATCTTCAGATTCCTCTTCGGACGACGACAGCGTGATGGATGAGGATTCGTCCAGGGAACATTTGCCAGCTCGACACGGCGGTCTCCTCCAGTCGAGTCGCCAGAACGACCAGTCGGAAATTTCTTCAGCGAATGCAGGAAAATTGGCAAAGGGAAACATCATCTACCAGAATGTCAACAACCCTCAAGGAGGAAGCAGAGGGGATGTTGATGTTATTCAGAAGTCTCGACCACAATGTCAGTTTTAACTTGTCCCTTTGTTATTGTTTTATTGTTGTTATTATTATTATTATTGGTATTATTATTATTGTTGTTATTATTATTATTATTATTATTATTATTGTTGTTGTTGTTGTTGTTGCTATTGTTTTGTTGTTATTGCTACCATTATTAAACAAGACATTAATAGCAAGCCCATAATCAATTATGTATAAAATAAAATAAGATTAAAAATTTATAATTAAATCTAGATTAATGGAATATGCTCTTCTGCTTCTTAAAATAATTTGTGAAGTTGGGAAGCCTTAAAACATTTTTATGAATTACAATTGAAAATTATTCCATGGAAAATTCCTGGCATTGGTCTTCATGTCGGAGCATTTGTTCCTTTTCAATTTTTATTGTCATGCAAATGGTAGGTTGTGTTTTAGCTCTCGTGCTAATCTTAAGATTTCAAAATATTTCTATCTATTGTGTGGGCTTGAGAATATTTGAGCTTGTCATTATCTGCTATCCTTAACATTAAAACTTACAAAAATAAAAAAATATCGTCTCGTTTCAGATGGCCAGCCAGGAAGTGCACTTGCCGATGTCGTACAAATTTATGGACAGGGTATGTTGCGCCTTAAACCGATGTCGCTCGTTCTCTAAGGTCGACTTGGTGTCACAGGTCAAAGTGCGTCCCAGCCTCCGGACCTGACGAGCAACACGGGAGGAAACACCGATCGAGTGAACAACAGATACAACAATGCTTCGCATGCTCAGTCCGTCAGAATGTCGGGACATAGCATCGTGTCGGACGGCGACAGCGGTGAGTCGACGAGCAAACTCATTAAGCCGATATTGAAAGTCTTGAATCGCTGCCGAATAAAAACGGTCTTGTTTTTGTGTTTTCAAGTCTCGGCTGAAATGTAACACTTAAAACTTTCAAGTTGAAAGTGCATTTTATGTTCATATTAATTCATTCAGGGAGCACTCTAAACTTTTTTGAGATAAAGCAAAATATCTTAGCTGAGGTTTTCGCTTTTAGTTTTTAGTGACAACTGCTTTATGATCGTTGAGTCAAAAAATTGTCTTAAGATGAGCTATTTATTCCTGTGTGCATCTGTTTGAAACATCTTGTGCATTCAATTGATGCCTCGTTAGATTTTATTCTAGTAGAGGGTCTGCAAGATTTCTCTTTATCAGTGTTTGAGATATTCAAGTCACATTCCATCTTTGATTGCGTGAAGAAGAGGCAGAAGAGTGTGAATGTGTTTACGTGCTGGTGTGTGTGCTCGCTAGTGTTGTTCTGTGTGTCTGTGAACCTTGTGTTTGTTTAAGTCCTCAGACACTGTTTACCTTTTGAAATTATGCATATGAACTCTCTTCAGTTTATATTATCCCAGACATTGGCAACACTTAATTTAATTTTAAATTAGAATATTGGATCTGAGTCATGTCAAAATAATTGTGTCTTTGTGCCTAACCACATCTTGTGTGGTGGCATTTGAATATAATCCTAGAAACATCACCTTATTTCACCTTGTTTTGCTCGTCTGCTTCCTAAGCTTGTGTCAACAGTTGCTTTTGTCTTTATTTCAGTTGCGAAGCAGGGTAAGGTGTCTGCAAAAATACAGCAACTTCTAAATACACTCAAGGTAATTACTTTTCACCCATAAAACCGCTCTTGAATTCATTTCAATATTCCTCGCCCAGCGACCCAAACGCAAACCTCTGCGAGAATATTTTGTCGACGAAGAAGACAGCGTACTTGAAAGTCAGTCTTGTTTTCTTGAGATCTTGTCGCATTCAGTTACACAAAGCAGTGGATGATCTAATCTGTGTTGATTTGATTCAGTGCCTGTCATTGATCCAAGTGCTCCAAAGCCCGAGGGTAGCCTCATCTCGCCTGCCACAGGAGAGCAACTCATTGTAAGCGTTGTTTGAATTATTTTTTCTCTTATTACTTATCATCTTATTAACATGTTATTCATGTCATTATTTTAATTATTATAATTATTAATTAATTATTATAATTTACTTTAAACGACAAAGTCAATTCGTTTAATCCGGTTCCAATGAGAGCATGATTGTGATAATGATTGATGCTTGAAGCAACCTTGAGTACTGAAAGTTACAAGTTGCTGTTCATGAATGTTCAATAATTCAATGCATGCTGCACTCCTTTTTAATAATTTAATGGCTCCGATAATTGCCGATAATTGTGGCTGCTCGAAGTAAAAGTGGTCATTAGTGAGACCACCTCTTCCTCCGTGATATTAAGTCTCTACGTAGAAGAAGTTATGAATGGATCTGACAAACTGACTGACAATGCAACTGCAGTTTTACCAACAGTGGAACTCGACGGTTGTAATCATAACAGTTTGAAGGCAATCATCCTCTTAGCGATTTTTAGAGCATTCAAAAAGCCGACGAATGCGAAGATGATCGAAACAACTCGGTCTTGCAAGCACCTCCCTCGTGAATAATTCAGTGGCATTCGGACGATGCTCGATGACATCATTTGGGGTGCAGTTATTTTTATATAAATGATTCAGACATCAATCCGTCTTTATCTTATCAGAAGGGAATGTGTGTCGCGTCTGTGCGTGTCTGCCTCGTATGCAGAGCGTCCGTTAAGCACACGAGCATCTGCTAAGTACGTGCGTGGCGACAACGAAGATTTTTTTAGCTGTCGGGCGTTTTGTGAGAAACATTTGAAGACTCTCAAATGACTTGTGCATGATGCACTCAATAGGAGAGAAGAATTGCAGGGAGAACCTCATGTTGGCTTTGAATGAAAACTTCCATTCAAATGAGCTTCAAATCTTCTCATGTCCCTAAATCATTCCAACTGCCTCGATAGATAATTTGATAAATTTTCAGTCCCCATCTATGTTGCTGGAGGCTAAAGCATTGAGTTTGTCGTCACTTAACATCTATTTATTTTCTTTTAGGTATTATTAATTATTAGTTATATCTTTTATTGACTAGAATTATTTTGTTATTATTCACCTTTGCAATAATGACATTACTTATTATTATTGTTATTATTATTATTATCATTACTATTATTAAATTATTAAATAGTGTTTCTAAAATCATCTTTTATTGATGCATCTGGCTAAAGACATTTGGAGGGCGTTGGCAGCATCTGATGATTGTTGAACAGTAATTCTAAACAAACACAGCTGCTAGAATGCCAATGCATTCATGCATGGGCTGGGAGATGTAACTGAAATCAATGTCTTAACAAATCTACTTGAAGCATTTGTAACCATAATTCAATTTTTTTCAGTCAACCAATTAAGTAACTAATAATAACAATAGCCATCTGGTTTAACTCACTTCGATCGACATTGGTTAACCTGTCGCAGATCCCGTCGGGCCTTCCGAGGAACCTCGAGGCAGCAGTTCAACGTTATGGTTCTGGCTCCTACAAGGCGTCCGTGGCCACCGTTCTCGATCAGAATGGCAAACCTTCCATCTCCCTGCTCTACGGTAGGCCACGTTCGCTATGTTCGCTCAATTTGTTTTCTTACTTTCCTTGATTTAGTGGATGTTTGTGACTGGTTAAGGTCAGAATTTTTTTCTAACTTTTTTTGTCCTATATTTTGAATAATTAATTGCTGATTTTCATTCTTTGTTATCATTAACTTCATCACCATCATCATTATCATAGCCATCTTCAACCTTTCTTAAGATTTCTTTGTCCATCATCAGCTTTGCTTCTTGCTTTGTGTTGCGAATGGTTTCTCAGGTTTCACTGCACTCGAAATGCATTCGAGTTTTTCATTGTTTATTTTCAGTTTTTTGTTTCATTTGCTCACATGTTGACACAAAAATGTCATTATAATATGATAATGCAGCGAACAATGCATGCACCTGCCGGCAAAAGTAACTATCGAGCTCTAAAATACTAGGGCAATTTTTATTGGTTGCTATTATTGGTGATCCAGTTAATTTTGTTCCTGTCCAGTTGTCAGTTTTAAATTAATAGTAGGTGGAGCTAACCTGCTTGTATTTGTATTTTGTACTTAGCCGATTTTTTGAGTGCTTCGTGTATCCGAATAGGATGTGAAGGCACTTCTTAATCGATTACAATTACATAGCGCCCCTACCCGAGGGGTAGAGCCGGGTTGCAAACACGACATGTTGCTTTTACCCCGCAACCCTCTGAGCCAACTTGCTCACTTAATTAAATAACTTAATAACGTAACCTATTAATTGATAATTAATAACTCTGGATGTATGTGTGCTGTGTTGGTGATAAATATGTTTTAAAATTCAGGCAAGTTGTTGACACGAGCACAAAAAATAGCCTACAATCTCCTGCACAAGGTCGGCTCAAAAGGCGATGGTGCTGTTAAGCCTGGAGACAGAGTTGGTCGTCCTCTTGTTAAGATGCTTTAATTAATTATTTTAGTTAACAATAATAAGTTAATAATAACAAGTTAACAATATTAAGCTTTGATCGGAATATATTTTCTTTATCTACACCTACACTAAAAGACCATTGGATATTCTTTATTCTGAGTCTGTTTAATATTTACTTTTGGTAATTCTATTCATTACAATTTTTCTGTTTTAAGTTATTAAGAGTATTATTACTGTTTATTATTACTGTTGTTGCCGTTATTATTCATCTAAAGTTGTCTTTCGATTCGAAGGTTGCTCTCGTGTATCCAAACAACGAACCTATTTCTTTCATCGGGGCATTTTACGGTTGCTTGACAGCCGGAGTGGTTCCAGTTCCCATTGAAGTTCCTCTCACGAAAAGGGTCTGTTGTTGTTGTTGTTGTTGTTACTGTTGCTGTTGTTGATGTTGATGTTGGTGATTGTGTTATTATAATTGTTACCGTCGCTGTTGTTGTTGTTGTTGTTGTTACTGTTGCTGTTGTTTATGTTGATGTTGGTGATTGTGTTATTAAAATTGTTACCGTCGCTGTTGTTGTTGTTGTTGTTGTTACTGCTGCTGTTGTTGATGTTGATGTTGGTGATTGTGTTATTAAAATTGTTACCGTCGCTGTTGTTGATGTTGTTGTTGGTGGTGGTGGTGGTGGTGGTGAGGGTCTTTTAATTAGATTACTAATTGCAAAGAATAATTGTGATGTTGACATATAAACTTTGATTAATAAAATAAATTATCAGTGATGATCACGAGTTTTACTGTCGTTCGATCTCAGGATGCGGGCGGACAAGGCATTGGGTTCTTACTGGGCAGTCTTGGTGTGTCTGTTGCCATGACATCAGAAGCATGCTACAAGGGATTACCCAGAAATTCCAACGGTGATGTCATCACATTCAAAGGTTAAATATATCAAACTCATCATTTGAGATCTGCCCTCATAAAAGATGCTCTTGTCCTGCTTAGGATGGCCTCAGATGCAGTGGTTTGTGACCGAGGGACTGAGCAAACCTCCGAAGGACTGGTTACCACCTCCCAGACCTTCAGATAATGCTGCTGCCTACATTGAGGTTTACATTTTTAATTCAAAGGCCGATGGGTCATATGATTCGTATGAATAGATTAATTCGACGATACGATCATTAACCCGTTGAAGATGACCATGTTGATAGGTTATCTGAGTCGTAGCAATAAATTAATCATTTTGATAACACTATCATTCAAGATGACCTTATTCTCTGACAGTATGCAACGATGAAGGATGGCAGCGTTATGGGAGTCACCCACAGCAGATCTAGCATGCTCAGTCACTGTAGGTCTTTGACCGTGGCCTGTAACTACACCGAAGGTTTTAAGTTTATTTTTGAGCAGTATTAATTAATAAGTTAATGGAGATTTAAAGTTTATATTTGAGCAATAATAATTAATATGTTATTGGAGATTTTAAATTTATATTTGAGCAGTAATAATTAATATGTTAATGGTGATTTGAAGTTTATATTTGAGTAATAATAATTAATATGTTAATGGAGATTTGAAGTTTATATTTGAGCAATAATAATTAATAAGTTAATGGAAACACTCTGATGAAACGACTTTCCGACTGAACGAATTGAAGAACGTTTACTGTTGATGACAGGAGAGGTGATGGTTTGTGTGTTGGACTTCAAGAGAGAAGTTGGTCTCTGGCATGCTGTCCTTACAGTGAGTTGCAGTCCTTTCCATTGGCCGTTGTTATTGTTGTTTGATGGATGGATCGTTTGTCAGAGAAAAATTACATGCGATTCAACGATGCTTAGTGACTTTAAACTTACTCATTTGCAACTATTCTTTCATGTAAACCAGAAAATAAATATTCAAGAACTACAGTTCCATATTGCCATTGTTGGCTGAAACAAATGCTGCTGATTTAATTTTTTACACAGTAATGATAATAATAACAATGTAAAATTTATATTGTTGATAAACTACAAGCATGTATAAATGCTAATGGTCTATTGTGAACGTTATTTCAGAGCATTTTCAATGGGATGCATGTTGTGTTTGTTCCTTACTCCATTATGAAGGTGGATCCAGCCTCGTGGATGAAGATGATCACCAAATTCAAGGGTTGGTGAATATTTGCACGACCACGATGTTTAAGATTTCTTGCAACACGAACATTGTGCAATGTTTCTCTAGCAACCGTTGCCGTGGTGAAATCAAGAGACCTTCACTGGGGTTTGTTGGCTCAGAAGGACCACAAGGACATCAACCTTTCCAGTCTCAGGATGCTCCTCGTTGCCGACGGAGCCAATCCATGTACGAGTCATCGTTATCATAATTTGTGCATAACCAATCAGATTCACTGTTGATAATGTAATCAGTTATCTGCATTCAATAAGTACCACATATTTAATTAAAGAGATTGAATAATTTGAATTTTGGCCATTAGAATTAAGTAATTAGAATTAAGCAGCATTATAATATAAATGCAAAAAAAAAATTAAAATTCTTAAAAATAAATTCCAGGGTCTCTGACGTCTTGTGATTCGTTCCTGAATGTGTTCCAGAACAAAGGACTTAAACCCGAGGTCATCTGCCCTTGTGCCTGCAGCAGTGAAGCTTCCACGATCTCCATACGCAGGTCGTAGACAATGTTGATGTTCGTTGAACGGAGGTTTACGTCATTACATCGTAGGTCGTTCAAAGGTGGCATCAATTAGAACAGTGGCAGATTTATAAACTTTATAAGAAAAAAAATAATCTATTTTAATTTAACTTAAAAAACACTTAATTAATTTACCACTTTAGTTCTTCTGCGAGACTCCTTTCTATTGTTAGTTTGATTGCAGGCCTGGCAAGACTGGAGCAAACACCTCTGGAAGGGGAGTTCTTTCCATGCACGGTTTGAGTCACGGAGTGGTGAGGGTGGACAGCGAAAACAGTTTGACCTCGTTGACCTTACAAGACTGTGGTCAAGTCCTACCTGGAGGCAGTTTATCATTATTATTATTATTAAATATTATTATTATTGTTTTTATCAATATTTTGTAAGCTAGAATTAACTACATTGTTGATGACATATGAAATATTAAACATGGAAATTCTTTTTCTGGTTATTGAGATTTCAACCTTTATTTTCTGTAATGCTACTTCACGCTTCTACCACATCGGCTTTATATCAATGATGATGATGATGAGGACCAACTTTTTTTACCTTCAGGATTAAGTTAAAAACTGGTCATACGAAAGGATTAGATTCTTTAATCATATTAATATCCTCAACTAATAAAACATGATCCTTGTTATTGTTAAGTTTAATCAATCCTTCAACAATCAGGTTCCATGGTTGTCGTTAAATTGGACGAACAGCCGATGTTGTGCAAGACGGACGAGGTCGGCGAGTTGTGTCTGAGTGCCTCATATTGTGGCACTGGTTACTGGGGACTTCAGGGACTCTCCAACAACATCTTCAAGGTTGTCGAGGCAGCAATACATCTTTGGTCAAAATATTTTATATTTTAAATTTAACAACCGTTCAAAATTATTATCACAAAAGCTCAAATATCAAATAGAGTCTTCCTATCATTGATTCGTGATTATCTTTAATTATTCAATTGAGATTTAGATAAATTGAGGAGAAATGAATAAAATTGCTGCAAATCATTATCAGGTCAGCCCGACCATGGGGGATGGAAAATTTCTCGGAGAGAGCCTTTACGTCAGGACCGGTCTTCTGGGATTCCTCGGACCAGTAAGAGATACCCATTAGTTACAACAATCGATGCAATTAAAATGATCTCAGTGGTTTAATGCTGCTCGTTGGAACTCAGGGAGGACTGATCTTCGTGTGCGGGAGTCGCGAGGGGCTGATGGAAGTCGGAGGTCGACGCCACAACACGGACGACGTCATAGCGACCGTGCTTGCCGTCGAACCGCAGAAGTTCATATACAGAGGCCGCATTGCTGTATTTTCAATCAGGGTCCTCAAAGACGAGAGGATCATCATCATCGCTGAACAGAGGCCAGACTGTGCCGAAGAAGAGGTTGCTTTTGATGATGATGATGATGATTATTATTATTATTATTATTGTTGTTTTTATAATATTAATGGTTATGGTGATGATTCTGATCCATGGTTGATACACCTGTCAGAGCTTTCAATGGATGAGCAGGGTGCTGCAAGCAGTGGAGAGCATTCACCAGGTAGGGGTGTATTGTCTCGCCCTTGTTCCCCCAAATAACCTGCCCAAGGTTGGTGCTTCTGCTCTTGATTGTCATCAGTTATTTTTAGTTTATAGTGGACATTGCAATGTGCTGGTATTTCAAATCAATGTTTACTCATTGACTGTTTGTTGCATTCATAAGGTTAATAATAGTGATGATGATGATGATGATTATTGATTGTCAGAATCATTAGTTGCCTAATTGTTATTGTCATTAACCAGTCTTTTTTGTTTATCTTAATACAAATGTAACAATATACAGTGGAACCCAATTATCTCGATTTCGGTTAACTCGCCAACCCTATCAAGTGGATGTTTTTGAAGTGGAACTTCCAAAATCCCTCTTTGTCTTATCATTTTCTCATCTGTTATGTCGATTTTTTTATGTCGCTGAACCCTAATGTCTCGAGCACAAAAGAAGACTGAATTTGTCACTTTACATCAGTTATCTCGATCCCCCTGACTAATTGCCGACTTTGAAGCCGAACCACCAAATTCCCACTTTTGTCGTAGTATTTTCTCATCAGCTGTGTTGATTCATTTATGTCGCCAAACCCAATTCACTCTTACTGATTTTGTCTGAGGGGTAACACGTTATTTTCACTTTATTTGTTTTGTCCTAAAAAAAAATCTAGAGGTGTTAAGAGTAAACAGGACAATCAGTCAATAGAGAAAAAGTATGAAATTATGCTGCGGCTAGAACAAGGAACAAAACTGACAGACAGGCAGGTCATCAGCACGGCATTCCAGCAAACACCATTTCAGGATGGAAAAAGAAAGCCAAACGTGATAAAGCGAATGTATGAGCAGTCTGTTTTTGATCCATTTTTAGATAAAATATTAGAGTGACAAATGAGCACAAAGATGTTGACGATGCAGTGCCTCAATGGTTCACAAAATTGCGAGCAACAAACCTTCCCATCAATGGGGAATTTTGTGGGTGATCTTTATGCTTGCAATGTAGGAAAAAATAATTATAAAGGTTTGTATTGAGAATCAGCTGTCGTTCTTACTGCATATTGGTAAATTGCTGCTGTTAGTTGATTTACACATGCCTTTTGTTGTTAGCAAACATGCGAGTACAAATTGCTGTTATCAATGACCAAATGTCAATTGTTGTTGTGCAAAAATCAGAAAAAACACGTGTACGCACATTCTCATTTATTGAGCACATTATGTGAAAAAAAGCACACAAAGGAATTCCAACCACATGTTAATATACGGCAACCATCTTGATTTTCGGTTATCTCCACGCGTTTTGGTAAACCCCTAGGTCAGCCACATGACCGGATTTGACTGTTCCTTGAACTGATGAATGGACATAAGCTCCTTTAAGTGGTGCTCTTTTGATTTATCATTAGGTTTCTATGGAAACGTTTATCCACCTTTTATTATTATTATTATTATTATTATTATTATTGTTGTTGTTGTTGTTGTTGTCATTGTTATTGTTATATTACCATTGTTTCTCCAGACTCCATTGGGTGGGATCCACCTAACTGAAACAAAGAAAAGGTTTTTGGAGGGTTGTCTCCATCCGGCCAATGTCCTTTTGTGCCCGCACACCTGCGTCACCAACCTCCCCAAACCCAGAGAGCACCACCCAGGTGAGCGCATCCTTATTGCTTCAAGAGCACCTTCGTTTTTCATCAGTTGATGTGTTTTCAACGGAGATGAATTCGTGGCTTGGCATTCGTGTCACTCGAGAGTGGAGCATGTTAAGTCGTTCGAGAGACGAAGCACGCAGAATGCATTCTCGAAGGGAACGAATCGTGGTTTTTAGATTCGGTTGTATTGAGTTGCAACGGATTCTTATCTAGTAGTGGCTGTAAAAGATTTCAACCTGCACTGTTTATCCCATTAATTGTTTGTGCAATGACATTTAATTAATCCATGTGATGCTCATTCATTTCACAGGACAGAGAGGTGTGGCCCCATTTTGGTTGATTTGTTTCATATTTGTTGTCCTTAGATTTCTTTCGTATGGTTTCATTCTTTCACGCTTCCATACATCTTAATAATTGGCTTTGCATGATCGTCATAACGTTAATCATTACACTGGTCATTATGTAATTTATTACATCCTTCATTACTATGTTCATTACATTAATTGTTAAATTTAATGTCCATCAGATATTTCATCAGTTTATGTGGGATTTTGTTTGCTGCGGTTGGTCCAAAATTCTAATGATAAATAGTTGAATGTTGCTCTATTTGCACCACCATGTTAGCTTAGTGTAAAGTTTTATGTTTGTCATAAATTTGTTTACTGATAAACATTAAATTTAGATATTTTTGGGCTTATATTAAGGCAATGTGAGATAGAACCCAGGTTAATGTTGCTAATGCTTCTAACAACAAGGTTCTACTTCCACAGATTTGGTATAGGCCTTTATTAAGTTATAGGTGACATTGTTGATTTGATGTGCTTTGCATGACTCTGTATCTCAAACTAACAAAGTCTCCCTTTCGACCTGTTAACAGCATGTTCATCTCTTTCACTGCCATATTTTGACTGTAAGCTGTCACTAACAAATCTAAGACGACAGTCTACTAATTTTGAGACGAACTTGGAAATTCTGTTGCTTTGTCAAAATGCAGACGTCACTCCCTCTGCCGTTCACGTCGGGAACATCGTTCAGGGAGCCAGACTGGCATGGGCTCAAGGAAGGGATTTGGGGCTGATGGAGGATGTGGATGGTGATTCAGTCAAGAAGGTATCAAAGCAGAGTTTTGTTGATCTTTGTTGTTTACAATTTACAAGTTGATATCCATGTGTTTTGCAGTTGCAGTGATTAATCATTTTTTTGTTTTCAGTATCAATTCCTGAGTGAGGTTCTCAAAGGTAGAGCTCACTCAACTCCTGAGCACATTTTGTACACTGTCATCAATGCCAAGGTGATGATGATATTAAATCGACTGCAATTATGAAATTATAAGAAATATATTGTTATAACATGAGGCTATTCAAATCACAATTATTGAAGGCGATTGTTGCTTCATAAGAAATTTTAAAAAATGCATCTATTTCTCAACGATGCAGAACCAAGCATCTGCTGCGATATCGTGTCTTCAACTGCACAAAAGAGCCGAAAGAATCGGAGCACTATTGATCGACAAGGTGAAACTGAGCCCCGGAGATCACGTGGCTCTCATCTACCCACCTGGATTGGAACTTATTGCTGCTTTCTATGGTTGTCTCTACGCAGGTCGTTGATTGTTGATTGTAAACTATTTTAGGATGATGTCAAATCATCCCTCTTCTGATTGATCAATAAACAATATTTCCTAGTAATTCATATGAAGGCATTGCAAAACGCTATCGAAACAAAGGTTGACCAAATGAAATCATGCGACGCTTGTTATGCCCACTCGAGAGTAATCGGTATTCGTATTTAACTATCAGGGGCCGTACCGGTGACAATCCGACCCCCCCACCCGATGAACATCTCGACCACCCTGCCCACCGTTCGAATGATCGTCGATGTCAGCAAAGCTTCTGTTGTCCTTTCTACTGCTGCCATTATCAAGATGCTCAAATCAAAGGTAAAGTTCAAAGCTCTCAGTTATTATCTCTGAACTTCCTAAATGAAGGATTAATATTAAATCGTATATTTTTAATTCCTTTTACGAGCACTAATAATCTAGACTGATATTAAGATGTAATCTTTAGTTTCATTTCATTAATTGCATTATTAAATTAGTTTTTACTTAAAGTGCAAATAACAATCAAATGACTCGGAATTGTCGCAGGAGGCCATCTCGGTTGTCGAGTTGAAGGCATGGCCGACCCTTCTGGAAACCGACGACATCTCGAAAAGGAAATTCAGCGGACCTTTCCGCGCTCCATCCCCCGATTCCGTGTGCTATCTCGACTTCAGCGTCTCCACCACCGGCATGCTGGCTGGTGTCAAGGTTGCTGTGGCTCAGCAATTTATGCTGCTAATGAATTTGAATTTATTTTCAAATTATTTATTATTCAATAAGTGATCGAGCAGATGGCTTCTGATGCTATGCATTTGGTATCCTTTTTTAAATACTATCATAAATTTTAAAAATGCTATGATCAAGAGGACTAAGGATATAATGTCAACACATTAGTTTTCACTGATGCGATAACCTTTGGTTTTTGAATTTATTTTCTAGATGTCCCATGCTGCTACCTCATCACTGTGCAAAGCCATGAAGCTACAATCAGAACTCTACCCGTCCAGGGAGGTTGTGTTATGCCTCGATCCCTACTGCGGTCTTGGCTTTGTCCTGTGGTGCATGAGCAGGTCTGTGCATGCTCTTAATGAAGCCTTTGTTTTGTTCGCTTGCAAATTGTTCCTCGTGTGTTTGTTTCCTTATCTTTCCAATTTGAAGTCTGTTTTTAATTAATTTTTGTGTTTATATTTAGCATCTATTCAGGTCACCATTCGATACTTATTCCACCCTCTGAAGTCGAGATTAACCCCTCGCTTTGGTTAACTATCGTCAGTCAAAATAAAGGTCAGCTTTTCTAAACAAATGATGATTTCTTCTTAGTTATTATAAATTATTTATCACGGTGTCACTCATTCCTCATTCTCGACTTGCAGTTCGTGACACTTTTTGTTCTTACGGAGTGATGGAACTCTGCACGAAGGGGCTCGGAACCTCGATTGCTTTGCTTAAAAGCAAAGGGGTCAACCTGAGCTGCGTCAGAACCCTCTGCGTCGTGGCAGAAGAGCGACCTCGCATCCAGCTGACAAACTCCTTCTCGAAACTCTTCTCCGGACTCGGACTCTCCACCAGAGCCGTCAGCACCAGTTTTGGATGCCGAGTCAACGTCGGCATTTGTCTGCAGGTAACGACGATCGCAGTCATTGTGGTGTTCATTAATTGTTGAATAGCTTGTAAATAAGTATTTCGTAATTGAATAACGATGGAGAAATAGAATGATTAGGTGATATATCAATTCCTCGATTAACTGCAGGGTGCCTCGAGTCCAGACCCCACCTCCGTTTTTGTGGACTTGCGGGCCCTACGCAACGATCGGGTCACTCTCGTAGAGAGGGGAAGTCCACACAGTCTCTGCATTCTAGAATCTGGCAAGGTAAGGTATTTTTAGACTGCACATGTTATGAGCTGCCAAATGATGCTCAAAATGTTGAGTAATGTTTATGGTTTATATCGTTGAATTCCAGCTGATGCCTGGTGTAAAGGTTGTCATAGCAAACCCAGAAACTAAAGGGCAATGTGCTGATTCGCATCTTGGAGAAGTGAGTTTGTTGAAATGCTCATTCGGATGTTTCCTGAATTTCAATTCATTCAAGGGACTGTGTTAATAATTGTTAACAATCTCCACAGCAATAACTGTTAATTGTCATGGATAGCAATTGTTATTTTGATCACATCACTGTAACTCATTTAAAGAGCACCAAGTTCATGACATAAGAGGTACTTGTGACTTGTATCAGTTATGGCAAGCCCATTTATGAATATGAAGCATTATGAGCATTTCCAAAAACAACCTTCTGGGCTAATCTGCATGCTAAGTAATGCTAATTTTGCCTATTTTTAGATCTGGGTGAATAGTCCCCATACTGCTGGGGGTTACTTCATGATTCATGACGAGCAGTCACACCAGGATCACTTCGATGCCCATCTTGCCACAGGAGACATTCACACTACCTATGCCCGAACCGGATACCTCGGTTTCGTCAGGAGAACTGAGATGACCCAATCCGACGGAGGTCGTTATCTATCAACTTACCGGTTAACTAATATTCATTTTATTGACTTTTTAGCATTTATTCTACACAGAACGCCACGATGCCATATTTGTTGTTGGAGCATTAGAGGAGACGATAATGCTGAGAGGCATGAGATACCATCCTATGGATATTGAGAATAGTGTCATCAGATGCCACAGAAAGATCTGTGAATGGTTCATACTTTTGTTGTCAATGATTGCTTACTTATTGATTTTAATTGTGAATGAAAAGATTGCCTTTAAATTGAACACTTTGAAGATTTTCATTACCATTTGTAGAAGCTCATCAGAAGCTGATGCCAATGACTGACTTAGCTTTTCAATTTATATTTATATTAACGAAATATTTGTTGAGATCGGGTAGAATTTAACATTCACGATCACAATTGTCATTCGTAAGAGTTATTTAAGACGGATGCACGTTTCAGTGCCGTGTTCACGTGGACTAACCTGCTGGTTGTGGTCGTGGAGCTCGACGGAAGCGAGAAAGAAGCACTGGATTTAATCCCGCTGGTGACGAACGCCGTCATCGAGGAACATTACCTGATCGTCGGAGTGGTAGTCGTGGTCGACCCTGGTGTGGTACCCATCAACTCGAGAGGTGAGAAGCAAAGGATGCACCTGAGAGATGGATTCCTGGCCGACCAACTCGATCCCATCTATGTGGCCTACAACATGTGAACGATTAATCTTCCGATCGAGAGTACTTGTTTGTGGATGGATTCACTCGTGCATGGTTGATTGATAAAATTTCAAATCGAAAACAACGCATTCTTTATAAGGAATTAGATTTGCTTTCAACGAAATCATCTCGCAACCCAGACTCTACTATGGCAGAACGAGGAATTTTGGGCTCACTCGGATTTCTTCTGCTTGGAAATTTGTTTTCATTCAAATGATTTTCATTTTTATCAAATAAATCCAGATTGATTTTTTATGAGCACACAATCGATTTATTAGCAATTATTTTGGAAACATTTGTTAAAGATTATTTTATGAGTGGGATGCCGATCGCACGTATGAATTTGTGAATCCTACAATATGAGTCCTTTGAAAAATTTCAGCCCGAAAATATTTCATAAAAGCCATAGACTTGTTTGTATCAAGACACATTTTATTCTGCAATGGCTAACTTCCATTATTCACTTTTGTTTCATAAATCCATTGAGTCGCTGAGGGTGACTTGATTCATTGGGACGCAAAGATCAAAGAGATTGAGCTATTTCGCCATGGAGCTCTTCTTTCCATAACTGGCTACACGAGTCCTTTGCAGTAATATGTATTTTAATATGCAACTCCACTTCATGCTTCGTAATGTAGTCCAACTGTACAATTTGATACTTAATTGTTTTTCTTGTTGCTATTTATTTCACCATCATCAGACCTGCTTTGTTTCTTTGCTGCGGAAAGGGGCCTCGTCTTGACCTATCCTGTCTAATTACTAATTACCCAATTCCACTGCTTTGTTGAACCCTAACTGGAATGGTTGAAATTTGTCATTATCAGACAGCGGATTCCCAGGGCCACAGCTTGTGGGTGCTTGTTTACTCCTGTCTTAATTTCCACACACCCCAATGTTTTAGCACAAAAATTCATCCTAAAAGTTATTCAGATTTTGATTGACTGCTTTGTAAATTGAATATGGAAAATTTATGACTAAGCTAATTATTATTTACGATTTATTTTTATAATCACTTTTCGATGACCTGCTAATTTTCTGCCCATCAATTCATCTTCCCATAAGAAAGGTCTAACTGGTTTTATAGCAGAGCGAGGTGTCTTTGTCGTCGATTTGCCTGACAAGTTTGGTTCAAACGTGTTTACTGGTGATAATTGATTCTGCAGTGTGCAAGTATTTGGAATGTTCGATGGGTTCAATACAAGCCCATTGGTATTATCGATACTTATGGTCATTGTATATTGAACGCACATGTATTTAATTTGTACAACTACGGTGGGTTTTCAACGATAGTTCAGGCGTCGCACATTGTGCATACAAATCAAACCTTCGTGACGAATCACCTAACCCTGTTGTTGCGTGGTTTGCGTTTGACCGTGAGTTTGTGGCTCTTAATGTACGATTGTAACTTCACCTTCCTCCGTACGAATTAGTTCAATAACTAAAAGCTTTCCTGTGTTACCGTAATATTAAAACTCGTCTTCTCAACAAATATTTAAAATTCCTATTTGCTTTCTTATAATATTATATTATCCGCGGAGCCGAGCTTTGTGGAGGTCGTCGTAATATAGAAGGCGGGTGAATGGCTTTGGAAAACCAAGCGTTTTCTGGATGAGCCTGGGCGGTTTTTTCAGAATAATTCAGACGCCACAGCATCTGTTTGCCTCGAAGGCTGGCGGTTGTACCACGCTCGTCTGCCTATGGATGTGCGATCCTTCTAAAAGTAAATATAGCGAATCATTCTAATCAGGCATTGTTATTTTAAAAAATTGGAATTGTTTGTTTCTGATTGATTCGGTCAACAGCACTCATTACTTGCTTTGTGGCTCACATTAATGTAATTAAAACTGGTAACAATTATAATCAGTATTAAATCAAACGTCGTTAACACAAATTTTTTTACTAAACTAACGTAATTGGAGAAGCTCAGATAAATGTAGATTTTTGTTTTTTAATATGGTGATGCAGAACTAATGTAAACATATTGCTTAGTAACGTAATTTGTTTACATCTCCTCTTGCCTTTAGGACTTTCTAGCTCCTCGTCAAAACTTTTTGAACAATTTTCATCTGTTTAATATAGCATGCCTATTATTGATGAACCTTATTATTGCTCGGAACAAATTAAAATACCCCCAGAGCTACCGGATATTTTAAAGCAGTTCACAAAAGCAGCCATAAGGACACAACCTAGAGATGTTTTGGCGTGGTCTGCAGCGTAAGTTTTATACGTCAAAGTCTGTCATTTTTAGCAGTGTCGTTGATAAACCGATTTATTCTGTTTTATGTTCTCGTTTTGTATAACAAACATCACACAAACATTTGAGTCTCGAAAGAGGCTGTATACGTACTCCCTCGTGAAAATAGTAATAAAAGGGCGGACTATACAGGCACTTGATGCTCATTATTTGCCATTTAATGATTTCTAGATATTTTAATGCTATGGCTAATGGGGAGATACCACCAGTGAAAGATAGATTGGAAATGCCAACTTCAACTCTGAAAACTGATACAGGACTTACCAAAGGACTTTTGAGGGTGCTAAATAGACAGGTTTAGTGATATAATGAATGCCATTACAAACTTTGCTCAAGTATACAATACATTGAAGCTTGTTATAGATTCCAGTCATATTTAATAAATTAGTTTTCTCACAAATAATGAAAACATCAAATGTTGATTAATTTTAAATACTTGTTAAATTACATAAAGATGCTGTCGATTGACTTTAATCATCATTTAATCAGCTGGGTCCAAAGAAAGTGGTACCAGTGTCCATGGTAGAGAGCAAATGGCTGGATCTCACCATGCCTAAAGAGCTTTTTGATGATTTAATCCGAATCGGAAACTTCAGCGGAAACATTCAATGGAGTGAATTTCTTGCCCTGGCTGCCTCAAGTCTTGCCTCAGTTTGTATTCGTTAACATTTCCTAATTGCTAATGAATAAGCATGCACAGGGTTGTACAGGATTTTGTAATTGGGGTAGGGGTTTTAACCAATAGCCGGAGGTGCTCAACTCTTCATCTAATCATCTTTTTATGCTTATATAATCAAATTTATAAACAATTGGTTGCTTATAAGGGCACACATCTCTCCTGCCAAGTGGTGAGCTACTTGGGAGGTTAAATAACTCCCAGTATTTATGAATGATGAAACATTGTTGATATCATCACGAAGGACATCACTGGAGCCATGAGAATCATTTGTGAGATAGTCACGCACGATGCAGAGGGAGGCGCCTCTAAGGTTCCCATACTTCTGTTCATGTATCTGTACAAGTATCTGGCATCCATAGATGGAGAAATATCCCTTGAAGACATAAATGCCGTCGAAGAATATTTATCGCAGCTCGGGTGATCTCATTTTTCAGTCATTTTAATCTTTGGTGTTTATTTGCTGTTTAGAAAATCTTTTAACGGTAATTTTTATTAATTTATATTGCATCCTAATTGTAAGATATGATACACTTGTATAGGAATAATTTATTGTTTATATACTTAATAATTTGTTAAGCTAAAAACTGTTTTAAAGAAATTTTTAATGTTTCAACATAAAAAAATTTCAGTAAAAAGCAGGATGGCTACGTAATGCCAAGAAATTTTGAAAGCGAACAATGTCCAAAGTTGGCAGGATCAAAGAAAAGATGATTTCATAGGATAGTAATAAGATGAAACATGTTTATTACGTAGTTTAAATTTCATTAGCAATTAACACGTTGCAAATAAAAATTGAAAATGATTTTTGAATTTCTAAAGTTTAGTTCTGGATTAGTCAGAGCTTCCAACACTAACTGGTCTTGCCTCATATTCACTCATGAACTGATAAGCTGTGACTAAATATTCAGGATTCTCAGCGTCGAAGTTGGAATTGTATGACAATAGAGCAATCCTCCCATACTTCTGAGCCTATGAAATGGATATTACTGTCAATATGACGGCTTTTGTAACGATAATAAATTAATATTAGTAACGATAAAGACAACAATTAAAATCAAAAGCAACTACCAGACTGATCTTGTCTTTTATGAAATAGAGCATAGCCAGACAATGAGCTGCTTTCTTTGAGCCAGTCTTATTAAAGATATTATCCAGCATCTGCATCGCTTCCGCTTGTTCTGCAACATCTGTGTAGACGTTATTGTGTTGAGAATTTATCTACAATTCATTTAGGTTATTTGTGATTAATATGTAATTCTCGCACCGAGACAAATTGTTGAATCCTCGAGCTTGGATTTGGCATCCTCTTCGAGGTAGTGGTAAATCTTCAGTTTGACCATCTTCGTCAGGTGTGCCATCCATATATCAGTAACCTTGAAATATGTTTAATTTTGAAATATATCAGAAATCTTACCATATTTAATAAGAAATCAAACTTTTTAGACTATTTAGACGATGCCTAATTCAGTAAACGATTAGTGTTATTCGATTACGTATCCAAATTAATCGCTTAATGAGATATCCTTTGCTCATGTAATCTTTGTACAGACGATCCTTCGAGATACATGACACAATTGCGTATTATTACCACACAAACAATCAGTATCAGTAATGCTCCTGTCGCTCTAATAATAGGGATTTATTAAGACCTTAAGGCATCGGTTCTCAACCTAGAGCAGTGGCGTACCAAGGGAAAGACGGCAGGGGGGTCCGCCCGGGTGGTAAATAACAAGGGACGGCATTTTGAGGGAGTACGTAAAAATTAAAAAATTGAAAAAATGACAACCCCTTTTCTTCAGTTTTTCTTCTGTCTCCTTTGAAGGATCAGATTTCAATTTGGCATTCGGTATAACACTCGATGTACAACATGTACGAGCCAACAATGAAAATCACTTTATTAATTTCTTTAAACGTTTCGTGAAATATTAAATAGTAGTACGTCACTGATATAGAGTTAAGAATTTCGAGGTTTAGGTTTGATTAAAAGTAGGATTTTTAAAAATATTTTAAAAAATTGTCAAATTCTTGGTGTCTCAGGCGACCCCTAGCAAAAATGTCAAGCGACTCCCAGGTTGAGAACCTTAAGTTTTGCCTTAAGGGATCTTGGTCAAAACATTTTGAGGATACTTTGAGCAGGGATGTAAGCTTACAAATAAACAAGTTATGTCACTTTCGTCGTGGATTGAAAAAAAAAGCCGGGCAGCACAGCTGGGCAGATTTACTTCCAGTTGTGGGACAACCTTCACCCCGTGAAAAGTTTATTTATAAATCATCGACTCAAAATACATCAAGTCTTAAATTTAACAATTAAGCTTAGCTTTTCACTCCAAAACCTCATAGAAACAATTTAAGATTTAAGATCACACTGATTCGGCTGACAAATCGATCGACCTTCGAAAGCAGAGACTTGAAGACTCCAATTTGACCCTCCCTTTCAAAAGTTAATCCTAGCTGGTAATAACCACCGGCAACGTGGTGGCTAGATGGTCCGTACTTCTTAGAGCAATGATATATCTGAAGTTATTAGTAACATTTAAAAATGATATAATCATAATAATGAATCCAATGAATCAAACTAACATCTTTACTGGAAAACTCCTTAACTTTTGAGAGGTCATTAATGGCGAATTTAATTTTAGCACAAGTTCTGTAAAGCTGAGACAAAATTTCATCAGGGCAGTTCGGATATTTGATAGTCAACCACTGAGCCTGTGCAAAAAGCTGTCTTGCCTGGTCCAGATGACCAAGTCCTTAAAAGTCGAATATTCTTTGTAGTCACAATAAGGATGCTTGCAATAAATATAACATTTTTAATATACCTAATTTAGATTCAGTTATGAGCAAAAGCGAAGGCACGTTTTGAAGGCTATCAGAACCATGGAGTTGGTGGTTGAAATGCAATGAACGTATAGCGGCTGGTAGAGCCATTAATGGACAATTTCTAAACAGGTACTGAGATGCCATAACTTTCGTTAACTCGATTAGGTTTTTCTATAACAAAATAATAACCATCGTTTCAACGATACCCTACCATTCCTTAATGAAGTTATTGTTTAACACGCTAAATAATTAAAATACAAAAATTCGATTTTGACATTCGATGACTATAACTCTCCTACAATGGAGCAGCCTAAATATTATTATATTAATTTAATCTTGCATAATACAAGTGCCATTGTAAGTAATCGCATATTAAATTTTCACGTACCAGCAGGTTGGCTTTGAGAGTAGTCTTGAAATTTGGATCACTAGACACGTTGAATCTAAAAGAGTGGGGACTCCTGAGTGAAGGAAGCAAATAGCATATTGTGCTATGCACGCTAGCCCAATCAACTTGCTGATGCTTTTCAGAACTACAAAAAGAAAATTTAAGGTTTAAGGATCACATTTGGTACGTTTGTCCAGAGACTTTATTTTAGTTTTTTCCTAGTGGGGGTCAAACCCTCGCATAACCATGGACGTAATTTGGAGGAAAATATGTAAAACGCCCCCCCCCTCCGATTTTAAACGTCTAGTTTAGACGCAAAGAACGTCATCTCATATTTTACGAGGGTTTTCCCTCCCCTTTGGAAAACGCCGAAATTGTCCCTGCGCACAGCTTGAAGACATGTACTTTTTTATGCTGTAAGTCAAAAGTCATGGATGGGAACAAAGATATTCGGGGAAAAACGCCTTCCCTCAAATGACGTTCTTGCGCTTGTCAGTCCAGTATAAGAAAATTTTCAACATTAATCACACGAACTATTACAATTGACTCTTATAATGTGAGAATATTGTTCTTTTGCGAAATCGACAAAAAGCCATTCTCTATGAAATTTTGCCAGCAATATCGATCAGATTACTTGGTCAGGTAATTGTATTCATAAAATGCAGGGTTCACCACTCAAATTGGACTAGATGGACTATAGAGAGACACCGTTTAAAAAATACCCAACGAAACAAATGAATTCGCCCATAAAATAGAAGCAGTGAAGAATTGCATTATTTACCAATAATAAGTAACTTTGCAGTGGGGGCACATTATTGTGGCATCGCGGTTGCAAACCTCACAGATAAAGTACACTCCCCTAGGGTTCGCTAACTTATAAATCCTCACCGCCATTTTTGCCAGAAGGCAACAAAAATAATGAATACTCATTCAAACTGTTTTGAATATTTTGAATATGTATCAAAATTTGCTTAATTAATAATAATCAAACATGTGATATTAACACTGCAATTAATATGCAATTTTTATCATTATATAAACCATGAAATAAGTGTATTTTAACAAAGCAGTTGATCAATAAAGCGACAGTTTATTAATGATAATAACAATAAGCTCAGTTTAATTTAAACTTTGTTTAAATTGCATGTAAACAGAGTAATTTTTCAGTTAATTTTTGTAATCTTTGCGCATCTTGTTTTGTTTTGTTGAAAGGAACATGTTTTTGCTATTGCGCAACTAGATTTTGATTAGAAAAGCTTGTGTGACTAACAATTTTTTTAGTAGGCTTTTGATCACTTTGACGTAAGATGCGAATCTCTGATTTCCTTTTACCCGTAAACTTTATTTTTATTTAACACAAGAACAATTCTATGACGTTTAATCATTAAAGTCTTATTTTGTTATGCGTGGTAACCTAAAAATTAGTTATATGATATTTTATATATCTCACGATTTAGTGATTATTAACTTTGGAAAACTGGTAAAATTTAACACTTAAGTTTATGTATTGAAGATTTATATCATCATTCATATGTGTAATGATGATGTTATTGATTATTTATCATTATGGGAAATTGAGAAATGGTTTCAAATAAAAAAAGTAATCATATTTTTTGCGCATCTCTATATCTTAACTATAGTGCTTTTCAATTTATATCACTGACATGTATAATTGCAGAATTATATGTACTAAGCTCAGACTTTTTTAAACTGCTTAAATACATCTAAGAAAATGAAAAACTCACATTAAATTGCTTATAAAGTTTTTCAGACTTTCTAATGTTATTCTGCAAAGATGAAATGGTTATGCTACTGTTTTTTTTCTATAATGGGTTGGTTTTGTTGTAGCTTTTATTTTGCATTGAACGCTGAATTGAATGTTAATGTTGATGTTTAAAGTGGTTAAGTTGTTGGTGTTGGAGGTCAGTGGGAGAACATGTGAACATTTTAATCCGTCACAATGCTCGGGTCCAGCAAAGTGCAACCAAACGCAGGTTTGCTCAGAGGATGGTGCAGAAAAATGGCACTGCTATGCTCTCTGGACCAATGTGTCTGGCACCCCCTTGGTACTCATGAAAGGGTGCTGGCTTGACAAGGAATATTGTTACAATAAGCAGAGATGCACGGTTACTGAGGTCAATAGACACAACAATTTTTGTTGCTGTGATGAAGATATGTGCAACTCCGATTTAGACTTTGAAAACATACCAAAGGAATTTGTTGGAATCACTACCACTGGTTAGAAACTAGCCTTAATCTCCTGGAGATTATTATAATGTGCTTATTATAAAAAATAGTAATCTGTCTTTTTTCAGTGTCCAACAAAATCCATCAAGGGTCAAATTTTAACATGATAAAGAAAACTTTGCTGATTAGTTTGTGTCCACTGGTGATCCTGGCTCTGATCGTGATTGTTGCCTTCTACATATGGAGGAAGTTCATTTTCAGATCTTCAGGTTACAAAACACCATCCTTCCAAGCCATTGCAGTAGCAGACAAAGTGAACTTTTCTGGAGTTTCGAGGGTGGAATTGCTCGAGGTCGTGGCCAACGGATGCTTCGGTCCGATTTGGAAGGGAAAGTTCGACGGGAGGTTCGTCGCCGTGAAGGTGATGAACAAGAAAGGAGAGAAGATGTGGAAAGCCGAGAGAGAGTTTTACGGTCTTTTCGAAGAAGTGAAGCAGCACGACAATATTCTCAAGTTCGTCGGAGCGGAAGTTCGACAACTCGCCGATTACGAGAACTTGGAATATTGGTTGATAACCGAGTTCCACCCCAGAGGCTCCTTGAGAGACAACCTCAAAGAGAGGGTCTTCGATCTTCAGGACGTTGTCCGCATTGCGTTCACCATCGGCAAGGGACTTGCTTTTCTTCACAGTTCATCCAACAACCCCAGAAAGGTAGGTTAACGAAGCAACGTCAGAGAGACTGATAATGATTCCCGATCGATTATTGAAATCTTACAGCTCCCCGTCGCCCACAGAGATTTGAAGAGTGAAAATGTTCTCTTAAAAGAAGACATGACTGCTTGCCTTGCTGACTTTGGTCTGTCACTTGTTTTGAGGCAGAATTTAACCAATGTGCATGGACAGGTTTGACTTTCGGAAGATTTGAGATTATTTTCTTCTGCTTTTCATGCATTCACTTGTTTACGCAGGTGGGTTCGGTGAGGTACATGGCTCCTGAAGTGCTGGACGGAGCCATGGATTCAAATGTTGAAAGCTTTCTGAAGATTGATGTCTATTCGTGTTCACTCATTTTTTGGGAACTCATCTCAAGATGTTCTGCATTTGGTGAGTGAATGTGAGCTAGTTAATGACGATGCAATTATTGAATATATTAATAAGTTTTAGTCAATTCCTCTGTTCTTAAAAATGTTTATTTTAATGTTAAAAAGGAAGCACAGGAGATTATCTAAGACCATTCGAGGCAGAGGTAAGCCCCCATCCTTCCATCGAAGACATGCAGAATCTTGTGTTGCATAGGAAAATTCGTCCTCAGCTAAAGAAAGAATGGTGGGAGCACGAGGTGATTTTTATTAAACACGGAATGTGATTCCATACAAACTAATATTTATTGCTCATCACTGCTTCAGATTTTGAGAGAAGTTTGCAGAACAATTGAAGACTGCTGGGATCACGATGCCGGAGCAAGGCTGACTGCAGACGCCATTGAGCAGAGATTGTTTCAGTTACATCAAGAAACTTTTTTTCATCATCCATTTCCTTTCTCTCAAAACGTGTGATTATTAGAGCTCATTTGCTGAGTCCAGTTTGTTGCAGGTTTCTTAACGGGTACATAATTTTTTGTTTCGTTTGAATCTGGACTGTTTTTTTTTTCTGTTCGTTGTACAGGTAACATATGATCATGAGGCTGATTTATGACTATTCTTGCAATTGCAGGCAGCTATTGTTCTTCGCATACTTCGAGAAAGTGCATGAGTTGGCATTTTCTGTAATTAGCATTTTTATTTTACATCGAGTTGCTTAGAACTGCTGCATGTTACCTCAAGACTCGGATACCTCATGTTTTATACCTTTCAATGACCGTGTTATCGTCATCTATGATTGTGTTACAAATCTATCGGCAGTGCTGTTAATATTCTTTCTACCTCAGGTATGCACCATTTAGTGTACGTAGATTTATTGCCTAATAAAGTCTTATTCCAAGGTCGTGTGTCTCCTTATTATGTTGTTGGCGATGTCAATAACTCGTTCGTTGCTAGCAATTAAATCAGAGTTTACAGTACAGAGTGTTGGAGTGCTCTCAACTGTTTGAAGCAATAGCTGCCACTTTGTTTGAAATTATGGTTGAATTAACGTATGAGCTCATTTCGAGTCACCTTGCTGCGAGATTCTAGCTTGTTAGTTGACTGTAGTGGCATACTTCCAAACGAAGTAGTATTTTATTAATGTCCTCGGCAAAACTTAATGAGTTGCATACAAAAGTTCCATAAATCCTTTGTGGTGAATCTAGCTGGGTTACGCAATCAAGTGATGATAAACTATGCTTGTTAGACTTTCGGAAATATCGATTGAAATGGTATAAGATTTACCATCTGTGCCGTGTTATTTAACTTAAATTTATCCTTTCAAGGATCCAGTCATTTGTGGGAGAAATGCATAGTGCGTATAATTATGGTTTAGATGGAGATCATTTTTATTTAAATAGACACTATTTCATTTTAAGAAAAAAAAACTGATCTTGAACCCCAACTGTGTCTGATTATTTATTTTTTCATGATTACATCGACTCGTATTCCGCCTGCAGATACTTATGTACTGGCAGTAGCCCAGTCACTAACGGGGCTGAAGTTATCAGATATTCAAATTTATTTTCAATTTCGAGGTTTTAAATTATAATATTTGTAAACTACAAGTCAGATGCTTTTTTTTAAATGTTCGTTGCTGCCTCGACCACTCAATACAATAAGAAAGACATCCTTCTTGTTGACACAATAATGTTGATGACACAATAATGCATTGCAAGCACAAGTTTGCTGGTTGGTCACTACATTGTTGGCATTTTAATTTTCGTAGGCATCAACAAACTGCTTCTGACAATTGCTTCCATCACAACAAGGAGGAAAGAAATAAAATTGAACAACAAAAATTTTAAAGAATTTAGAATCATCAGTCCATCTCACTCCTCTTATACCAAAATCGGGCCCTGAAATCATCACTGCATGAAACAAAAGCAGGGGCGGTTGGTGAGTGTGCAATGCACCTCACGAGTCCATTGTGACCTGAAATTAGAAGGTGATTATAATATATAATAATAAATTAACATTTATTCTGCTGGGGAAATTAGGAGGTGCCATTAACATTTATTCTGCTGGGTCAGATCTAATTAAATTCTTAACTATACTATACAGCTTCCAACGGGCAGTTTCAATGAAAATGTAACTTGGTTATTTTTAGCCACTCACCCAGTGATAATAAACGCTGGCGATCAGCATTTCTCGAGTCCCAGCAACACAAACTTGTTGTTTTTTCGTCAGGGAACAACACTGCAAACAAAAATAATGCAGCAAGTAATTTAAAATATAATTAAATATTTATTCAATGCCTTTAACTGCTATTATCCAAATAGATATAAACTAAAACAAATTAACCAATTATTGGTATGCAGGACGTTACAAACCATAATCCTCAGAGTGGTTGAAGATGGCATTGGACCGATGTTCCTGCTTGCCTGTAACTCCGGCTCCCGTGTAAGCGATGAGGCACCTGGAAGTTGATAACTCCCACAACTTCACCAGCGAGTCTTTTCCACTCGACAAGATGTACTAGAATTGGAAAAGTGAAGAACTTTGCTTAGAGACAAGCCAACGAATACTTCACAATCTATTTTTTAAATTTTGTTACAATTTGAATTTAGCAAATTTTTTTGATTGTCTTAAATATCAGATTAGGACATGAAGGCAGGACTACTTAATCACTATACCACTGTATGTTGCTAATACATCACATTATAACTGCCATCAATGCCACATGCAGGCATGCAATCTATTGAGCTAATGACTTGTAGGCTAACAGGCATTACTTCTTAATGGTACACTCCAATGGTGCACTTCCATAATCATGAACAAAATTAACATCTTACCTTTGAATTCTTCGAGAAAACCACTGAGCACACTTCAAAGCCGTCGTGGGCACTGATGAAAGTGTTTATGCACCTGTTACTGACTCCATCCCAGATTTTTATGGTGCCATCTTTGGATGATGATGCATACATTTGTCCATTAGAACAGTAGTTCACCTGAGAATATCAATTAATTCTTGACTTTAATTAACAAAATAAATATTTATAACTTCAATCGTTAGTACATAATGACTTACTACATTTTTAAAACTTAATGATCATAGAAAAGCAGTCTTTTGACATTATTAACAATTAGAACGTGATAGGAACTGACAGCAGTTATTGGTCCCGTGTGTTGGTCTCTCGGATAACTGGAAACGTAGCACTGGTTCGTTCGCACGTCGTACAGCCTCACTGTGAAAACAATTTATCACTTTATATAAATAATAAAAAAATATTAATTTTTAATAACAATAATAACCATCATAGTATTATATATATACACAATATTCTCAAATATATTGTTCTCAAATTTAATCGTACGTTAGCTCACTTAAAACTGAAGTGCAAACATGCATTCAGGGAATCATAACAAATAGCTTGTAAATAATTAAACATGTAAAAGCAAATAAATAAATTATTTTATTACAAGTTAATAAACTGAATCTCACAGGTAGGTTGTTGAGTACCCACAAGAATGAAATCGCCGAGCGGATGGAAGTTCACACATCTCACTTCTGCTGCTTCCTGACAACCAAGAGAAATTAGGATGTCATGTTCTTTATTTGTGATTACATTATCATCCTTGTACGTGATTATTATTATTAGCACATCCAAGTCAAACAAGCAATAATATTGTCAAAACAATCATTCACTTTATCATTTAGGATGTCATGTTCTTTATTTATGATTACATTATCATTATTATTATATGTGATTATTATTTGCACATCCAAGTCAAACAAGCAATAATATTGTCAAAACAATCATTTACTTTATCATTGTTATCAATAAAATTCAAATTCCATTAATAGTCAGTGCTTCAAACATGACCAGTTTCATTTAAGTTATTTATTGTTTGCTATATAATGATGATGATGATGATGTTGATGATGCTTTAAAATACCTGGATGCATCTGAATGCCTTCTTGACGGATGGTTTCGAGTACTCGAAGAACTTGATGGTGTAATCTTTGCTGCCAGAAACAAGAATTTGTTGGCTTGGATGGAAGTCAACAGACGTCACCTCCTATGAATATTAAGCAACCATGGTGATTATAAGAAATAGAATATCAATAAACTGATTATAATATTGTGATAGCATGCAAAACATTCAGCAGCATGAATGATATCATGAAATAACAAGGGCATTATTATTAATGTTGTTGTTATTATTATTATTTTGATTAAATATCAAGTACACCAACAGCAGTGTGGTCATACAGAGTCCTAATGACAGGATGGTTCTCCATCTGCTGCTGAGGAGTTTCCTGCATGAGCATGTCTGCTGGCATGGAGCTCTTCATCAACATCCTCTCTACATCCAGAATCTGAATAAATTATGACAATGAGCAACTGGGAATTAGAGCAATTGTTGCGTGAATAATTGATCGGCTTACTTTAATGGACGCATCCTCCGAACCAGTGGCAATCAATTGACCTGCGAGGAAACAAAATTAAATCAAATTAAAAACAGATTTCATGGATTTATTAAACAAAGTACACCTGACAGGAAATGCATTTCAACATTCAAAAATAACTTAATAGCCCAACATTCAGTAAATGAACCATAATTAACCAATTAATAATTAAATATTTTAGAACTGAAAAATAACCATTATGGTGGAACTTTGCAGTCCTGCATGCTCCCTTGTGCGCGGTTACGTAACAAGTGCTGTATTGCGCTGCCTCGGGCGAAGTGATGGGTACTAGTGAAAGTAAACACGTTGTATTACAAATTGCTTCAAATAGCAAAGAGATATTTATGTTAATGTAATGTTTAATGGATTAATGTGATAAATAACAAAAAACATCAACAAATTAATAAATTATAGCAAGGAAATCCAACCGTTGGTCTCAAATTCAAGATCCATTCCAGGAACAGTTGATTCCTCCTTATTCTGCTCACCATTCTCAGCTGAAAAAAAATAAATTTTTAAATCAAACGAGGCCCTGAAAGTCCATTCATAATTGGTTAATATATATTATTATTATAATTATTATAATATATTCCTCACTTTCTTCTGCTTTCAATCCAAGAGATACAACTTTGAACAGTCTGTCTGAGGGTGGGCAAGCTGGATGAGCCTTCGTGGCATTGGCAAGCTGCACGGCCAGGGACTGATACCCATCATAAAACAACTGGCTGAGAAGCATTTCAACTCAAGTTCATTACTGCAATGTGTCTTAACAGTTGTGAATATTTGCTCACCTGATCATCAGCCGATAAACCTGCTCTCTTTCTCTGAGACCCATATAGCTTTAGTAAAATGTTCTACAAATAATAGTTATGCTAATGATAAATCAGATATGAGTTAAACAGTTAGAGCAGCTTAATCAAATGTGTATTCACAATTATCCATAGCTACACATGTAAGAATGGCCGACAAATAATAAGCAAAATCCTCATTGCGGCTGTCAACCAGCAATTGTAAATTAAAAACATGAAAGTATAAACTATAAATCGTTATGCTTTAACACTCAAATTCTATTGTTCTACAGGCATGGAGTCACACCAATGTCAAAGAGCCAGGAGTCACACAA
This sequence comes from Whitmania pigra, assembly GCA_021613335.1. Taxonomy (NCBI): domain Eukaryota; kingdom Metazoa; phylum Annelida; class Clitellata; order Hirudinida; family Haemopidae; genus Whitmania; species Whitmania pigra. Next base: position 2,893,763 of record JAJTWR010000260.1, read on the forward strand.
AACTAAATGACACATGGCAAGCCTTTTAGTGTAAGCAATTCAAAATGGTAATACTGAGCTAGCAGGGCAACCATTAATCACTACATGTCCATTAGTTCAAACTAATTAGCAAATAATGAAAAGACTCAACATATATTAAGATAAATTTGGAATAATGGTCACTTAAGTTATGAAACGAGCGTGCTTGGTAAGAATTAAAATTCGTCTTACCTTTATTATCTGTATTTTTACGTTAAGACTGCAATAATTGCATATTTTAAACAACAAGAAAAAACAACTATCGTCCAACGATTCAAAATGTTTCAATGTTTGTTAAACAACAAAGAAATTAAACATTTGCTTACGAAATTTGTAATAATAGAAACTTTTAAATGCAATAAAAACGCATTCAAAAATTATTTTTAAAATGTATAATTTTCTAATATAGTATTCTTACTACAGATAATTAATATAGATAAATAGTTCGATAAAGCAAATGTTCACAGTATGGATAGATGAATAATGGATATTAAAAAATATTGTAAAATTGATTTTTATAGAAATTTAAAGAAAAACTCAAAGGACAGTGCCATAACTACGACACAATCTTTTATTAAATAATAGTTAAATCCTTTACTGGACTAACATTTGCATAGCGTTCTCTCAAGCCTAATTCCTCATCTGGTCTGACATCTGGTTAACGTACTCTCAGTACGTTAAAGTCACTTTTAAAAATGGAGCCTTCTAAATCAACTTTCTTTTTCACTACAAATTCTTTTTATTTCAAAATGTCAATAAAACCGAAATGCTTCGATTATTTACCCTTTAATAGGACTTTTAATAAATGTAACATAAAAACAAGCGAGTGCTTGTAATTCTAAAATAAATTTATCAATTAAAGTGCTGGATTACGTAGTTGTTCACCTGAGCAAGACTAAAAACATCCAGACATGTCACAACCTAAGCACGAGTCATTTAATATCTTTATTTCTCCCACTAGAAATACATTATGAGCGTTAGCTATGAATAAACCTAAAATTACTCAGTCATCAAGTCACACTGAAGTGTCACACAATGCAACGAATTTTTATTGAATTAGACGTTTCCAGGTAAAACTATATCTGCAAAAGGCTATCAAACCAACCAAAATGTTGCAATAAAAAACAGTGGTCCAAGTTTATAATTGTGACTAAAAATTCAAAATAAATTTGAAAAAAAAAAATTAAAAAGGAATTTCTTGAAAATGCAGAGTGAATGGAATTAAAGTCTGGCTCCATTGTGTCTTTTGGAAGCAAGGAAGCGAAAGCCAAGAGGCTTGGGTTTGTGAGTCTTGAAACCCAACCAGGACTCAAGTTTAGACATGATGGTCTGTAAGAATTTAATGATAAAATGGAGTTTAAACTATTATCTCTATTCATCACCAATTTAAACAGTCAATGTATGCAGCATTATAAAAAAAATTATTATTTAATATACATATATAAATACTTATTCTTTGTGAATATGAAAGCTAGGATCATTCGGATCACCTCTCTCGCTTCCTTCAAAACTGATGGATCATCTTCTGAATCCGGGTGCATGTCAGCACAGTGAGCAGTGCCTGGTATGACAATAGCATTCTCTGTGCTCGATACATTCTTCAGAACACTCAAGGCATGCCAAGGATCGATGAGACCTGCAATCACAAATAATTACAAACAAATAATACATTTATTTATATTACTAATAAATCTAATTGAAAAAATTTATTATTATAATTGGCAATCTTAGGAACCTAATGCATCTCATAAACGACTCAAACTAGTAAATTAAAATAACTATTAAATAATAAATAGATAAACTATTTATAGCTATACTTGGAATGGAGTTATTAACCATTCACAAATAAGATGTTGGATCCTTGAGGTTCATTTGATCCATAGAATGAGTTTGTGAATTCAACGTTGTTGTACACATCAAAGGGGTTGATTCTATAAACCGAACGACATATTTCGAGATTCGGTGCCAGTGAAAGATACTTGGAGAAGATGCACTCAGTATTATCCTCACAGGCTTGATCTTGTTGAAACAAATTAAATATAATTAGCACAATTCATGTTAAATTATTCATTAAACATTATTTTATCAGTTTTTTTATCATTAAAAGAGTTGCCAAATTTTAAATTATCAAAAGAAATGGAAGCATTCATCTGAATAGACTCGATTAATATGTTCCCCCATCGATTTCATAAGAACACAGGTGTGCAAATCGGCATATTAAAGAAACTGCTGACTTTGATTGGAAAATTGTTTAGTTAATTGCTAAACAATTTCAGAAAATTGGTTTCTTCACAGAAACAATAAGAATGTGGTAAAGCCTAAGAGTAAACTCACAGTAGCCAAACTGAGCACAAGTCTGGTAGACCCACTGCCTCTCGATTCCATTGTGAACAGGTTTTACGACAGTTTCGTTCTTCAGCGATTTAATGTAGTTGGACCAAGAGTTGTCAGTACATGATTCACCAATTAAATCCAAGAATGTCTGAAAGAAAAAATATAGTAACAAAATAAATCATTAATTTAAAAAATATTTTTGTATCTATATATATCTAAACTCTCAATTGCTCAGACCAGTGTCTTTACTTCTAAACATTACTCAACAGTGTTATAAATAAATCCTCCTAACCCTGTAGAGGGTGACAAGATTCTGATAATCATCTCCTTTTGAGGTCATGATCTCACATATTTTCTTAACATTGAAGGCGGCCCTTCCTGGAATGTTGTTGTACTGAACGGTGCCCATGAAAAGGTCGGCAGTACCGGAGGCAAAGACGTACATGTCGAAGATGTTCGATTTCAAAGGCGAACAGAACTTGAAATCTTCACCCAATTTTGCAAACTCTTCTCCATTCATCATTTTATCGACCTTTGTGAAGGCTGTTCTTATGTTGTCGACACACTGAATATAAGCATTTAAATAATAAGTTAGCTATGTAACTCAATTTTTCATTTATTTTAGTAAAAGTAAATTTAGAATTTGTGCTATTTAATGAAATATTAAATAACAATTGGAATATGCAACTGAAGAATTAACAGTAATAGAATAAATTCAAAAAGATACTAAACATACACATATGTAACAACCTGTTTAGAACCTCCAACAATTTCTGTGCCCAAACTGGTGGTCACAACATTGTTGTAATCCTGGAAGTCCACCAAGGCTTGGACAGGTGATGAGGATGAAATGGCACCGACAACAAGGTGGGGGTACTTGAAATAATAAATTAATCACGTTTTATTGCCCACACTTGGGAAATGTAAATTCACATTTAATTCAATTTCAGTAATTTTCCCAGAACAACAACATGATAAACATATTTTATAAATTGTATATTCTACAAAAGAGCATTTGATCTCCTGTGAATCATGATACCTGCAAGCAAGCAATTGGTGTCTTGAAAAACTAATCGCATGCAGCATATCATCCAATAAACTCAATTCTTTCGATCAACATTTTTACACAAATTTAAATATAATAACTTGTCCATACAAATGCAACCACTGATAATGGCAGAAGGCAACAGAAAATCGTATAATAAAAATTACAAAAAGTTTGCATAGAAATTGACATGGATAAAAACATGCCTTGAGTCTGAACCAAGCTGATAGGGAACCAGGATATGATCCCCCAAAGCAAATCCATTTGTTGTTCTTTCCCAAATTATATGTTTCTGACATCACTTGGTGGAAATGGGCCAAATCAGCAAGTCTGAAATAAATGATATCATAAACAATGTAATAAAGTTATACGATTAATGTTAAAGTTGAAGTAAAAAAAGATCATTTACGCTTGCTGGCTTGACAAATATTTTAGGTTCTCAAGTTTAAGACCATCATCATTCATGCTTTGTCCATAAAATCGATGTTCAACAGCAAATATCAAGGCACCAAACTTTTTTGCTGCTTTAACATGAAATCCTGAAAGCAAAATTGCCATTTGGAATACAATGCTTCATTTGATTTTTTGTATAAATTGTTAATTTAAAAATATTAAACTCTGAATGTACATTTAGTTAACAATACCTTTTAGTACTCTGCCCATGCTAACTGGGGACTCGCCGCCGATAAAAAGAAATACAGGCCCATCAGATTTGTTGAAATATTCATCATTTACAAAGTATCTTTGCTTATAAACAGCCTTGAATTTAATCATTATTACAAAGTAAGGTATTTGTTGCACTTTTTTTTAAAAATAAAAGTAATCACTTTGTCCATTGGATTAAAGTGGTCCAATTGCTGTTCAAGATATTGTTCAGAGCCAGCATGAAAATCACCTTCATATTGTAGCTCTGAATCCTTGGTTAATAATTCCCGAAGTTTCCAAAATTTAGATCCTGAATCAAACACACACAAATGTAACGCTTGGTCAAGTTTTATAAGCTACCGCAGTTAAGATCCCTTACCAAACCCCTCTGAAGAATGGATATATAAAAAAGAGACAACAATCAACAAGCACCAGCACTTGATCATTGTAAGTCAAAAACAGTACCAAGCTCTCTCAATAACGACTTAAACTCTGCTTGACTCCAATTCAATTTAAATCACATGAGCTGTTAAACTCACATGACCGATCTTTGGGTGATTGCAATAAATTTTAAGAGTTGCATTAAAACTGAAATTATATAAAACATTCGTAAAGTAATAAAAGAAAACTATAAAAACTCGAAACAAGCTGATAACTTCCAAAATTACATACGCAAAGAAACGCAAGAGACTACATTGTCAGACAAAGCTTAAAAGTAAAGTATGATTATATTAAACATAAATAAAATATTCAATGCTAACAGGTAAGTATTACTTAAAACATTTTAATAAATTTTTAATGGATACAATATCGGACTTAATTAATTAAACGCACAGAAATGATCATTCATACATAGAAAGGGGAAGATTGGAATAAGGGGAAAAGCAGGGACGTCATTTCAGCTTTTTCCAAGAGGGCCAAACCCTCGCACAACTTGAGAAGGCTTTTTTGCGTCTAGTCTAAAATCAGGGTGAGGGCCGTTTCTCTCCTGCCCCCAAATTATGTCCTTATGCAAAAAAAAAAGATTTTTTGAAACCGACAAACAATTGGGTAATTTTTGGTTAATGTTGAGCTGACTTTTGCATTGAAATAAATAAAATACAGTCCAGTGTGATAGGATGATCAATAACTGTTGAAGTGACTGTCCAAGAAACAAGTCGATGTAAATTATTGGAACTTTTGGGGCTAATGCCAGAGACTTCATTCAAGGTTGTATCAGAAGGAGGTTTAAATTAGCCCTTCGAAAAAAAAATTTCCTTCAATTTTGTGTGCCTTACTTTCATAATTTCATAAACTGACATCTCAGACTAAGTAGGGTAACCTCTCTTCAAATAACAATTTCACGGTTTAAGTTGAACTCTTTTGAATTGATAGACCGAGGCGATGATAATCACTGAGGTTTAGAGGGGGTCAAAGTCCATTTATTTAGTGAAACCTATTATACGATTTTTTAGAGAATTATTGTACAAATTTGTCAAGATGATGAACTTATTTTGAATTACTTAAGTAATTTCAGGTTATTCTAATGCTGTTATTTTATATTGTTTAGATTATGCTAACTTGCCAAATAAAATATGTATAGATATTCGTGAAAAAGACGATAAGTGTTAAGGAAATCCAACAAAAAATAAATAGTAATAGTAATAGCGCTTAGAGTTCAGGTCAAGAATAAATTTATTATTGAATTTCAGAAATGTCTGCTGAGTCATTGTAACTTATACAATTTGTAATTTTATTAGAGATATACATTTAAAAATTATAAAAATATGCTACAATTGTTATTGTTAATTTTATCAAATTGAGGCTAAAATCATATGATCATAGCAGATATTTTTCTTTACCGGAACTAGCCAACACTCATTAAAAATTAGGAATTAGGTTGAGCTGTGGCGTTGTTTCCTCGTATCTAGGGTTTCGTGTCTTTATTTTGGTATTTATTTAGATTCAAAGATGTACATAGCCGAATACCGAATCGTGTTGCCGATGACGGTGGAAGAATACCAAGTGGCACAGTTATATTCCGTAGCACAAGCGAGTAAAAACGAAACAGGAGGAGGAGATGGTATTGAGGTGCTGAAGAACGAACCTTTTACCCCTTCTGAAGGTGTACAGCCAAGGACTCCTCTTTGTAATGGGCGCTTTACTACCGGTCAATTTACCCACAAAGTTTATCATTTGGCGCAGAAGGTTCCATCCTACATACGTTGGATTGCCCCCAAAGGAGCGTTGGTTGTTAGAGAAGAAGCTTGGAACGCCTATCCTTACTGCAGGACTGTTGTTACCAACGACTACATGAATGAAAACTTCTTCATAAAGATTGAGTCCGTTCATTTGCCTGACAGAGGAGACACTGAGAACGCTCATGGATTGGACAAAGAGACTTTGCAGATGAGGCAAATAATAAACATTGATATTGCCAATGATCCTGTAGATTCCAGGGACTACAAACCTGACATGGATCCAAGAACGTTCCAGTCAAAAAAGACAGGAAGAGGTCCTTTGGTTGGGCCAAACTGGCACAAAACTTGTCAGCCAGTGATGTGTTGCTACAAGCTCGTGACCATAAAATTCAAGTGGTTGGGGCTTCAATCAAAAGTTGAAAACATGATTCTCAAAGGAGAGCGTCGAATCTTTCTCAACTTCCACAGGGAGGTCTTTTGCTGGATGGACAACTGGCACGGCATGACGATGAGTGAAATCCGAGCCCTCGAAGATCGCACCAAGCACGAACTCGACGAACGAAGAGAAAAGGCTCCGTTTTGTGGCACCAAAGAAGATGACTGAAGATCCAGCCGGATAAATTCATCAGATTACGTTTAATATTGGGTTTGAATGCATTTGCCATGATGTTCTCTGAAAGTTTATGGATTTCTTTACTTGGTGCAAAATCACCACATTTGGCATGGAGTGAGGTTCCATCCCTACAAATGTAAAATAATCTTTAATTGTATGAAACGCTTTTGTTCGCTAGGGTGATTTTCTTGTGAAATTAAAACGGAAATGTTTTCAAATTTGGTTCCTCACTCCTGTCTCCACATCACTGTAACGTCTTCATCTTCTTCATCAGCATAGTGTTTGTTCTTTTCTTGGCAACGATCATGTACAAAAGTTGATGATTGGTGGTCTGACGTGTTTTTTTTATCGACCACCAATGTTTTTGAGTTTACGACTGGTTAGCATGCACATATTATCACTTCATTCGGGTGTTACAGCAGTCAACTTTATGGACGACTGGCTGTAGGCACTTGTGGTTAGCAAAGGAATCGTTGTAGTTTAGCTTAGTTCCTTCATCTCACAAGCAGTTATTCTCTCATCCTTGATTAGTTTCGAAATCAATTGAATATGGGGTTGTTGGCTTATAAATTACTGTATAGCTCAGGATGTTCTTCTTAAAGATAATCTAATATTGCAATGAATCTTTTATCCCTGAGGGAATAATTTTTATGTTGGTTGTCAGAAATTATTAAAATTTATGTCCTTTATCACTTAATATTAATTGCTAATTTGGATGCTTGGAACCTCTAAATTGCCACCAAATATTGTTTTGTGTGGGACTTATTTCTCTATTGTGCTAGTAAATTTTGGGCTTCAGTTGAAATGAAAAAAGATTGTGTGGTTTTTAGTTAATTGAAAATTTTCTCATCAAATTTGGATTTGAAAGTATTATAGAATTCAGATGATCACTGCTGTGTTCTGATCACGTTCGTGGCCGAAGACGCGAGTGCTGTATTTCTTGCGTCTAAATACCACATGATAAACTTTCTGGGTGCAACGTTGTCTGCCAATTGGAGGGTAAAGCTTTCCTCTTTGTCGAAAATGATGGTGGTCGTGTGATGGACTTTGAATGATTCATTAATGTCAGGAACCTCTGCTTCTGAAAAGTGCTGAACTTGTGGACCAAAAGGCGGCACGTAGATTATGGGAGGTGTGGGACATAGCTACCAATTTATGCGCGACGTATGTGCGCTTGCTTTGAACCTAGCGTGCTGGGAGGATAACTGAGTTCGTTGATCTGTTAGGTAACAAGGTAGTATTTCGACAATTCTGTTTGGATTCTGTTACAGATTTTCAATGAACTTCGGTCTAGTTGAAGCTTAACGTTCGTTTATAATTTAATCAACATTGTAAAGTAATCAGCAATCTGCTTAGTGGGAGTGATGCATACTTAATTTTCATAAACCTGGAGAAGCTTTTTGAGACTCAACGAAAGTTTTTTTAATTGTTTTAGGTGAAGATAATTCTTTTGAGTTTTGAATTTGCTTAATAAATGACAAAATCTCAAATGCAGAAAAATGAATCGAGGGGAAATAATTAGCCCTCGGTCTTTCTTGCATTCTTCTTTCCGATATTTAACTATGCTGATGTCTTAGGCTAGGAAAATAGTACAAATGTTCTTTAAAAACCACGTAAGACAATCATAAAAGAAGTGCTATAACCCTTGCATAACTTGAGGAGGTGACTTTTTTTAGCTTCTAGAAAATTCGGGGGCAGACCCTTGCACGACATGAGAAAATGATCTTTATTTGTGTCAATTCTAAAGTCCGCCTCACCCCAAATGACGTCCAAGTGAGGTGTACATTTCTTTTAGGGCGAATTAATTATGTTTTAATAGTTGTTTAGCTTCTTAAACTTTAAACAAGCACTCGCTTAAGAAATAGTATCTGAACGCAAGCTTTCCGGGAATAGCGGCACGTCTTAACAGACGGCATCACCTCAATCAAGACTAGGAGAAGTCTTGAAAGCAACAATAGAAATTTTATAGTCTGCTCTTTGCCGGATGCGTCGTTAAACAGGATTTCGTAACTGGGGATGCTAACCAAGTGTCGGGGTGCACCTCCATCATAGGCAGGCACGCCGAGATGGGGGGGTCACTGCCAGGAGGCCCACATCTATAAGGGGACCCGGCCGGCCCGATCATGTCAATTTTTGCACGTCTCATCGTTTACCGTAGGCGATAGAATTTAATGTCCTAATAGCCCCACAGATTTAGATTATACAGGTATACTGTCGCATGACGTAGGGTGTATAAACTCTGTATTCTGCTGTGAGCCTCTAGGGTATGGTGGTGTAGGACGCCCACACCATTTTAGGCAAAAACCGACCCATTACAGATCCTTTGATTTGTGTTGTTCCCTAGCAGGAAAGGTTTGATTTACCACCATTTGTATTGTCTGTGGAGTTATAAACACTAGATTACTTCTAAAGTTGATTTTTTGTCTAAATGATGTAAATATCTTACATATTTAATTTGTCAAACTATCAGGATATTGAAACAGCATATTCGTTGCTACAATAAATAAAAACAGATATGTTATTGTGTCATTTAATAATGGCGTCATAACTAGGAAAAACGCAAGATAATACTGAAACGTCCACTTCGAGTCAATCATTTTATAACGCCTTCTTGCAATTTATATAATCGCATTGGACGTCATTTCTGTACCACATGTTAGGTTACAAACTGACGTTCATGAAATTTTCTCATAATAACTGATGCAGTCGAAAAGTCGGCGCGTGTTGTTTATTGTTGCGTTTCTACACGACAGGGCTGTGCCCGTAGAAGTTGATGCATCACTTACTCTAGAAGGGAAATTGGTTGGAATTCCATGGATACAGTCGGCCTCTTAGAAATTCAGTCGATATGCTGTTGATATTAACGCCGATCTGTTGAATGAGCTGGAGCATCTGAAAACTATACACGTTGCAAACCTCGGGCAGAAAAGTCTGTCGCCATTTGACTTGCTAAACCGTCTACCCACTTTGAAAATCGAAACAGAAAAGCCCGCAAAGTTTTGTTGTAGCCATCTCTCTTGCATGTCGTAAAAGTCGGTTCCACATAATTACATCGTTATTAAGAACTTGTATAGCTTAATTTCCATCGAAACACCAGTTTGTTTAGTGCACACAAATCTGTACACGTAAACGTAACCGATTCTTTGAACGCAGATAGATATCGTAGCATGTGGCTGGTTATCTTTGTCTAAGGCGGCCATTTTCTTATTGCGGCTATTTTCAGTGGCAAGATGCCCCAAAGAAGCGAAAATATTGTGAGAGCTACAGGGTTGGTGCTCCTTTTGAAGTCTTGCTCTTTCATACTGACGTCAGGTGGATGTCCAGAGGGCAGGTTTTCAGCTGACTAATGGAACTGCGGATTGAGGTGTCCATGTTCTTACAAGAGAAACAGAGTGACCTTGGAAATATATTTTGTCTGCCAGAATTCAGCCTATCACTGGCATATTTGGCTGACATTTTCACCCATTTAAATGAGCTTAACACTAAGATTCAGGGTCCTAACATGACTGTTATTGATGCTGGTGAGAAACTAAGTTCATTCCTGGAGAAGTTGGCCCTTTGGATCAGAAGCGTGGAGAATAACAACTTTGCCAATTTTCCAAGATTAGAAGAATCTCTGAAACTCAGACTGGATGCAGCTGGCACCATACCAGCTTCTCTTAAAGGCGACATTTTGGCTCACCTAGGAACTCTGATGGCATCATTTCATGACTACTTTATTATGAAAGAGTTGCAGCCCCATGATGCCTGGGTCAGGAATCCATTTTTGGTCGATTTGGAAAGTGTGGATGATCAGGACTTGGCCAAAGATGATCTCATTGATCTGAAGCACAAAGAGTTGCTAAAGAGGGAGTTTCAGGTCAAGAGTTTGGCTGACTATTGGTGCGCCATGATGATACCATACCCAGTTCTAGCCAAAAGAGCCATGACAGCCATCATTCCTTTTGTGACTACCTACCTCTGTGAAGCTGGATTTTCAACCCTGTTGACAATCAAAACAAAATCGCGAAACAAACTTGATGCAAAGGATGACATGAGAGTGGCCCTGTCAAAATCAAAGCCCAGATTCCATTTACTTGTGAACAAGAAGCAGGAGCAATCTTCACATTAAAAATTTGCTTTCAAAATACATTGTGTGGTTCTTTTTTAACAGTAAATTCTTGTTCCTCTGAGTATTTCTTAAAAAATTTTGATAGGGGGCCGTGGACCACATTTTGTCCTCTAGGGGGGCCGTGGGCACGAAATAGTTTGGAACCCCTGTTTTAGACGATAAATCTTCAAACCACTAATTTCGAATTAAATTTGGAACCAGTTATTGGTTAATGTATTCAACTCACAAAATTATCTTAAGTACATTGACGGGGCTATTTTGTCTTGGGCTATTTTGACGGGGCTGTTTTGTCGGGGCTGGTTTGTTACCGGACTATAATGACGGGGCTGTTTTGTCGAGGCTGTTTTGTCCTGGGCTATTTTGACTCGGGGCTATTTTGACGCGGGGCTATTTTGTCGCCGGGCTGTTATGACGGGACACCTAAATAATGTTGTAAATGTGGTAAAGCAATGATTTTTGGTAGATTTGTTTATCAAATTATATTCAGACTATTAAATCATTTAAAAGTGAATGTTTTATGATTTACTATTTTAGACGAATGCGGCTCAGAATTTCAAAAATTTTTGAAAAATACCATTTTTTGAAATTAAATATTATGAAAACTAAATATATTTAATTAATAAAAATATATCAATTTATTCATACCACTATTGTCTCAATATATGCTAACTAATGTTGCCATAGCGACGGCAGTGACACGGGCTATTTGATACATCGGTATTGTACGCCATAAAAACATTCAAAACCCCTAGAAAAGACTAAAAATTAAAAATAGATCTGCTAATTACGTGAATAATAAGCAAACAAAATAATTATTTTAATATCAATCAGAAGGACAGGAAACCAGAAATTTTCGTTCCAACGCTAATTTTTGTGATCCCTTACAAGTGGAGCATTGTTTACATTACATGGTCAAATCGAGGTCAACAGGAGGGTAGCAGCCAATCAGGAGAGATGTTTACAAATCTTCAGTCTCAGAAGTTCCAATGACGTTCCTCATAGACATTAAGAATATTCAAAATTCAAAATCTCGACCAATCAAATTCGACCGAAGGAGGTCAGTTTCGTTGTTGTCCTTTCGATCGATAACACAAGCCATCTTCTGGTGGAAAATTTACGCATTAAAACCCGCAAATCCCTACGTCAGGGATGTTAAAAATAACAACAGCACAAATTAATATAATAAAAATAAATATACTAATAAAATAGTAATAATATGTAATTAATTTCTTTGTGTACTAGAAAAGCGGTTGATACTCCAGAAAAAGCAGAAAAATTCAAGTTGTCACAACAACAAGACTAGGAAAGAAATTATAAAATGCAATTTCAGTCGCCATCATTATCATCATCACCACCACAGTCATCGTCGTCATCCTCTTCATCATAAATATCAACATCAAAAACCTTCTTTCAAGAAACTCCTCAAGTTTGGATTAGGATTAATAATTAGGTCAAACATGGCTGCCAAGTACAAAAAATGATGCAACAAAGGATGGCCAGTCTTTTGATTGGTAGGAAATCAAATTAGTGCCAGCCTATGACGTGCCAGGGAGAAGGGTGCAGAGCAACAATGTCAGCCAGAGATGTTGAGAGACATCACAGTGGGAGTTGAAGAGGTGAAATGACTATCATCATTACCGAGGTTGCTATGACGATAACAAAATTACCATACATGAAATTGGGCCCCATTATTATTATTATTAATGCCAGTGTTACATTCCGATTGCTATGGAAACCAGAGTATGAATGCAACCACGTTGAAATTTGTTGTTGTTAATGTCCAGCATGCACGCCATGAACAGTTTAAATTATAAACATTGAAATACAATTACACCAATATAATTCTTATTTTCATCACCACCAACATCATTACCGTCATCATAACCATCACCACCCACATCATCATCATCGTCATCAGCGACATTTACAACAACAATGTATACAACTGTGGTTGTAGCTGTTGACAACAGTCCCTAAACTAAGACCCAAAAGGTTAGGAAAGGTGGAATATGAACTACAAATACGAGACGTACGTAGACGCAGCTTCGTTTGAGCTCCTCTAATGATACTCGACAATTCATATAATAATTACAAATCTTAAGTCCATCGTCCGCTGTCAATCACTTGGTACTCGTTCAATCCATCAATCCGCCAATCCGTCAATCAATCAATCAATCAATCAATCAATCATTTGCCATTTGATTTTGATTCCTCCAAAATCGCAAGTAAGCAGAGAGCCTCGAGGCTGCCTGAAAAGTTGAAGGAGTCAAACCGAACGGAAAGTGAAAGCGAACGATGGAAGGATGGATAGAGAGAAGATGGAAGGAGGAATGAAGGTCAGTCTCCCCTCAGAACATGATTTGTTTGTCCTTGGTCTTGTCTATGACGTAGGAAGTGAATCTCATGAGGAACTTCGGGTCTTCCCTGGTGCAAACCCTTCGAATGGCTGAGGAGGGCACCCATCCACCTGGGTTCACTGTAGGTGAATTGAAACCATTTACTTCATTGAACGAATGAATAAATGAATGAATTAATTAATAAATGAATGAATTAGGTGAATGATATGTCCAGACTAATCAATAGGCCCACGAATATGGTTATAACCAATTATAAATCTAAATCTAGGAAATTCACGAGAGAGCTAACCCGTGGCAGAATACTGTATTCGGCAGGTTAGAGAATCTCTCGTGATTGGCTGGCCATTGGGAGGGGGCGTGACTACGGTTTGACAGATCATGGCCACGTTGAACTGGAGCCTGATGATGTTTGGCGTGTTCAAGGGTGCTTGAACGTGTTCAGTTGAGTGGCTGGCCACTATCCAGTAGTCCGGTCCCTCGCCATCGTCCTCCGAGGGGCAGTGCCTGATCGTCGACCAGAAGACAGAGTCCCTCTGGCAGGCTGGCCAAACTCTCTTCAGGAGCTGTTAAAAGGGTGTAAACGATCGTCACCACCATAGTGATCATCATAATCATCACCATCATCAATATCATCATCATCATCATCATCATCACCTGGTGAGTGATGTGGGTGTCCGTGGACAGCCATTCAATGACTTGCGTTGTTTCCAGTGTGGATTCCCACTCCAGTCTGACCGAAGGTTCCCAGAAGTAGTGGCACGACTCGTGTGCCGTTATGCCCTGTGGTGGTGCAAAGGTGAAGATCAATTGAAGTCATCATAAATTATTATTAATGTTGTTAATTAATTGATTGATTAATCGATTGATTACTCACTCACCTCAGCCAATACATGCTAATTAAATTAATATTATATATTAATTAACACGAATATTAATCCACTCACCTCGACACTGTGAACTGCCTTGAGGGGGTAGACCATAGCCCCCTTCTTGTAAATCTTCATCTCGCCCTCACTGGCCACTAGGGTCCAAGTGTCTGCCACGTCGCTGGCGGACATGTCGGCGTTTTTGATGTGATCGTCGACTATTTTGTCGATCTGGTTAAGTAATTATAATTACATAATTATACTTGGTATAATTAATTATTTTAGTATAATCAGTAATTATGAACAAATTAAGCCAGCGTGTGATTGGTTGGATTTTAATCATCATTGTGACTCATCGTGGAAGTTACAATGTTAACTATTTTAATTAGTTATCAGGTGACTTTACAATGAGTCAGTTCACCCATTTCTCAAAAGACAGATTCATGGATCATGAAAATTCAACAGGCATTCATGAGTAGGCAGCTAGTTAAAAGAGTTTAATTAGTATTAACACCTGGCCAACACCTGATCATGTTGTTAACATAATTTATGCGCATAGACAACCAACCTCCCCGTAGAGTGGATGTTCAGAATCGAGACATGTTTTCGGGACTTTCGAGGCGCGTCTCACAGCCTCGGCAATTTGGAGCTTCTGAACGATTAATTATTCATTAGGATGAATATTCATTACCAAGTAAATATTATTTAAACTGATAAATCATAGATTAGGTAATAATTAAATCAACAATCCTGAATCTAATTGAGATTCTTATGTGCCCAGTCGCACATGCAATCCATTCACCAACTATCCCAGAACACTCATGAATGTTAATGAATGAGTAATAAAGAAATATTCTATGTGTACGTGAGTCTTGAAATTATGGAATAACTGCTAAATAACTGCATTCATTAATGGATTTGAATAATAATATTTCAAATTGTGTAGGAAGTTGAACCAAAGCAGAAAATTACGCTGCCAATACTTAAGAAAGTTCCATCTCTAAACATGTTTTGTTCCTCGGCCCTGGCTAAAATGTGACCCCTGTCGATAACTAAATGGCTTAGTTATTTCTCTAGATTATAACATTATTTAAAAGTAATTGATTATTTAATTATTTAGCATATTATTATAATAAATTATCGTAGAATCGGCTTTAAAATTGTGTAATATTGAACCAAAATTTAGTGAGCTGTCAGATAATTAGAGAGTTTTCTAATAGATTCAGTTCTGGCTGTAATTGAAACTTTGTTAGCTTATAAGACAACTGGATTATTGAAAATTCTCACAGTTGTCGTAATGTAATTGCAGAAGCTATTGTCATCACATAAATTCTGACCAAATGAGAAGTAAACGACTTGATCCCTGTTTATGATTTTGGTCTTCGTTTCGTCAAGGAAATTTCTCGGGTTCCTTCCAGACTGTCGGATCCATGTGGCAGCTGTAGAGGTTAGGAAAAACCTGACAAATTTGACAACGTTTTAACATCGTTTCTCTTGTCATAATTAAGTCACAAATCTGTTACCCGTACGCTTAATAATAAACGAAACTTTGAAGGTAAAATTATAAATTTTACATAGTGAGACTTAACATTTAATAACGTCAAACGTTAGACATACCACAGTGTTTGCAAGTATAAACATGCCATTTAGAAACGTATCTTTAAACGTAGAATGAGGTAAAGCCATCGGAGCCAGCGTTTTGAACCTCATCAGTTCCAACAATGTGGCTTCAAGCAATGGAAGATTTGGTTTGTCTTCCAGAGAAGAGGGCCTTTTCAAGCCAACAACTCGATCCATTTCGTCCCTTATTTGCTTTTGGACATCCTGGTGATTGGACATTAATATAATAAACCATTTAAGGGTTGTGGGTGTGGTTTCTGTTCCCGCAGCGAAAAGGTCCAGCACAGCGTTTAACAAATGATCAGCATTCTCTATTTTCAATTTTTCTTATACATCAGTGTCTAGTTCTTTTTTGAGAATTTTGTAAAAGGAATTTTCTTCTTTCACATCGACAGTTTTCTCCAACACATTGTTTATGTAACTGTCCTATTGCTCATAAAGTTTCAAATGATATTTAACAGCTTTGCTGAAAACCGGAAGGAATCTTAAAATGGGAAAAAAGTTGACCATTTCGACCTTTTCGAGGTTTTTGACTATCAAATCAATGATATTGAGACCTTCACGAAATTCAGGTCCATCAACGTTCCATCTCTTGCCGAAAATGATGCTACAGATGACATTCGAGACGCTGGCTGTGGTTTCATAGCTCGGGTCAAAAGCTTGTCCATCCTTAAGGCTGAACCTCCTGAGCATATCCTCTACCTCAAATTTTATTCGGGATTCCATGATGCCCTGACCGAAGCCAAATTGCTTGAGGATGTTCAGAGACAATCTTTGTAACTTTTTGAAGTCGTCATCATAAGTATTAAATAGGATTCCTGTAGAAATAGTTAGTATTGTTAATTGATCATGCTTTCAATAATACTAATTGTTCCTTTACAAAGATGAGCTATTACTCATAATAACTGATATATTAACGTGCAGTGCGTTACGATGAAGTCGGTTAGATCGGGTTTTCATAGACAGGGACAACCGCCTGATCAACGATTAATAATTCCAAGACATTTTAATTATAATTTTAGTAAACTATTGACAATTGAAGTCAAATTCGAAAAGCCTACCCTTTGATGGAGTATTATATATTGAATTTATATGCTTTCACTTTTTGTTTTTTCTGCATATATAACGGCTTGTTTGTTTGTTTCAATAAACTCATAAACCAAAAAAAATAATAATAAAAATAAATTAAAAAACTAAGAATTATGTTTATAACTTATTTTTATAACGTTTTAATTAAACTTTTATTGAATTATTGAAAACTGAAGTCACTTTGGAATTCCATAGCCTTCAAAAAATAAAAATTACATTAGCATCAAATTTTGTAAATTATTGAATCAAGTTCTTTAATGAAGTTGTTCAAGTTCCCATTGGAAAAGCTGAGTTTTTTCTGGAGTATTGCATATGACAAAATAAAGTTTTTCTCTCGTTGCATCATCAATTTCCTCTCCCTTACACATCCTGATTAAATCGTTAATCATATTTTCATGGTACTTCGGTACAAACAAAAAGGGACATTTTTTAATCATGGTCTCGAACCACCATTGTAATGGTACATTATTTCGGTGTGTTGAATTAATGAACCTCTCCCTTAGAAAACCTTCAAGAATAGGTATACCTTTTACATAAAAGTCGCCCCCTACTTCATCGGTATTTCTTTCATTTTCCAAATATATTTCCTTCCACCTGACACAAGCTTTATACATCACCGACAGCACATATAAAACCTTTAGCAAATCATCATAAATGAAATGCTTCTCGAAAGTATAATCAATTTCATCTTCGCAAATCGTCGAGTCCTTGTTGGTATCACATATTTGCCGATCATTTGTAGGTGGACAATTTGCATCATTCGATATATATGGTTCGATATCATTGCAATGCCTTCTGTCGATGAGTTTCATAACATCGCAGAAATCCTTTCCATAAAATAAATGCAAACACCTGACACAATACAAATATAAGATATGGTCAGACAAAATTTCAGATCCTTTATAATTACAATTTGATATTTCTGATTGGAGAATATCAAAAGCACGCTGCATTTTTTCCTCTTCATTTTGGGCGGATGAAAAGTAGTGGTAAAAATGATCAAATAAATAAGAGATTTCAATATATGGACAACCCTGAATGTACAAAGTACCGACATCTTTTTGTAGCATATTTTTAAATGATTTCTTCGCTTCCAAATATGGTTCCCACTTTTCAATTCTCTCCAATATGCATGTGTTCATTCGACGTAACCAGGATGCAAATCTTTTCGCCTGTGGGTGTTTTGGTTCAGGAATGTTTTTTAAATCTGATAACCTTATAATTGTCATAAGTCTTCTTCCCTCAAGGTCCCATATCTTCAATTTCCGCATTTTATCAAGAGCAAGTTTAAGAAATTTAACAGCTCGACCCATATAAGATATTGATAGCACAGAATAACTTAAACTATGGAAAAATCTAGCATCTAATGAATGGTCAATCAACTGTAAGCACACTGTATCTGCAATGTGACAGCATCTACTATAATTCACCTTATCATATATTCTTACAAATAAATGTGCGCTTCTCTTGACAAGATATTCCACTGCTTCTTTCGAAAATGTACTCGACATGACTTTCAAATGTACGTCCTCGTTAGGATACAATATGTCGTCAACTTCAAAGAGTATAGAGTCGGATACTTCAGGCAAGATAGAACTCAAAACTGTTGAGGTTTTCTTAAACTTATCAAAGCATTCTTCTAATAACCTAAAATTTTTTTTTATTTTGTAAATTTCTTGGAAGGATTGAATTACCCACTTCACTTGATCCTTCTCTTTTTCTGGAATTCTTAAACTTTCAATGTTGGTGTTGTCATCGTCAGTGTCCAAATCAGTATCCATGTCAAATTAAATCGACTTATTTCAAACTTGTTTAATATGCAATAGTGCAGTGTCTTTATTTTGTATTCCCTGAATTAATTTATTATTGTAAATTTCAGACTGGACTATGAATTTGCTTCAAGAAAAAACTATAAATATGATATTCCGTGCAATATAATTTTAATATTTAATTTTTAATTAATAAAAATTCATTATAATATTGAATCTATAAATACCAAATTAAGGGTCCTTAATCTGTTTCTCTCAGCGATTTCATTTGTTAAAATAATGCATTATTTCTTATCCAAGAGACCTGGACATGCAAGGAATTCAAGAAGCCTTATATCAGGGGTTCCCAACCTTTTCGTGCCCACGGCCCCCCCTAGAGGACAAAATGTGGTCCACGGCCCCCCTATCAAAATTTTTTAAGAAAAACACAGAGGAACAAAAATTTTCTGTTAAAAAAGAACCTCACAATGTATTTTGAAAGCGAATTTTTAATGTGAAGATTGTTCCTGCTTCTTGTTCACAAGTAGATGGAATCTGGGCTTTGATTTTGACCGGGCCATTCTCATGTCATCCTTTACATCTAGTTTGTTTCGCGATTTTGTTTTTATTGTCAACAGGGTTGAAAATCCAGCTTTACAGAGGTAGGTTGTCACAAAAGGAATGATGGCTATCATGGCTCTTTTGGCTAGAACTGGGTATGGTACTGAGCAACATCAGTAGTCTCATCCAACTGCAGGCTGAATGAGTAAGGACTAGCCTTCATCTCTGAGATCACCTGTTGAAGGATATCAAGAGATATGTCATGGATTCTTGACTGGATGACATGGAGAGGGGGATCTTGTCAATCTCCTTTCTCTTCTTCTCTCCACACACCAACTTGACCATCTCCAGTGCACATGGCTTGATTAAGGTCTCTCCAATTATGTGGGGCTTCTTGTCTTTTGCTATGAGGTAGGCCACCATGTAAGAGGCCTCCAGAAAAGGTTTCTGGGTCTGAGCAAATCCAAGACTTGGCAGAGTGCCTGACAATTGGAACCGAGCCCTCTTCTGTTTCATAGCATCAAGTCCATCCTTGAGACTGTCAGGATGAAGCCTCTGGTGTTCCTTAAGCTTTGATGGCCTCATGCTTTCAGCACTGAGAACCTTTCCGCATATGAAGCATTGAGGTTTCTCAATACCATCACGCTCGGTGACACATATAAACCCAAACTCGGTGTAGCTCTCACAATATTTTCGCTTCTTTGGGGGCATCTTGCCACTGAAAATAACTGCAATAAGAAAATGGCCGTCGCAGACGCAAACGTGTTATGTACACACATAAACATATAAACAAAAAAGTTAAGTTATGCATAAATATTTTTTAAAAATTTAGTTTAAGAATAATTTTGAAAATTTTTTATGCTGAATTTTGAAAAGTACTCCACGGCCCCCCTGGACCCCCTTCACGGCTCCCCTAGGGAGCCCTGGCTCCCAGGTTGGGAACCCCTGCCTTATATATACTTATATGCACATCCTTATATTAGCATGAGTTCCTCTTGCTATTATTATTTACTTATTTGTGAGACTGGTGTTTTGTAGAGCTACGAGCGTGAATGTTTAATTTATTGAGTTCTTTCTTGAAATAGAGACAAATCATGCGTCATCGGCATAAGACTGAAAAAGAATTTCCAGTAATGAGTTTACTTCACGTTTCTTGGTGTAAAAATTTGCCACTGTTTCGTAGTTTACAAAAAAATGTTTAAATGTGTTAAATTATTGTCGACAAATTTTGTGTTAACAATTCGCATTAAATATGAACATGCCTCATTACTTTATGTTGGGATTGTTTAATTCTTGAGATGTTACGCAATGTATTTTGTCCCAAGGGTGCCCTCGTACTTTGTTCTGTTTTATGTTTGCTTGTGGTGTTGTTGAGTTGTTGTTGTGATCATGTTTGCCAATAATTCCAATCGATTTCAACACTTTACTCCTTCTCAACTCTGACGTCACTCCTCGTTTTCTGATAAACATTAGTTTATAAACTTATAAATGATTTTTTCTTTAATTTCAATATTTAACTGTAAACAATTTCTGATAGTTTTTATACGTTTGAAGTGTTAAACCAGGCTAACACTTGACTTTTAATCGAACGTACAATCGGTATAACTCATAAACGGATTGACGACAATGAAAAGCATCAGCGCGGTAAAAACCCGGAGAATGTAAACAAACATCCTTCGTAGGGATGTACAGTCACTACAGTGAGCTCCTCCCTGGGAAGACGGAGTCAGTAGTAGATGTGATCCAGGTGATGATTGAAACGAACACATCTTCCTGATCTTGTGCGTGGGGGTTCAGGTGGGTTATTGGGAGAATTTGTGATGGATGCAGGAGCTGTCTGGTCAACAAGCGTCCCTGGCGTCGTCATCGACATCTTGGCAAGTTTGACACGATCCAGCGAAACACAACTGGTGGATCCATCGGGAAGTTCTATCTTGACAATATGTTGCTTGGTATCAAGGACTTTGTAAGGACCCTGGTATGGAGCCTCTAAAGGTTGTCGAACTCTATCCGCAACCAGACATATTGTCCAGTCTGCAAGGTAACTGACTGTGGGCGGATGGTTCGACCATGGTATATACCTTCAGAGATAGTTGTAAAGTCCAGTTGACGCATGTGCTTGTGGAGTTGCTGGATTGCTTCAAACTGTTCCTTAGTAGAAGGATTCGCTTTGTGAAAGAAGACATGTGGCATCAAGATGTCTGAGCCTGTCATGGCTGTAAACGGTGAATACCCATGTTCAGTCGGTAAAGCTCTCAATGCTAAGCAAACTATTGGAAGTGCTATCAGCCATTCTTCATTCCGAGACACAAGTGCTGTCTTGAGTGTTCTATGGAAACGCTCGATCATCCCATTGGACTGAGGATGATAAGCAGTGGTGCGTAATTGATGAAAACCAATAGAATGGGACAAAGCATTGAAGAGACTACTTTCAAACTGTCGTCCTTGATCTGTAGTGAGGCACAATGGTACTCCAAATCTACTGATCCAGTGGGTTAAAAATGCCTCAGCAACTGTGGTAGCTGTGATTGAGGCTACGGGAACACATTCAAACCAACGCATTGCTCTGTCGATGAGTGTCACAACATATTGCATCTCTGAGGTGTAATGAGAACCAAGTGTTTTTGAAGGTTTCAGAGGTCCTACTATGTCCGTGTGAACTGTTTGAAATCGATCATTGAATGGATACATGGGTTGTTCTGGGATACTCTTGTTGTGACGATTGACCTTGGCTTTCTGACAGTCTAAGCAGTTGTTGACCCATTGTTTGATGTCCCCTTTCATTTTAGGCCAATAATACCTTTTTGCAATCAAATTAGTAGATCCTCGTATACCTGGATGTGCCAGATTGTGAAGGTGCCTAAACACTGATTGTCGTTGTGCTAAGGGGACATATGGACGGGGATAAATTGAGCTGTTTTCGCAAAGAATTGTCAAGTCCGCCGAGAGTTGATGGGATGTGAGAGCATCCTTGCACTTTTGTATTTCTGGATCTTTAGTGTGTGCTTTGGCAATACTTGTTAGATCTGGGTGTTCGAGTTGTAGTGCAGTGACTGGCCTGGAAAGTGCATCTGCTACTATGTTCTCAGCTCGGGTCAAAAGCTTGTCTATCCTTAAGGCTGAACCTCCTGAGCATATCCCCCACCTCAAATTTTATTCGGGATTCCATGATGCCCTGACCGAAGCCAAATTGCTTGAGGATGTTCAGAGACAATCTTTGTAACTTTTTAAAGTCGTCATTATAAGGATGTAGTGCGATTCCTGTAGAAATGGTTAATGCTAATGTAGCAGTGTGATACTCGTGATTACTTGTTTTTATATAATGGCAATAGTAACAGCAAAACAATATCTTGCACTAAACTAGTACTGGCATACCTCTGTTATTTTCGAAAAGGGCCGTCAGATACAGCTGCGGACGGTCTGCAAAGATGATTGACTGTTTCATCAAATCACATACCTAGGAAGATTATCATCAGTAAAAATTACTTTCAAATATCGAATAACTCCAGTGTTTTATGAAGTCACATTAACTTTGGGAGTAATTTAAAATTAAAGGGCTGGGCGATGGATTATGTCACTTGGTGAGCCTCTTCCAAAAAATAGCTTTCAAAATTAAATAGTGAATAATGTATTTTTATGTAATATTTCCAGAAGCTACATGAAGTTATTGTAATATTAAAGCGATTATACTCTTCTAAAAATTTTTAATTTTTTAAATTTTTCGTACATGAAATGTAAGAAATTTTTAATGAATTTCACATTCTGATTTCCAATGTAACAATGAAATTTGCTTGTTGGCTCTAGTTTTCATGCAAATAAAAAGCTTACATTCTCCAACTACGAGTAATAAATAAGTAGGCAATTCCTTTTTAGAAGCAACAATACTTAGTATATCCATCCTGATGACAAGTAAGATAGCAACCACTTTCTGGTCACCACAGATTGACCATTGACATTTATCGTAGTTATCTCATCTCAAGAGCATTTTTAAGTTTCCATGTGTTTCTTTCATTGCTGATTGCCATTACGACTCTAGTTTCCATATTATAAAAATAACAAGAAAGATTTTGACTCGACGATGATTCGTCTTGGAAGTATCAACGAATATCCTCTATTGGATTATAATTTATGTTGACGTTTTTTTAATTATAACTTATAATGATTAGGAATCTAGAATGTAAGCGGCATCATGCATTTTAAAACCTAGTTATTTTCATAATATGGAAACTAGAGTCATTATATATTTTAAAATGTTATTTTCGTTTTTAGCACTAAAGAATTATATAATTATATTAACAGTTGTTTTCATGTCCGCCATTTTTTACCTGAAGAACAGAGTTACAGTTATATGTAAAGAGCCGCACAGTTTGATGTCTGATGTCAGCGAAAATCCTGAATACAATTCCTTCGCCATTAACTCTTGGCTTCCACAAGAATTCTTTTCAGTTGATCTTGTTGCGCCTGGTTTACAATTTGGTATACTGGCTGCTCCATCAAAATCAAACTAATGTATTTTTTTTTGAATCAATCTCGCTATCTGTTATAATTTTCGTTAGTGCTGATGTATTGGTTACGACATTAGTAGCAATACGACTAACTGGAAAAATAGAGCTTCGTTTTAGTAATTATCTAATACACACTAACAGTTTTTCAGGTACTTAAATGAATTACCTTTTGCACATATAGAAAGCAATGACGTTTCCCAATTCTTTGGCTTTCTCATGGAAAAAGACGTGTATCTTTGGCAAACCGGGCATATAGAGCAGAGAACCAACGATGGGCAGGGTAGGCAGACATGGTGGACGCTTCAATGTCTCCTTCTTCTTCCAAATTAATTTTATTCCAAAATAAGCAAGCACGAACGTCAAAACGTAAACGATGAGTGTGGTGAAAATGGCCGACATATCACATGTGTGGTGTTACGTTGTTGTGCATTGAGTTATAAAGCGCCTTAGTTCCTTCGGTGTTCTAGCTATTTATTGCTGACATCTAAAAAACAACTCGCGATACAACACTGTATAGTCTCTCTATCTAACCTAGCCTGTTCTGAAAAAACGGGTTCAAAAATTGGTTACGAATAGATTCTTATTATATCCCAACAAATCTTTGATTTTAGGTTTTGGTTTGATGTTTGGAATAATATGAAAAATTAGTGTCATTTAATTCTAAATGCTAAACTCATTTATAAAAAACTAATTTTAAAAATCAGATTTTGATTATATTTGTGATTAGAAGTGTTAATAATTTTAATTTGATAAAAACGTAGGGAGTCAATGACCGTCACTCGATTTTTGCGATTTCAACAGATTAACATTTGTCGATGACATTTTGACCAGCAATTAAAGAGAGCTGAACAAATAAAAAATCTGTTAAGAAAATTAACTAAATTTCAAATTCTATATTTATTTAGATTTGTAATCTAATCCCACTTAGTCAATGAACAGCACATCGAACTTTTCATATAACTTGCATCGTTCTTTTGACGAATCTTGCCTCGAAGGTGCTCGGAGAATTGGTGACAGTTACCTTTTCAATGACATCGATCTTGTCTTGGCCTTTAGGAGGAAAGATCTCAAACTCGTGAACAAGAGCAGAGGCAAATAGGAAGATCTCCTGGCGAGCTAATATTTCTCCAAAGCATGATCGTTTTCCTGGAGATTGATTAAAACCAGCGGCGTAGCTGGACCCCTCCCTGCTGGGATCTGGACCACTTTTTCAAATGATCCAAATCCGATGAGTTTTTTTATTGGGGGGGGGGGGGGGGGGGGGAAGTATAGTAACAATGAGTGAAAGGATGAGCCTTCTATTAAAACATTAGTATTAATAATGTCAAGCACATTTTCATTCTGAAACATTTATATGACAAATTATTTTTCAATTAAATGAATCATTCAAATATTTGATATACTTTATAAGGATTTTTCAAAAAATTTTCAAATTCTCTAAATATTTATTTGAGTTTACTTTTAGTTGCTCGTTTCCGCTGCTATTGAAAATAAATCGCATAGCAAAGTAGATATAATCAAATCTGCCTTAAGATCGTCAAACACATCAGAAAAATTAGAACAGCTTGTCATATTGTCAACTGAGAAAACTATAATGAACGCCATAAATTTATCAGTTGTTGTTGACAGTTTTGCGTCAACACCAAGAGGTCTTCCCATTTAAATACGCAATTTACCTAGATTTTCATTTATTGGTGTAATTTTTATATAATGTGATAGTAATTAAAAAAGAACATTTTTATCTGTATAATGACATATATAACCTTTTTTAAATAAAATTTGTTTAAATTCGAAACCTCATTTTGTGTTAATTTGAAAAAAGTTTTTACGGGAGTTTGTTTCTTATTTTTCTTCATTATATATATTAAAAAACACAGTTCTTCAAAAATAGCTGATATCATCATATGCTCCATCTACCTTTATACAATTTAACCACTTTCAGCATTGTAAACGCTAATATCCGTTACAATTTTAGCTATATTTAATATGCACTTGTATTATATGAGAATGGTCATATCCCCAAACAATCGGTTTAAGTTCACCCTTACGTAGTAAATTTAATGAAAAATTGGACCCCCCTGTCAAGAAAAGTCAGCTACGCCCCTGATTAAAACATAAAGCGAAACAATGATATAACTCTTAATATTGAAAATTTTCAACGTTGAAACCATGAAGAAGTAAAATTTCAAAAAGCATTTCTTAAATAAATTATTTTGATTAATTCAATTTAATTCAATATCAATGTGTAATCCTTTCCTTGCCAGCTAGACAAAAGTAAAGATAGGTTAAGATTGATAAAGTAATTATACCATTGCTTCAGTAAGAATCCTAAGAAAATAATTCACAAATAGAATCAGACACTTAGAGAATTTATCAGATACTCATCAAGTAATGTTGGTACCTTAGATCATCTAATTTCTTTTGATCTTTCCCTTAGTTCTTGTTGCAATGTGTACAATGAAGAAATTGATTTGGAGTCGCAATTTAATATAGATTATCGAAGATTAAGTACGTGATACTAAACGTTTTCATACTCTAGTTCAACACAGAACCTCTCGATTATGCATATGGGGTTGTTTATAATCTCACAATTAAACTAATTTATTGTTAATAATTTACATTTAATTTAGCTTAATACATTAAAACAACAAATTTTAGCCGGTTTGACGGATCTATTTTGTTGCAGGGCTATTTTGACGGGGTCCACATATGATAAATATTTCTCAGATCAAGGATGTAAAAATATACTGTGATAAATAATTACAGTAAAACTAATACGCATGGAATAAGTAAATTTAGCAGAAGAGACAAGAAAGAAATTATTAAAATCATAAAAATAATAAATTAATTTTAAATTATTCAAATACATGTTACTAGCATGTCTTTAGGCTATTCAGCAGTTTATTATTATGGAGTGTAAAATTTACTGTTGTTCATCTGCTTATAAATCATCACAGAAATTCTGACCAAATGAGAAGGAAACGACTTGATCCCTGTTTATGACCTTGGTCTTGAAATCTGTTGATGTCAAATTTTTCGGGTTCCTTCCAGATTGTCCATGTGGCAGCTGTAGAGGTTTGGCAAGACCTGACAGTTTTGCCAATATTTTAGATCTTTACAATAACCATAACTTAATTTAACTAGTGTTATATATACGCTTAGTAATAAAAAAAATTATAAAGAATAATTGTAAATGCAGATAGCGAGACTTTAAATAAAGTAAATATTATAACAAAATTCATATAAAAATAACCATACCACAGTGTTTGCAGGTATAAACATTCCATTGAGGTAGGTATCCTTCAACGTTGAACGCGGCAAGGCAATTGGAACCAGCGTTTTGAACCTCATCAGTTCCAACAATGTGGCTTCCAACAATGGAAGATTTGGTTTGTCTTCGAGAGAAGGGTGCTTTTTCAAGCCAACAACTTGATCCATTTCTTCTCTTATTTGCTTTTGAACATCCTGGTTGTTGGCCATTAAAACAATGAACCACTGAAGGGTTGTGGATGTTGTTTCTGTGCCAGCAAAGAAAAGATCCTTAACAACGGCAAATAAACGACCAGAAATCTCCTTTTTGAATTTCTCTGCGCCAGATTCTAATTCTTTTTTGAAGATTCTGTAAAAGGAATCTTCTTCCTTCACATTGGTAATTCCTTCCAACACATTGTTTATGTAATTGTCCCATCGTTTGCGGAGTTCCATGTGATCAGGGTTTCTTTCAGGCATACTTTCGGGGGGGCTAAGCCCCCCCGGAGCTCAGCCATCGCCCCCCCGAAAAAAAGAAATTTTTAAAAAATTGTATGCTAAAAGTGTATGCAAAAACCCATAAATCTAAGACAAAAAAGTTTAAAAAAATTCCCACCATCCGTACTGACCTAAAAACTTATTTGTTAACATGTCTTTGGACTAGGATATTTAGTATCTGGTTTGTTTTTAATCTTTCCGTTTTGTTCTGTAAACTAATAATGAGTTGAAGCGAGCTTTGAATGAATAACCAAATTTAATTGAATAATTATTCTGAATTCTCTGAACGTAATTCACGGAGCTCAAAAAAACCAATCGATCACAAAGATCTCAGACGTGATTATTACAACATTTGTTTTGGTGGGAAAAAAAGCAGACGAGAAGTTTTAAAAAGTTGCTTTTTATTTTTCATGAATTTTATATAAAAATAAATGTATAGTTTGAAATTTTTAAATTTAATTTTTCAGTTACATACTATGAAAAGAACAATCGACTCCTTTTTTAGTCCTTCAAGAGCAGTATCTAATTTTAACAAAAAAAGATGTTTAGAACTAGAAGATAAAACATTATCTGAGTCAAATGTTTCTCTTTGTGTAAATGTAGAAAATGAAAAAAAACACAAATATCCAAAGAGCATTTTGTGAATTCATTTACAAAAGTAGGACGTTATTACAATAAACAGAAATATAATTGGTTGGAATACAATGATGAAGAAGGAGGTGCATTTTGCAGATTATGCAAAAATTATATGAAAAATGATGGCAGGAGTTCTGCAAAAGACGGCAGGTGTTTTTATAATAGTTCCATTCACTTCATTCAGAAAAGCTTTAGGAAAACATGGAAAGTTAGAAAAACATGAACAATCATCAGCTCATACTGTGAGTGTGGAAGTGGAAATTTAAAAAAATCAAGCCATGAAAAACCTATCCATACTCAAATTATTCAACAGACTGAAAGTGAAAAAGAGTCAAATAGATGAAAACCCATTGAACAAAATATTGGAAGCTGATTTGGGATACTGTGAACTACAAAGGCTTTGTGAAATTCTTCTTGTAATTCCAGTAACAACTGCTTCAGTAGAAAGATCATTCAGTACAATGAACAGGATTCTAAGCAAAGCAAGAAATAGAATGCTACCAGAAACTTTGACTCATTGTATGACCATAAGCATTGAAGGTCCCGAAGTTCCAACGGAAGATTTTTTTGATAGAGTAGTAGATTTATATGCTCTCAAAAAACCTCGGCGTATAAAATTTCTTTAAACATTTCAGTTATTAAACATATTTTAAATTTTAGTTTGTATAAATGATTTTCAATATGTTTTTACCTAAAATATAATTATTGAACTGAGGTTGTGCGTGATTTGCTTTTAAACTTGTATTTGGCACGAAAAACAGCCCCCCCGAACTCATGAAATGCCCCCCCGAACAATAATGCCTGAAAGAAACCCTGCATGTGATATTTTAGAGCTCCGCGGAAGACCGGCAAAAATCTTAAGATGGGAAATAAGTTGACCATTTCGACCTTTTCAAGGTTTTTAATTTGCAAATGAATGATATTCATTCTTTCATTGAATTCGGGATCATCGACGTTCCATCTTTTGCTGAAAATGATGCTACAGATGACATTCGAGACACTAGCAGTGGTTTCATAGCTCGGGTCAAAAGCTTGTCCATTCTTGAGGCTGAACCTTCTGAGCATGTCCTCCACCTAAATTCTGATGCGGGATTCCATGATGCCCTTACCGAAGCCAAATTGCTTGAGAATGTTCAAAGGCAATCTGTGTATCTTTTTGAAATCGTCGTTGTAAAGATGTAGCGCGATTCCTATAAAAATGGTTATTAATGTGAAAAATATTTGTTAATTTTTTTATGTCATGCATTAAATTAATATTTAGCTACCTCTGTTAGTTTCGAAGAGCACCGTCAGATATAACTGTGGACGATCCGCAAAGATGAGCGACTGTTTCACCAAAGCTTCTTGAATGGCTTGCCTTCCGTTCAGCACAACAACGTACCTTGATAGGTTATCGTCGGTAAAAATTACTTATTATTAACAACTTTATTCAGCGTTTTATACGGACCTCTAAAAATTTAGGAGCTTGGCGATTTATAAAGTCAATAGCCTTGGTTAGTCACTTTCCAGAAATATTTTACTGAAGATTATATTTTAATGACAGAAAACCAGAAAATAACTTCTCGTAATGTTAGAACGATTGCAATTAAACAGCTACGTATAGCTTTAACAAATCCTTAGCTTGATGTTCATCTTTCGTCGGCGACTCCCAAATTCTAGAACCGAATTACCAAGCATTACTTGCTTAGAACGAAAATTGTTTGGACGCTTAGGTGACTGATATAGCGTTATTTATGCATAATAACTTATTAATTTCTGCATAATTAAAACTTGAAGACAATTGCAGTGCACTGGATTTATTGTCGATATTACTAACAAGTAGTTTCAATACATGACTTGGTGTTCACATAAATTCTTTTCAGTTGACCTTGATGCCCCTGATTTAACTTATTAATATATTGGCTGCTTTATCAAACGCGAACCATTGTATTTTTGTGATTTCTCATTATCTGTGATGTTTGAATCGCTTCGTTATTGCTGTTAAGGTTTTGAGACTATCTGGATAATCCCTCTCGTTGCATTTTTATAACTGTTGATTCGTCCGCAATCAGGGCAATAACAGGGGGGATATTTAATTTTTGCGAGTATGTCGCCACGAAGTCAAAAAATTAAATGTCTGTGATGCAATTTATGTCAGTGTAACTAATATTAGGATACTTTCGTAACATTGTTGTAGTTTGAAATATTTTGTTTTTGAACATGAAATAGGCGGAATCTGCTCTGGCTACATGTTTTTTTTTTTATTGCTGTTAAGTGTTGACTTTGCGCGTTTATCACAGCGAGAAACTGCGTATTCATACGATTATTCATGCGATGCATATTCACACCTTTGTTACTCGTCACTTGAAACTGTGGGTGCTCTCCCTTACTTTCTGAGTTATTTATAATCAACTGTTTTGCATATCTAGATAATTGTTATCATAAATATTTTTGAATAATTTAAAATTTAAATCAATTTTACATCTTGACTTACCAGACATCCAACGATCTCTTAACTTAAAAAAAAGTTTCAGGCAGCTTAAACAGGAAAATGTAGGAACTGAACATGAAAATTAACTGAAGTGTTTGAATTTTAAAGAAATTTTGAAAGGTACACTTTGTGAGTGATGCTTATTTTTGATCTAAACTATTTTTGGTATAGGTACATGGAAATGATTTTTAAATAATTAGTGAGAGATTTACAACTTTGGATACAAATTTGTTGTTTTTGGGAGGTATCAGAGTAAAACACTAAATTTATCTGAGCTTTATGGGGTCCATCCACAATTTCTATACCTCATCTAGGGGAAGGATCAAAATTCGATTCTAGAATCATTGATAAGAGCAAAGTAATCTTAAGTCTAACTATCTCAAGCCTGATTTCGTCTTTATCATGTCCTAACATGAATTACCTTTTGCACATGTAAAAAGCTATGTTGTTTCCAAATTCTTTGGCTTTCTCATGGAAAAAGATGTGCATCCTTGGCAAACCAGGAACGTATGGCAGAGAACCAACGATGGGCAGGGTAGACAGACAAGGCGGACGTTTCAAGGTCTCCTTCTTCTTCCAAATCAGCTTAATTCCAAAATAAGAAACCACTAATGTCAAAACATAAACGATGAATGTGGTCAAAAAGGCAGCCATTTCACATGTAGTGATACGTTGCTGTGCATTGATATATAAAGAACACTAGGTGCTTATGTTTCTAGCTATTTAATGCAGACATCTCATAAACAGCGCATGACTCAACTCTTTATAGTCTCCCCTGGCCTACAGTGAAAGACAGATTCAAAAATCGGTTATGAAACGAATCATATTACGACCCAAAAAACCTTAGATTTTTAGTTTTTGGTTTAATGTTTGTGGTGATATGAAAAAAATCTATTATTTGATTCTAAATTCTAAACTTATTTATAAAAACAAACTTTAAAAACAAGATTTCTCATTCTGATTATATTTGTGATTAGAAGTATTAGTACTCGATTATGTCGCGATCTCATTTCCAAATGAGATGCACGGGCTTTTTTTTTACTTCGCGATGTCAAGTGTCGTATATTCGTTGGCATGCCACTTTCAGCTCGAAAAAATCTAATTACCCAGTAAGTATTAATTGTAAGCAGCAAATCGCGAGCAATTCTCTAAAATCAATCGATTTTTGTACTGTTCTGGAAAAAATTTGATAGATTTTAAACCTTTTCCTAGATAGAGGTGGGTCCAAGACCAAATCGCGTTATATCAGAATTAGAGGTATAAACAACCTGGTTATAGCCAGGTTTCTCTGTGATTTTAAATTCATAAAAACATTGTAGGGACTCATTGAGCATCACTCGGTCCTTTATTTAATGTTGTTGCGATTTCCTCTGATTACCATTTGTCGACAACCTTTCAGTCAAGTATTTAATCGAGTAGAACAAATAAAAGTTTTTTTTTTAAATTAACTAGATGTCATATTCTATAATTATTTAGATTTTTAGTATATCCCATTTAGTCAGTACATAACGCATCAAACTTTTCATATAGCTTGCATCGGTCTTCTGACGAATCTTGCCTTGAAAGTGCTAGGAGAATTGGTCACAGTGACCTTTTCACTTTCATCGATCTTGTCTTGGCCTTTAGGAGGAAAGATCTCGAACTCGTGAACAAGGGCAGATCCAAATAGGAAAATCTCCTGGCGCGCCAATATTTCTCCAAGACATGATCTTTTTCCTGGACATTGATCAAAAGGGAAAATATGGTGTAATTTTTGGTATTGAAATTTTTTTTTTTTGAGCAATTTTATTAATCATCAAAATGAACAAAACAAATCAAACAAAAGAGACACCAATATACGGATTAATAAAGAACTCATGGATCAGCTTTAAGGAAACGCAAGCTTCCGCTAGTAAGCTGACCCTCAAATATCAATTAATTAAGAAAACGAATAATAAACCCATCAAATAAACAGTTAATCAAGAATACCACGAACTAAGAACAATTTGTAGGACAACTTAAATAATAAATATAATAGCATGAATGGTCCAGTCTGTGTATGATAGATGAAGGAATGGTGTTGTATAGTCTAGGTCCGTAAAATGTAATTGAAAAAAGCTTGAGGGTGGTTTTGGCAAAAGATGGACTATATTCATGGGTATGACGGAGGGAGTATGAAGGTTTAGTGTAGTTGACACTTTCAGACATAAGACCTACATATTTATCTGGAAAATTTTCAACATTGAAATCACAAAGATCATTTTAAAAAGCAATTTTTAAATAATTTTGTAATAAGATTGTAGTAATGTTTTACTATTGCTTTACTAAGAGCCCTGGATAGGTACAAATAATGGTGATCTGTCAAAATAGCTCAATGTAGCTTAGAAAAAAATTTATTTTTATGAATTGAATACATTAACCAAAACTGATTCTAAATTTATTTCGAATTTAGACATTTGAATGCTTTTATGAACGTTTTGAGCTTAATTGGTCACAAAAATTTCATTAAGTGGAAGATTTATCGTCCAAAATGTTATTGGGATTCCAGCTAATCCATCAACTTCTGTTGTCCAATTCATGTAATTTTCAGATTGGCATTTAATATAACTTAATGAATGAGAAGCATGGTCTAAACATATGAAAAGTTTAATCCAAGTACGTTTAGTACTTTATGTATAGCATGCTTTTAAATTCGGATAAATTCAAAATGTCGCAATCTTTAGTGCTATTTATCTCGAAAGGGTGGTCAAAAATTTATTTTAAATTAATTTTTTCCTATAGATCTAAGATTGCGTTACAACATATCCAAATTTAAAATAAGTGTTTTGCTCCTTAATAAAATAAACTGACCCAGAAAAACGGTGATTTTTTGAAAGTCAGACACACTGCATTGTAAATATTGGGCACCCCGCCATAACAGCCCGGCGACAAAATAGCCCCGACAAAACAGCCCCGTCAAAACGGCCCCGTCAAAACGGCCCCGTCAGTACAGCCCGGCGACAAAATAGCCCCGGTCAAAACAGCCCCGTCAAAATAGCGGTAGAAGTGGTTTTTTGTGGATTTGTACATGTCCACATGACGTGATAATAAGGTGAGGATAATTTATATTAAATACTAATGTGAAAAGTCCATGTAAAGTGAGGAAGTAGACGGAATCCCAATAATATTTTAGACCAGAGATTCCCAACCTGGGAGCCAGGGCTCCCTAGTGGAGCCGTGAAGGGGGTCCAGGGAGGCTGTGGAGTACTTTTCAAAAATCAGCATAAAAAATTTTCAAAATTATTCTTAAACCAACTTTTTAAAAAATATTTATGCATAACTTAACTTTTTTGTTTATATGTGTATGTGTGTACATAACACGTTTACGGTGTAACGGTCGTTGCAGATAAGGACACAATTATGATGAGATGAAAAACTGATGATTAGAGTTGGCTAATTTAAAGCGCCTCGCTGCGTGTTTGACCACCAAAAATTACTACTTTCATTTTGATTAACTGTAAAACAAATAAATTCAAATTGGATGACGAACAGCGTTTACCTTTGCAAACGTCGTTTCTATATTTTAATTTAGCACCACGTTGAGCCTTGAATATAACATTCATCTCGATTTACAGGTTTTATTATAGCGACAAATTTCTAAATAGTCAATTCCGGATATAGTCAAGTCCAAAACTGTGGGCTGTTGACTTGACTATAACCGAATATTTACTATAATCGAAAATAGTAAGCTACGCATGCGTTTACACGGTGCAAGAGATCAGCTTGACTGTATCCGAAACTTGACTAACCGACGTGACTATATCCGGAATTGATTGTATTTTGACAAGGGGCCCGCAATGATGTCTTGCCCCGGGGCCCTTGTTAACCCTGGATAACCATATAATGTGCGGTGCATTACGATGAGGTCGGATAGGTAGGGTTTTCACCAACATGGACACCCACCTGGTCAACGGCCCACTACTCGAGAACGTCAGAAGTTTAGGCCGAAACGTTCGATGACGGGGGCACTCTGATGATTCCGGTTAGCTCCGCGATAAGAGTTTCTAAGCTCTTCATCATAGAGCAGTCGAGTGGGAATGAGTAGGGCCGGATTAAGGGCCCCGGGCCCTGGGCTTCCCAATAATATAGGTTTTTCAAATATTGACACAAAACACATAGTATGACGCGTTTTCTACCGAGCGGTTCTTAAGAAAACTACCTATTTACATGACCTTCTGGAAATATATCTTGCAAAGAAGAGATACTACTATTAAAATTCTACAACATGCAAAACTCGGTCTAAATTTTGTCGTGGCGTTACTGACCACGAAAAAATAGCTTCAAAGCGTGACTCCTTCGACACTTATGAGAAGCAAGGCTAAGAGCTGTCTGATTCCATAGATTATGTGCAGAGGGAAACTTGACACAAACGCCGCAACGTGCTTCTTGTCTCATTAGATTATGACTGCGCAAGAAGTACAACTCAGCCCTTCTGATAAATACAGAAGAGAAAGTTTGGAGCCTTAAAAAGAGCTGCTTGGAGCATTAAAAAGACCTTTTTGAAGCCCTAAAAAAAGGCTGTTTAGAGCCTTAAAAAAGAGTTGTATGGCGTCCAATCAGCCGTTGTATGTGGTATTCGACAAAATCAGGCTAACACTTGGCTTTATTCGTACTTTAAATCAGTTTGACTAATGAATAATAAATATAATCAAGTATAACTATACAGCCATAATCGAAATTTATAACTGATATACAGGGTGATTGGAAAGTAATTCCATATTTTTAGATATTAATAATTTATTTATGAACCATAATTCTTACAAAAAAATAATAGGAGATAAAATTGCATGGAGTTTTATTTAACTTGAATTTGAATATTATTATTTTGTTAGTAATAACATAATCATCATCGACAACAACATCGACAACATCTTCATCACATCCTTGTCTTTGCGTGGTCTTAGTTTAATATCGGTAACATATTTTGTCAATTTTTTACACAATTTTCTGAATGTTCAGATGTTAGGCGACTTCGTTGTTTTCATGTGAAAGAAAATTTGCTTAAAATTTAGTCACAGGATTAAGTTGAACCAAAACCCGAAAGAAGAGCGAAAGCAATTTACTTTCTAAATTTCCGTCTTTCGGAGACTTTCTTTAAATTTTAATGTCCATGATTCTGAAGGTATGAAATTTATGAAATATTCGAGAGCGAACACATTCGAATTACCTCCGACTCCCTTTCTACTAAGAAAGTTTCTAAAACCCGACAGTAAAGGCAAGGCAGTATAATTTAATCAAAATGCTACGAACCCAGCCTCCAGCCAGAAAATGATTTTGGTGGGGGTTAATTTTTTTATTTTTCAAAATCAAAATCAAAATCAAATGATAATAATCATAATAAATAAAGATTTTATGATGTTATGTAAATCATTAAATTTTACAATTAAAATCCTGTGTCAGCAGGACAGAGTTGTCAAAGCTGCTTACGACTATGCAAATTGTAATCAAGTAGAACTGAAATTTTTTGGGGAAAAAATTAGCATGCGGGCACATAGAACCTTCTGGATGGTTTGCATCTGCATGCCACTGAAAATTGTTTGGCGTGCCATGTGTGGCTGACACCTGGATTAAGCGTTTAAATTAATATGCGTGATGACATGCTAAAGTGTCATATTTATATTTAGTATTAAGTGTTTACTCAATAAAACACCATCATTACTGTCAGCACACATTAATTCCTTTAACTTGTTCTTAAGAATACATTGCAAGTATTTACAGCTTCACTTGTTTTAGAGCACCAGTTGTGCTTGGACATCCAAAATAAGAGATAGCACACAGGTGTCACTGGGTCAACAGCTGGTGAATTCTGAATCTATAGAGGGAAAATTTCTCCCCAATGATAAATTCTGTAACTCCCAGTTTGAGGTTG
The DNA here is from genome assembly GCA_021613335.1 of Whitmania pigra. Lineage (NCBI taxonomy): Eukaryota > Metazoa > Annelida > Clitellata > Hirudinida > Haemopidae > Whitmania > Whitmania pigra. The sequence goes on from JAJTWR010000260.1 coordinate 2,930,195, forward strand.
GTTGGTGGGGGAACCTATGAAGTGGTCACCCCCCAAATCCGGGACTGGCTCTAATCGGGCCTATTGCAAATATTAAATTTCAAATATCATCATAAATAAAATGTATAGGACGTATTTAAAACAATCCTACAGTTAAAAAATATTATAGGAAGAAAGAAATTCTAAGACCCCATAATAATAGTTTATAAAGGGTTATAAAATAGGCTATAACACCAAAAAGCTAAAACTAAGAAAACTCATTATTTTCCAAGAATACTGACGTCATCTGTTGAAAAATAGACGTTATGTTGTATGTTTAATAGCAAGTAAATTGTATTTTTATACTTCTGGAAAGTTATGGTAATCTTGAGTTACGCATGCATTTATAAGTGGGAGTTTCTAATTGCGTTATATCACTTCTGTAATTTCACTGTGGCTTTGGCTAGAGACAAGTGTTTAAGTAACACCGAAATTTTTTGAACTTTTATTTATAGTAGCTGTCATCATATTTTGCAAGTTTATAACTTTCTGCTGTGTTGTATTTTCGTGCTTCAGAGGAGCTTAGTAAGCGCTAGCGCTTGCGCGGGCATTGTCGGTTAATAGTTTTAAAAGGACTTTTTTAGGTGTGCATAATTTCATTTTATTGCGCATGTTAGATAATCCTGGTCTCCCTATTTTTCTGCGATATTAGCAGGGCCTAGCCGAGACAGCTATGACAGTGTTGACTCCGGTGCACGTTATTGTTAATCGCTAAGTTTGAGGGCTGCACGCAAGAGGATTGCATCTCCTACTGCTCGATAAAGATTTGTTGATTGTAATAAAGTTCTCTTGCACAAGCGATGACTGTTGAATACGCTTAAATTTTAACCAGTAACAATTATTTCAAGACAGGTGATTTAATAAGATGTCTGAGAGGGATTACTATAAACTACTTGGAGTTTCGAGGAATGCCTCCCTCAGTGACATAAAAAAAGCGTGAGTTACATTGGTTTGGAGATAACAGTATTTACTTTTATTTACGGAGATTTATTGAAAATAAAAATCTATTTTTGCTCCTAAGGTGTTCCGTATTAGTTTACGTTACAATCAAATGATTAAACTTGAGATATAGCTAGTAATTTATCGTGTTTGGAGATGGTCATTATTGCATTTGACCTTATATTATTTCAATTGATAGAATTTGAGGACTCAACTTTCCATCTGTGAATATAAATAATTAAAGAAATGTTAACAGAATATGAAATTTAAAAGAAAATATAAGGATGAATAAAACTTTCTGTGGCTAAAGTTGTTGAGTTGCACATAGCAACTTGATGGATAACTAATTAGTTCATATAGTATGTAAAGAGCACTTTTCAAATTAATGGACATTGTAGGCAAACTTATACTACATGTTTAAGATGGGCAATCATATGTATACCTATCTCTATAGAATGCTGTTATGAGAAGGATGATATAAACATATGTTTCACAAATGCAACATAAATAGCCATTTTTTGAGGATATTTATGAAATAGATGGGTGATTATAGTTATTAATGATATCTCAAAGACAAATTTTACTCAAAATGGGTCACTTGCAAACCAAAAACATACATACATCTGAGTGTGAGCAGATTAGAAGGTATATTTTTGCAACGAAATGTTATTAAAAGACACCCAATTTTTACAATAAATTTGGAAATTTCATTTCAAATTTGTATTCTTGAATGTGGGCCATTTTTGTCATAAGTCAAACAAACATTATGATTCATGTCATTAGCGTTTGTCTTCGGAGCATAACAACAACCTCACGTCGCCGAATAACCATCGGAAATATAATTATATTGTGTCGGCCATAATAACCGGGAAGGATAATTATTGACGAGCACTTCGCCTATGATTGCTCGTTCGAGAGCAAACTTGTGGCATTGTGGGTGGCCAGTGCAGGACAGGTATGGACGCGTCTGCCATCACGCCTGACTGATTCTCATTTCCATGTTTTTGGTGTTATGATATTCTCTTGGAGGAGAAATCGTAAACCAATCCTCTAAGTTGGTTGCTGCTTACCAGTTTCATCTGACGAGCTCTTTGTAATAAGCTGTCGTTATATTTCCGATGAGTGCATTCATATTATCATTGTTTTATTGTTGCACTGAAGGGGTTAATTTCATTTTGTGGGAGCTGTTTTCATTATCAACATCAAGCAATAATTGTTGGTCTGGAATAAAAGTCATTAACATTGAGCTGTAATAAAAGTGTTTGTTCACAAAGAGTTGGCATGCAACTTGTATTTGTTTGCAAGTTCCTGCACGTTTTAGTGCAGATAACAGGGTTTGCAGTTTTTAATCTGTAGTTGAATGGATGACTGAATGCAGTTATTTATTGCAGTTACAGGAAGCAGGCTCTGAGATGGCATCCTGATAAAAACCCTGGCAACCAAGATGAAGCTGAGAAGAAATTTAAGGAGATCTCAAATGCTTATGAAATTCTTTCCGATAGTAAGAGCATACTTTTGATACTTTCTCAATGTCGAAGCTATCTGCATTAATATCGGACTCAATGAAAGGCAAATTTATGGCATATCTCCATAAACCTATGGAGTGCAAACAATTTATGGCTAATTAAGAACTTCTATAAAAATTAGGATGTGTTTGACTTATTATTTTTAAAATTTGCCAATCATTCATAAAATATGCTGCTGTTCAATGTAAACATTCAAATGATCTTTGATTAATCAAGAGAATAATACATTGCTTTCATTCCTAAATTTGATTCAATGTTTCTTCAAGAGGACACAAGCTGTTTACAACATGTTTCACTTTGCCGTTGCTCGTGTGTTTCTGTGCGTGCGTGCGTGCGAAACTGTTGGGTTGTGTCGGCAATTGTGTTGTCGATTGCAACAGATGAGTCCAACAATTGCTTTCATTTGGCCTTGGATTAAAAAAGGAAATTGAATCTGTTGCCAGGCTATTGTTGGAATTCATTCTAACAAACAGCACCAATTGCATCAATGAGATTTACGTTACTTATTTATGAAATGTTGTTGTTTACCTTGTGCATGGGTGGATGAGTAAGGCATCCTAAAGTGATTAAGCAAATCTTTCATGAAACTAGAGCCTTTAGATTTTATCAAAGGAAGTGGACTTAATGTTTACACATTTAATTTTCCTGAATTATTTAGACTCCATGTTGAACTGTTTACATGTTAATTTGAATGCTCCATTTATTATTTATGATTTAAGTCAAATGCTTTTAAAAGTTAATTAACGATGTACGTGGTTGCACAGAGCAGAAGAGAGAGATTTACGACACGTACGGGGAGGCGGGTCTGGCCAACGGACCGTCGGGACCGAGCAGAGGGCACGACGACTTCGGATTCGCTTCTTTCGGATTTGCCGACTTCAGGGACCCGTTCGAAGTCTTCAGAGATTTCTTCGGAGGTCGCGATCCGTTCTCTGATTCAGGTTGGAAGTTGCTAGATTTGTTTTCTTTTCAAACTTCACACAGCACTTCCTTTCGACTTTTGCTGCATTCTCAGAGTTCTTTGCTTCAAATTGCTTTCTTAACGTCGTCGCTTTCGGGTTGCTTTGATCAAACCTTATTGTATTGTATTATTGATCTATTAATTATTATTAATTTAATTATAATCAATTTCTTTTTTAAGGATTTGGTCAAGGCATGTCCATGTTTTTCTCTTCAAATGGGTAATGCCTTGTTCTGGTCAATTGATTATTGTTACCTATTACAATGGTTGATATATTTAATTAATGACCTTTGCACTAATGACGTCCGAACGATGCAGTACAACGTCGGACATGTTCACGGGCGGATTCGGAGGAGCGAACATGACATCTACCTCGACGTCGACCACAATCTCCAATGGAAAGAAAATTGTTACTAAAAGGTTCATCAATTTTCTTTTTTAGACAATTTGCCACTTTGTGTTCTCTCCATGCTTTGTAGCGTACAATTTAATTTTATCAGCTGAATCCATTTTGAACTTTACTCGTGCCTATTTTCTCGAGTTGATGTGGAATATGATGCATTATGTAGATTTAATGATGACTGAAATGACATTACATGCATTTAATAACTTTGAAGGGTCATCAAGGACGGAGTGGAGACCGTAACAGTCGAGGAGAATGGAGTTTTGAAGTCGAAGACAGTAAACGGACAACCGGAAGCCATCGATTTTAAATGAACACGTCGAGAATTCTGCTGTTTCTTCAAATTTTGCCTTTCTGCATCGTTCTTCAAAAGACTACGACGAGTGATTGTTTTTTTACGCGTTTTGGTGTCAAGTGCTCACCTTGAACATTTTGAACGTTCGAGTCGCCCGAAGTATTAACTTTTGCTTCTCCTCCAAAATGGGACTATATTTTCGTGCACTGCCGACCTGCTTTGAAATTCTACTTTCATGTTTCGAGCATAATTTCTCGCGGACGCGACCGGAGCGTCTCCCACTCACTCCCCGTGAATTCTGCCAGTTTGTTTGTCGCGAACATTCCATTCTTACGTGCATCGGTGGTAAAACAGACGTGAGGTCGTGAAATGGTCGTGTCACCGACGCGATCGTTATCAACACGTCGAGATCGATATCAACACTTCGAGATTGCTTCCATTCTTGTACAGATTTCGTCGCATTCGTTTGGATTTTAATTCGTTTTGATTCTTTCACTGAAGCTGGACGTGCTTTCTACTTAGAGTTGACAACAACAATAACTTAAGGTTCGTGATATTATAGTATTATTATGCTTTCGAGTTCAACAGTCGTCGTGTCGGCTCGACTCTGCATTGTGCTTGCCTGGTGACGAGAGAGAGGCACACTGAGTTCAAAAATTAAATCCCCTTTCGAAATTTTACGCGAATAAAAATAGCAAAAGAAGCGTTTACTTGGCGGTAAATTTAATTACGACTAAAATTCGTCTGAACTTCTGAAATCGGGGCTGAACCGTTAGAACGCAGTGCTTTGAGTAGACGTGCCAGCCGGGCCGAAGTGGTTTCGATTACACTTATAACAGCTTACAACACTTATTTCAGCTTCAATGTTCTCCGTGGTGTCTGTCCGGATGCATCCTGCCAAAATAACAACCGGGAACGATTTTTCGGTTTCTCCCGGTATTTTTAACCAGTCGCCTGAGATCCTGAATAAAACCTGACGATTCTGTTCACGAGCAATCAGGCGCCTCCCTTCAGAAATTACAGGCGACATATAAAGCGTATACAACCCAAACGATGGAACTCGACATATGGACGCAGAGATCAATATACACACATATCTATATATATATATCTATATGGAAATGAGACATTTATTTGTTTATTCGAAGGAAAATTCAATAGCTGGAAGTGAGACTCAGCAGTCTGAAAATAAGAAAAACAAGTGGCTAAAAATAGCATCCAGCAATAAAGAAAACAGGTTCATTGTGAACCCCAATTGGTGTACGCAGGAGTGGTTGCGGCATGGTACTCGTCGACCAGCGATTGGAGAACTTCCCTCGAAGAGTCAAACTCGTCCAAGTTCTCCTTGAACACGGCCATCTTTTTGAACTGATCCAGGAAGGCCTCTCTCTTCTTCAATTTGTCGTACTGACGCAGACATATTTCAAACAGCTGGAAAGAAAAAAGCATAGATTCAACTTTCGTTTATCAATTATTTCCAGAGTAATTTACAAAATATGTTTAACAAATTAATTACTAAAACATAAGTATCACTTCCATCAGAATGTTCCAAAAAATGTCAAGTGGTCGATCATAAAAACAAGCATGCACCATCTGGTGACAAAAACTATAAAACCCACAGAGGAGATGCTGGTGTGGTTGGCCAGCATGAGTCCGCTGACCCTGTTCGCCGACTGAATGTAAGGAGACTTCCTCGACAGTGCCACTTGGATGCTTGCAGGTCCCCAAGGAATGAACTGAGCCAACTTTCGCTCTCGAATCCTTTGCAGGCTTTTGTGAACCTTGAAATAATGTCAGCAGTTTTCATAACAATTGACATTTATGCACATCCATGCAGGTACTTTTGCAAATGTTTTTAGATGTTCGTGGTGAAAACACGACATGAAATTACGTGCTAATAAAATTTAAAGATCGACTTAAAATAACCACTTAATGTTGATAAATGAAACCACATAGGAATGAACTTGTTCGAGCATATTGCAAACATTTGCAACCATTGAGAATCCATTATCTTATCAGCAGTAAACGATGTAATCGAGTTGATGGTGAGTGAAAACAAAATTGTGCTTCGAAACCTGCAATCATCGCAACAATTTTTATCATCATCAGAATCTTCATGATGAGTGTGCTCATACTTAAAATAAGTTAAGTTAATTAGTTATTGAAGATTACAAAGTGAAACATGCCATCAGAATAACAATCTATGTCCTTGCTTTAAAATCTCAAAACCGCAATTAATGGCATTAAATCAAATGCAAGCGATATTGTTAGAAACAACAAAACCGAACGTCATCATCAAAAGGTCAACCTGAGTGGGATCGACTTCTCCTTGGATGATGTTGAGGATGGAAATGTAGCAGTGGTTGGCATGCCTGCTGACCGGTGTTGAAACCATCATGTTCTTCGGTTGAAGGAGTCTCCTCATGACGTCGAAGACGGTCGTTTTGCGGACGCTCGCAGTCTGCAAATATTCACGACGGACGATCGATAGAACGCGTTCCTCTTGCGACGAACGTCAAAACTTACGTTCGCATCTGTGGCGAGGGGGGTGTAACCCGTCATGAGGAAGTGGAGTCGAGGCGTGGGGATGAGGGACGCGATCAGCCCGATTAGGTCGTTGTTCATGTAACCGGGATACCTCAGCGTTGCAGTGCACACGGACATGACGGTCGACACCTGCAAAGCGTCGAACGTTCAAACCTCACGTCCTCCACGTGCTTATTTTTACTCACCAAGTGGTTGATCTGTGCGAAGGTCGGGTTTTCCATTTGCAGTCGATCTGCTGCGATCCTGTGGAGGGCAGTGTTGTCGAGCACGACCTGAGATCATTTCAAGTTCAGAATATGTTTTTGTAATTTTAAATAAATGGAAAGTATATTTTTGAAGTTCATTTGTTAACATCGAATACGAATTTACGCTGCAAGTCCTACAGGCAAAATTTTAGAAGAACAAGCTGTATAAGAACAGGAGAAATTATCAACGTAGTGCGTTACAAACAGGCACAAACAGATAATTATTTTAATTTTATTAGCAGGTGCAACATAAATTGAATTTATTAAACAAATAATAGAAGACAAAGTAAACTAAACTAATCTATTTGCATCATCTTTAATGCTCATTCAATTAACTAACTAACTAACCACACAATCAGCATTGAGAGCCAGCCTCTTGAGAGTCAAAAGAGAATTGTACGGTTGAACGACGACATCCGAAATTTCATCCTGGTTTGGAAAAACCGAGTATGTTTGAATAAGTTTCTTCGGGAATCTGCCAAATCACAATTTACAGATATTTTTAGATCATAAATATAAACAACATCGTGCTATCTTTCGTGGAATTGCGAGGTGCAAATGCATTTCATGTTCGTCGTAACCTGTCGTTGAGTCTCTCGAGGATGTAGGAACCCATTCCTGAACCTGTTCCTCCTGCAATCGAGTGGCAAACCACGAAACCCTCCAAACTGTCGCTTCCGTCTGCCTCTCTGTCGATGATGTCGAACACTTCCTCGTGGTGTTGTTCACCCTGCATTTTAACAGGAGTGAGAGTATTTATTAAAAATAATAATCAATTAATTTTTAAAAGTACTACTTCTGCTTTTGTAAATAAAAATAAGGATTAAAAGATTAAAGGCCATCCATGACAAAGAACAACCATCAGTTCCAAGAGATAGGCATCCAACGAATCGTTTCCGAGAAGCACCAACCTGTTCGTATCCGTGAGCCCAATTGTTGCCCGCTCCTCCTCCGTCCTTCGACACGTACACGTTCTCGGGGTTGTAGAGCTTCGAGTACGGAGAGTTCATGATGGTGTTGATGACCCTCGGTTCGAGGTCGAGCAGGAGTGCCCTCGGAATGTAGTGCTCGTCGTCCGCCTGGCGTAGGTAACGCGAAAATAGTCGTCACGGCAACAAACACGAGGCACGTCGACCAACCTGATAGAAGAAGACATCCTTCCTGTCAGTTCCCTCCATGGCATAGTCTTCCAAGATGCCCTCTGTAACAAAACAGGTTACAAAGTGGGTTAAATAAATTAGCATTATTATGAGGAACCATTATCAATGCTACAAACGATGAAAAAGAATTAAGGCATGCCATACCTGCACTGATCCCATGCTCTGCACAGAGTTGTTTCCAAAACTCCATGCCAACTGAGGGAAAAATAATAAACAATTGTTATAAAACATCACATGAAACTTATTTTATATTTTGAACACAATATCTTTATTTTGTTCTTCTGTTTGGTCAGCTTGATAGATAAGTAATTATATATAAGTGTATAATGTATGTAATTGCTTATATGAGAATAAAAGGAATATTTATACATATTGACTGAAGTCCATCTAAAATTACTATCTACAAAAATCTGACAACCAATATCCAGACAATAGCATTAACATTGATTCCAGTTTATATAATATATTCAGAATATATTAAGCCATGTAAACAATACTTCATAAAAGGCAATAAATTATAGTAAAACTTATTATTATATGATAGCCTCTGACGTTATGCATATGGAACTTTACAAACTGCTATTATTTTTTTTAAATTGGAGAATTCAACAGGTAGTCGTCCATCATCACATTTTTGATCAAACAAGTTACAAAAAATTAGGATGACATTCTACATTCCTAGACTACACAAATTAAACAAATATTTGTAATTGTTATCGCATCGGCCAAATAATCGCTGATTCCGTTTGATAAACTACTATGTTAAGAGATTCAAACGAAATAATATGCATATCTTCTCAGAAATCAAAACACTTTGTAAAAAAAAAAGTAAAATGTAAAAACCCTTACTTTGATTTCCACATTGTCCAAGCTGTAGTGTTATAATTTCTCGAGGCATAACAGTATCGCAAAAACGGTCCAAACAACAGCAAATTCAGCAATGAAGTTACCGCTAAAATAAACGTAAACAAATTGCTCGAATGGTTAAATACATAGAAATTCTAATTCATGTAAAATTATAATAATAAAGTATTTCTAATAATTAATAATTTGTACTTACAATAATTATCGTGTAAACCCCGCCCAAGAATGGCATACATGCTTAGAGATCCCCATTTGCCAGGGTTGTCATTTACTAGACGTTGGATAATCATTAGTTGATCGCGATTAATGATGATCAAAACAATACAAATTGTTGAATATCTCACACCATGTACACTAATTATAAGTAATTGACTAAATCGAATTTATAAATATTCTGAAGATGCAGGAGTCGTTGCCGGATTTGGCATGGTCGGGATATGTCACTGCAGTAGGTCCTCCACCAACCAAATAAACATTATTTTGCTTGTCAAAGGACTGCCTTTAGCACAGGCATTGGCAGTTCGATCAATAACCCTTGAATTCTATCAATATTTATATTGCAATCGACATTTATATAAGTTTATCGACCCATTAATTAAATTAGATCATCGATTCATCAAATGTTTGAACTGCCAATTTTTTTTTTCATTGCCACGTATCAGCTTCTACAGTGAAACTATGCTGGGGCATTTGGAGGACATGAGACGCTAATTTAGAAGGTTAAAAAAGTTCACTTGACTTCTTAGCATTTCTGGATGGTTGAAAACAACTGATGATGCTACTCATAGTTATAAATTCCTATGGAGGTGGTTCACCTTCAAACTGGGCCGAGTCACGTTTTTGCAAATTGCCTTATTCACCTGTGACCGAATAATATTTGAATATTTATAAATTGCTAAATAACATTCACAAACTTCTTGGGCCCATGTGATTTTGCACATCCAGTAAAGACACTATTTTTATTCTAAATGCGAGCGAAAAGCAAGCTATTGTATCCTATCACTGTTTTTGCCATTGTCTTCACTATTTCCTAGAGACCAATGGAATCGATTATCCTACCAACTGCCTGTAAATGTTTAAATCGGTTTGACGTTTTGGCACCGAAAAAATAGGGTGGAATTTCGAAACTAAAATTCGACCAATTATTCACAAGAAGAGTGGTTGGGGGGTGATAATACGAATATTTTCAGGCTTATTATACTTTAGAATTTTAGAGACTTCGTATTAATTTTAATGAAGTTTGTTGCACAGAACTAAGTTGCATTGATATATTAGCCTAGAAGTGCCAATCTATTTGGTAACTCGCCTTTAATCAAGCGACAATTTGCAAACTCACGCAATTTCATAGCGTTTTAAGTATCGGAGTTGTTGATAATCTTATCATGTGACATTGGTGAATGTGCTAACGTGACGACATTCTCAAGTTCAGCCTCTACCGGAGATTCGATAGATTCAAAATATTTGAGGAGCAAATCTGTAAACCTTGACAAAAAAAAATGAAAAAATGATAGCAATCGTAGAATATTATTATTCATTTCAAGAGCACAAAATGTCGTAATTAATTATGTGCATTGACCCATCACGAACGCATCGAATAAGATGCACACCGTAGACCTATAAATATTAGAGCACAGCCTTAATTTAGCCTTGGTTCTTGTTTGTTTAGTTGTGACACCGATACTTTCGAGAAATGAGCGGAGAAGGGAAGCCGTCCTTTACAGGAAAATACAAATTCGTTAAAAATGAACGCTTGGATGATTACCTTGCAGCGAATGGTGAGTGTATAAGCTTTATTTTGAAGCGTGCATCTGCTTTTTTTAGACAGTTCTGATTTTTTATTATGAACGTGGCTATATTAGGTTGAAAATACAAGTGAACAAGTTTGATCGTATTAAATATTTGAACTAATAGTTCAAGCAAAATGCACGAGACTTACTCATTTGGCGACCAAATTTAATTTATTTTGCATTCAGGAGTCAATTGGATGATTCGCAAGATGGCCGACAATTCCTCTCCCACAATGACTATAGAACAAACAGACAACAGTTTCGTCATAAAGTTAATTAGCATGGTTTCAAAAAAGGAAGTAAAGTTCACCATTGGAGAAGAGTTTGAAGAAACTCAGCAAGATGGGAGTATTTTTAAAGTAAGTGTTATTTTAAAAGCTTGGCAAACACCAGAAAATGTTATCATTTTGTTTTGGTTAATTTAAGGTGATGCCACAGTGGGAGGAGGACAAAATAGTCCTGACTTACACTCCAATAGGAAAAGGAAAGCCACAAAAAGTTACTCGGGCACTGAATGGAAAAGACTTTGTTATGGTGAGCTAGCTCAGATATTATATTAAATATCTGAAGTATCACTTATATGCAATTGTGATTTCAGACAATGGAAATCGATGACATAGTTGCAAAACGCCACTTCGTTAAGGAGTGAGGAGTGTCCCACTTCACTGATGGTTTTATTGGGACCATGAAAGCTTTTTTGAGTTTTGTGTTTTGGTGTCAACTTGAATATACTCACCTTACTATTTTTTTGAGCTAATAAGACATCTGAAAGTTGAAAAAATGTACATTTGATGTATCTTGTGGAGTTGAAATTGTTCAATTCAGAACTTCTCAAAAATATCTTAGAAAAACTTGAACTTTGGATGACAAGTGTCTGGGGACAAATGATAATGTGCAGGTCAATTGCCAAAACCTTATCTGGGTTGGAGTGTGAGTCAGGTTTTGTATTAAATTTGAGTTTCTGACAAGAATTAAAACTAGCAATTGAGTTTGTGCTCATTGTGCTGCAAAACAAAGACTGTAAAATACATGTCTTAAAAATATGAATTGACATGCCAATTGCCAATGACAATGATGTTAGAGTGGGGTGTTACCTGGTTAAAATGTAGAGGATGAAAACTTACTAAAATTGGAGAATATTCATAAAAGCCTGAATAATGCTTTTGAACTTGGTGTCTTACATTTTTACATTTAGCCTTAAATTTACCCATATTAATACCAATATTAGTTGCAGGGTTAGAATATTGTTTTACTTATTAGGTCGTATCAGTGATTTTGATATCTGCTGGCTAACAAGACCCGACGGAGGCGGTTCGCCTTGTAGGCATGGGGTAGGCATTGCCGTCCTTTGAAGTCTGCTTTTCAGAAACTAAAAAGCGTTATTTAGATAACAAAACGATTCGTTGTCAAGGCAAGATGTTCATTACTCTTTGAGGATCATGCTGTAAAGCAGATGTTTTTAACCTGTGGTCCGTCGAAAGACAGTACTCGCCGACATCAATAAGGAACAACAACAAATAATCGAGTTGATCAAAAAAAGTTGGCGACTATAGGAAGCAGTAAAGTAGGAGGAAATCCGGTTAAAGTTTCAAAGCTGGTGGAGAAAATAGAGAGCTTACTAGTCACAGTCGACATGACAGCTGAAGTCAATACTTCTGGCAATACAGGCAAGGGTCTTAAGGGACATGGACAGAAATTGTAAAAAAAAAAAGTAGATGCAAAATTAAAAACAATTGAAGACAGTACAAGTTGTGGGCAAAAAAAATCACCATGGCAAAAACCATTGCTCAGGAGGAAGTAGAAAGGAGAAGACTACAGTATAAATACAGGCTTGAAGAAAGCAAAGCTAAAAGCGAGCATGAACAGAAAACTGAGGATAGGGATACTTTTAATAGAGGCGGTCACAATTTTTATATTTTGCAGGCGATTTTAAAACCGCCATAGCGTCTTTTTCGTAGAAGGCGTACTCATCGTATTTCGTATTCTGCAAGTTGCTGCCGGGGCGCACAACCGTGTACTTGATGCATTTTTTGAAGAATCAGGATTGGCCCGGACACACGGAAGTCCGGTGGCTATCGCGCAGTCGCGTTGTTCAGCGTGTTTGTGAATTACGAGACGAGCTGCTCATTTTTCTAAACCAGCATAACGAATCGATGGCACACTTCTTTACAAACGAGACATAGGTTGCCAGACCAGGTTATCTTAGCACAAGTCTATGTGATGGTGTGCATTTCTGCGACCATTACAATGGACAACTAGCTTTGCCAATCTCTGGTTCAGCTCTAAAGCCAACTCTCTATCAAAGAAGTATTTTGCACAACATGTTATTGCACTAAGATCTAGTGCTGCAGAGGTTATGGCTAAATGACTGTCATTGGTGAAAAGAAGGCATTGATTCTTATAGATATGGCTGGTTGGGTGCGAACATGTTATTTAAACTAAACTCTCCACTATTATAGAGACATTGCAGGCAACATCCTAGTAAACGTTAAGCAGGGAGGTTTGCATGCTGGGTCAAAGAGCAGGGAAGTCATTTTGGCATTTTCCGTGAGGCACAAACCTTTTCAAACAACTTGAAGAATCTTACCTGTGAACAGTTTTATGCATATGTGATTGCTGTTGATCTGTGAAAAGTTGGCTCCACCGAGAAATCACATAATTAATAAAGATCATAATGTAATGTGATTGTACAATTGGCCGTTTAAGTAATATTTTTCGACATTTTGAAAAAGGCGTCCATTGAATTTATATTTACTTTTTAACATGACTGTTTCTTGGTCGATTCACTAAGAGTAGGAAACACTTATTGACAGCTATGATAATAAAATTGTAAGTTATCATTATTATTATAAACATTTGCTTAGAGGGTAAATTAGTAAACAATTGAGTGTTATTGACCAATACAATTAAAGCCAATTTTATTTTTGAAAGAAAGTGCTATGTATCTAGCATAATTCACGCCATATTGATCCCAACCGTGAGAGCAGACGAGTGGAGTGTGCATCTAAAGAGTGGCACAAACGGTGAAGGAGAGTTGAGTAGAGCAAATGTGAGTATTGAAGAGAAACACTTGTTGATTGGGTTGTTTGCTAATAATAAAGATTCTTTGCTGGAGTAAATTCGTAGAATCTTCGATACACTTATTTCTTGATCCAGAGGGAGAAGTGACAGGCGATAGACGGAATAACAACTCCACTTCTGAATTTCTGCATCTGTCTTACTGCCACTCTGATTTGACCTTGCACTTGACTTTTCTGGGGTTGTGGCATTCCATCTTGCTGAAGTTCTGAGTCTTACGTGCGCCCTTCTTCAGCCTGTTCTGCAAATACAAAAATTATATTACTGCTACGTGTTTTACATTTTTTTTAGCGATAGTAAAGCGTTTTTACATCTGTGGTAAACACGAAATCGGTCTTTTTTATAAATTAAATTTTGGTACTTGAGTTGGAGACACGTTAGCAAAACATATATTTTTGGAAAGGAAATAATTTGTAGATTTTAAATATGTTTTTAAAATTTCAAGCGCTTTAAGGAATTTTATGTTATCGGCGCTCAAAGCTTTATACGTTAACCAAATATTTATTTTTGTTCAAAAATACATTATTTTTTACGCGCATCGTTTGCTAAAGCAAGGCCTTTGTAACAAAAAAATTATGTTTTTAGCTTTACGCATTCCAGAGTTATTGGATGTCAAACTTCTTACTGAAGTCTTGCTAACTTCACCGTCGTAAATTATTTAATTATAAATTGCTTTACGAATCAAAATAAGCAAATAGAAAACTTTTTCAAACAAAAACTATCGGGTAAAAGTTCCGGAACGTCGATACTCTGCAACTCTCCAAACCAAGGGCAAAAACTAAGACGTGAGAGCAACGAGCTTCAATATTCATTCATCTCAACAGTAACAAAAAAATTAAAGAAACAAAAAATCTTCATTAATTTGCTAATAAAGCTAAACAAAAGTCTAATTAAATGATTTAAACATTTGGCGAATCAAACAGGACCAATCCGTCATTTGAGTACCTCCTTGATGGCTAATACGTAAATTATCAAGTACTTGGTTTAATATTGTATTGTAATTGATAATTAAACATTCTCAAACGAATGTACTGTATTAGATAATTAGTGTAATCACTGTAAATCCCAAAAAGAACACAGATCATATTTGCTTAACAGGAAGCTAATTTTGGGGGGCAGGGGAAGGAGGGAGGAAATGGCTCCCTAACTTGACCTGACTCAAAAAAAGTTATTTCCTCATGTTTTATGTGCGAACAATATTTGCTTTATTGTATTTAAAACTTCTAAATTGATTACATTATTATATTATATTATTTCATTATTACAACCTAAAGTTGAATCTTGTAAAAATTGTAATTCAAAACAAAAAATCAAGCACAAATCGAATTAAAAAGATTCTCAAAAATTAGTCAGATACTTCCACAGAAATACCAAGTCTTGAAATGAGTTCCTTGAAGGTCATAAGATGATGATAAATCCACGTTTTGTTATTCATCACCTCGTTGAGTATGTCATCGACGGACATTTTGCCTTTGTGTGTTATCAGTCTCGCGTATGTTTCATACTTTCCCTCCACGAAGAGGAATAACTTGAAATGCTTTAAGGCGTGGTAAATTCGGATCGATTCGATTGACAAATCGTTGATGAAATACATTTTAGAATTTATCTCATCACTTCGCAGAGTATTCGCAATCTGTTCATCGTATCCTTTTTCGAACTTAAGGGTGTCGGGATCGTAGTGGGGTCCGAAAAATGTTATGACTCGATTGGCTTTCAAGTGTTGATCGTAACTCTCATTGCAATCGTACTGAACGTTTGGCGCTATTCCGTCCATCAAAGAAACTTTATAGTAAGGCAAGGAATCAAGTGTTTCCCTAAAGTCTGGCTTCCACGAAGTCTCCGGCTGAAGTCTTTCAAGACTTTCTGAGATGATATTGTCGATCTGAATTAATGGCTGAAGAAATTCATCGAAGCCTCCCGCTCTAATTTGCTCCAAGCGTGTCTCATCTAAACCCTTACAAAGAAGAATGTAAAGGTATGTATTGAAGACGCTGAATAGTGGATCGTTTTCCAAATTTTCAATTTCTCTCCCCTCGTACGGCATCGACACTTGGAAAAACTTAGTTTGTTCGTCGATTACTTTTATTTGCCGTACTCTTACTGCTTTGTAACGAATTCTTAAATCAAATTCACAAAAATTGTAGATCGTGTCAGGACGATGGAGAATCACATTATCTTCGAGGAATGGAATGTAATTCTGCAACATTTTCTTAGCATTGATACGATAAATAGTTTGCATCTCTTTCTGGAACATGTTTTGTCGTTCGACAACGAAATCTCCAATTTTGTAACAGCCGATGTCGTCAGGCACCGTGAAAAGAACTTTTCCGGGGTAAGGCATCTGAGCCGCCGGTAAAGCAACGTGCTGATCGGGCGCCTTAATTTTTCTTGGACGTCCACGGCCTCTTTTAGGCGGCTCACCGTTTTTGTTATTTAGAGCCTGATTGTTTAAGCATTTAACATGGTCAAACCGCTTTGTAATGTCTCTCTCTTCCTCATAACTTTTATCATGAACATCCCTGGCATCAGTGTGTCTAGGAGCAGAGTCCCTAGAATGCTCCAGTTTTTTATTGGCCAATTTTCTTTGAGTAGATCTTAGACATTCTGAAAAGTCATCTTCACTTTCATTTTCATAAACGTAACCATCATCGAGGTCGCCTTCAATTTTTAGTCTCTTTTCAACCTTCATGTCCTCGCGTCTGGGTCTGCCTCTCTTTTTTGCTGGCCTTTCACTGTTCGTATATTTCAAATCGTGTGATTCTGATATAACATTATCTGTGGCATCCGCATTGCAGGGTTCCATCAGAATTTCTCGCTCTTCCCCATTTAAGAAGTTTATAAAAACATCGTTGAATGTAGCACGAGGTTTACTCTTGACAGTACTACAAAGTCTGGTCTCTTCTTCGGTTTCGACAAATTCTCTGACAAACTTGAATTCATCATCTTCTGGAGTGATGGGCATTACTCCGATCATTGGGTTTTGTGTGGAAGAAGGAACCTTTATTTGGTCTGTTGCGTTCTGATTAACAGAATGTACAACATTGTAATCTCCTGAATGTTGTGAAATTCCATTATGTAAGTCAATTCCATTCTCAGCATTATCTACTAATTCTGATGATCCGTTGTTATTTGAGAAAACTTGTTGGTCATTGTGATCTGACTTTACCAATTCGAAATTCGATAAGTCGATATCTTCTCTCAGCAACATGTTGACTGTCTCGTGATCCATAAAGTATCCCTCGTTTTGCAAGCGTTGCATGAAAGCCAATATCTGATGTTGCCGGTTGTTTGTCATTTGCTGTTCATTTGATCTCCATAATCCATGAACTGACGTTAGTTGCTCTTCGGACATCTGATTCTTTTTTAGACCTTCCTGCGAATTCAAGTGCGTTTCTTCTGTTTTATCGCCTCGCAATTTGTCTCAAGATGTCACCTGTTTGATTGGAATTCTCAGAATCCTAAGTCCTCAAAGCAACACCTTTAAAAGGTAGACAAGATTATCAATATATGTCGGACTAACTCGTTGTAGTGTTGTGATCTTGCGTTGTAAATTTTAACTTGTTGGTCTGTAAGAATAATTTAACGATTCAAAATTCTTTTTCAAAACATATCTTACGGCGAAAGATAAAAAAGATACTAAATATTTTTAAATTTAATTAAATTTTATTATCATTTTACAATTATTGATGCTATTTTTAATTAAGTTTTTGCCGCTTAATATCTAGATAATTGAAATTTTTTAAGATATCATCGACCAATCAAATATTCGTTGAATTTTATTTTAAATTAAAATATTTTGAATAAATATATTAAACATTAACTTGTAGCTAACACAAAAATTGAAAAATAAATTACTTAAAAACTAATGATTTAATATTCAGAATCTTTTTTCGATAAAAAGGCGAAACTGCATCGCAAATATTATGCAAAAATACTTTGTTAATT
Source organism: Whitmania pigra (assembly GCA_021613335.1). Taxonomy (NCBI): domain Eukaryota; kingdom Metazoa; phylum Annelida; class Clitellata; order Hirudinida; family Haemopidae; genus Whitmania; species Whitmania pigra. The sequence goes on from JAJTWR010000260.1 coordinate 2,947,963, forward strand.
CGATTTGGATTTAATACATTTGTATTTTATCTGAGATCCAATTATTAAAACTTAACCACCTGTTCGTTCACTTAAATACCTGACAACCTGCTTAAAACATTCAACCCACGAGTGATGACGAGAGAAAGCATGAAGGACATTTCTAGAAAGAGACAAGCATCGAGTGATGATTCGTTGAGACCAGTAAAACATGCTCGTGTCGAAGAGGCTTGCGAAGTTGAGGACAAGCAACCTGTTGACGTCAGAGAATTGGAACTTATTGACTCCAATCTTAAAAGCAGTCGATTCGTCTTCAAAATGGGCAGCACACCTTTCCTGATCATCAACGGCAACACTACGGAAGAAAATGTTGGTCAACGAGTTGATAACGACGTTCTGGATTCACTCGAAATTAGAGAAATGTCTGCTAAGGACTTTTTCTCTTTCTACACCTTTTACCTTATTTGGAGTTCATCATATCTTGGAACCCCTACACCAAACTTCCGAAGGGACTACACGTTAATCTCGAAAATCGGAGAGGGTGGGTATGGCCAGGTTTTCTATGCCACTAGAAATAAGGACAAGAAAATAGTTGCCGTGAAATTTTTCAAAAACTGCTTATTAAAGGAAAGGGCACATAATCTCATAAAATATACTGCTCCACATGTTAAAATGGTTCCCACGGAATTGAATGCTCTCATCGAACTTAGAGGAGTGAAGGGAGTGGTGCAACCATACGAATTTTACGCTAGCAGCTCAAAAATTTACATTCTTGTCATGGAAGCTTTTACCGAAGCGAAAAGTCTTTATACTTACATGTCAGAGAGGGGAAGATTAACAGAAGAAGAGGCATGCCACTACTTTAGACAGATTGTCCACACTTTAAATGAAATGTATACCAGAAATCGTCATCATTTTGATGTGAAAGATGGAAATATTATGATAGATTCCAACACTGGAATAGCCACCCTGATTGATTTCGGAGGTGCGCAGCGGGTAAAGAGAATAAATTTTAAAAATTGGATCAGCACCAAATCACACTTACCTCCTGAATATCATTTAGAAAAAAAATTTTATGGCATTCCAGTCGAGAGTTGGTGTCTCGGACTGATACTCTTTCAAATGACAACTGGTATTTTGCCAATAAGTAAAGATGCCGAGGCAAACTCGAAACGAGATTATGAGACGCCAGAAGAACTTTCTCCCGATTTGAGGAGTCTCATCAAACGTTGCCTAAAAAGGAATCCAAGAAGTCGCCCAAACTTCAATGAAATTCTTCAGTCTCCGTGGGTTAAAAGGATGGAGAACTGGACTTTTAGCAGCGTTGGTGAGTTTCGTCAACCAATTCCGATTCCCTGGTGGAATGAAGACGTGACTTCAGACTCGGAGACTTCAGTCAACATTTAAAAATGAATTTCAGCATTTTATTTATTTATTTATTTTTATCATTATCAATAAACATATTTAAAATAATTACTGTTTGTCAAATGATCTTTTATATACAACAATAAATTGCTTTAATTGTTTAATAATATAAATAAATAAATATCACATGAATGAGGCTAGGAATAGTTTTCAAGATGTATGATTATAAAAATGAACTTTATTACATTAAATACGAATAATCATCAATTGATTAACTTTAACGCTTATCATGTTTTTATTTCTTTAAGAAAATGTCACATTCCGATGTGAATAGAACCTCATTTATTCAGGTGGAAGCCACATTGCAATACGGTGGTCATGACCCACAGGCCGCTACGCTGGTCTCGCTTCTTGAGAGATTCGGATGCAATGTCATTAAGATTTGTAAAGACGATCTTGATGTGGGCCTTGAAACATTCCAACATCTCGAAAATTTTAAGCTTCACTTGTTGTTACAGAAACGAGTTCAAAGATTATTTCCAAATATAGAGATAGCACTCCTCAAGTATCTGGATCTGATGGTCAGCAATTGTAGTTAATTATTAATTAGTGCGTTTTCATAAAGAGCAGACTTCGGGCATTGACGTGCAATGATGGATTGTCTCACCTAGTTTTGCGACTTCAGAGGAAGGTGGTGCAAAACGGGACAGTTAAGGGAGATCCTTTGCTTTATGTATTAAATGTAAATGGATGTACATTTGATAATTATAAACCTTATTTAATAGATAGATAAACTTATTTATTATTCAAAGCCACTAAATGTAATTACGTCATGTTTCAAATTAACTGTAAAAACCTTATTTGAACTATATTTATTAATAATAAATAATTCAAAACAAATTCTGTCTAAAGTGTGCCATTCTAAAATTTCCGTAGCCAGACACTACAACCTGTCAATTTTCAGTTTATGAGAATATTAGAAGAAAATATTCGATGAGGTATAGATGCAAACATAAGTGTCTCTTCAAGCGATGATGAAAATACCTGCATGATCACCCGAATCGATCAATTGAATCAATCTAAGAAGAATTGTCTTCTGCGAATAATTTTAAGAATATGACTAAAGTTAATAGTCTCAATAAAGTGTTTGCCTTAATATCTTCTCATTATTCATCTTGGTTTATCAAGAGTTTTTGATTTAGAGGTGGATTTTCGTATGATTAAAAATGTATAGGTTGTAGCCAAATTATGTGAAATATCACCTTAATCCGTATTCAAACTTAAAGATGAGAAGTCAAAATGCTTGAGAGCTCTAATGTTTTATTTCAAACTAAACGAGGTTCAATTGGATCATTCCTTACGAAGATGATCTTGAATGATGATTTGAATTTCAAATTAAAATGCAAGAATATTGCAACTTCTATTTACTTTAATTCAAAATGGCCCATAACAAATCGTACCTTAAAGCTTCCTTATTGCTGCGTTCTGAAATAAGTAATTTGTTTCCTGTTTTAGACGAAATAGGCTGGTAATCGTAATCAATTATTTTCACAGTTGATTGAGGCGACAAATTGTCAGTCCGCCACATGGCACTCTCGATGATCCTGCGACAAATTCTAGGAATGGCTGCTTTTTAAAAATAAAAATACTTATTATTTTCAGTACACAGAAGTATTCAATCGTATTCATAATCATGACTGGGCTGATACAACCCGATTTGTTTGTTGAGGATTTATATCTATTTATAGCTCCCAGAGCGCCCAGTTCCGACAGCCCAACACGCATTTTGGGAAGTCCATCCTATTTTTGTCCATTTTAGTGGAACAGTGATTGAGCCAATAAGATGAATAAGATGCTGTAAAATTATAGAAAGGCTGGGGAGCGGGTTTTTCAGACAATAGGATTCGGGTATTCCAGGTATAGAGGGTAAGAGGGCATTCCAGGTATAGAGGGTAAGAGGGCATTCCAGGTATAGAGGGTAAGAGGGCATTCCAGGAGTTCCGGAAAGTTTTTTTTTGTAGAAAAATAGAAAATTTGAAATCAAATAATTTGTCAGTTAAAAAAAAAGATTTTTATTAACTAATAACACTATACAAACATATTAACAACCAATCACAAAAAACAAAATAAAAAATTAAACTTTAGAAGAAATCTTAATCTCCGAGGTTTTTCTAAGCACTTAAATCTCAAGCGCAAAAAAAGCACAAGTTCTTCAATAGTTGTACAACGAGTTAAAGTTTCTGGTGACATTTTATTTCTTATCTTGCTGAGTATCTTGTTCGGTATCATTGTGCTAAATGATCTCTCTACTGAGACAGTTGTTACAGGTTTAATAAGAAAGATTTCACAGAGCGCTTGCAACTTACAGTACCCCATATCAGCTTCCAATATTTTTTTCAATGAGCTGTCGTCTGCTTTGTATCATCCACAATCAACCACAGACCTTAAGAAAATTTTAAAAGATTTCAAATCCGCAGGTACAACCTCCGCATTGAGAATTGGTAAATTATTACAAAAATGTAACTTGACTTATTTGTCTTGTAGACCTGACTTCGATTTGGGAGGAAGATGTTCTGGAGATGGCTGGATGGCTGGTGGACGTAATTGGGATTGGACAACCCTTAATGTGTGACATAAATGTATCGCATTGTGATGCATGATCCTTGATAAGAATGGGACGGGAGGTTTCACAAACTTATCGGAAAACACGTTTATTTATACTCCACCCAATATAACATTTAACTTCCGCTTTCGTTACTGATACCTCGAAAGAATGTTGCTAAATTAATCTGCCATGTGCCGAGCATAGAATATCTTTTTTTTTATTAATTTTTTAAACTTTATTTGGATCGTGATAGAATTGTAAATAAAATCATGATATTTGTTTCTACGTTTGAATTCGAAAAGAATCTAGAATTAGACTTATCCTTGTTTGAATCACTATGAAGATAACGACATCTTTAATTATAAAACGCAGTTCGGAAGTACAACTAATTAAAAAAATTTATATTCTGTAAATATAAAATTCACGATTAACAAACCAGAAGATTCATAAAATATTTTTTGGCTTAAGAATGTGACACACCGTTTCATTGAGAAGCAGGCTTACCTTTACGATGATCCGTGCCGTGGTTAGTTGTCGTTTGAGTGTTTGCAGGACATACGCCTCTTCTTTTGAGCATGACAGTCATTTATTCCGCAAAAGTTGCCACCGCGAATTTTAGTTGCTTTTTCAAGTTGCTGATGAGGTTTCACGATTTTGGTGATTTTATTTAAATCGTTAACAAATAAAATTTACAAACATAGAATGACACCAACTAGCTTCATTGCACTTTAATTATATTTTATTAGCAATTTATTTAAATATTTACAGATGGCGAGGAAGCATTTATAAGATTTTATGGAAGGAATTTGCTGTGTTCTCATTGGCTTACTATCTGCTCAGTTTTCTTTATCGATACATTCTTACTGAAAACCTTAAAAAGTATTAATTACATAGCATAGTTATTTCTCTCATTCAGCATTTCATACCTGTTTTATTACCACACCCAGATACTTTGAATTGGGAGCCCAGTACTGCTCTCAATTTAATAATCTGATCCCAGTAGCATTTGTTCTGGGTTTTTATGTGAACCATGTGGCCAACAGATGGTGGGAGAAATTTAGAACTCTCCCATGGCCTGGTCGAATGGCCATGTACGTAACTGCCCACCTCCACGGCCACGACGAGAGGGCGAGGCTGATGAGAAGGACGATCATGAGGTACATGTGCCTCTCTTATGTCATGACCATGTCATCCATCAGTCCTCCTGTCAAGAAGAGATTTCCCAATTTGAGTAAAATGCTCGAAGCAGGTTTGGATTCTTTTATGTTTATTCAACATTCATATTAATTATATATTCTTAATTGTACACATTCAAATTCTTATTTGCCCAACCTTGTAAAAGTTTTTATAATCAGTAATTTGCACTAAAAACTCTTGTGTAGTTGTATTTGAGTTTTTGACTGATAAATATTTGTTGTTACTTTATTTTAGCAAACGATTAATTAGATTAACATTATTAATATTCGCAATGAGTGTGGTTTTGGTGTTGCCACATCAGACGGGTTACTTACGAACAGGTTTCATGTTGCCGAACGAAGAGAACGTGATCAACAACATCAAGACTCCTTACAACAAGTTCTTCGTGCCTCTCGTTTGGGCGTCTGCCGTGGTTACGAGGGCTCGTAAGGAAGGAAGGATCAAAGACGACTTTGCAGTGAAGACGCTCATCGACGTGAGCAGCTTTTATGCTTTTCAATTTTTTTTATCGGTTCGAACATCAACAAATCAACATAAATGAACGTGCTATCGAGATGAATTTTAATTTCCGAAGTTAACATTGCTATCGAGATGAATTTTAATTTCCGAAGTTAACATTGCTATCGAGATGAATTTTAATTTCCGAAGTTAACATTGCTATCGAGATGAATTTTAATTTCCGAAGTTAACATTGCTATCGAGATGAATTTTAATTTCCGAAGTTAACATTGCTATCGAGATGAATTTTAATTTCCGAAGTTAACATTGCTATCGAGATGAATTTTAATGTGATGATGAAAAGGCAACACTTGTTGTCTGCCACTGCAGTCTTAACATAAGCTGGTTGGTGTCATTCTATGTTCGCAAATAAGTCTTCATTAAGAATACATGATGAAGAGAATTAATTGCTGCTGGTAATTGTTTAATGTTTCCTCTTGCATCAAGTGATCAAAAATTAATTACTACCTGCGACAAATGTCATATTGAATGGTTTGAATAAGAAGAATAAGCAATTATTATAAAGTAATATTAACAAGTAATGCAAATAATAATCCAGGCATTTTTGTTATTTACTAAGAATTCTTATTCACAATAAGGCATTTTTGCAATTGTTTGCAATTGTTTGCAATTGTTTGCTATCAGCTTTCAGAAGTGAGTTCATGTGGTGCTTGTTCTCATAAAATGAGTTGTTTTGAGATTTTTTGGTCTGCTTATTGAGTTGGTTAGTAATTAATAATGGCTAAGAATTATTATTACCTTTGAATTATTATTATTATTATTACTTAAGAATTACTAATTCGTTATTTATAAATTCAGTTTTTTTCATTACTCTGTTTGCCTCTATGAATTCTGTTTGTTGTTTGATATTCTTGATTCTTACTTTTTGATGTCAGAATCTGTTTAGAATGCTTGTTGTCAGTGCAGTTGATGTTGCTCATCGCGTTGCACATGTCGAAGTCAACGCATAACAACAACTCATGTGGTTGAGTAAAGTAAACAGCAACAACAATTTATTTGTCAGGAAATCAACGACTACAGGACGCGATCGTTTCAGCTCTTCAATTTTGATTGGGTCACCATTCCGCTCGTGTATACTCAGGTATCATCATCATAATCATCATCATGTGATATCTTTGATTATTTGTTTTTTTGTTCAGATATTTTTTGAATAACAATTAATTTGAGCGAACGTTGTAGTAATGAAATCAGCGGAGTAACAATGCCGACATTTTAAGCATTTAAAATAACGTTGCGAGGTTGCATTTGAAGGTGGTGACTTTGGCCGTGTACACCTTCTTCCTGTCGTGTCTCATGGGTCGACAACATCTCGACAACGGACACTCGGGGGACATGGTCTTCCCGTTTTTCACGTTCCTTCAGTTCCTGTTCTACATGGGCTGGCTCAAAGTCGCCGAAACGATGCTCAACCCGTTCGGAGAGGACGACGACGACTTCGACATCAATTACTTGATCGACAGACACCTCAAGGTAAGATCTATTTCTGCGATGCTATCTCAATATCTCTCAATTCTCTTAGAAACATTTGAGCAGAAGCGTGAAAACAAATTTCTTCGGGAGATTAGATATCGGTGAATGATCTCGAAAATGAACCTGTGCCGATGAGATATTGTGATAAATTTAAAACAAAATTGTGGATTTATGATTTGTGGGACTACCTTAATTTGTTTTTGAAAGCTTTTGTGCTTTATTTAATAATTTGTGATGTAAACATTATGCAATTGCTTTTATCATCGTACATCAAATGTTTGAATAACATCGGTCAGATTAAGGTTGATTACATTTTAGGATTTTGAGTATTTTTCTTTTGATTAGAACAATTGACGTCGCCTTGTTATAGATTGTAAGGTCTCATCTCGAGTGGTTCTCGATTGGCAGCACAACCAATAACAATCACTAACGATTGGTAACAATCTGTAGAAACATGCAAAGAAACTAACCAGATTTGTTTACTTGAGAACACCATTTGGGATCTCAAAACATGAGTCCCAGATATTGAAACTTAACCCTTTTTAGATTTTTAGGCACATCATGTATCACTATGTATGAAATGTATATAATTACGTATATAATGCATATCATGATATGTGGAAATGAATTGAAATTAATTTATTTACATCAACAGTAAGTATTGCTATTTATAAAGCCTATCGCAATTAATCTGAAGATTAATTTCTTTAATTTTGTTACATATTTAAGTTGGGGATGAAACACTCTGAATAACTTAGTTAGATAAATTGTTTCATGAACATCGGAACTTTTTTAAAATTGATTTCAAAATACGTCTGATCCACACTTGTCTTTATTTATGTTAAAAATAACACGTAAATAACTTGCACCCGACTGAACCTGAGGGTCTGTGACGTCAGCATGCAATTCAAGCGAATGTTATTAACATTCAGTGAGGCAACTAACATCCGCTCACAGCAACAATTAGCCATAATTGCAATAATTGGGTTCATTTATTTGTTCATTTATTCATACATTCATTAATTCGTTCATTCATACATTCATTAATTCGTTCATTCATACATTCATTAATTCGTTCATTCATTCATTTCCTCTGCACAACATCAGGATGCACATTTTTTAAGGGACACTTTAATGTGGTCAATTATGATTATGATTAATGTGATTCATTTTTTTAAATTATTTTTATTTGTGTTTAATACTTTTAAGGCTAAGGGAAGGAAGGATGAATGGATGAATGGAGGGATTTATGGATTTATGGATTGGCAATTCTGTCTGACAAATTGTCTAATGTGTTATATAAGTCAATCACTGTTGATAATCTTCATCTAAATCATCAATGAGTTTAGGAGGGATAATCATATAATGGTTATTAATTTTTAATAATAATAACAATAACAACAATAGTAATAACAACAATAACAACAATAGTAATAACAACAATAACAACAATAGTAATAATAACAATAACAACAATAGTAATAATAACAATAACAACAATAGTAATAATAACAATAACAACAATAGTAATAATAACAATAACAACAATAGTAATAATAACAATAACAACAATAGTAATAATAACAATAACAACATAGTAATAATAACAATAACAACATAGTAATAATAACAATAACAACAATAGTAATAATAACAATAACAATACAACAATAGTAATAATAACAATAACAATAACAACAATAGTAATAATAACAATAACAACAATAGTAATAATAACAATAACAACAATAGTAATAATAACAATAACAACAATAGTAATAATAACAATAACAATAACAACAATAGTAATAATAACAATAACAACAATAGTAATAATACAATAACAACAATAGTAATAATAACAATAACAACAATAGTAATAAAACAATAACAACAATAGTAATAATAACAATAACAATAACAACATAGTAATAATAACAATAACAATAACAACAATAGTAATAATAACAATAACAACAATAGTAATAATAACAATAACAACAATAGTAATAATAACAATAACAACAATAGTAATAATAACAATAACAACAATAGTAATAATAACAATAACAATAACAACAATAGTAATAATAACAATAACAACAATAGTATAATAACAATAACAACAATAGTAATAATAACAATAACAACAATAGTAATAATAACAATAACAACAATAGTAATAATAACAATAACAACAATAGTAATAATAACAATAACAACAATAGTAATAATAACAAAACAACAATAGTAATAATAACAATAACAATAACAACAATAGTAATAATAACAATAACAACAATAGTAATAATACAATAACAACAATAGTAATAATAACAATAACAACAATAGTAATAATAACAATAACAACAATAGTAATAATAACAATAACAATAACAACAATAGTAATAATAACAATAACAATAACAACAATAGTAATAATAACAATAACAATAACAACAATAGTAATAATAACAATAACAACAATAGTAATAATAACAATAACAACAATAGTAATAATAACAATAACAACAATAGTAATAATAACAATAACAACAATAGTAATAATAACAATAACAACAATAGTAATAATAACAATAACAACAATAGTAATAATAACAATAACAACAATAGTAATAATAACAATAACAACAATAGTAATAATAACAATAACAAAATAGTAATAATAACAATAACAACAATAGTAATAATAACAATAACAACAATAGTAATAAAACAATAACAACAATAGTAATAAAACAATAACAATAACAACAATAGTAATAATAACAATAACAACAATAGTAATAATAACAATAACAACAATAGTAATAATAACAATAAACAATAGTAATAATAACAATAACAACAATAGTAATAATAACAATAACAATAACAACAATAGTAATAATAACAATAACAACAATAGTAATAATAACAATAACACAATAGTAATAATAACAATACAACAATAGTAATAATAACAATAACAACAATAGTAATAATAACAATAACAATAACAACAATAGTAATAATAACAATAACAATAACAACAATAGTAATAATAACAATAACACAACAATAGTAATAATAACAATAACAACAATAGTAATAATAACAATAACAATAACAACAATAGTAATAATAACAATAACAACAATAGTAATAATAACAATAACAACAATAGTAATAATAACAATAACAACAATAGTAATAATAACAATAACAACAATAGTAATAATAACAATAACAACAATAGTAATAATAACAATAACAACAATAGTAATAATAACAATAACAACAATAGTAATAATAACAATAACAACAATAGTAATAATAACAATAACAACAATAGTAATAATAACAAAACAATAACAACAATAGTAATAATAACAATAAACAATAGTAATAATAACAATAACAACAATAGTAATAATAACAATAACAACAATAGTAATAATAACAATAACAACAATAGTAATAATAACAATAACAACAATAGTAATAATAACAATAACAACAATAGTAATAATAACATAACAACAATAGTATAATAACAATAACAATAACAACAATAGTAATAATAACAATATGCTGATTTGCATAGCTCCACATCCAAGGGGCACTTTGTGGCGGTGCAAGTTGGGCTTCGAACACGACACCTAACGAATGTTGCTTTTACCGTCGTCGTAATTATTAATAATATAATATAATATAATATAATATAATATAATATATAATATAATATATAATATAATATAATATATATAATATAATATAATATAATATTTAATAGTTATTAATTGTTTATTAATATTTATTAGTGTAATGATTTGATTAAATAAACTGTAATAGATAAATTTTCATAGGAATGTTGTGAATGATAAAAGTTCATTTCATAGTTAAAGAATTTGTTGTTAAATTTAAATATTGAGGCAGTGGGCTGATAAGACATTTTCATGCTGTCGTTAATCAACATTAGGAAGCTAATGAAGTTGTTCTTTCACCAAATCTGAGGTGTGCTTTATGTTCGATCTTCTCAAAATTACCATGAACGGCTTATTAGGCATTGCACGTTGTGATGCATAATTATTGAGGGTGATTTAATGACAGAGGATAATTCTCGTTAACGTTATGCAATGTTACTTTTCCTACCTTGTAATATAATATTAGGTATCTTCTCTTGTAATATGGAATAGGCCTCCTAACATAATATAATATATATATATTCTAATATAATATATAACATTTAATATTAGGTATCTTACCTGGTCGTGGATGAAATGCACAACGAGCATCCCGACCTCATCCGAGACCAGTACTGGGACTCGATCGACTTCCAGCTTCCATACATGGAGGACTCCGAACCTCATCTCACAGACCCTCTCAGGGGATCTGCCATCGACATCAGGTGACCAGGATATTTATATCTTCCTATTTTTAGATATTAAACTTTATTTTTTATGGTAGTGTTATTGTTGCACCTGTTGGTAAATAATAAAATTATGAATGAATTTCATGTTTTAAATTTATAATTATTTCATAAACTCAGTCTGAAACTAAGAATGTACCTACAAATGAGTAAATCAATATTTGCAAACACTTCTCAAAGTAATTCGTTTTTGCTCATTTCAAGTGCTCGTGAGAGAAAGGGCAGTTTGTTTCCGTCGTCGTTGTCTCGAATCGAGGAAGAAGATGGTGGCAGTGGATTCGTGGTGGGTTCGTTCAACCCCAAAAAACTCGTCAGAACTTCGTCCAAGGCCAGTAACATCAGCAAGATGAGTTACAGTCTGTGAGTATTAACCTGCATTTTACTTCGTACGAGATCAAGAGTCGTATTAAATATTTCATGCGGGATCGTGAATTAATTATTCAAACCAATAAAATTATTTTCACACTTCTTTTTTGTTCTATAATTTGTTCTGTAATTTTGTTATCATCATCATCATCATCATTTTGTTCTAGCAAAACTAAAAAGCTGGTGTGAGTGTATTTGCAATGATGCTTTTACAACAATATTTTGTTAATTTTAGCAGTAAAAATGTGACAAGTCATTATAGCCATAGTGCAGAATTATCATCATTTGGCTGTTTGCTTCACTTCGCTAATGAATTGTATTTTACGGTTCTTTATGTTGCATTTGACGATTAAAAGTTTGTGATCAGTTCACGTGTTCCAGGAAGCCACAGAATTTCATGAGGGCCATCAAAAGGTCGTTCTCGCAGAACAAACGCAACTTTTCCGATGATTCCATCACCATGACGGTTACTCAGAACCCTGAGATTTCATCTGGAGGTTGTTTGAATTTGCCATTTCAGATTAATTTCATTAAATTCATGATTTCAGAATTTAATTCGATTTTCTTTGCTGTTATTTCAAGTTCATGTGAGACATTTTCTATATTTTTATTTATTGCAACATCACCATTTGAGTAATAAAAATAAGTAATTGTGTCATTGCTCTAATTATATCTAATAAGTTATTACTAATAACTCTTCCACAGAAATTGTTTGCCACTTTCAATTTTTCACAAACATCTCAAATTTAGAATAACTCATTGCCTCTTATTATCAATCTTTTATTGAATAGCTGAAATGAAATAAAACATATGATTGCATTATTATTATTATTATTATTATTATTTATATTAATATTATTGCATGTTACAGTTCATTCCCCTCAGTCGATTCCAAGGAAGACAAACAACATCGAAATTGTTGGTCCGGACGATCAGGTAAATAAATATTTTCATTCTCTCAAACAGTAAGATGAAATTAATTGATTGCATTCTAATTCCAAAGGCAGAGGAAGGAATCTTTCGGATGTCCCTCGAAGACGTGAACCACGTCGTCGTTCAGAAAGACGACCTCAAATCGTTACCCAAAAAGGACCCTTCGAGCAAATTCTCGATCTCGAAGCCTCTCCTGCAGGGCACCTCTCCAAAGAGGAAAGGTTTCATTAGGCGCAACAATACCGACAGCACACTCGAAGTTGACAGAGGAAAGGAGGGCTTCAGAAATTTTGCCGTCAAGTTCCCGCTCAACAATCGCAGCTCCGTGAACCAATCCATCGCTGAGGAGGAAGAAAACTCGTGTCCCGCGGAGGAAGACGAGACCGGAAGAAGTCACGGGATGTTCGTGGATGACATGATGCAGGAGTTGAGGAGGATGCAGAGGAACGAAAGCTACGAGCACCGATCGCAACAGGCCTCGTACAACTCTCAGGCTGAAATCATGAATCTGCTCAAGAACAACTTGAAAACTGACTCCTACTGCGGTTGAGCATTTTAATTTTGAGTTTTAAAGTCGAAACAAGCATTTTTTCAACATTTGACTTTTCTCCAAGTCAGATCAAACACTTGATTCCATTATTACATCCTTCCATCTATGCAATTTATTGGTCTTATTTGTGGGATTTACAATTTGATTTTTGAAATTTTACAAGACTTGATTTTAGTCGTTAAACATGACCGCTACATGGCAGTGATTTTCATTAGTTTTGTTATAGCTACATATTCTATAGGTTAATTTATTTTCATGTAAAGTGGGGTCGATGATTCTTGTCCTTAAAATGACTTGCGTCTTGAGTCAAATACTCGTTGTTACCAATTAAATAGCTCCTTACTGTGCTGACTTGTGCAACTTATTTTCCGTCTTTATACTCATTGCTTACAAACGAAAATGTCAACCTCTTTCTGTTTTTAAATTCACCTTACAATTGTTTGATTGCATTTGTGTGCATTGTTTGCTTTCCTAAATGCTTATTGGAAATGGTATTGTTTTTACAATTTAGAAATTTGATCATGACCACAAATAGGTTTTTAAACAAATGATTGTGTTGTGTTCATTCTGGATGCCTTTTCAACGCAGTTTGTTTTAGGACACCAAATCAGTCTCTTGTTACACCAAAGCAGGAGTCCCAAAAATTCTGAAGTCCTGCGACAAGAAATTGAAATTTTGGGAAGAAGTTGAAATGTGAGTAACGTGCGCAAATCGTACTTTCGACTGATATCTGACGAGTAGTAAGTGCCTAAAGTTATTAATTTTTGAATTTAGCTTCATGTACTCACGTCTCGCCAAGACTTCAGACATTGTCAACGTAACCCTCGACTAAAAATCTGTAGAGACTCCTGAACTACAACAAGGCCGTTGTTGGCCCTTGAATTAATGAATGTAATGTCAATATAAATTTGTACGACTTCCAGGCATTTGAATAAAAATTTTAAATAAAAAGCAAACAAAGCGTCTGTCGAGATTTCGTTATACAGTTAATAAAAATGAGATGCAGTTGAACTGATGGGATGTATGGCAACGGTAAGTCGCGGCAATTATCCAAACGATTGTAAGTCAAGTTCACAGTCCCCGTGTTGTGATCTGTCGATGTCAGTAAATCAGACGCAATGCCGCCGACAGGACCCTAAAGTATTTCTACGTTCTTTATGAAACCAGTTTTTAAACAAGTCGTCATACAAATCGCAATAAAATCAGGTCATACCTGGTTGTTAGCGATTTAAAACTATTTAGTTTAAACTATTTAAAAACTTCTCATTAATTTAGTAAGAAATGCGGTTGTAACAACAAAAATCATTCCTCATAATGCCTTACGAGCAGGTATTTTTGATCGTAAGTTTTATAATTCCAATTGGTTAGGAATGGCAGACATTATTGTATGGGCATAAATTAGAAACTTTGCATAATAGATAAGAACAAACTGAGACCCGAAAATGCCTGGGCACCTTTTTCTCAATCGAGGGTCCTGCTCATGACGAAATAAAAATGGCATTCAAATTAGATAGTAAACTATAATAATAAACTATATAACTAGATAGGTCGAATTGAGTTCAAAATGTTTCAAACGACACGTTGATTTACGTTGAGTCGAATCTCTACATGCTAAATATATATTAACATAAATTAAATAAATATTAATTAAATATATATTAATATAAATAATAATTAAAACAATTGCAGCCATTCGATAGATCATAATTACAACCATAATTTACCAACGTTCACGCCTTTGCGTCCAGTTTTTGCATACCCGATTCGTTAAAGGTCAAATTGTTTTAAATCATTCTAAGGAAAAAAAAACTTAACTTTATTTTTATTTATTTTTAGATTAGATTAGATTAAATTAGGTTAGATTAGATAGGTAGAGTAGATCGCGGATGGTAACTTTTGTTCTTCGGAACCCCTCCAACTAAAGAAAAATATTGATACTCTCGCCGTAGTTTGGTCAACAAGACGAAGACCTCACCTGAATTATGACGACTACATATTTGCCATCTGGAATGGATGATGCAGTGACATTGACAACATTATTAGCGCGGAATGCCACACCCAATCGCAACAATCGTTAACATTTCGCGATCAACTCACAAGTTAGTTTCGAATTAACGTGAAAACTTCTAATTCTTTCGACTTTCGTTTCTCGTTTGGTTCCGGTACTGTAAGGATTTGCTTCAAGTTGACAATCCGACTCCACCAAATACTCTAATACAATCCAAAATAATAAAAAATAAAATAATACGCTCCTAAAATGTTTGCATCTTTTGGCTGTTTTTTTTTTAATGGCAGAAAATCCTTCGAAAATCGGATGATTCAGGGAGGCCAATTTAAATCTTGAGAAGTTTCGAAATAGAAACCTGCCTCTTAATGGCTATAATTTTAACAGTCTTTAGGTGCTTTGAAATTTATCTCGAAATTGCTCTCAAAATCGACCGCACAAACACCGTCAACTCGAATTTATCGCTTTTATTGAATTACAATTTGAGAAAAAAACTTAAGAATTAATAAATAGTTCTTTATAACTTAATTGCTTCTTTTTCCAAGAAATTTCGGCCTCTTGCCGAGGAAGAACTTTGTTCTTTTGTCGAAAGTTGAGCGAAGACCGTCTCTTTCTGCTTCAACCTCCGAAAGCAGGCTTTCTTGGAGTCTGTGGATGCAGTTGTTCAGAAAAACAAGTTCCTTGCAACAAGATTCAACGCCAAGAACGCAGAGTCTGCAGGCGCTTTCTTCTGCAATGTCCTGACAAAGAGCTCGATTCAAGACAGAAGCACGTACTTCTTCACTTGACCAGCTGGCGCCATCTTGGCAAACCACGGATGTCGCGACCATTATTAAGCAAGAAATTTGGAAAGCCAGTTTGGTAAACATTATCCTGGATTCCTAAATATGTTTGAATCATCACAATTAATCAACCACTTTTAAATATCTAACATAAATATTAATATAAAAAATATTTTTATAAACATTCATTAATATGATAAATTAATTAATAAATAGAATAAAATTGCTAATATTATTTTTTACTTCGTTAAACAATTTCTCACTTCGAAATGAGAACTGAAGCACACCGATTCCAAGTCGAAATGATCGTCTGCGAAGAGCTTTAAATAGTGTTGTGTCCTTTCAAGGGATCTCAGTTGGGGCGGATGATTCCATTCATGAACAGGAAGCACAATTAACTGCTTTGTCCCCCAAATTACCTTCTTTTACCAGGTAGGGATTTCATATCCGTTTAGGCGGCTGCTGAGAATCTTAATAAAGGAGGCCCGAAGAAAAAATTAAACACCTAAAATGATTTTTACAAATATGGTTTTTATGAAGAAGTTCTTTTGAAATTTTTTTTCGACAAACTCTGTTCCCGCTCATTCGCTTCAACATTTTTATGCACTGAAAAAATAATTTAAATAAAATCCAAATTCTTTGAATTGTGATATCACATCCTTTTAAGAAAATTAATCAACCCATAACAAATATCTGTGAAGATTTAAAAAAAACATAATTAAAAGTCTGCGAAATAATTAATTACCTTTATGTATTAGATTCCGTGAAACTGCTAATTAATTCAAGACATAATTTAGGGAACTCATTTTGAAATCTCTCTGAGAGTTATAAATTTCTCATTAAGAATGCAGATGGTGAGAATTTATTGTCTTAAAACTTGGACGTGAGCTGCTGTCGTCCAAACAATTCATGGGAAAATCACAAGAGGGAGCAATAGGAGCCATCACTTAACTGCTTCACCCCACATTTTCTCCTTCTTTCGGTAAACAATCGACTGATCACGAATTGGAAATTGACCTTTACAATGAACGAACAAAATAAGGCTTGTCGGATGATGTCATCAACCTAAGCCTCCTTTATTAAGCAATCATTTGGTTAACTGTTGAAACTTTGATCTTCAAGGAAATCCTGTTTCTTAAAATTCGTAATTACCAAGCGTTCCATGATTGTGTCATTGGAAATCCCAACAAATCGATGAACTTCTTGTGTCACGAATGATCTGTGCGTTGGGAATTAATGACAACGTTTCTCAGACTACAGATCAAACTACACATTTGATAACCCAATCGGTAAGCAAGCATCGATATTGGTTTGGATAAGTGGGCCCTTTAATCGCATTTTTACGCACAAATAATGATAATGAATAAACTATTATTTATAGTCGTGGGCATAAGACACGTCGTAATTTAAATCCGACTGCCTGGGTGTTGTGGACTGACACGTAGGATTTCTTAATTTATTACTTATTAATGATTCTTAAAACTTGTCTGAATCGTCCAAACAGCTTTTCGATATCAAATTATTTTTATCATCAAATTTACGTTGCACACCGAATACCTGGCCCATCAATCGCGTGGACTCAACAGGTGTGTGGATCGATAAATCCGACGATTGACACGTGGAACAAATTCCACATCGCATCCTGACAAAACATCAGGCAAAGTGTTCGTGCGAGCCGTGATTTGCTTTGACATCTCAAAGACATCAATTAAAAGCGAATTAATTAAAACCTCCGAGATGTGAAGCTAACATGTCACCAATCAAACCAATCAAACCAATCAAACCAATCAAACCACACCCTTAATTGTAAGTTGATAAAAATCAATGCAATGCTCAATTATTTGTAATATTTTACTTGTATTGTAAATTTGTACCCGTGAGAAAGCCATTACAGTGAGGTGACCAGCTCGTCTCCAAGAAAAAATTCACTTTGTATCGCAAAGGAGGGCGACGCCCCTGGTAATCCAATGATTGGGTTCGAGGAGGGTTTTGAGCATGAGGGAGAAGATGTAGGTGGCATCGGTTCTGTTTGGTTTCTTGTAGACAGGAGCCTCGTAGAAGGCCGTGGTTTTCTTTTTCTCGACGTTGGAGGCAAAAACGTGGACAACAGGGAGGCAGGTGTATAGGACTTTGGGGGAGGGTTCGATCAGACGTAAGTTCTTCTTGTCCCATCCACATCCATCGAGGTACAAACCATAAACGTAAACACCTTTTGGATTAAACATTAATTCGTTTTTAATGGAAAATAATGACAAATACAATTTGAAAAATTATCGCCACGACCTTCATTTGGGGGAGCAATGACGTCTTCCCTCATCATCTTGGTGACCTCATTATCAATTATTACCCCATCCAAGGCCCAGCCCTTATGCGCCCTCGTAATTTCCTGCCTCATTGCTGTCAGGAAGCCCTGGGGATTGAAGAACCCTGCCATCCAAAATGCTTTTGGCCTCGCCTCAAAAAGCCAGGCACTGAACTGACAATTCCTCTCGAGAAGATCTGTGCACCAGAATCCAAGAGTCGTGGAATCCCATGAAATCTATAAATTACACGCTTTTTAGACAAACATGAAACTTGTCGTGACGATGTCGTCTTCATTGTATTCCATTTGTAATATTTACAATATTTACAATATTACATTTACAACAGGAACTTGATCATAACGAATTCATAGTAATTGTTGCACTTTGTTAAAATTCCAAATAAGACGAACCCTCCTCCAGGCTTCAGGTATCCTGGAGTCAAACATGCAGTCGAGAGCATCTCTCAACCTCTCAGACATGATGATGGTTCCATCGATGGCCAACTTGAGGTCCTGCAAAGTGCTTCTGACGGCTGCGATGACCTTCTGCATGCGATCCAACTCCTGCCTGAGAAATATCACCAGCGGATTGTCGAGGCCCATCTTGCGCAGGTTGTCCTTGACCTATCAACGTAAACGTGTCGTATTGTCGTACGAGAAACCAAAGCTCTAGACTAATACATATATCTCGGTTTACGTGATAATAAAACATTATAAAGGAAAATAAAATGTATTAAGGAATATAAGATTATAAAACCACACAAGAGAGGTGCATCGGTTGTACAGTTGTAGCCATTTTACAAAATAACATCGCAACATAAAGTAAATAATAAATATTAATTGATTGATTTTTATTTATAATACTTCGATTATTTGTATTCATATATTCATAATATATTATAATATTTCGAATAATTCCAGGAGCAAACCTCGTGTGGTACGTAGTCGTGTGGCAGTTTGTTGAGCATGTCAGCGGCCAGTTTGTAAACGACAGATTCTCTCGTTTCAGTTCCTGATCCGCCAGAGTCCTTGGGTTGGATGCTCAGGATGGACTCCAACATCGAGTTTGCAGTGTTCGTCTGGTATCTGTATGCATTGCAATCAAAGGTCGATGCCGACTAACAATTCAAGTAATTAATTATAATAATGAAGGTAATTATAAAAAATAATAATTAAAACAATAATTATCCGTTAGGGTGGGCACGTTTCAACACAACCTAGCTTATAATGGTTGTGCATTGCGTAATAAGAATAATAATAAAAATAAGATTTATTCAGACAATAATAAAAATAATAATAATAATAATAACGTGATATCTGCATTCGGATGAAGTCCAAATGTTTCTGGAGAATCTGATATCGGCAAGAGGTCAATGAATGACTTGTACTCCTCCAGGGTTTTGCACTTTGGAATTTTGTAACCTGCATTTGTAAGCAACATTTTGTTAATATGTTAAACAATATTTTGACGCATTTTTATGCTCAATTATTCAATATTTTGATGTTTTAAGATGGTAATTATATTAACAACTGAAATTGCATGTTGAAGTCATGAAAATACAATAACGATAAGGCAATGTTATGGCAGGAAATAAAATGAATTACTAAATGAATGCAATTAAAGTAATTATGCAAACCAGAATAAAACTCGAAAGTATCGGCAAACATGTTTTCATTGAACCATATCTTGGCGTAGGTGTTGAGAAGCCTCTTGTCGTAATCATCGGTGACCCTGCTGCCGTATTGAACCTCTCCAATCATGTAACACACTGTCGTCCACGAGATTCCCTTGTTGTTATCGTTGTAATTGTATTTACGAGTTAAAGCAACAAATTACATGACCAATCAGTCATGACGTAAAAACTATCAAGGTAACCCTTTTAGGGTCGAGGTCATCGAGGTGGTTCTGAATGAAGTGGATGGTTGAGGTGAAGTCGGCCTGGTTGAACTCGTAGGGGATGTTCCAGCCAATGGGACCAAACTTCTTCCTCTCCTGAAGGGTCGTGTGAAGGAAAGCAACAGCGTACAGGAGTGGTTTCCACTGGGGCATGTTGATGGCATCGAGAAGGTCCTGACTCAGCAGTCCGTACGTTCGCTTCAGGTTTGCCTTCACGCCCTGAGGTGTCGTTCGAGTATTCAGTGAATTATGTTTTTATAGATTATAAGGTTTTTTGCTTACTTTGTGCTTACGAAGAAGTGTAGCTTAGAATCGTGAATATCCAAGTTTTTTAAAACTACAATAATCGTATTCCAGATCGTATTTGTTCATTAACAAACACTACCTTCGTTCAGCCACTAATCACTTCATTCATACTCTTTATTCTCAATTGTATGCTTTATTGAATCTAAATTATCCTGACTTTAATCAAATCAACAATAAATACCTAAATAAATAAGCTTTATTCATTGCAAGTATGTTATGTACCCTTATCCCATGTGAAGCCACTGTAACCACCAATCCATTTAAATAGCGGTGCAAGCTGGTTTGCGAACAGGACACATTAGGCCTGTTGCTTTAACTTTACAATGTTTTTTAACCTAACCTGCACGAATAAGCACGAATAAATACAAGCCAATCTTAGTTTAACACTACAACGACTAAGAGTAATCCCCACCTGGGGTGGTTCAAATGTAAACTTGATTGAAATGTGAAGCAGGTTGATGGGGAATTTCGGGGTGACCTCGGTGGTGATCCAACATCTGAACGACTCATCGATGTGATCGGTTTTCGTTATTGTATCCAGCAACTCATCCAAGTACTCCAAGCCGAGATGGCAGTTGTGCAGTAAGACCCACCAGCCCTCCGTTATGCCCTGACCAACCAATCTCCTCGCGTGAACCTCCTGTCCTTGACCCATTGAAATGGCACTACATTCTGTAGAGGATATGGAATTTGTAAGAAAACTAAAATAGGTGATTCAAAGTAAGTCTATAATATTAAACTATATATAGATTTAATAGTGAATTACAAATCAATAAATTAATTCTTGTGATAATAATAATAATAATAATAATAATAACGACAACAATAACAATCTAAATCTGCCAACTGATTCCTTTGTTTTTGGCGAGTCTCTCAATGTTCTCGGTAGGATCAGATCCCATGGATAGGAAACAAATCATGGGAGTTCGATTGTTGCTTTCCGACCACATACTCTCCATGTCCAACACGACTCCCTCTGCAAACTGAAAGCAATGTAATCTTTAATAACACATCAAAACAATCAAAACAATCAAAACATGGATTACTTGCAAATTAACTGTTATTATTTATTATTTATTTAATTCAACGAGTCCTTACAAAATTAAGGATAGTTCCTTACGATTATTTTTGTTTTTCGGCAGTTTTTAAACGATTTTATGTAATTATGTAGTTAGTTTAATGTCTATAGAAAATAATATCTAAACAATCATTCACTTGTTTCCCCATGGCTTCACTGATGTAAATCTTTGCCATTGGAACAACTCTGTCAGGACACCAACTCCTGATGAGGAGGAGACGATGGAAGGTGGAAAGGTTGTCGCTGTAACCGTCAGGTGTCGTTGAATCCTCAGGAGCCTCAGAGTCGAACCATTCCTTCCAGGCCTGTTGTTGTTATTCAATTTCACAAACGTGAGCCGTTAACAATTAATGCTTCAATTATAATAAGCAATTAAAAGTAAATAATTTATAAATAAATTATAATAAGCAATTAAGAGTAAATCATCGCAAGAGGACCTACCTTTTCATTTCTTCCAATCTGCGTGAGAATCATTGAAAACTGAGGCAACTTTTTGAGTTCCAAGAGGTTCAACCAAACAATGTCTGAAATCCACAAAGGTTTTGCTTCGGCGAAGTTCAAGTCCTGAGCGGCTCCGCCTGGTGTTGAAATGTTTAATCAATTTGTCGTGGAGTCAGGAGAGACATTGTCCAGTGGCGCGTCTGGGTCTTAAAATGCTTTTTTTTTTATTTTCCATCACGAAATTGAGGTAATAAATTAACTTAGGAGTCAGACATTTCTGGCCAAATATGATGAATTCATGATAAAATTAAAGAAGATACTTAACAATTAACCATTTAGAATGGTTCTTTTAAATAAATTGATGCAAAGCGAGATAAATATCAGTCATGAAAACTAAATTCAGAACGAAAATGTTTCTTTTAATATTACCTATTAAAATGTTTATTAGGTAAACAAAATGTTTATTAAATAGGTAATATTGCCTATTAAAATGTTTACCTAATATTTAACTACAACAAGAGTAATAAGGAACATAATTTATAAAACTTCAACTGGAACAAGACAAATTATTTGAAGAATTAAAACTGGAATAAGAACGAACATTATTTGAAAAACTAAAACCGGAATCCAAATACAAAACTAAAATTTACCACTTTACGTCCACAATAAAACGTCCTTTGGAAATGCTTGCTTTTTCAAATTAATTTTGACATTTTATGAATTAAACATTATTTCAATTTGAAATTAAAAACGAACTACGTTAAAATGCTAAATTCTAAAATTATGAATTTTTTTAGAACTGAAATTATCACGAGAACTTCTAGTTCATAACTGAAATTATTTTGAAACCCAGAATAAGAATTAAAAATATAATTATTTTCAGAACTGAAATAAAAACGTAATTATTGTGTCAAGATGAAATTTCTTTTAAAGATAACTTTATGCCACTAAAACAAGTTTATAGATCATACATGATATACATATCATATACACTATTATGATACATGTTATTTCTAATTATTCAAATTATTTCTGATTTTCATAATGTTATTTAAGACATTAAATCTAATGAAATGAAATGAGTGCAAATAATAAATAAATAAATAAATAAATAAATGAATAAATAAATGAATAAATAAATAAATAAATGAATGAATGAATGAATAAATAAATAAATGAATGAATGAATGAATAAATAAATAATGGACCCTTGATGAAGCACTTGAACTCATCGTGTTGAATGGTTTTGTTGAGCATTTGAATCTCAAGCGTGAGGAGGATGGTGAAGAGGAACCTGTCCTTCTCGTAAAGACCACGTACGGTGTAGGAGAAGGTCAGGTGAGTCAGGTGGTCGATGACGTGTTGGATCCTCTTCCAGGTGATCTGAGACTTCGGAGACTGAAGCATCGACGTGTCGAAGAGTTGGAGGAATTGCTTCAACGAGGTTTGGTACATTTCATTCACCATGCCCATCTTAACTATCAAGAAGTACAACGCCGATCCCCTCGTGGCAACTGCAGTGAAATGATTATCGAGTTATTATTGCTTTATTTAAGCATCAACTGCAGTGAATTGATTATCGAGTTATTATTAGTTTACATAATTCGTATGTATAAGTAAGAACCATCCAAGTGACAGTAATTACTACTATTTAATTCAACAATAAATACCTTAGGCTTATAACTTATAACCACCCTTATTACAGTGCATAAAATAACACCCGGCCTGAATTCCTCTCTGGCAGTGTTGATCCTCGCTCCAGTCTCAGCAGCCGTTGAAAGCTTCTCGTTGACTTCAAGGGCGGTCTGTTTGGTGATGGTGAGTGTCTCAATGAGGGACTCGTCCTCGACCAAGGAACCCTGAGCAGAGGTCAGATGGTGGAGCAGGTTGTCCTCGAGTTCTTGCATCTTTCTCTTGTTCGTCGTCACCTCTGTTATCAACTTCGTCCTTTCAGCTTCCAACTCCTGTAGGGGAGATTGACCGGTGTAAATGAATTAACTTTTAAGTGGATTAACTTTTAACCAGAACCATCACTGTGATTGTAACTAATTATAGCATGAAAATGTTATGAAAGTCAACCTTTTTCTCGGTGAGGATAACAATGCTGAGCAGTTGATCCTCGAGACCCTTCATGGTGACGGTGAAGTTGATGATGGAAGTCTTGGCACTGACTTCAGGAGTGTAGGCAGGATTGGCCATCTTTGTGGTGATGTACAGCTTGAAGCCACTGTGGAGATCAATCTCTTTCTCTCCGACTTTCACCTTGAAGGTGCTTCCAGATTTAATGAAGTTCTTCTCGAGGAGGCTGTCCAGGATAGGATCAAGTTCCTCGCCAACGTCTTCGATGAGAAGCGGTTGTCCGTTTGTCAGAGCCCCCTCCAAATGCAAGCGGAAGGATTTATGGTTGAGACTCGTTATCTGGTAAAGATGTCAAAGGACGAAGGTGAAAACAACAAATGACGTTGAAGTTCATGACGAGTTGTTAGGTGACATTCCAATGCAACATCACCGACCAATAAATTGTTTGAGGATTCCTTGGCCTTAATCCAGGACTTGCCCTGATTCTGCGGGTCGACCAGAAGTGGAAATCGGGTGGATTTGGTGACGATGAGTCCATTCTGGATGCTCAACTCATCATTGGGGAGTCCTTGAAGTCCCCATTCGCTGATCGTTGTGTTGTCCACCAACATGGACACCATGTCGAAATCCTGTAATCGAGTTGCTAGTGAATGTCTAATAATTACATCATCAACGAAAATAATAATGATAATAATTCTTAATGTAAATTAAAGCCTATATTTAATAATTACATCATCAACAAAAATATAATAATACTTAATAATAATGTCAATGAATGATTACAAAAGAAGATCTTTTTGTTTTTTATTAATAAAAAGACCCATCTTGAGGATGCTCGTGATGATGATGATGATGATGTTTTAGAATTTGAAGGTCAACCTCTGAAAAAGGAATTCCATTTGAGTTCATCTCCTTCTTCCAGCATCCGATGAGTTGCTTCCTGAACTCCTGATTGAAAGGTCCTGCGTAGGAGAGGAATGCACCTGCCAAGAGTACGTCGCCAACGAGTTTGTGCATCTGAGACTCGAATGTTTTACTCGCTTCAGTCCACCTGATCTTCTCCCCTGACAATCCGTCTATCAGGGTCCTCGCCGTCATCATCTTGTGCCTGCAGGATTCCGCATCATCCACTAAAGCCTGTTAATAACAAGAACAAATGTATATCAATTAATTACTGACCTCAGGTCGTATAATAAATACCATTTATATAACTTCGTCATACTTATGAACGAAATAATCCCTGTAACATGAGAATGTGCAATTAATTAATTAATTAATTAATCAGCATCGAATGAAATGTGACACGAGAGTACAGTTGAACCTGTTTCTCCATCATGGCCTGTTCGTATTGAGCCCTCACAGCATCCAGTTCTGCCTCCTTCTCGTCCAATTGAAGCTGAGCTTTGTTCAAATCCTTCATTGCTGCTTCGTATCTCGCTTCTTGTACAGCCAGGTTTGCCTAATTCATAAACTTAATAATATTAAATAAACTTAATAAAACGTAATCATTCATAAACCACATTAACACCAACATTGGCGTTAAAAAATAAGAAATTGATAAATACACAGACAAAGTTAACAATATCATAGCGATATTATCATCATCGAAGTCGTCATCATCTCCACCACTATTACCAATGATTTAGTGAATGTTGACTAAAATAACATGATAAGATGTTTTTACTATTAATGTAATTATTAATAATATTACATGTTATTGGACAACAAGCAAATAAACAACAATAACAATAATAACATTTGTAGTTCTATTAAAACTTAATAGTAATCTAGCCCGACATTCATTAGTTGGCACAAAACTCCGTATAAAAGTAAATTGATTAATTTTTTATTTCCCTAAAATTCTTCCAGAACCTTGAGTGGAAGAACCTCCTTGTTGATGCTGTAGAAGTAAGCCATCGATTGCGTCCAGGATGCAAGTCCTGCCACGTCACCACAAACCTTCCTCGCACATTCCATGTTGTAGTCTTCCATTTGCAAGTATGGCTGGAGTAACTCTACTGTCTCTTCGTTTATGGTGTCCTGTCATGGTCATGATGACGATGATGATAATGATGATGAAACTGTAAAAGTAATCCCGTGAAAATACATCGAGACCGCCTGCATACATCATTGCAGATGAGAATTGGTGTTAAGGAGATTTTAAATCATCAAAGAAACGTCAACGTTGTCAGCCTAGTATTGGTTTAATTCTTTAGAACTTTATTTCTTAGAACTTTTACTTTTAAGAAAGTTTATTTTATGAATGTTGAAACAATTAATGGTAAATCAATTTTATAAACTCCACTTAACTGTTAACTATTAAACTGTTAACCCTACTTACCTTCAGCAGCTCAACTATCTAATGTTCATTTTTGGTACTTTATCGTAAAAACGAATAAATGCTATAAAAACGAAAATATTTTAGCATGAGCACATATGAATGTTATTATAAAAAATTGGTTTATTTCCAACTTTTGGAAATGCTAAGAGTCCTTGGAGGATGTTGGTTGCACTCATGAGCTTGAGTGCCTCGTGCCAGGATGGTTTAGGACAAGGTCGGTCGGGGTCAGGGGTCACGGGATCAACTTTCCTCTGAAAGAGGAGCAGCACGCAGTCCATGATCCGCATGATCAGGTGAGGTGGTTTGGCCAACTTCCTCACTGCAACAACATGCGTAACCAATGCATTGTCAGGCATAATTAATACATTATCAGGCCTAACCAATGTGCATAATCATTCGATTATGATAATTACGTCGACACTGTTGGGCCTAATGATATCAAAGAGATCTTGTAGCACACGCGTCAAACTCAAGGCTCGCGGGCCACATCAGACCCCAGAGAAAATTTTAGGCAAAAATATCTTATAATGGTCGCGACATAAATTGCAAATTAAATTACCTAATTAGCAGCTTTGTCGAACGATAGGCTTCCCGTGAGCTTTCTCGCTTCGATAATAATTATCGAAAACAAAAATTGTGTAGTGGGTGGATGTTTGTACTTACAGTAACCTAGCAAAGTTCAGCTGCTCTTTTTGGATTGACTCATAACGAATGAAAGCACAGAAGTGCCCGGATAATACATCACCTTTTCTCGCTTTAACAGGGTTTAACATGATATCAATCAAGCGTCTGTTGGTAGAGCAGAATACTTTTAATCAAAGCTAGCCTTTAAAATGGCCAATAATTTATTATGAAAACACAGCCTTTCATAGCCGCTGGGAGTCTGAGTATATGTGTATATGAGACTGAGTATATGTGTATATGAGACTGAGTATATGTGTATATGAGACTGAGTATATGTGTATATGAGACTGAGTATATGTGTATATGAGACTGAGTATAAGTACTGATATTGGCGGCAAACCTGTGCGGCTAATTGAGGCTAAAAGAACGACCAACCAGTGGCAATGTGGGCGGGTTTGATCGTCTGAAGAGCCGCCTCGGCTTCTTCAAGAGCAGGTCGAGCTGCTTCAAGTTTTTCTTCTGCTTTCATTTTGTCCTCCTACAACAGTGAAACAAACTCCTCGATAACATCAATTGGAACAATCTGAACTTTCTGCATATTTGTGGAGGATCATCAAATTTTTTGTGACGTTCGAATTTATTCCTCAATGCTTGAGAGTTTTAAAGTTTTCAAATGTTTCTAAATGTTCGACAAAATCAGTAAAGGCGTTCGGGACCACACATATATATATATATATATATATACCGATATTTCATCCACAATCCTCTGTGCCTTATTCTTTACTTTCTCCACTTGTGCCTTCACCTTTTCAGCAGCCTGTGCTGAGACAGTGACCTCTGCGAGTACTTTGTCTGCCTTGATGGAAGCCACCGACAATTCTTTCTCTTTGACTGCCAGTTCTTTGCTCAGTTCGTTGACAGTTTCTGTTGCTTCGATGAGTTTCAACAAGCCAGTGTTTATTCTTTCCGCCAGTCTTCCAATCTCGGAACGTTTGCTATCGTAGATGGATTTGTAGCTGCTGATGAAGGAAAGATACGATTTTGGAGTCACGTGGGTCTGCCTTCTGAACCTCTGGAAGTATTCCATGCAAACCTCTGACACGGAATCCTGAGAAAAAATGATACCATAATTCGATTTAGAAATATTGATAGATGATTCCGTTGAAAGGTCGCTTGGTTAAAACAATTATTTTTTTTTTATGAGAGACAGACCTTGAGCTTGTTGAAATACATACAATTGAAGAACATGCATCCTGTAGGACCATGACCCTACCCTTCAATTTGTACACTATATAACATAACATTATATTTTTTATAGTGGTTCAACAAGGCCACTCCTTTTTAAATCATTATCCAAAGTCCCACAAAATCTGAATACATCGTCTTCTCATCAATCTTCTAAAACAGTCGACTCCCCGTTGGGGATTTCATCCCCGGTCTCCCGCGTGACATGCGGGGATACTCATCACTATACTAACGAGGACCGCTACGCGTACGCAGTTCATTTATGAGTAATTAAGTTTGCAGATAATTTATCAGATATTTTGCACCTGAAAATTGCCCATAGATTTTATGATGGCTTGTTTTGCAGCATCAGTGCAAACGAGATCGTAGTTCAAGAGAAAGTGCCTTGAAACAGCGATGAGTGCTTCCTTGGGCCACCTCTCGAACCAGTCCAACGTGCAGCCTGATATCAGGGCTGGAAACTTTAACGATCTGCTTCTGAACTTTTCACCCACCTAATAATAAGGTAAACACTAATTGTGACCAGATTAATGAATTAAAAATTGAAAACAATCACAGATTCTACAAATTATCCACTAGTCAGTTATCGGCTTCATCCAAGAACAAGATAGCCCAAGGTAACTACATTCTATCAAACTTATCTATCAATCCAATCACCAGAACAACACATGCGGTACATGCACGCAGGCACATACAATGACAATGACAATGACAAGTGAGCAGGGATACAAACAGGCGAGAAACAAAGGACAACGTGGAGATTTTTCTTGACCCTGGCAGCATAGTAATTGTGCAGGTTTTCATTGGTTGGAGGTCTCCTGGGAAATTCCTTCTTCATCACGGGCACCAACTCTTCCAACATCTCGTCCATCTCATCTCGTGCAAACAAATTGGAGACCTTCGCATTCGCAATTGATTTCAAGTCATTCATAAATTATGCTAAACATCCGAGAAACAATAAAACCGAGTAACTATTTGAAATAAATACTGTGATACGAAATTATATTATCACCGGAACAATAATCCAGGAAAAGAAAATGACAAAATGAACATCAAATGTAACATTAAAGTGATAATGATTATTGTTACTAAAGATATTATTAAAAACAAATACGTAATATGTAATATCAGTTATTATTGAAAATGTTAATAAGATTTATAATGTAATACTTAAACCTCTCCAGAGCTGAGTATGTTGTTCATGTACTCGAGGAATGCTTCGTCCTTGATCTCGTTGTCCGTGAAGATGAAGGTCACTCCTTTGCCTTCAGTGCCCGCAGTTCTGTACAGGAACTTCAGGTCCTCCATGAAGTTGGAGACTGAATATGACCTGAGATAAAATGACATCAACAAACGGATACAACATAAACAAGAAGACACAACATAAACAAGAAGATGCAACATCAACAAGAAGACACAACATCATCAAGAAGATGCAACATCAACAAGAAGATGCAACATTGTTTTTATTAGATACAATTGAAGGGCCCAATTGGACTACTAACACAATTGCAAAAAAAAAACAAAAGACATCGACCGGTGCGTACAGGGGCAGCAAATAGATTAAATGTAATTTAAGTATTGACTGAAGTCTAAGTCACTTATTATTGAGTTGAAACGGGAGACAAACATCAACAAGAAGATGTAACATCAACAAGATGATGCAACATAACCAAGAAGATACATCAACAAGAAGATACAACATCAACAAGAATGTGCAACATCAACAAGAATGTGCAACATTAACAAGAAGATGCAACATCAACAAGAATGTGCAACATAAACAAGAAGATACACAATCAGATCAACAATCAGATGAGCAACATTGAAACCTTATCCGGTTGCATTTGCTACTTTCTCAACGAACACAAAGTGTTAGCACCGCATTTCATAACGAGGTGACATATTTCTTGATGCATTGAAAGTAACTTTAAATAATTTCAATCATTTTATTGGTTAAGCAGCATGATTTCAAGATGTTTATCTCAATTTAATAATAGTGTTTTCAATAATAATTTTAATAATTTATTATTAAATTTAAGTATATATTTAATACGAAAAAACATCCTAATAAATTTATTACATTGTTTTATTAATAAATTCAAAATTACATTTACGTCGTCTCGCAATGATGATGATAATGTTGTTAATGTTTAAGAAATTACACATAATAACAAAATGTGACAATGTAAAATATACAGACTACCAAGCAGAACAAATAAAAATAGCAAACTAATAAGTTGATGAATATCATCTAGAAGTAATAATAACATAATGCGTAGCAACATAATGAGAAGTAATAACATGGATAATATCATAATAGCATAATAACATATCATAATAACATAATGAGAAGTAATAACATGGATAATATCATAATAGCATAATAACATATCATAATAACATAATGAGAAGTAATAACATGGATAATATCATAATAGCATAATAACATATCATAATAACATAATGAGAAGTAATAACATAGATAATATCATAATAGCATAACAACATATCATAATAACATAATGAGAAGTAATAACATGGATAATATCATAATAGCATAATAACATATCATAATAACATAATGACGACCAATAAAATACTTACCTTCCTCTGAGACCAAAAACAACGAGAGACGTCATTTTATAAATTTCGGATATCAGATTATGACTGACGAAGCAAATTAATGATGTAATTGAAATACAAATTGAATGTTGTATCATCGATGAGGATGATGATGATTCATAAAGCACTTTGCTGTTTATTTCTCTGTGACTTTCATTAAAATAAACACTTGAATTATATTAAATAGATATTCGGAATTCAATTCAAACCAAGAAAATAAATTTTAAAAATTATCAAAATCAAAGCAGAAGTCATTGACGACGACATCACCACCACCCCCACCACCACCATCACCACCACCACCACCACCACCACCACCATCACCATCACCATCACCATCGTCGTCGTCGTCGTCGTCGTCGTCATCGTCATCGTCATCGTCATCGTCATCGTCATCGTCATCGTCATCGTCATCGTCATCGTCATCATCATCATCATCATCATCATCATCATCATCATCATCATCATCATCATCATCATCATCATCATCATGGCACCCCGTCATAACAGCCCGGAGACAAAATAGTCCCGTCAGAATAGCCCGGCGACAAAATAGCCCGGTAACAAAATGGCTCGGGACGAAATTTTGTCGGGGCTGTTTTGACGGGATTTTTTCGTCCTGGGCTATTTTGAAGGGGCTGTTTTGGCGGGGCTATTTTGTCGCCGGGCTGTTACGACGGGTCACCCATCAACATGGTAATCGGTCTTAATCATAATCATGATCCCCATCACCATAATCATTATTACGACCACTACCACCATCACAAATATCATCATATTACCAATGTTACCAATATAATCATCATTCACACCAACACTGTCATCATCCCCATCACCATAACCCCACTCGTACCACCAGCAACAACGTCATAATCAACCCATCCTTACTACCATCAACCCATCATTAGCGCCATCAACAAAGTTATCATCAACATCCCCACCACCTCCACTCACTATCATAGCCATCTCAGCATCATCCTCAATCTCACCAACAACACATACATCATCATTATCACCACTAAAACTAACATCCCCATCATCATCCAACCAATATCACCGCCGTCAACATCAATATCCTCTTCAGCAACCATTAGTGCCCATGGATTATAATGTATTAAGTTAAATAAGAAGATAATAAGATTATTCTTAAATTGGCATAATTAAAGCAGCTATCATTAAATAATATTAATAAAAAAATACTAATAATAATATTAACACCATCAACCTATTAATAAATAAATATTAAAATTAGTAATATTGATATTCAGAACATACCTGGTGAGTGTGATTTGGAAGACCTTGTAACCTGCAATACTCGAAGCAAGTCTTGTGAGTGACTGCTTCCCTGAACCTCCAACTCCGACCAATAGCACGTGACCTTTTGGCATTCCAATGACCCTGGATATCTTCACCAGGTTTGTCATGGCGTCCTATAAATTTAATTCTATTAAAGAATTATTTTTTTTACAACAAGTTATAAGTAAATGTTTATTAGCGAAAGATAAGCCAATGAGCACATTTCTTGTGATGCTCTTCCAGAGACGAATCAAATTAATACGAATTTCGTAATATGAAAGTAATTCAACATCCTCCCCTATCACCATCATCACTCCAGCGCTACAACTATCAGCAGCATCACCACCGCTATCAGCACCACCATTAGATCACGCAAAACTAATTACATTAAACATATAATTCTTTACATAAAATATCCTTTAATACCAATTTAACATAATATGAACAACAATAGGAATACAATTATACATTTTTTAAACTGCACAA
This sequence comes from Whitmania pigra, assembly GCA_021613335.1. Lineage (NCBI taxonomy): Eukaryota > Metazoa > Annelida > Clitellata > Hirudinida > Haemopidae > Whitmania > Whitmania pigra. The sequence continues at coordinate 2,980,886 of JAJTWR010000260.1, forward strand.
TAAAGATATGAGCGTCAAAAATAACTCCGACTGCAATTGGACAGCAACCTTGAAGAAGACAAGATCCATTTTGGCTCCCCTGATGGTCTCGTTGTACTGTTGTTGGAACATTTCCAACCTCTCAGCAAGTTCTTCGAAGCTGTTGATTGCTTCGTAAATCTTCGGTGGTTCACTTTCTGCTTCGTCGTTTTCGTCTGTTCCTGATCAAAATCATCTTAATGTTCGTTTATCTTGCTTGTTAATAAACATAAATTAAAACTAATTATTTTTAAATTAGCGACATCATCAAATGATCAAGTGTAATAATTAATATAAATCTAATAATTATTCTTAATAAATGATATTTCTAATCCCCAATCAATTGATGATTAATTACAGGTAATTAATAATAAAAGTTTAAATAACAAAAACACAAGAACAATATTTAGAAAATGTCCAACTCACTCGAAGCCATGGCAACTGAAATAATAAAATATGCGATGTCAAACTGATGTCATCCGCACAAGGATAACTTAAGTCACTTTAGTGCGGAAATATCGCAATACTTTAAAAAAAAAATCAATTTTCATGGAGAAAATATTTCAGACCTGTGACTTCGGGGGCATCTCTGAGAAAATCAACAAAGTATGGTTCCACATCGATGTTCAGATCACCAGTGAGAAGATTCTCTTCTGTTGCAACCTTCAAACAATCAACCAAACAATCAATCAATCAATCAAAGTACCACTCATAATAATTATATACCTAATGTTCCGTTTGAATTACATTCATCAGTCTTAATATGAATGAACATTCATGTAATAACAACAGAAATAACAAAATCCCTGATAGCACTGAATATTCACGAGCAGCCACCAGTTTCAAAGTCTTCTCAAACCAATCCTTGTCCTGCTGGCTAGTGAACCTATCGGCTATCACCCTGCAGCATTCGTGTTTCCACAGCAACAGCAACTTGCTGGGATGGTTGATGACCTCAGCTGAGGCATTCAGCATGCCCTGAAAAGGATGTTCTCAAAAAGTTAATATGGATGATGATGACAATAATAATAATTACCACCATTGTTTCAACAACAGTCCAAAAGTATTTCTTCTTTATTAGCTTAACATTTAGTCGTATTGAACATCATAATAAACGATAATAAAAAACTTAATTTCATTGTGGGCCTATTAAATCAAAACTGAAACTTTGAGTATGCAACCTGCCAAATCCTGCTGAGGTCTCTGAGGTTGAACACGTAGTGGAACTTGGCAGGTGTGGGAAGCATTTTCACTTTCGTCTTCTGCCAAAGTTTCCTCGTTGCTGGAATCAAATTCTCAACCATTTTTCTCAGGCTCTTTGGAAATCCCCTTTCCTACGTGGTTTAATATTAAATTTATTAACTTAATCATTGTCCATTGATTTCAAAAAGGGTGGAAATCAAAAGGTAAAAGTAATAACGTGATGACTAGGTTCCCCGATTTTCGTGAAATAAATAATGCTATAAATACATGCTATTAGCAGTAAATAAATACTAATTGAACATTATAAAACATTACAAATGACAAATCTAACTTTAATAATTAAAATATAGATCTCTGACATGAAAATATTGACGAATGAAGTCAATAAGAAGGGCAAATACGTGAGTGAAGAATCCAGATCCAATGGTTGTGAATATTTTATCAATGGAGGCGTAGGATGGAAGTGTGCAGTTGATGATGGAGAAATGTCTCTTCAGTCTCTGAGGGATGTCGTTCCTACCCCCTCCAGGATGAATCATGGCTGCCATCATTTGAATGTCCACGATGTTCGTGAACTCTCCTGGCTTTTCAAGGTTGTAGAAGCCTCGCATTTCCATCAGCTGACGAGTTATTTCATTCGTCACCTAAAATATTCACCATCATATCCTACATATTAAAATATTGAAATAATATATTAATTTTATTAACAAAATAAGTAAACTTTTAACATTGTAAACAAAGTTAATTTGTTTATTTGTGTAATTAGAATAGTATTTGGAAATTCTATTGACAGTTAACTTCGACTGCACGATTTTAGCACAACTTCAAGCTTTCAATTTAAAATCAAAATGTATCTGGTTCACGAGCGCTTGAAGAATGATAAAAGTATCAATCCATCCATATCTCCTCCCAGCACTCACCTGATCTCCCCATTCGTTGACCACTGGCATGTTGACGTCATCGATGAGGATGGTCATCTTCTTACCTGCAGGTGGTCCGTACGTGCTTCCCATTCTTTTGTCGATGTAACTTTCAACTGTTCTCTGAAGTCGTCAACAAAATACTGCAGCTTAAGACTTTATTTGAAGTGATTTTGATACTCACTTGTAAAACATGTATTTGTAGCTCATGTAACACCGTATGCGTAGCGTCAATGATTTTAGAAGCCTTTTTTAGCCATTTATGTAGCGATCCAGTCGATTAACAATTATTTTATAAAAAATCCTAAAAATCGTGCCCCACATAAACAGACTGCTGACATGAACATACGAAAATGATTGCGAGATAATTAATAGCTTAAAGAACCACTGAATGATTGTTTCGTGTTTTCAAAATAATCAACAAAGAACAAGAACCTGGAAGAGAAGGGGCGTGGATGCGCTGGAGAAATTGAAGGACTTGTAAAGGTGAACATCGGGGTTGTACTTGTTGCAGTAGGCCTGTATGATGACAGTCTTGGCAGATCCCTGCTCCCCTATGAGGAGGACTGCCTTCGTTTGCTTTGAAATCGTGCCGATGAGAAACTCTGTCCTCACGTTGTCAACGTTCGGTACGAGGATACTCAGGTATTCGGGTACATGATCTTTGGGGTAGACGTACTCAGGGACCTGAATATATTTTATAACAATTATTTATTGTTGTAATATAATCTCCTATAAGCATCACCTGATTTCAAATTTAAATGCGCTTTTAACAACAGGTAAGAAACCAAATGTCAATTCTAACATCAACTTACATATTAAATAATAATATTAATTGTTATAGTGATATAATAATTAGTTTTATTATTATATAATTAGATTTTTTTATTAGTTAACTAGGTTTATTATTACATAATTAGTTATATTATAATGTATATTTATATTCGATATCTTTCGTTTTTACCTCTTAAGGTAAGGTTTGTTAGGTTAGACATTATTTTCCCAACTTAGTCACTCATACTTCCTATAGTTATAAACAAACATATTAGTAAAGATACAACATTTTGAATTCGTATTGTATTTCCAGTAATTCAAAATAGACAAAAATGGATTTTGCTGACGATGATACGGGATATGGGAAGAGCAAAACGCCTAAAGTGGCCAAGGTCAAAGACAAGACTCCTGCTCCGGTGCAGATCACTGCAGAGCAATTGCTGAGGGAGGCCAAAGAAAGAGAGTTGGAACTTGTCCAAGCACCGCCTAGGCAGAAGATTTCAGATGCTGCCGAACTGAGAGATTATCAGATGAGAAAGAGGAAGGCCTTTGAGGACAATATTAGAAAGAATAGATTCACATTATCTAACTGGCTCAAGTATGCTGCTTGGGAGGAGACACAAAAGGCTCTTAGAAATGCGAGATCGGTTTATGAGAGAGCCATAGATGTCGACCACAGAGCTCCCGTAGCATGGCTGAAGTATGCAGACATGGAGATGAGAAACAAGCAAGTGAACTCAGCTAGGAACATACTGGATCGTGCTGTCAGCATTTTGCCAAGAGTGGATCAGTTCTGGAGAAAGTATGCCTACATGGAAGAGACATTGAACAACGTGGCAGGATGCAGACAGGTGTTCGAAAGATGGATGGAGTGGAGACCAAACGAGCAGGCTTGGCATGCATACATCAACTTTGAGCTCAGATACAAAGAATTGGACAATGCAAGGATCATTTACGAAAGATTTGTTATAGTGCATCCTGAGGTTCAGAATTGGATCAAGTATGCTAAGTTTGAAGAGAAGCACGGTTACATAACCAGTGCCCGCAGAATATTCGAGAGGGCCAATGAGTATTTTGGTACAGAGCACCTCAATGAGCAGTTTGTAATTGCCTTTGCAAAATTTGAGGAGAACCAGAAGGAACATGAGAGGGTTAGGACCGTCTACAAGTGGGCTATCAATCACTTTGATAAGGAAAAGTGCAGGGAACTGTATCGACTCTACACGATACACGAAAAGAAGTTTGGAGATCAGAGTGCCATCGAATGTGCTCTTGTTGAGAAGAGGAAGAATCACTATGAAGAAGAGCTGAAGTCTAACCCATACAATTACGATGCCTGGTTCAATTACATTCGTCTAATGGAAGATGATGGCAATCCGGATGTGGTCAGGGAGCTCTATGAAAGAGCTATTGCCAACATTCCTCTAAAAATGGAAAAAAGGTTTTGGCGAAGATATATTTACCTATGGATATATTACGCCATTTATGAAGAACTCGAGATGAAGGATATTGACAGGACTAGACAAGTGTACAAGGCCTGCCTCGATAATATTCCCCACAATGTTTTCACCTTTGCTAAGGTTTGGGTGATGTTTGCAAAGTTTGAAATCAGAGAGAAACAGCTCGACGTAGCTCGCAAGATTCTCGGTTCAGCAATAGGGAAGTGTCCAAAAGACAAGTTGTTCAGGGAGTACATAAATCTTGAGTTTCAACTGAAAGAATTTGGAAGATGTCGAACCTTGTACCATAAGTTTCTCGAGTTCGCGCCTCAGAACTGCAGAACATGGATCGAATTTGCTGAGATGGAGACAAACCTCACAGACATGGAGAGGGCACGTGCCATCTATGAGTTGGCCATCATCCAAAGGCTCGACATGCCCGAAGTCATGTGGAAAGCCTACATCGACTTCGAGACGGGACTTGATGAATATGATAAAGTCAGAGACATTTACAAGAGATTACTAGAGAGGACTCCGCATATCAAGATATGGTTGAGTTACGCTCTGTTTGAGCTCTCCACAGATGAAGACTGCATCGAGAAGTCGAGGGAGGTATATAAGACAGCCAATAAGTTCATGAAAGAGAGAAAGAATGAGGAAAAAGTTGCTATGCACAACCACGAGGAATGGGAGACCCTCAAGAAAACAAGGGATGAGGAGAAAGCCACTCTTCTCGAGAAATGGATGGAATTCGAGAATGAGTTCGGAGATGAACACTACGAGTATATCTTCCCAGACGAAGAAAACACCAAGATTTACAGCAACCTTCGAGCCAAGGCTTTGAATTACGAGTTACAGAAAGCAAAGGCCTCTTAAAAAAGCAGTTTCGTCAAAACAAAAAACAATTTGTTTTAAATAATAATCAGAATCTAAAAAGTATTTTATTCAATAAAAATAGTTCAAATAAAACCAACAATGTAATAATAAACCAAATAATCACATCACTAGAGCATTAGTAATAATAATAACAACAACAACAACAACAACAACAACAACAACAATAATAATAATAATAATAATAAGAAGAAGAAGAAGAAGAAGAAGAAGAAGAAGAAGAAGAATCAATATTACCAAGCTTATCAATAACCTTGTCATTCCAGTGTTCCCACTTTCCTGAATCGTTCATGACAAACTCAAAGATCGTTTCCTCACCTGTTGAAGGAGGCAGAGGAAGGTGACTGGCATGCACTCTCATGAACTCGTCAAACTTCATTCAATGACAACATCGGTTGATTAATTAATTAATCCATCCATTCATGTAAGAACTCATAAAAAGTAATTAATTGACATTGATCAGTTATTTCATACTCTTGCCAATAACTTATGAAACAACTTGCATTTAATACAAAGGCATTGCGTGATTAAAACAAGAACACCTTTCTCCTGTCATCGTGTTCAAGAAGTGCACCGAGTGACCACATGAGTGAAAAGATGACAACCATTTGAAGGTGGACTTCGGACACCTCCTTGTTGTCGTCTGCTCCTTCGAGAAGGCCGTCTATGAGGTCCAATGCTTGTTTTATGTACATGCATTCAAGAACCTTATCGAGGAGACATTTCATTATGTAATCAATAAAGCTCAATATGAAGACGTTTTCATTAATAATATAATATAATTGCAACAGTTGCTAAGCAAGCCATGCATATTTAAGTATCGAGCAAATGAAATGGCTCTATGTAATTCATCGCAACAATTCAAAACAATTCACAACAAGACAACAAACAGCAACAAACCTCCATCTTCGGGTGAAGCTCTTGAATAACAAACTTGTGCAGGTCAGCGAATATCTCCTCAAACATGCTCGATATTAATTCACTCTCATGCTCTGCTCGATTTTTTAACCAACCTGCAGTCACAGTTTTGTCAGATCATAAGTTAAAAATAATACAACAACAACAATAATAATAATAATAATAAAGTGAATATTAATAATAACAATAATAATATTATTATATCCCAATATATTATATCCTCAACATATATAATGATAATATTATTATTATAATATACTATTTATTGTTGCGTGACGTAATCATACGTAGCTAATGTAACTCCACTGAGTTAGTAATTCAACTGAAGTGTCAAAATATTTATTAATTATTTTATATAATAATCTCATTATTATTTTATAGTATTTATCTTATAAATGTATCTTTGCGACGAACCCTGTAGGATCGGTTGAAAGTTGAGGATCGAGCTGCTCATGAAGACCATCCCATTGCGTGAAACTGTGGCAGGACTTGCATTGTCGATGTTGTGAACTTCGAAGATGAGTTTGCACGTCGGTGACATTGAAATGCGATCTCCATTGGCGAGTGTCAACGTCTTGTTGTCATCGAGTACCGAGTTTAAGTTTTCAATCCATATGGCGTCAACAGGCCCGTCAAGAACCAACCAGATGTGGTCACCCTGGATATTTTTGTTATGGTTATTATGAAATATAATTAATTATTAATTATTTAATAACAAACACACATTTACTCATTCAAATTAACTTCAATCCTTTATTGATGACGAACTAGTGTTTGAAGCGGTGTTGAATATCATTCCATTTGAATATCCCATTTAATGCAAATGTTGACATTCAACAGGCAATGTTTTAAGCGACATTTAACATGAAATCATTACATTCTTTAAACCATTCCCCTTCAAATAACAAATGACATACGAACAATGAAAACTACCTTCTTTGATTTGTGGGTTCTCCTCCAAAGCGCAGAGAATATTCCGTCGGTCCAATCATTGGTGGCCACGTCCAACCTGCCAAACATTTGAGGAGCGGTGATGGCCTTGGGGTTCATCCTCATCTCCTTGTGAACCATTCCACATTCCGTCATGGCCTTCATGAGGGCGTGAATGCACTTTGTTTTTCCAGCACCAGATGGACCTAAAGTCATGATTCCGTGCCTGACCAACTGCGTCTCGTACAACTGGATGAGTTTGAGAGACCACGGTGGATGGTTGATGAGTCCCATTTCGTTCACCTGAGAGGTTCAAATATCACTCGTTTGTTTTCTCGTTACCAACCTATCACAACTTTAATGCCATCTTAAATGATGATAACAATAGTAATAGAACATGCATTTCATATCCATTGATGAAACATTAAATATTATATAATTCATTAACATTATTATATAAAAATTTTGTTAAACAAAATTCAACAACTTTGCTTATTATTTATATAACCTCTTGATAATCTGAATAAACTTCGTCGTAATCCAATTGTCTTTCAATTCTCATCTTAAGCGAGTAACTGGTGAAATAAAACAAAGGAAGACTCACCTGGTTTTGAATGGCAGCCTCCATCTGAGGGTACCTGGCCTTCTCCAGGACCATGCCAGGGAAGAGGTCCTCGATGAGAGACATGAAGAGCGGTTCATCCTCATCGACCAACTTGGACAGATTCATGTCCCTGAGGACCCGCATAACGATGGTCGTTTCACTGTCAGACACGTTCATCCGCTTTGCTGAACCCAATGTTCTCAGTACCGAGAGGATGTTTCGAAGGCCGAAGTCGTAATGGACCTGTAATGAATAGTTGCACACCGTTGGAATCAATTCATTTAACCGTTAAATAGCAAATGGGCAATTCATTTATATTAAAATAGTAGTATTTATTGTGAATAATACTTGTTTGCTGAGTTGTTCTTCACAGAGTTTGTAGAGAGTGTAAAACTTCCTCGATAATATGGCGTTTTGTTCGAAGCCACAACTTGCCAACTTCACGCAGATGATTATCGCTCGATCCGGTATCATCATCGCCACTGACCGAAAGTTTATTTTTAAATTCTCTGGAAGTTCCTGCCTCCCTGCATATCCGGGGTTCTGTGGAAAAACATCAAAATTCCTGATGCTTTAAGTAGCTACTATGCAAATCAGGGTCACATAAAACCTCTTTTGCTTAAACATCACTTAAATAGCTAGCATTCATAAATTGTCATAGTTATAATTAATTTCTTGTCACAACAACGTACCATGGTCAGGAAAATGCCAAACTGTGTATCCATGGTTACAACATCTCCATCTGTGAAGATGAAACTTGGATGTCTCTCCTTTTTGCAGACCAAGATGATTGCAATCTGCTGAGCAGCCACACTTAAAGCAGGAAGTTCAATCCTGTTGAACTCATCAAAACAACCCCAAGTTCCTGACATGGCCAATCCTAAATATTAAATAATTATGCAAATAATAAGTTAACGCATGTCATTTTCTACCCACATGCAAAGTTGGTAAAGTTATTAAGTATTAATAGCTAATAATTAGCGATAAATTCTGTCCAACCCTTGAAAATTCTTCCAAGTCCTCTGTAGTCCATCTGATCAGAGCAGTTGAAGACGACGACAAACTTGCCAAGACACCTCCCCATGTCTTTTATGGTTTCTGTTTTTCCGGTGCCTGCTGGACCCGCGGGGGCTCCACCCAAGCACATCCCCAGGGCTTGAGCCAAGGTTATGTAGCATCTTTAATTCCAACCCATCAAATTAACATATTCTCAAAAAAAAAAATAATCTGTACGCAAAACATTCGAAATATATCGAAATTTTTGAATGTGACAATTTAACCAATTTTAAAATCGCAGTATTTAATTCCTCGAATATATTATATCAATATTATCAACCTCGAGACTGCTGACCAATCAAAAACAGCAAAGCTTCAATAATTATTGTAAATCAGTCACACTCATCATCATCACCCACAATGACGAACCTGTCTGTGAGAGGTGTAATAACGAGTCTCTCAATGCATCCGAGATATTCGTTCTCGTACACAAAGTGTACGTCCGTGATGGACACAACACACTTTTCATCATCCTCTCTGAAGTAAAACCTTGCCTGCTTCAACCACTCAAAGTCGCTTGCTGACTTCACGTGCATTTTGCACTGTAAAAAATGCAATTATAGATTGAATGAGGTTATATCATCATCGTCATCACCAACATCACAAAGATGATAAATACTTGGCAATCTAAACTGCTAGCGCCTCTAATTAATAGTTATTAATGTAAAAGTTTCTGAAATAGTTAATAGCTAATTCAGTTACTCTATATATTGTTAGATAATGGATTCATAATAACAATAATAATAATAATAAAATTAATAATTTGAGAACTTGAATAACAACAATAATAAGCAGACCAAGTCATCGAAGATATCTTTCTGATGCACATGGATGGTTATAAGCGTCTCATATTTGGTTCTTTCCATCTTTGACAATTCTTGAGTGGTCAACTCGATGAATTCATTGAGCATCTCAACAAACAAATCATTCGTTTGTCTCATGATCTTCTTGTCCGATTTTGCCATCGACAATGCAGCCTCTGCATCCCTCGTCCAAATCATTTGCAGACCAAGCAGACCCACCTATTGAAGAATAAGCAGGAATTATGGAAGAAAGGAGATATTATAAACTTATTGAAGTTTATTAAGAATTTTAATGCATTAATTCTAGCCAAATAAAATAATTATTGGTATTAGATTAATACAGCAATTTAATTTCTAGATTTAACGAAAGCATGATGATGAAGGACATTCCATTTGATGGCACCCCAAATCGAACATCATAAATAATATTTAAGCTATGTCTTCCATTTTCGAAATCTTACATAAGACAAAAATTCTTGATCATGATTTTCCTCAATAATACTGAAGACACTCATTTGGTAACAACAATCGAATCCATACTTGAAAGCATCAATCACTCAGAAACCCAGATTATCCAAGCAAATGGTAATTTGTTGATTGTATATGTCATTTTAGTTCCCTGACTTTTGCTCAAATGGCGATAGCTCACATGGCGGTTGCGCACATGGGCAATTGATCACGCTGACAGTTGCCTACATAGACTCTTGCGCACACGACATTTACGTACACTCAAATTTTTTAAATATCACTTCCTAGGTTTGCGGTTTCAAACCTCTCTAATTTTTCCAAATCAAGAGTTTCTTTTATGTGGGGGAGGGGTACAAGAATTTTAGAGAACTGAGATGAAAATGAATTAACATTTTTTATTTATATTTTATTAAGTTTGAGCAACGTCATATAGTTCTATTGTTTTATGCTTTTGGCTTTTCAATTGAATCTAAATATGACTAGTGATGGAAAGGGAAAAAGTCTCTAATCGGCACTTGTTATTTCTCTCGGCAGCCCCGATTTGGACCTACCCGAAATCAACTTCTAAATGCGACCCTGTGCACTAAGGAGAACATTAAAATAGATTTTATTTCTTATATTTTATGCTTAATTGTTCACATGAAAAAATGTCATTTTAAACGAATTCAAAAACATTTCAATTAAACTTGTCAAAAATTTAGTATAAGGAAATGAAAGTTTGCGCAATAGTCTATGTAGGCAACTGTCATCGTGAGCAATTGCCCCATGTGCGCAATATCTATGTGAGCAACTGCCATGTGAGCTATCGCCATTTGAGCAACAGTCTAGTTACAGTCATTTTGACTCGACCAAGAAATTCTATCAGTCATAAAAGCAAATTCTGCATTAAATCATTGCATTCAATTTTGATGAGAAACCACAGCTAATTGACAGCGAAGCCATATTAGGATTTGTTGGCTTGGGAGATATTGAAAAGGATGCAAAAAAAAAAGATCGTCTCCTTAAGTTGTGCGAAGGTTTGCCCCCCTCAGCCTCTTGGAAAATGCTGAAATGTCGTCCCTGTTTCGAGGTCTAATTAATTAAATTGATTCTTCAATTTATCCCACTATTAATATGCATATGAACTGGACACCATCGCTTCGCTATCACCTTCGAGCTCTTTTTATATGCTTCTTGATTCTTGATATAATTCTTGCTTCTGTCAGAAGTCTGACACCAAAAAGTAAATCATGATCAACACCTAACAAGTAAAACATTATCTTTACGTAACGGTTATTCTTATTTAATTTAGCATGAAATAAACTTTAAGAGTTATAGTTTACATTCTATAGTTTTTCATTACACGAAGAAAAACTAGGTGGTTACTAGGAAGTAAAATTTTCAAATCCATATGAGGAAATCAGCTTAATATAAGATAATGATTAAAATTATATTGAATAAAGTAGAAGATTTGTTAATTTGGTTCGATTCAAAGGAATAATTCTAAGCGAAACAATGAGTATTTTTGTTCGAATATTTTATTAAAGTAGTCGTATTATCAAAATATGTTAAAAAAGTAACCTAAATTTATAAAATTTCATTGTAATTTTCTAAGGCTTGTCGATCACACATATCATTTCTTCCGATTACTTCTCTACATTTGAAGGCATTTTGCTTTCTTCGGTTAATTTTGCAAGGGTCGATTTTTTGTATGACCATTTGTTTGACCATCCTTCTTATTCTTCTGATGTCTTTCTCATACACTCCTGTTGCATCTGCAAATCTTTTGAAGGTCCTCCGCACATTTATTTTTTGACATTCGAGGAACAAACACGATGACATTACAGCCAGTTTGTTCTGCTTCATCAAGACTCTAACGTTTTTGATGTGTCTGAAGACGTGGACGGCAGCGTCAGTAATTCCGTTGCCGATGTTGACACCCTTGGATATCCTACTCATCTCTGCTAAAAATGGTTCTCTAGGAGAATCAGGTTGAAATGAGAAATATGACTTATTTCGTGTTATGAAGGGGAACATCAGACATACTTCTGGGGAGCATCTTTGGCACGGGTCTAATTTCAGCATATTCTCAATGAGATCGATGAACATGCTGAAATCGGGACCAATTGATTCGGTTTTGTAATGGGTCTCAATGTATTTTCTCAAACCCATTGGCACTACCGGCTTCTCAAAGCCTCTGCAAATCCACTGCTGAGAATCCTCGTCAAACCTAAATAATTGGTCTCTGTTAGGAGCCTTCCGTATTACGGACTGACTGGGAGTCCCTATTACTTTGGCTATGGTCCGAATGAGATCTTTCTCATTCCATGACTTAAACAGTGGTTTTTTCAGCAGGCATTCCACAAGCACACATCCTACGCTCCATGTATCGACTGACGAGTCATAGTCGTACCCTAGCAGGACTTCAGGAGCGCGGTAATACAGTGTCTGGATGACGTCCATTTTAGATGAAGCCCACGGACAGTGCGACAATCCGAAATCCGCAAACTTAATGACGTTATTTGGCTTATCGACTAATATATTCTCCGGTTTGATATCGCAGTGAATAATGTTCATCTTCGACATAAAAACGAGGAATTGAATCATCTGTTTGGCGTACATGGATATTTTATCTAAGGCCTCCAATTCGTTGGTAGCTATGGATCGAAGCAAAGTTTGAGAAAGTAGCTCAAGAACAAGAATCACGCAGTCGTCGAGCACGTAAGAGGACTTCATGTCCACCACGAGACTTCTCAATGGAGAGTCAACAGCTTTCAACTTTTCAAGAATCTCAGACTCGAGAATGTTGTTCTCTCTCATTGAGGCATCGCCGCGCGATATTTTTATGGCGACGTTGGTATTGCGTAGCAAATCAACTGCTCTGTAAACCTCTCCATATGTTCCTCTTCCAAGCTTTTCAGAAAGAAAAAACCTGTTGAGAAGAGTGCCTCCTACTTGTACTCTCATTTTGTTCGAGTTTATTTAAAGTTTGGACAGCAAGCAGATGTTCAGTTATTATCGTTCACTTGATTCACACAAGGTAACTGGCTACGCGCGTTAATATCAATAAAATCAGCCTCGCAATGCTTAACGTCCTTACAATAAAAGATTCTGAATATAATTTTCGAAAATTAATTAGTTTTTTTCGCAAAGTACTAACGCTCTTAATAAGAAAAGCTGCATATAAATCCTTATGATTAAGCACAACATATTTTCAAATAGTTTATATTAATAAAATAAATTTTAATAAAAGATACTGAATATAATTTTAGAAAATTAATTAGATTTTACGCCAAGTACTAACGCTCTTACTAAGAAAAGGTGCCTATAAGTAATTATATTAAACAGGACATATTTACAAATAGTTTATATTAATACACAGTAATTAACTATTTATATTGCTTTCGTTCAATGTCAGATGTTTGACGATTCTGTCTATGTAATAAATAAGTAATAAAATAATCAAACTATAGGCTTATCTTCAATCAGCATAACGGTGTTACAGAAATATTGCTATTGGTTTTAATAAATAAATAAATAAATAAAGTGTACCACAGAGCATATCAGTGCAAAACAATCTAATTTTTATTAACATTAAATTTATCATAACATAACACCCATATAATGTACCTGAGCAGGGTACGAATGTTCAAATTCCAGCAGCCTGAAATTGTGTTCTGAAATAACTCCAGCCGCTCTGCAAATGATGCCGTGCACAGATCTCCGTGATTTCTTTAACAAGTCTCCAAGCCAATTCTCCACATTCCCCTAAAACAAATGAGATGACTTTCATGTCAGAACTAATTAATCTCTTATGAAATGACGCAGATGTTACATGTTTTTGTTATTGGATATTTTCTTACACAGGTAGGACCAAGAGACTTATAGCAGTTCATTCAATCTAACACTACTTAGCTGGGATAATCATCATAAACATTTTAATGAGTGACTTTCCACAATTCTACTCACAACCGCCATGACATGTTCTTGTAGAGTGACAACCTCTCCTTCCTGTGAAATTATTGCTGTGATCTTGTCGTACTGCTTCTCCTCAAAAGTGACAGATTTTATGTTGTCAAACACACTCAGAAGATGTGCCTGTCATTAAATAATTAACAAACATACTAATTTTTAATGTCTTGATTTTCTGAGACATTAGCAATAGAGTCGAACGATTATACTCTTGATAGACGGTACAACTCGTACTCGAAATAACAAAACTTGTAACTCACTAAAAATAACTTAAATAGCGCATCATGTGTACGGGTTGTGGAATTGTCACTAATTATGCAAACTACTGATACGTAATAATGTATTACACAATAGAAAATATTATAGTTGAGAGTTTATTGAGAGGGACTTGAGGCGATTTGAAGGAGCTGAGAACACAGGAGTGAAGAGTTGCAGCAATATGTGTGTTAAGCGATGACTGAACTACTGAGCCATACTTTACATAAACATATGAGGCTAAACATGGATGTTATAAATTAAAGCAAACTAAAAATAAAATGATTAAATTTTATTAACGCACGATATATCTTAACGAAGTTTGATAATCGTGATTGATAATTATTAATTTCATAATTATCGATTTTTGTAGTTGTGTAATTGTGTTATTACAAAGGGAGTGGCACAAGTACATAATGAGATGTAATTCAATGATCATATTCAACTAATCCGCAGTCTGCATGCGTGCGAGTTGGCTCAGAGGGTTGAGTTCCTGCGAACGGCGTTGAAAGCAACACTCGTTACGTGTCTTGTTCGCAACCCAGCTCGCACCGCCAGAGAGCGCCTCGGGTCGTCATATAAATGATGGATCTATGCCTTCACATCGTATACGGATACATAAGGCACTCAACAAAATCGGCTAAATACAAATACAAACTCACCTGGACTGTGTGCGAGTCACTCGCCTGACCGAGTATTTCAAGAAGTGACGGATCGGAAACAAAGAAAAACCTCGGAAAGAGAAGCCTCTTCTTTTCGAGGTACCCACTCAGGGACTTCTGGCAGATTTCCAGCTGCTCGTGGAGGTGTGGAAGCATCTGGCTGAGAGTGTTGTCACCAGTGCAACAGTGGATGACGTTGGAATTGTCGTGGGCTTTCTGCATGATTTTCTGCCACGATTTGTCGATGTTCGAGAACCTCTTTGCCTCCTGCGGAAGCTGCTTGGCAATGTCTCCGCCTCCGAAAACTGCCTCCAAATAGATCCAAAGGTTCTGAACAATCAACCAATTCTCAATAATCTCCATCGTCATAGTCAACTTGGACACCCACTCTTGGATTTTTGGTTTGAATGGAGTGTTGTACCTGATGATTGATCGTAATATTCAATTACAGTCAATTCATGCTGCTAGCACTAAGGTTGACAATTATTTCATAAAATACTGCATCAACTTATCATTTTCGTGTACATAAATCATCAATGCAGTCCAGCGACAGCTCAGACATCAGAAACAACGCTTACACCGCCATTAAAAATTGCTCGAAATCCTAAAATAACCCTAGAAACCACTTCAAATGAAACCAACTAAGACAATCTTTATGGTGGCGTAAGTCAGCAAATGCAGGGCCTCAATGCCCTTTCGTAGAATAATCGCAAAATCAGAGCAGGTGGTCTTCGAGTCGTTGGAATGATGACTGGGTGGACTTGGATTGCTATGAAATTCTATCCAGCAAACATTTAATGGTACGTTACAGGGCAATTTGAGGCTGGAGATAGCCACGCATTGCTCTACTCATCCATCCATGCATCCATATATCCAAGCATCTAATGTAATTTTTTATTCGTGAAAAAAAGTCGAAAAAAATATTGCAATTAAAATAATCATAAGCACCTGTTGCCTAACAGCGATCCCAGGACCATCAGACTATCCTCCATCAAAGTGACCGTCTGATCACCTTATCACAAATTAAATTCATGTTTCAATGAATCATAAATAGCTCTTCAATTTCATCATTAAGCAGTCAACCCAAAAGTCCGTAAAGTAACTGATTATCATAAATGAAGACATCACAGTCGCATATTATAATAACGTGCAGATAAAAACTTATTAGCTTAATAATGATTTATCATTTATAATTATTTATCAATTATTAATCATTAATTCATTGATTAAAGTCTCAAAGCTCTCAAAAAACCTTTGAGCAGAAGTTCTCCTCTCGTCTTGAAAGTGGAAAACTGAAACTTCTGCGCACTCCACTCGTTTTCAACCATCTTCAACTTGGCTTCGATGTCTCGCTCCTTCACCGCAGATATGCACACGTCCTTCAATTTCATCGAATGTCACCATTATTGCTCACGAGAAATGTAACGCCTTGTTTACAAGGTGAATATATAAGATGAAATGAAAACAAATGGCATTTTAAAGTTTAATGTTTAATTTAATGTAGTTCGTCATGAAATAAATTCGAAGCTGAACGATGACGTAAAATAGAAGATTAAATGCAGCATAACACTTAGTACTTCTATAAAAAAAAGAACTTTAATAACAAGTAGGAGATTAATTGGACATTTCAAGAGCTAACTAATATCGTTAATTTCACACGAATAATGAATAATTAAGAATGATAAGAATGAACAACCACTCCTTCCAGAAAAATATCATCCATCCACAATGACCTCAATGTCTTCGATGTTCGGCAACAACGGTGCAGACATGATGTCCTTGAGAAGAAAGTTTTCCGACTCAATGTCAAATGTGTGCCCAGTGATCTGTGCTATCCTGTTCCAATGCCTCAACTGCATAGACTTGCTGGCCATCATCTCCAAGAGAGGACACGTTGCATTGAAATCGTCGATTGTTTTCCTCAGGTCTTTGTAGGCCTGCCATTCCTTCAATGCCCTCGGAAGTTTTCTACACCTGGAATACGATAGGAGCAGAGATTACCGCTTAAAAATAAAACTATAACCAACAAGTTAAATTAAAATCACAGCATTGTTGCCAATTATTTGTAAAGTTTAACAATACATTTATTGAACTTTATATATTTTATTTATGAAATAATTAGATTTATCTACACTGTCCAAATTATAATTACAATAATGAAAACAATAGTAATGTTATCAATAATGCCGATATTTTAAGCGCCTTATCAAATTAGCCCAACCATTTATGTAGCGCCACTATCCTGGCAATGAAGCCTGGGTTTAGTATTACACAATTATACAAATTATAACTGTCACCATTACCAACATAAGCATGGACACAAACCGTGAGCCCATTGGGCTAATCCTTAATATTAGCGGACACTGCTAATGTATGTGTGTTAATGCTGAAGGTGATGATATCTTGTCACTTATTCAGTGGACTTATAAAATGTTGGAAAGACTCACTTGTTTTGAAATTCAAGGATCTCCGAGTTGATCTGATCGATGTTGATTTCACTCCACGGAATCTCGTGGTATCCATTCACTTTCTCGAGTACATCGTTGTAGAGAGAATACAACTTCTGCAGGAGAGTGAATTCCTTCTTGATGTCGTGCAACTCCGGATACTCGTTGACCTCGAGTCCAAACAGTTCTTCTCCACTGGAATATGTGGAATATTTCCTCCAACACTCCTCGAACTTTGCGGAGTGTATTGCCAGTCTATCCGAAGCCTCCCTGGGATTCAATCCTTCCTCCATCGGACCACTGATTCAAGAACGTTTGCCGATGTTGAGAGATTTATGTGCATTATATGTTTACTTTATCAAGCCTTAGGTATCAATAATGGAATAGTTTATCGCACCGATCTTCAACCGCTGTGTTAAATGAATGTCATGTTATATTATGTTAGGTAAGGCTGTTGAATTTCTTAAATCATAAACTTTAGCGGATCTTACCTAAAATTTATTCATTGATGAATAAATATTAAGATAATAAAATTAAATTTATTCATTGATGAATAAATATTAAGATAATAAAATGAAATTTATTCCTTGATGAATAAATATTAAGATAATAAAATGAAATTTGTTGCTCACTGTTTCCTGTAATCTTGTAAGAAATTAGTGACTTCGGATTTAAAGGCCTCAACACTGTGCACCAACTTCTCCATGAAGTGCGGTTGAACAGATTCCAGCTTGTTGTTCACTCGAAGAACCTTGAAATGAAAAAATCAATTTCAATTAAGGCTTATTTTTTATTATCCCTCGCTCATGAGTTAAGAACATTTCATCAATCTCAGATTGCTTGTTTCGAATACGGTTTAGTTCTCCTAGTAACAATTACCTGGTCTTTCAAAGACTTCCACGAATAAGCCAGTCCATCAACCTTTTCCGCATTGCCGTCATTGAAGTGAAGTTTGTACTTGTTGAGGACGATGTATGCCTCCTCAATTGGCATCAGTGTCAGATCGATTCTGATCTCTGCATCTTGAATTTCTGACATGTGAGTCTTCGGAATGAAAGTTAAGCTGATAATTATCGAGTTATCGAAATGTGGTGTGCAATCAATTTTCGCGTTCCTTAAGTAAGATTTGAACTAGCATCATTTGGACCACAACCAACATTAACTCACCTTGATGGTTTTGATATCCTCGAGACCATCAATAGGATGGTTGAGTCTTTTCTGCATGACAGTGAAGTATTTGTGGAGTTCATCCATGTCTCTCGAGCACTGGAGATTGAGACTTCGTGCATACGCTTGTTTCCAGGCCTTGCACTCCACTTGTAAGCACAACTTCAGTTGATCAGTCACCAGCTCCAACGGACCGACTTCGTAACTGGGATCGATGTTTACTATTTCCTCCTCCAAATTCTAAAATGTGGAATAGGTCATCGTAATGATAAACCAACATTTGCAGAATGGTAAAGTGATAAGTGAGACCAAAATAATTCAAGAAATTCTAGACTTAACAAAATTACTTCCTGGGTCCAATAACGATGAAACTGCTTTTAATAATAACAAAGTACAGAGCCACAGCAAAATGCTCACAGTGTAGTGCCTAAAGAGACTCTCGTACTCTGAAATGATTGGCTTGCTTTCCACAAATTCCTTCACCTTCACTTGAACATCCTATTTACGAGAAATGGCAGTTAATATTTAATATCATCAGTTAAGAAGTTAATATTTAAGAATGATCTTAAATTAAACAGCCAATATTTAAGATCATCAATGAAATTAATTGTGAAATTTCAATTGTTACAAATGATTTAATATTTTCTCACCGAAGCCCACAACTCTTCGTAAAGTTTGAACGAACTCAAAAGTTGATTCAAGTCACTCTTTAGGCCGAGTACAGACGTCCCGAGAAAGGTCATCAACCTCGTTATTTCCTTCTGTTCGGACACCGATTGACTCAAGAATTTGTTTGAAACTTTTTCCACCGATGCTCCTCCGTCCGATGAAGCCACAAAAGATGGAGGAAGTTGAGGACTCTACGTTGGAAAGTACGATTCGATAGACTCACTTGCTCCAGACAGAAAGTGGAACTACATTATATACTAAAACGCCTATAGCCATTATTAGGTACCATTGTTATAGACGATTATTTAAGAAACGGCATACCTTCAATAATAATACCTTAAATATTTTGAAATGTAATTGTACAATAGTCAATATTAAAGACACGAATATGAATGCATCAGATGAGAACAATAAAGAGACGAGTGAATGAAAGAATGAATGAATGAATGAATCCTACCACATCAAAGGAAACATCGAATCCTGCAGTTTCAAGGTCTGACACGAGAGTCCACCTGGGAATGTTTTCCAGCATGTTCACAATCACCTGGAGTGACCTCGTTAAACTCGACTGAACTTCTTCGATTGAAGGCACCACCACCACTTCAGGTAGTACAATGTTGAGTTTTACCTTGAAGAGACGTTTCAGACTTATTCTCTCATCATCACCATCACTTTGATTAGCATGACCACTTTGGATGTGATTCCTCAATGTTTCAAATGAGTACCTTACACCTGTGAAGAATAACATCTGATTGACAACGTATCCTCAACATGGATGTTACAGCTTGTAACAGGGATGGGATGTTGAATATACAGTTACATGAATATTCAATATGTTATTTGATCAATGTTCATAGACTTTTTATTGTCATCACGTTAGTGTTACTGATGTATTTTGATTTGTTACGCACACTAGCTGATGACACAGACTTAGGCAATAATTAAAGAAATCATCCCGTTTTAATCTATTCATAATTCAAGTATATCACTTGCATCCTTACACTCTTATACCACATAAGAGTTTAAACCGCTTAAAACAGCTATACAAATGGTAATGGTAAATACAGCGACAAATCAAACAACGAACACTTAACGAAGGCCTCGGTGTTCTTATTGTGGAAGTACATGATGAGGAGGCTGTAAGGATCCGACTCATTATTACACTTCGCATCATGTTCAACTGCCTCGTTCAACTCCTCCTCTGTTAGTGGCTTCTTTATGATTTCCAAGAGGTGAATCACCGACCTTTCCACTGTTGTCGTGTACCTTATTGAGATAGAAAACAACTCCAGAAGTACAAACTTTAATGCTCTAAGTATTATTACTAATTATATTTTTAACTGACCAAATAAATTTAGAAAAAAATCCAGTTTGTTGCATATCAAAAATAAAAAGTTATAATCGATGTAAATGAATAATTCATCGACAGGATGAAGACTTGGAAAGTTGGTTCTCACTTGGAAAGTACTGCAGCCTGTCGAAGGCAGTTGACTTCGATGTGTTTGATGAAGTCGTCAGGATTAAGTGGAACCAAGTGGAAGATGTTGCACAGTCGGGTGATGCTTATTTCTTCCAAGATGTTCTCAATTCGAGATCGGAGCACGTCAGTTGCTCTATCGGATAATTGTTTCACCTCGTTCAACTCTTTAACACTGTTCGCGATGTCTGAATGAGAAAAGTGATTTTATTTGTATTTATCAGATCTTTTCACTGCATTCTGTATGATGTGAAAGGTAAATAGGAAGTCAAGGAGCTTTTTTAATCGATCTGTCATTTGTATAGCGCCCATGCCTGAGGGATTGCACGAACGCAATCCACTCCATCCAAACCCTCATCCCAAAGTGATTCTCTTCCAAATATATTTTTTCGTACTAATAATTGCCATTATAAAATCTTTCCATGTTCAAACTTATTCCTAGGAATCGTTCAAAAAGATAATTGACCATTGTAAACTAGAATTGTCATGCTTGTGAAGCGTTAAACCCCCGAACAATGTGTCATATAAGATATGTCTCCGTTAGTTTCTTGAATGCACCCCATTTTGTGAATGGAACTGCATACTTAATATTCACGGGTGAACCGCAAATGATATATAATAATCAAATAAATAAATACCGCAAATTCAAATATGATTGGTTAGCGCTGGCAGCGTACGATATTGTATGATCTATGAGCGTACACAAAGGAGACACCTAGAGCTAGTAAGCGCGTGTCTCTCAAGACAACGATTTCTAGTTGTATTCGATTTGTATTTGTATTCGATTTGTATTTGTTCGATTTGTATTTGTTCGAATTGTATTTGTTCGATTTGTATTTATTCGATTTGTATTTATTCGATTTGTATTTGTTCGATTTGTATTTGTTCGAATTGTATTTGTTCGAGTTGTATTTATTCGATTTGTATTTGTTCGATTTGTATTTGTTCGAATTGTATTTGTTCGAGTTGTAATTATTCGATTTGTATTTGTTCGATTTGTATTTGTTCGAATTGTATTTGTTCGAGTTGTATTTATTCGATTTGTATTTGTTCGATTTGTATTTGTTCGAACGATTTGATAGTTCCAGTTTTATCATTTGTCGTTACTCTAATCGACGATATAGATTTGTTGCGTGCGGAAGCGTGGCAATTGTTTTAATAAAGACATTTGTTGCTGTATTCGTCAATTGTAGAGTTGCTGGGCGAGACAATAATTATAAATTAACCTGATAATTTAGTGAAATTCAAACAAAAAATTAATTTGCAAATAATTAATAAATAATTAAGCAAGTCGATTTAATTGCTCCTTACATTTGTTGAGCATGAGTGAAGTCCAAGTAAGAACTCTGGCTCCTGGTTCCAAAGACTTTTCAATCCTCCTCAAATGAGGTCGAAACACGTCCAACAAGCAGGTTGGAATTTCCTTCTGAAGATCATCAAAGTCTTTCATTAACCTCGCCAAGCTGAAAACCAAAAGCAATAAATGTAATCAATAAAGACTAATTATTGTACAACGACAATTATGGTTCATCCTTTGCTTACTCATTAAAGTTGATAAGTGGTGATAAAACATGATGCTAAGTGTTGATGATAATAAGATAACAATGATAATAAAGCATATTTAACAAAACCATCGATCAGGCTAGCATTGCCTCACCTGCTCTCGTGGCAGCAGATGGATTTCTTACAATAGAGTACCTGCATGACCTTCTGGCTGACCTTAGAGCCAATCTTGAGCATTATCTCGGCCTCCCTAATCACCCCATGGATTTTGGGGTCAAAGTTCAAGTAAAACTTTTCGGTTGAAGGATCTCTGTAAAGCACAGTTGCTTTCAACCCCATCAGTCTTTGGAATGCCCTCTTGAACCACTCCTCACCGTGCAGGTACTGATAAATTA
Source organism: Whitmania pigra (assembly GCA_021613335.1). Classification (NCBI taxonomy): domain Eukaryota; kingdom Metazoa; phylum Annelida; class Clitellata; order Hirudinida; family Haemopidae; genus Whitmania; species Whitmania pigra. The sequence goes on from JAJTWR010000260.1 coordinate 3,003,439, forward strand.
ACATATAATTAGAGTAAATATTACAGGCAGCAAATGGCGTGAATTTAGTGCTTTACATCCTGCCGTTAAAATCTGATCCTATTGGTTGTTACTTCAAAATCATTTCATTTCTTCACTCATAAATTAATTTTATTCTTCCATTCGTTAAATATGATAATAAGTTTGTAATTCAAATGAATAATATTATTAATTCATTTATTTCAAATTGAATACCTAATGAGTTTCCAACCTCAAATTTAAAGAGTGCTGATAGGATCCTTGTGTACAAGTTAGAAGTTGCTCTTCCCCCTTCGGTCTGCAACGAGATTTCATTCTCAATCATTAATGGTTCTTACATTGAAATGTTATTCAACAGTTAAGAATTACAACAAACTAACAACAACAATAACAACAACAACAACACTAACAACCTTGAAGAGAAATGGTTTCTTCCTGAACAGTTCCATGGGGGCATCCACCCTCCTGATGAGGCACCTGCACCAAATCATCTTTCCGACCAACGAGGACATGTTTCTGGGCAGGTGAACTGACTTTGTCTTTTCGTATTCTTCGGCCAGGTGCTCCAATTCTCGAAGGTAAGAGTCCATGACCAGCTTGTATTTGGAGTCGAGATTGAGTTTCAACAGGTGCATATTCTCCAGTTTATCCAACATGGCCACTGATTGAAGCAGCTTCAAGTATTGAATAGTGAATTATTGACCAATCATGGATTGTAATGATCAACCACAAATAATAACATATAATTTTAATAATTTTTCATGTCTTTAAATATCTCGAATAATTCTCTAAAAGCAAATGATCAACGAGGAAACAAATAGTTTGAGGCAGAGGGCCTCTTTATCTGATTAGCCCAGAATTGTTGGTCATTAAGGAAGTGGCTAGAAGTCCTCTCAAACATTTCAAAACTTAAACATGCCCTCGAGAACACAGAAATAAAACTTTATAAATGGCTTGGCATCATCTTACCTTGAAATTCTTATTGAAACAAGTGTTGACAAACTTCTCCTGAAGAACCTTCATCTTCTCAACTTGTGCCTTGAACTCCTCATAATCCGCATCGAACTTTAAACAAAATAATTTTTTGCAACAACAATAACAAACGACCACGTGGAATGCCTTTCAACAAAGACCAACATCAGGTTTCCTGAAATCGAGGCAATCGGCATTCTTCTTTCTGATGTTCTCCACAAGTGCCCGAAAGTTTTCGCATATTTTCTCAGTCCCTTCCATCTTCAGTTGTTCGAGTCCGTAATATTCCTCCACAGTTCTTATGATGTCAACAATCTTGTCCAGCTGCTTGCAGAAAGCATCAAACTTCCCGAAAATGTAACTCTCGCTGAAAATCATTTCACTTTTTCAAGTTTAATTTAATGATTTTAAAAGTAAAATCAAAACCATAATATTGAATTCAGTTCCTCAATTCAATTACCTCAGATCGAGTGGCTTCGTATCTGGAGTTGCTTCGATTTCCTTCTTGATCTTCTGGAACTGGTGCTGATACACATCGTTCAAATGTTGACATAAATGAATCCTCTTCTTCAGTTCAACATCTTCGAGGTCCCAAATTTTGACGACGTTTCGACTGACGTACCTCTTGCAAGTGGCAATCATTTGATTCGTCACCTTCACGATGAGTGCACTCAATCTCTGCGGTGTGTTGTAATAAGTGGAGATCAAATAGATGGCTTTCACCGAATTCATGAGAGACACAACTGCTTCTGACATTGTCTCCTGAAAGTTGTAAAGATAGAGTTTGACATTTCAAAAATATTCATCATGACCTTTGAACCATAGGAACCGACTGGGTCATTTTTGGACAATAGGTGGAAGTTCCTTTCAAGTGTGGACAGAAACTTCACGTTATCCTTTGCTTCATTCGATGAGTCAGTCACTCGTCCATCCTTAAAATTTCATTTACTTTCACTTTCAATCCGTGTTGATAATGACAATTAAAGTAATAATAAGTCTTAAAAGTTTCTTCTATGAAATATATTAAAATTCCTAATTAAGCATAATTAGCGATAATGATTCTCACCAGTTTCCTCCACCTGAGGATAGTTTTTGACTTAATGAGGTGAAGGGTTCCAATCAATGCTTTGCATCTTGTGCTTCTTATCTGCTCCAGGAGTCTGCAGTACACAAAGTAAACGCTAGGTGATTAACGTTGTTGGAAATAAACGCTTGATTCTATTTAACAATGTTTATCCCTCGTGCAAATCATTCAATGATCTCCAAAGAAATGATATGATAAATTATGATATGATGAATAATGATATGATAAATAATGATATGATAAATAATGATATGATAAATAATGATATGATAAATAATGATATGATAAATAATGATATGATGAATAATGATATGATAAATAATTATATGATAAATAATTATATGATAAATAATTATATGATAAATCCTAAAAAAGTTCTGATCGAAAGCACATGTTGAAGGTGGCCATCCTGTTTTTCCAATGAACGAGTTCAGCCCCAGGTCCTACGTCATCATCCTCCCTTCTGATCTGCTCGTTTTGCACCAGAATCAACTCAACCGTGTCGCACCAGAGCGGCAACAGGTGCTCCATCTTTTCGATGGTAGTCTCGTTACGAGCTGTTTAGACGACAACAAATGAATGAATATCGATCACATTGGAATATCGATTGATGGCATTACATCCCAATTTACTAACTGTAAAGAGTACAACATCGATTACCATTTATTTTTAAGTCCCTAATAAAGAAAAATGTTCGTCTGCTGACTTGCAGCAATGTAGTCAGTGGCAGTCTTCATGCGATCGAGGTTGCTGCAGATGTCTGTTTCAGGGAGGAGGATGTGAGTGTAGATGGACAGCCGGGTGTTGTAGAGGCTCGTGGTGCATTTGTTGAGGTCCTCGAAAAAGTTGGCTCCGATCATCTGCATCGTTGCGTCGTCCGCACTGTCGCTCGTCCATTTCTTCAATTCATTCGAAAAATAAATAATAATAATTAAGTTTGATTAATTATGGATGGATGGATGGATGGATCAAGTAATACTTGATCAAACATCCCCATCATCATCATCATCACCATTATCATCACCCACACATGAGATGAATATGAGGAAGCCTCAAATACAAAGCACTCCCACAGAACCAACGGAGACCCACTTCATGGGACTTCAAACATCCATTGAAGACTTTCGCCAACAAATCTTCGAGGTTGTTCAGCATGCTTCCTTCGACTCCCGAAAGAAACATGAAGTTCACGTCGTTTGCGATCGAATCGATCGTCACACTCTTCCTGTTGCCCAGCCTCACGAAGAAGTAGCACGTTCCCACGAGATGCTGTTTTGGACATCATCATCATCACAATAGGCATCGTCATCATTATTTTTATTATTATTACTGAATGTAATGAATGATTTTAATTTATGTTGCGACCTATGTTGTAAACATAGGTTTCATTAATGGTTGTAAACATAGGTTTCATTAGTGGTTGTAAACATAAGTTTCATTAATGGTTGTAAACATATTAATTTTCAAAGCAGATGACCTCGGATGCACCATCTGTGATAAAGAGTCTTTTTTCAAGACTCGAGCATGGCTGCTCTGTTGCGTAAGGGCATTCTTTCTGGGAAAAGAAATTCTTAATAACTTTAAGCAAAAGGACGGTTATTTATGAATCATGGTCGTTAAAAATCGCATTCAATAGTAAATACATTGTTGTTTTCTAAAATTACCGTTTGAAATAATTGTACTGTATTGACATAACTTCTCATCAACAAATGGAAACATAATGCGACGAATTGTAACGTGAATATGCCAAAGATATCTAAAGAAACATTGGCAATGGTCATCAATGATCTGCTTAATATTTAAAAATGCACATTAAAAATTCACATTTACTTCTTGGTAAAACAAAATCAATCTCCTGCTCCCAAGAGGCGTGAAAAACTCTTCGACACAATTGAACTACAAGCAGAACACAACCCAACTCAGATCATCGGCCTTTTCTGCGTTTAGAAGTATAAATTTATTAACCTTTTCGTCAGTAAGAACTTGATCTTCAACAATCAATGAATCTACGTCCATAGCGGTTGCAATCTGTCGTTAACAAAACTTGATAAAATAGATCAAATAGCAAACAATAGGGAATAAACAATTAATAGGGAATAAACAATTACTTTTGAAAATAAAAACATGTATCTCCCATCGAGCTGAAATTCAAACATTCACTTTAGCAAGTACGGCAATGTGTTTTATGAAAACAAAATCGCAAACAAGAGCTCTTCGTTCTTCTCTAATGTTTTTCAATTTCTGCTGATGTTTTTTAGACTCGTCATTCTGGACGGAATTCGCCGGTTTAGCTTTCTGTTAAAGAAACGTTAATCAAATTCCATACTGCTTAGTTTCTTGAAAAGAAACTTAGTACTTAGAAAGGTTGGTCAGCAACTACTGGCTAGTTATTAAATTTTGACAATTAATTAAAAGTAATCATCAGCCTAAAAGAAAATAGAATTATTAACCATTCTGAAAATTGAGTTTCGTCGACTGCTCCTGGAGCTCTCTTGAAATAAATTTAGTTAAAGTCATAAAATGATGATAAAGACTGATAACAGTAACTGACTGAACACTTGCCCTCGTCGGTGGATACAAATGGAGAAGCTGCGGAGCTCCTTGTGACGTTTAAACCAAACCCTTTGAGGTCGTCATCCATGGTTGAATGCGTAAAATATTTGACACTTTAAGGCGATGAAAACATTGCTTCGGAATGGACCTAGAAAAGCTCTGATAAACCTACTCAAGTTTTCTTGAATAATTTATTAACTTCGTTGCCACCGTAACTAAAACACATCACTCTATGCCAAGAATGAATCGATACAACGCTGTTAATAGCCATCGCTATGAACAAACTTAGTAGCTCTTCAATGGAAATAAATGTTTTCATTTATTACCTGAAGTTGGCCTCGCTGAATTCTGGTTATTAATGACTTCTATTGTCAAAACGTCGAATGTCAAATCTAATTAACGCCAGAGATGTCAATTAAGTTTTTTTTTGCAATGCAACAATGACGTCCCTGATTAACACAGATTTTTTCAGGATCTATAAAAATAACTAAGCCATTATTCTTCTGGCCCATTCTTGATCCTCAATCTCGTAAACATGTAAAGCCAATTTGATATAATTGAAAACGAAGTTTCGAATCCTACAATCGTGCTGAGAAATGAACACGCTTAAGATGGTATGTTTCTATTTGTCAGAATTCTTTGCCAGGTATTGAATATACGGGATTGTCGACAGATGGCGCTTTTAAAAGTGACCGGAACTAGACAACGAACGCAATGATCGAGAAAAATATGTTTAACTTTCACCTGAGAAAAAACACGATCCAGTCGGTAAGCCAAAGAATATGGAAACATTACTCTTTCTTAAATATAAGTATTTTAGGAGCAGCGGGATTATTCCACAAAGGTGCCCTAAGTATCGAAAGATGTATTTATTATGATGAATTATTATGATTTATCATGAATTAATAATAATAGGCGTCAGTAGAAGAGTGATTAAGACTCTGGCTTTGGTGCGACTCCATTAGGAGTTCAAATTCCAGTCTCTCTCAAAAGCTTTTAAAATTAATAACTGATGATTTTATTCCACCAAATGAAAGATTTGATGATAACTTTGATTCCGACATGGAATAGACATCCGTATTTCAAAAAATAAAATTTTTTTATTAAATAACAAAATGAATGGTATGTCACAACTTTGAGAGCTCTTTTCCGTATACAACAATTTCTCAATGACGTGCTTTTCCAAAGGAATGCATTCATCTGCGTCACAGACCGTTATTAGTGCTATTTTAATATTTTTCACTAAACTTTTATCATTATGAACTCGTCAACAAATGTAATATATGCGTCCTTTGTCATTTGATATTTTTCACTAAACATTCCACGAAACTTCAAGTCATGCTGATCATTACAAACATTTCATCCAACTCACGTATCAGTTCGAATCCTTCATGAAATATTTTAGGTTGTTCCTTCACAAGATCGATTGACAGTTACTGTTGTTACGAAGAAAAAGTGCAACTTGAAGTTTAAGCCTGAATGGTTGAGAGAGTTAATAGAGACTGAAGTGCCGACTTCAGTTAACAAAATTGGGCGACATCTTCATTTATCATAACATCATCACTATGACATCTTGTTTTCCAGATATACCAAGAAGCTTATACAGGTGGCGCATTCACCACTGGAAAACGATGGAACGATTGGAAAATCGATTATTTGAAGCTTCTCAACCATTTGAGGTGTTCGCATTTGGCCAAAGTTCAGCGACCTATATTTCGGACACAGATCTACCAAAAATCTGAAATTTTAGTTTTTTAATTTACTCATATAGATTAACAAATGTGACAAATTTCAGCAAAATCCAAGATGATGCTGTCAGATATTGTGTTGATTTGCCATGGAATCCCCAATAGGTATTGCAATAAACTGTAATAAGATTCTGAAGTACCCTTTTTGCTGCGAAAACTATTCAGTTAAAGAATGTCCGAACAAGAACAAAGGCTTGAAAGTCTGTGCCACTTGCGATCATCATACTGGCCAGGCTACAAGCCTGCTTGAGCGAGTGGCTGAATGGGTGATTGTGAGTGATTTTTTGTTTTTCTTATTCCTCTTTTTTTTAAACTATTTGAAACTATTGGATGTCCTACGTTTGATGGACCTTTAGTCACCTCTCGAACTTTCAATCCTCCCAAACATTGTTACAAGTTACCTCATAATAACCTTTCCTTTAATAGATTAACTCCCGAAATGCACAAAAACTACCAGACATAATCGTCATCCAAGAGATATTTCTTAAAAGTAGAAATGATTTTAAAACACAAAGCTAGAAACATAGAGAGGCTGGACCGAAATGACGCAGAGCCCTTTCGAGGCATTCTCACATGCATTAAGAATTGCATCGCATTCAAAAGCCATGTCGTTTCAGATGAACCAAATTGCCTCATTACCTCTATTCGCACAAAAAACAGTCATACTTCATATAGTAAAGTTATATAATGTATCTATAGAATTTACCTGCATCAGTTACTGGACCTTTCAGTCCAAGACTGCTGTTGATCACATGACAAAGTTGCATGCGGTGTCGAGGATGCCGCAGGTCACCTGTGATCAAATAAAAACGAGTGAAGAACCTCATAACAAACAAATTACACCTCAAAGATTTTTCAGTTCTACTAAGAATGCACAAAAAAAAAATTTAAGGAGATCTTTGAATATTCGTATGCACGATAGTTTTCCCCTGGGACAAGTATTTTTAACCTTTTGTTGAAGAAATAAAACACCTTTAGGAATTTTTGAGCCCCATGAATCTGTATTATTAAAAGGACTGCGCTTTCAGGCAATAAAAAAATAAAACGGCAGATCGGTGGAGGTACATGCTGACTGGCTGACAGTTTGTTTATAAATGAATATTCAACTTTCTGACAGTTGATTGGGTCCTATGCTTTCTCGACATTGCTCCTTGTACGTGCTTTTCTGCCGAGGTTGCAGCGTCATAAAGCTTGATAACAGCTAACATAGATGATATTGTTTCTACTCGATTTTAATATTCCTTTATTAGCCATAGCCTCGAATCTTTGTAGTCCCTATTATGTCAAAGAATCACGAAATTTAACATTTTGAGGATAGGGACGCCGTTGCACAACCGTTTCTCTGCTACCTCTTTCCCACAGCCAATGTGGCACAACATATAATTTTCTATTAGTTGCCCGATAATAATTGAGTTAATTAGTTCGCAAATAATTGGATTTAAGGACTGACTAAAGGCCTCAGTCAAATTTCGCTCCATTAGATAGCCATGCTGTTATCCACGTCGACAATGTCAAATGTCGCCCGCAAATAACGAAGCTTAGAGCGCCTTTGCTCAAACTTCTTTTTTTTTTAAACTAAATTTCACACAAAAGATACAAAATATATATATTCTTACCAAGCAATAATTGCAGAAGACGATTATTAAAGTTTATTAAAAAGTTGACGTCTAATAAATATCAACCGCAGTCGTAACTTAAAACAAGTTGTTGACGACAACCTAGCTCGAAGAACGATACGCCGACTAAGCAGTAAAAAAGCCAGTCGACCCGAAATTCAAAATGAATGTCGTTTGCGCACGGCGATAGGAATGTGCAGTCAATGTTTTATGAAAACAGAGTCTGTCAGAAGACTTAAAACGTTTATGCTCTATTCTATTTTTAAAAAAATAAAAATATTAATTATTAAAATTATTTGTATCTTAAAAAAGTGCCCAATATATGTAGGAAGTACCCATTTTTTGACGATATCTCAACTAATACGTCACGAAAATTTCTAAAATTTTAGTTTGTTATGTAAATGGTGCTTTAAAAATTATGTTTTAAATTTGGTAAAATATTATTTTCAAACTTAGTAAAAAAAATCCCAAGATTGCGGTGTACAAAACTGATAGGAAGTAAATTTATTTTTTTACATAAAAGTGTTTTTATTAGAAAATTATGTTTTCTTTCTTTTCTATAATTTCAAAACAAATTTCCATAGACAAAATTAATTTTTGTTTATAAAGTCTGCTTCCAGCTGATTCTAGGCATTCCTGATGGCATCTTCCAACTCTGATTTAGATTTAAATTGTCTTCTATCTTTATAAACAAGTTTGGACAACATACCTCAAGCATTTTCAACCCTAGATGTTTGCATGTTGGCTGATTCCTGAAAATAGGCTTGTTGGTTCTTCATGAGCCAGTGCTTATGCCAACGGATAATCTTACTTGATTTAAACCCCAAGCTTATCTTATCTGTGAATAAAATTATAGCCATGACCTTTTTTGCCTTTCCGTTGGAAAATTGGCACAACGTAGGGACCGCGTATGCTTTATCCATAGGGGGTCCAGAATTTCTGGCAGCATATCTATTCGTAATGATAATATAATGTTAAAAACCTAAATTAAAATGTTTTTTTGAAAATTTCTTCAAAAACAACTTTACGTATTTGATGCAATTTTTAAATTGCGATTAACATAGTTTCAAAAGTATTATCATCTGTTGTTTACACCTTAAAACCATCAGTACCCGTTGTTATGGTAACGTCAAGATCAGACAACACAATTTCGTCATTGCATTCCCGATAGGGTTTGGTTTTTATAAAATTACTTTATAAACTGATACGAATAGTTAAAATGGATGCAGTTGAATCTCTACACGTGAGTGTTGTGCTGGAGGATGCCATTCACCAGTTGGACATTTTGAATTGTTTGCATCCAAGATCGCTGACACCTGGCTCAGGGGTAAATTTGATATTATTTCAATAACAGAAATATTTGTAAGCAATTCAACCAATTGTTTGTTTTTTTGTGGTTATTGTTTACAGACTTTGGAAAAAACATCAGATAAAGCAAGAATTGTTGATTTAGAAAAGTGAGCTTATTAGTCCAAGATTGATGCTGAATAAATCACCCAAATAATTATTAATTTATTTTTTAATGGCTCAGGAATATTCTGAGAAGCCTGTTGGAAAAGACAAGACATGAAATTTTAGAGGAAAAGAGTTACAATGTTTTGATTAAATACTTGGACAAAGAAAAATTAAATTATTCCTTCCTGGACAGGGCAGATGTGCAGTTAGCAATTTCAGTTTTAGTAGTATTATTTAATATTAAAGCTGCATGTTTGCGCAAACTCTCTTCAAATTTGGAGATCTTGATCAAATGTCATTAATTTTAAAATGGATTTATAAACATGTTATGAGCAATTCTATTTACATTCACATTTATTAATAATGCTATTTTTAGAACTGAAAGTGATGGTAGAATTGAGCAGTTGAAACTTGAAATCCAAAATCTAAAGAACAAAAAGGAAGAGGAACGACGGAAACGAAGGCTCGTTTGCGCTCACTTGCAGGATCAGAAGCAGGAAATGAAGTTCAAGTTTGCTGAGGAGAAAGCCTACATTTCAAAGGCTTCAGAGGTTGATGTGAGGATGGTTCAGAGGAGATGTCAAATTGAAGAAAGCAATTGCAACTCGTCACTGGAGGTATTTTTTATCTTGGTTTTGATGAGGTGTTGTTGATATGATGAAGTTTTTGAACAATTTGTTGCTTGTTATAATTATATTATTTTATTATTTGCAGTTGCATTCATTAATTATTCGTTTATTATTTAGTAAAAATCATGTTTCAATCGTATGTGACAGATGACATCACTTGATTTTAATTGGATTTTAATGAAATTCTGTAAGTAGTTGGAAATATTTTTAATTGTAATTGTAACTATTTATATTGGTAATGAGCAATTGTGCTTTACTAATGGAGTCTATACCATTCATGTGTTTGGTGGATGTGATCATAAAAATTGTTTTCATTGTGTAATATTGCACATGTACATTTAAATAAATTTAAATGGATTTATTTATTTAAACGTACATGTATATTTAAATGCATATTTAATGTCCAATGAAGGAAATGAAGCTGAAGTTGGAAGATGAGAATCGCATCAATGCCGAGATGACTTCATTTTTGAGAAACTACACCAAAGTGTGTCTTTTTAAATTTTAGTATCTCTATTTTAAATGTTGTCATTTGGTTATTTGTGCACGTCCGGCTATCCAAGGTCAACGTCACAACTTGACCAGATGGCTTGGCTCACTTGATGGATGCACTCAGCAAAGCATCATTCGTGTAATGAATATTGTGCTACATGACTATTGATTTAGAAAGTAATAAATGATTTTTTACAAAATAAATATTTCTCCAGAAACTCAAAGAGAAGTTGGAGTCTTTGGTTGCAAAAAGTGAGAAAGAAATTTGTGAAAAGCAACGAGAACTCGATGAATTGAAAGCTTCGAGAGCAAGAGATGCTGAAAGACTTCAGGAACTTTTGCAGAATGTTGGTTTCATTGTTATGTTTTTAAACATTATTATCTTATGATGGTGATGATGATGATTATTATTATTTTATTATTATTCTTATTATTATTATTATTATTATTATTATTATTATGTCATTATTATTTATTTTAAACATTATTATCTTATTTGTCCTTATAATGATTGTTTTGGTTCAATTTCAATAAATGTATGCTGCCAAAAAACCAACTAAGCATGAAATCTACTTATGAATTTTTATACTTTTTGGTTTACTAAACAATTAATACCATCTTTAACTTTTTATTTATAAATATATTTAGGATTAAATTCCACAAAAATTCCAGTATTGAATAGATCTGTGTTGAACAAAGATGATTTGTTGCAGTACCACGAATGCGAGAAGGTGGTGGTGGAGGACAGAGTGGAGAAGGAAAAGGTGAAAAGGAAACTTCAGATGGAAGCCACGCAACATCGGGCTGCTGTCAAGGTTGGCTTGCAATTTATTTCATATTTCTTTGAGTTTAATTCACTGTCATGCTCAATCATTTAAATTTCATCCTTTACAACATTTAAAAGTAGTTAAAATATTAATGTTTAATGTCAATTGAAAGCTAATAGATGAATGTCGAATATTTATGTCGTGTTTCAGATTCAGTGCTGGTGGCGAGGTGTCATGGTCAGGAGACTCCTCGGTCCTTACAAACCAAAAAGTAAAACTAGGAGGAAGAAGAGCCTTGCCAAAAACATCAGAGCCACAAAAGCATCAAAATATAAATAAAGCAAACAATTATGAAATGTAATTAAGTCAAAACCTTAATTGTCTTCCTAAATGTCATCTTGTATTATCTTGTAATGGATCTTGTTGTAATGGAATAGATAATTATGCTCATATTTTAAGTATTTATTGTACCAACAACCATGTGCTGGACTTAAATCTTCAATGACGTTTTTGGTTTGCATTTTAAACAAATATATTTCTTGATCACCGATGTAATTTGATTTCTTTTTTTTTGTGCCAATGAAAGTCGTAAAAAAAAAGAGTAAAAGTGAAATGAAACGAAATGCTGTCGTGAATGTCGTCGCACTTTTTGAAATTCACGGGAGAAAAATGATCAGAAGATTGAAGAATTATTGCTAACTGTAGTTTCATAAATAGAAAGAATGAATCGTTAAATATAATCGAGAGTAATTTGTACATGGATTAATTGTGGTGTGATATGTTGGAGCTAATGAGATGAAAAGAGTGCCTGCGTGATAGAAGTGACAGGACGTAAACAACTTCTGCTATCTTCTTTCTCCCGTGTAAACAATTTAGGAGTGGGGATCCGTGATGAAGAAGTCCATTGAACGATAAGCTTATCAGTGAGAACGATTATTACAGGGAGTTTCAAGTTAAAATCATGGCGACGATTGCAGTGAAAAAGCTTAACGTGATGACGATGATGATATTGGTGATGATGATATTGGTTAAAGTGATGGTGATTGTGATGCTAATAAATTTCATAGAGGGCGTTTCCCACCCTTGATGAAGTTGGTGAGTATTTCGATGGGAAGTGGGAAGATGATGGTTGAATTTTTCTCAGCCGATATCGTGTTGAGGGTCTGAAGATACCTCAGTTGGAGTGCTGATGACGATCTGTTGATGACGTCAGAAGCCTCCTTCAAGGCGCGAGCGGCTCTGTGCTCGCCTTCTGCTGCTATGACCTGCGAGTGGAGAGTGTTGTGTTGGTTAATTCTTTTCTCTTTAATTTAAATCATTCTATTCATTTTTAATTTTAAATTAAATATTTCTATTTATCTTTAATCGTTTCGCTTTTTACTTTTTACTTGTTTTTTTTATCATGGCTAATTTTGGTATTTTGTTGTTTTTATTATCGCACACTTTTATTTAACTTCCTCTGAGTGTCTGCAAATCTTGCAATCGATTTTTCTACTAATTCCTGATCTCCAGAAATATGTATTTTTTGTGAAAATGAAATATTTTTATATGGAAGGTGAACTGGACTAAAAATGCATGGCGTTGAGGCCCACGCTTTTTTTTTAAATCATTTTATTCATTTTAGGGCAGTTTTAGAATTAAACGAAAACGTGTTTTAAAAAAGTTTTACAACAGTTCTTATATTCTTTGATTAAATTTATTCGTTATTGGGATTAATTTCGGTTTATTACTGTTTCATTTATTCAAAATTTGAATTTAGATTCGGAACTTATAAAGTCTTACTTGTTCAAATGTTTAAATGATCACACAAACACACAGATACAAACACGTTAAAAAATTATAACCATTAATTATTTATTAATTAACCTTCGTCGCCTTGGCAACCATACCCGTAAGTATGGCCACCAATCATGTTTTTACGTCGCAAAAAGGATTGTTTGTTTCTCGCAGGGCATTCATGGCTTTTGAGGAGGAATGAACCATTTGCAAATTTTAGAAGCACTTTTTGTCTATTTTGGTGTGCAACAAGCAAACAAGTTATGTCAACATTGATAACAGGAGACACAAAAGTGGTCATTATTCAATTCTCGAGACCCTCTTCCAAGCAGAAGATCGGGCCGAGTGCCCTGCCTACTCCCCCCCCCCCCCTTCGTTCTGGTATTCCTTATTTCCTCGAACATATAAACAGGCCTAAAGTAAAATAAATTGACAAATCGAATAATTCTGCTATTATTCAAGTAAAATCATCAAATTAATTAAACGCAAAGAATGTTATGCTCCGACGTTAAATCGAGCACGGGAATCAATATCCACTCCAGGTAGCAGTTCGAGTCACGAGATCAATAAACGTTGGATTTATTTTTGGAAATTAAAAGGACACCAGAGCGGAAATTCCTGGTGAATTCCTCTACGATTGGTTGATGATATTATCCTCTATGATTGGTTGATGATATTATCATCTATGATTGGTTGATGATATCATCCTCTATGATTGGTTGATGATATTATCCTCTATGATTGGTTGATGATATTATCCTCTACGATTGGTTGATGATATTATCATCTATGATTGGTTGATAACGGTTTATAATAACATAATGTACGGCTGATAATTACATAATTAGAATAATATAAACGGGATGGTATAAATGGAAGATCTTGCACTGACAACGCAGACGAATATTGACGAAAGAAGCCAACTACGTGTGTGGTTCGTGCTAGAAATATAAACATGCATCGATGCCAGTCACTTTCTGAAGTTTTCATGGCAAGATGTACGATTGTTCGGAGGAAAAGTAACCATGGATGCAAAATATCGAAGAAAATAATGTTTTGTCATTTTTATTGTTTATTTTGATTTTTGTCGTTTGGTGTTAATTTGGAAGTTATTCGTCAGAATTTCTTTCAAGTTTTGCAATTGCTGAAAAAAATAAATTAACTTAAGTTAAAAATACTAAATAAAATAATTTGAATTTTTTAAAAATTAATTTCAACATATTATATCATTATCTTATTATTATCCTTTTAATCGTCTTACATATTACAAATAATTGCCGTTATCAGCATCTTTGCAGTTGACATGTTGTGACATGATGATGGGAGATATAATCATTAATAATAGCCATTTGTACCTTTAGTGAATCTCATTCAACCCAAGGTTGTTCAATTATCTTTTAATTATCTCAATTAATCGCAGCCGTTAAATCAATAATGGACTTTTAATTTAACTTTGATTAATTTAAACATTTCAGATATTTTTTTTTAAAGTTGGTTATTACTTTTTTTCTGAGCACGATCAAATGAAAGTGACGCATAACAAATGCTCAATTTAACTCCGAAATAGAATCACCAATCACAAACAAGTAATACAAATAAATAGAACTTTTTAACCAATCATAATCAAGTAATTTAAAATTGATAATTTGTAAACACACCTTGGCTTTGGCTTCCCTCGTAGCTTCTGCTTCTGCAGCCATTGCACGCTGGAGTTGAATAGGGAGTCGAACGTCTTTGCTGGATTCAATCGATTAAAAAGCTAATTAACATAATTAATGATGACGATATGCAACTATCACAATCAGTGAATGCGATAGGTTATTAAAATTACTTTTATACTAGTTAATAACAAACGACACAACCTAATTGTAATTATTGATCTTCGGTTTTTAAATTAATTTTTAATCTTTTCAGCCTTCTTGTCGAGTTACTTGTGACCAATTGTTACCATGGAAACATGGATTAATTGAATGAATTAAACGAGGTACTGCATTCTTACTGCTATCATCGTCGTCTAATTAAAGACGGTGGCGATGGTAATTTGATTCTGTTAAACTTAAATTTTAATAATTCACATTAAAAAATTTAAAGAAGTAATTTAATGTAATTAACTAATTTAATTATACTTTATATTTATTATGATAATATTTTAGTTAATTAATTAATGTAATTATTGTTTATATTGTTTTGAGAAATAATGTTATTAATTACTATTTATTTTACTTGCAAGAATTTAAGAAACAGTGCGATTTGTCGTGAAAAGATTAAAAAAGCCACGAACATTTCTACTCGTTCAACCATGATTCCCCAGTGTTCCGTGGCATCGTCCAGAGTTTCCTGCAGTTACAACTGCTTTTTAACAACTACATTCGTTTCTTAATTCATTATTTATTATTAATAATGAGCTAACAAGTTAACTCATTAACATCAATCAACTGACATACTTGCATATGCTAATTTATTAATATCAATCAACTAGCGTACTTGCATAGCACTTGATATGGATTCTCTTTCGGACAAAATTTCTGACAAATTCCGTGTACCGAGGACATTTCTGAGAGTGGTTTGAGCAAGTAGTCTGGTCGAGTGGTGCGCGTTCTCCACGTTTGCCACTGACACGGTGGCATTGCTGACCCGGTAGTACACTACGGCATCCACGGACACCGTGACGCTGTCCTTGGTCAGCACCTGGACAGAATCAGCATTGTCTTTGTGTTGTTGTTGTTGTTGTTGTTGTTGTTGTTGTTGTTGTTGTTGTTTGTATTCGGCCGATTTTTTTTAGTGCCTTATGTATCCGGATAGGATGTGAAGGCACTTCTTGATCGATCCACAATTTATACATCGCCCATACCCGAGAGCGATCCCTGGCGGTGCTGGGTTTCGAACACGACACGTAACGACTGTTATTACCGACGCATGAAGGAACGCTGACCATTCGGCAAACCTTCACGTTATTGGTTGTGACGATGATGGTGATGATGACGATGATGATGTTGTTATTGTTTTGTTTTGTTGAGGTTGATGAAAAATTTAATTGAGATAATTTACGAAAATGTTAAAAATAAACATATGCTTTGCTAACTTTGTTTGTTTGAAATTTTTGCCCTATTTGACTTTTCACAAGCCATCCATCTTGCGATAAGTAAAATTAGTTCTACGCAGGCGTTGCATGATGACAGAGGGAATTAAATTGATTGAATGAATTCATTCGGCTGTTTGATTGTATGATTGAATTAATTAAATTGTATGATTGAATTAATGAAAATGTTTGATTGAATCAATGAAAATGTTTGATTGAATCAATGAAAATGTTTGATTGAATCAATTGAATTGTTTGATTGAATTAATTAAATTGTATTATTGGATTAATTAAATTGTTTGATGGATTAATTGAATTGTTTGATTGGATTAATTGAATTGTTTTATTGAATTAATTAAACTGTTGATTGAATTAACTAAATTGTTTGCTCACTTCCTGTGGGGGAACATCGAATGAAACAGTTCTCAGATCAACTTTCGTGTAACTCTCGATGCATGGCAGGACGAAAAATATTCCTGAACAACATTGTTTTTAAATTTATTTTAAATTTAGTTTAAAAGTATTTTAAATGTGTTTTAAAATTATTTATTTAAAATTATTTTAAATTGGTAAACATGAATAAATAAGAGATACCGAATTAATCATTGTTTCAATTCACTTCAACGCTTAAAAAAGTTATTGAAATTTATTGAATTTATTGAATTTATTTGTTGCCAGGTAACACGAACATAATCAAGGTAGAAGAGGAATCGTAAGATTCTGAATAAAGTTGCTTGCAGGTGAATACAATCGATTGAAACAAGTTCATTGTTCACATTGCAATCATTATCATTCCTTCGATTGCCGCTGCCATTAAAAACCACTGCAATATCTGTAATTGAAATTGCCGCGTAATACTTACCTACCTAGATGCTGAAAGCTCAGGTAAAATAATTTGTTGTTGCTCGTTAAGTATAAAAGGTGATTGAATGTTGCGGATGATTGAATGTTGCAGCTGATTGAACGTTGCAGCTGATTGAATGTAGCAGGTGATTGGAGCTTACCTGGTCCTTTGGATCCGCCCGAAAGGAGTCTGCCAAGTCGAAAAATGACTGCTCTTTCGTATTCTTGCACCACCTTTAACAATTATGTTACTGTTTATTAATTTAATTAATCTATATTGTTTTATTCTATGGTATTCGAATGGTAATGAATAAAAATTGATAATTGTAATCGTAAATGAGGAAGATCGACATCAGCAATAATAAAGCTTCAGACAAATTAATATGCTAATTAGGAGGCTGGATTTAGAATTAATTTTAATGAATATTTTAAGGAGGGGCTTTGGAGTTTGGTTGAATTCCTGGTTTGAAATTAAGGTTACTTTCATCCAAGCAGGAAATGCTGGTTTCATTTGGAAAGGTCAAAGTTCAAAATAGGTGAATTTGATTCTTTACGTCCAATAGGATTTTCTACGGGTCACTTTTGGTTGATGAACCGGGCCGGCACTTAATTCTTTAGGTATTTTAAATTAATAATTAAGTAATTAATTAATATTATTTATTATTTATTTTTAAATTATTGATTAAGTAATTAATTAATATTATTAAAACCATTATATTAAATAGTTAAAATGTTTTCCACGAGGCACTTTTTCTTGCAATCAATGACATGCATTATTATCTCACCCATCACTTTTAAAATATTTTGTCCAAATCATCTCAGTCATGCAACGGACTATAATCAAATAAATAAATAAATAAAATAAATTTTAAAATATTTAAAATATCTAACATTTCTATTCCATTAGTTCACGCAATCGCTGGCATCATCATCACCAGCATCATCACAGTCACAATTGTAAGTTATTAATACTTTATAAAATTAATAAAAAAAAAAGAAATTGGATTATAATTAAAAATTGATTAATTGTGAAATATTTGTTGATCTCATTCAACTTTTATGCAGCATTTTCGTGCAACATTCGCATCATTCATTGTAGAGTTTCTAATCAATTACTTGTTATGAGAAGATCATCATTATCATCACTATTATTAAATCACCATCATCATCATCATCATCATCATCATCATCATCATCATCATCATCATCATCATCATCAGCATCATCATCATCATCATCATCATCATCATCATCATCTCATCATCATCATCATCATCAGCATCATCATCATCATCATCTCATCATCATCATCATCATCATCATCATCATCATCATCATCATCATCATCATCATCGTCATCGTCGTCGTCGTCGTCGTCGTCGTTGTAGTCTTCGTCATCATCATCATCATCATCATCATCATCATCATCATCATCATCATCATCATCATCATCATCATCATCATCATCATCATCATCATCGTCGTCGTCGTCGTCATCAGCTTAGTCCAGGTTATCGTGGTGGATTAGAACAGAATGGAATCTGCCAAGTACTCGTATGGGAGGAATGCATGAACATCGATTCAAGAAACTTAAAGAATGATTTAATAATAATGATTATTATCATTCCAATTATTATCATCGAGAATAACAAGGAATTTAACACTAATTGGACGTTAATAAATGAAATAAGTGATAACAATTGTAATAAAATGAATGTTTGAATAAATTAATACGCTCAACACCATAATTTAACAATAAAAACAACATTGTCATTTATTTAATAAATTTTAATTACGAATAACAAACAATAGAGAATAGATAAATTATTTTTCCTGAAACATTATAAAAAAACATCTGCATAAATGATTAAAATAAGTGCTGCATAAATGTCACGTTTTACCTTGAGGCACACGCACATTGAGACAGGAAACGTGAGGCAGACGAGAAACCATGACATCACCGTCAACAACCAACCACAACATCCAAGCCCTGGCTTCTGAATGTCTTCTGAGTAATTTAATAATTTTATTTTAATAATATATGTTACCCAATATGTATTTTTTATTTAAGAAACAATTAATTAATATTTTAACGAATTCATTTGAATTACTTCAACAATCACTTTGGTCATTTTTATGATTCCAATCTTGTTATGATTTTGAAAAAAAAATAATAATAAACAAACAAAATTTTTTATTGGTTATTAGCTTTCAGTAACAAAAAATCATAAAAACCTCAAAAACAAATCCTCTAAAATTCCTCAAAAAACCCTAGGACTCTATGTAGATCGATATATATTAAGGTTCGCAAAGATGCATTTATTTCAAAAGTGACACAGTCAATCAATCAATCTTTAATTAGTTAATTCAATCAATCAATCAATCACTGGTTACAACTTTGTGAGCCGATAAAAGATATCAAATCACAGCAGCCAATGTCAAAAAATGTAAACAATGCCGATAAAAGTGCCTAATCACTCAGAGAAAAAGTTATTTGTTTATGAATTAAATAGCATATCGTGTATCACTGATAAACGCATCCTGCATCAATGGTGAGCATATCCTGTATCAATGGTAAGCATTGTTTGCCTTGGAGCTCGGACAGTGATCTTCAAACGTTTCGGCCCTTTGAATCTCCTTACGTTTTCAGAGGGGGAGCGGGCCGCATCCGGTGATCAGCCGGATGTCCCTGTCGGTTTTTGTCTTTCTGGGCCAACATTTACCGCCGGCTAGAGAGACACTCGTTGGCCTTGTTATGCCGGTAACTGCTGCCTGGACTGGAGCGACTGCGAAAGCTCTCAATGGCTTCTTCATGTCGCATGCTACCTGTTTTCCACCTGCAAGCTTCGACTATGCGAGGCTTTCATTGGCCTTGTTATGTCGATCGCCTCCACCCCAGTTTGCCCACAGCAGTCATGAAAGCTCTCAGTAGCTTCTTCACACTTTATACTTAATATACGCAAACTGGGTTTTATAATTTCTTAGAGAGGCATAATTTTGTAGAGGCAGTCGGAGATTTTCTGGACTCGACCGCGGGCCTTTTCGCGACCGCAGTTCATATTGCTTTGCGAGTCCGCGGTCGGCCCATTTCTCCCGAAAATACCTCGTCTCTCGGCCAATGATTTGGCTCCGTCGTTCGGTGGATCATTCATACAGGAGACCAACTTTCCTGCAGTGGCCTCTTAAGATTTATTCTGGCTCCTCATCCTCGTCATAGCTTTTGTTCTCTCTCGACTTGAAAGTCCAATCTTAGGAAAGCCTAAGTCGACCTGCCGATGCCCCCCTTGCGCCAACCTCGATGGGGAAGAGGTCTGTCCGGTATCCTTTTGCTTCCAGGTCCATCGACAGATCAGCACACTTATCCGCTTTGAGCGCGTTGCTTTAGGTATCCTGTCCTCCCATGGTATCGTCAGCTCCACCAGAATGAAGGCACCCGTCGACGGCAATATGAGCACCAGATCCATCCTCTTGCCACTTTCTATCAACAGCTGGGGTTAGTGCCTCATCCCTTCTAGCTCGGCTGCGACGATTCAGTCGTTTGCTTCTGCAAGAATGTCTCGCCTGGGAATTTGACATCTCTTTTTGCAGAGATGTGCAAAGCCCTCGCGCAAGAAATAAATCTTTAGCTGCTTTGCAATCGTACGCGAGTTTGCTTTGGAGATTGCTGCTTTTGCGGCCTCGCACACTTCTCGATGGTTATGTCGCCATGTGTACCGAGCGTTGGCAAGGGCATACGTGCAATTGCTGAGCACGTGATGAATTGTCTCGGACTCCACATAGATCCGGCATTCGGCGTCTTCCACCAAACCCCACTTTTGTAGATTGTCTCTGGATGGAAACTGGTCGTACTTATCACTGACCTTATCGCGTTGCAAGTCGGATCGGGGACATCTTCCACATGTAGCACCAGGTAAGGATCGTTGCATCGCGTCTTCCCCCGCTGCCATTTTGGCAAGTGGTTCCATCCGACTGCATGACGGTCCGTCTGGGTAGGACCTCTCACTTCCTCGAACATCAGCTCGGCAACTGATTCGTCGACCTCCTTCTGCGCTGGAAATTTTCTTCCAGATCTGAGCAGTGGCCTTTTCTTCGAGGATCCTGCTATCCGCGGAGTTGTTGAGCATCCACTGCATTCTTATTTTGGAGAGTTTGTACTCTTCCACGATGGACCTTAGTGGTAGTCGCAGGCTTGGGCTCCTACTAAAGAGGGCAACCGATGGCATCGCTGGAGGTAGGCCTAGCCATTTTCTGGTGTATCGGTTAACTTTCTTCTCCAGATTCTCGAACACTGACAAACCGATCTCGAAGATGGTTAACGGCCCGACAGGGATTACAATAAGTTTTTATAATAATTATTACAACTATTTCGCAATGATTATAAAATAATTCAGTGTTTGGAGTTTTTATTATCATGAAATATGATTTCACAATGATTATGAGATAGTTCAGTTTTAGGGATTATAATATCTTTTTATGCTAATTATTACAACCATTTCACAATTATAATAATAATGATAGTTTATAATAAATATAAAATATATGATAAATATCACAACTCCAAACACTGAATTATTTTACATATCATGCATCAATGGAAAACATATCATGCATCAATGGTAAGCGTATCATGCATCAATGGTAAGCATATCATGTATCATTGGTAAGCACATCATGCCACGTGCAATGACGTCAGAGTTGCACCCAACTTTCCTCTTTCCTTACAAGAAGGAAGATGAAGGACCTCCTTAAAGGAGGACGATTGATAACTCAGTCATCCGACTGTGCACGATGAATTATACGATCGATTAATTCACGCGCTCATTGAATTATACAATCGATTAATTCGTGCATTCAATGAATTACGCAATCGATTAATTCATGCATTCAATGAATTATGCATTAATCAAGGTTTATCGGTAAAATCGGTATTTTTCCTGGCATTTGTTCTTCATGATTTGTTTTTCCTGTCAACAAGTCGCAACTCGGGGGAATTTCCAAAAACTAATCTTCGCCATCTTCGTTGTTATTGTTAACATTGTTATCAAAATTCAAAATCATAATTATGATGTAACATCATTTATATTTTTATTAAATTAATTATTATTACTTTCACAACCCAGAAGCGGCCATGGCTAACAATTTCAAATTTTTTGAAATAATTTTTAGTGAATTGGGGAATGGAATTCACAGTAGGAATTCACAGATATACAGAAGTACAGACATATCGATATAACATCACAAACTCAATTAATTCAAATTGGAATAACTGGAAATTGAAACGTATAATATTATTAATATTAAAACAGAAAATATTATAATATATTTATATATTAAAACAGAAGATATTATAATATTAATATTAAAAGTGAAAATTTATTATTATGTTAATAATACAGAAAATAAATAAATTAATGCATAAACATTTCTGAGAAGCACATCAATACACCTTGATTGCAGCTTTGAAGGCTTCACGATAGATTGATCACAAGGACACACCTGAGTGGTATTTCCATCGACAAATATGCTTTTATTTCGTTATTAATTAATTTATTTATTACTTTGTTTGCTTACTAATTAATTGATAAAAAAATAATCGTTGCATTGTTGTAACTGTTTGTAATTTTGCTTGTACATATTTCCTGCACACTGAGTAATAGTTAAGCAGAAATCAAGAAATGGAAACTAAACTTTTGAACATCATCGCCTTTCTGACTTGTTCGATAAAATCCATTTTCTAAATGAAATTGTCGGTAAAACTAATAATTATTTTTATTTTGAATTTCTCGAAAAATTGAATGAAAGAAAAGTTTAAAACATCGATCGCAGTTTTACCAATTTCTGTAATCAAGTGAAATTAATTGATTCAAGTGAATTAATAGAATTGAATCGATGAAATTAAATTAATGAAAATGAATTAATAGAAATAAATCTGAAAGTCTTGAGGCTTTGTTTCGAAGTGCGTGCCATACATAATATTAACATAATATTTACATGATATTTAATGGTGTAATTGACACATTTTCCAAATTTCAATGTTGAAATTTTCTTTTTATAAAATTACCGCTATGCACTTGAATGACATGAAATATTATGCAAAATATTATCAAATTGCGTGCAAACACTTCTATGCTTTAGAGAGATTTAGTGTAAGCTTTATGTCTCTTTTATACATAATAATAATAATAAAAATGCTTTTAAACGTTAAACATTAGTCTGATTAAATGAGTGCTGTCATTAGTAATAGTTGTGTTGTTAGTTTAATTACCTGCTTTATTGCTTAGAGTCAAAATAGTTCGACGGAGCAAAGGCACAAATTGAATAAATAAATTACAACATAAAATGTCAAATCACGCGTTTAATTTAATATAATTGTTGTCTAATAAATGCCACTCATAAATGCTCCCTATGACAATTTTTATTCGATTGTTCCAATGCATATCAATAAATAATCACCATTAAATATCTTAAAATAATTAACGGTAATTAATATTAATGAGATAGTGAATAATTAATGAGAAGGCGTGATGGTACTACCCTGGTAATGGTAGGAGGCCTTCCTCTTGGCTGCTGCCACGAACACAGCTGGCGTCTGAACATCAATCTCACTGGAACTCCTCGAACTGTTATCGTTCACTCTCACTTTCATCATTATCTCCCTGCGATGATGATACGATGACGATGACAATGACAATGACATGCCGGTGATGATGAGGGTGATGACGATGATTATGATGATGATGATTCGATGATGATGATGATACAATGATAATAGCGGTTATATTATAGTTCTAGAGATGATCGTCACGTAAGCGATTGTTTTAATGAGGTCGTAATTTCAGTCATCAACGAAGCATAACAGAAGATCAGATTTCATCTCTCGGCATTTTACGGCATCAGAACATTTTACGGATTTCTAAGAGAAAGCTTTTACAATCTATTGTTTTTCAGAAATAGTAAATCTTTTTTTTTAAACTTAATTCGACTTTTTCAATAAACACCCTCTTTCGGGTATGATGTGATGTAACCTGAGTTTTAGTAAATGGATTGAGTTTGCTTAATTTATGCTAATAATAATAATTAATAATAATAATAATAATAATAATAATAATAATAATAATAATAATAATAATAATAATAATAATAATAATAATAATAATAATATAATAATAATAATAATAATAATAAGAATAATAATAATAATATAATAATAATAATAATAATAATAATAATAATAATAATAATAATAATAATAATAATAATAATAATAATAATAATAATAATAATAATAATACTAATAATAATAATAATAATAATAATAATAATAATAATAATAATAATAATAATAATAATAATAATAATAATAATAATCATAATAATAATAATAATAATAATAATAATAATAATAATAATAATAATAATAATAATAATAATAAATAATAATAATAATAATAATAATAATACTAATAATAATAATAATGCATTCATTGCAGCTATATTTTCAATAGCCAAAAACGCAAAAGGGTTTGAGCCATCGCAACTCGAATGCAACTGTAAACGAACACAAAATGAAACTAAACGAATTAAATGTTTCTTCGTAGAAATATTTATTCATATTTTCATATTTTCTTAAGAATAAACCCTGAATTAGCGATGCATGCTTCCGTTGTGACTTCTGTCATTGGTTCACAAGTCGTGACCTTCCTCTATGATTTATCACGTGACCAGAAAAAGGTCTCCAGTGCAAGCATACTATTGGCCGATATGATTTCAACTCAATCGGGTCAAAGGTCAACTCGCTTGTTGACCTCGACCCAATCTCACCCTCCTTAATATCATAATAATAAGAAGGATTTTATGGCTATTTTATTTAGTTTTTCACGCATAACTACTTCCTCGGTGATGACGTAAATATCTATCATAATCAGCCATGAAAAGACCATTCACATTCTCAATGTTGAAAAAATAAATGGCTAATAAGAGGTTGTTTTGTCACTAACAAGGCATTGAAGGTTTAATTATTGCGGTTTTAAATGAGGCGTTTTACTTTTAATAAATTGAAACCTTAACAAACCACAAATTAACTCAACATTAAAATTTAAAATTTAACAATTTTTAAAATGGTACAAAATCAAATGGATGATCGTTAAGTTAATGAATACCTCCTTCACAGTGCTCAGCAAATCAATACCTGGACATCTCAAGCACAAAAAAACAGCAAAATGTCGATCAGATTTTAATCGATGGAGTTAATTAATTAAGTTGTTATAAAATAAAAACATTGGCGATGGAGCGCTTGTATTGTTGCCATCGCAGCACTTGTGTGGATACGAGGAAAAATCCATAACCAGGGAACGTTCAGCTGGTATGCTTCGATCATTCAAATGCTCCTTTCCAAAGGATCTTTTTAGCCCTCAATTCGCTTGCGTTGCGTCCGGAATTGATTTACGAACTCGAAAACTTTTGCAATCAGTTTGATGAATTTAAGGGTTTCATCTAAAGATTAATAAAAGCCATAATTTCTGCTCAAAATGATCCGTGTAGCGCAAAAAAAAAGAATCTACGATTGATGATATAAGCTTTAAAATTCCGAAAGTTTTATGAAAATTCCGGTCCTCTGAAACGCTATTGAACTAGTCATATCATAAAACAAAGAAAATTACAATTACAATTAAAAATCAAAAACATTGATTACATTCGTGTTTGTATATGAAATTATGACATTGGAAATCGTCTTACGAATGCTATTGATAGTTGGAATTGCTGTTATTTAAAATAGAAACATTATGGCTTCCATTTTTGCAAAATTTTCTAAATCGTGAAGCAAAACTCTAATTCAGACAAATTTTGATTAATAATTGATATGACATTTGTGTCATTTGTGATTGGCTGATTATTAAATGTACTCTATCAAAGTTTTGGATAATGTGGACTTTGTTTCTCTATGATTAAAAATAATATTAACCATCGTAAGAAATTTTTTGCGATTATTGTTAATCTAATCTCATTCTCTGTGTTTCTTTTTGACTACGAATTAGTGATACTGATTAAAAAAAATTTGCTGTATTGTAAGGAAACTAACAAAAACTAAGGCAATGTTAACATAATGTGTTTAAAATAGCACTAATAATTTTTAAATATAAATTATAAATCTTATCAAATAAATTTAAAAAATAAATTTTAACATGAAGTCCAAATAAACACCTACTCGGTTTGTGGTAGTCTCGTGCATGTAAATCTCTATTGATATTTTGGATTATCGCTCTGTAGAAATTTGATTAAGTGACACATAATAGAGTCATGAAGGGTGAGAAAAAGCCGTTAGCTCCCACCAAACGATGGAAAAGGGGACAAAGTTGCGTTAGCAATCCCGAATACAGAAAATTTCGTGATGCCGCGAAGAAAACACAGAGCTCTGGTTTTCAGTTTTCCAGTAAGAGCGAATCTCTTGGTATTTTACAAACTGTGCTTATATGTATTTTTATAGATACATAACATTTTATACATAAAAGTCATCAAAATTATTTTCTTACATGTGAATGCTTTCACGAAATAAGACGTGATTCTGGGTATCATATATGTTAACAAATCACCATATCGTAAATGTTAAAACCTTGCAAATTTTTTTTTCGATTAATGAGTTTTGTGAGGATGTTTATGCCTATATAAGAATTATTCTGTTGGTCCAATATTTATTAAGGCTAAATTATCCCCTTTTGTTATCAGGTGGAAGTACATCTGGATTGACCTGTGATGCTTTGATGAAGCATAATGCTGAAATTGAAGGAAAGTTGATGGACTTGTCCAACGATGACGACGATGCCTTCTCAGTTGGACGTTCGATTGCTACTAGTCGTGCAAGTAGTTGCACTAATGCCACTTTCAAGAGGGTCATCCATAACTTTTCTGTATCCAATGTTGCAGCACATAAGGAGGTGGGAATTGTTTTTATTTTACGTTTCATTGTTGAGGATGGGATTATTATTTGCAATAATGTTGAGTGGAATGTCTGTAACTTTAGAGTTACTTTTGCTGTTATTAAGTTTAAATGTTTTATTTTAACTTTTATATAATATTTAACTTGCTTGGATCTTCTCAGGTTTTGTCTGTTTTGGAAACAGTTGCTGAGATGATCAAAGCAAAATCAGAAGACGATTCTGATGTGAAGTACCTTCTAACATTGGTATATATACAATTTCTTGAATTCAGTGATAGTTGCAACATTTTCAGTTTAGTAATTTATGAGGAGTTAGTTAGTTATGTTGTAAATGTAATTATGTTTCAGCTACAACTTATCAAGTCAGAAAAAGTCACAGAGACGGGCCATGTTTCTGCCATCCTTTACTTGCTGAGCTTGTGCATTAAAAGGTGGTTCTTGTCAATTACTGAGTTATCAGAGTGACGTTTTAAATTAACATAATTAATGATAATTATTTAGAGTTCCACAGCAACTTCTGAGGATGAAGTTTGGAGAGGCCTCGAAGATCGTTCTCGAAGCTCTTCAAGCGAACGTCGAATCGGAATCGTTCTCTCTTGTGAAATCGGTCGGAATACGTTTGATGATCATAATTTCGTTCTTTGTGTATTTCATGCCAACACGGAATTCATGAATATTTATTACTCGTTAGGCTATCACAATCCTCGCTGCACTGTTGAGAAGCCTGGATCACTCATCATGGAAACTGGAGAATACAAAGCATATCTTCTTCTCCATACTCTGCCTCACAGATTGTGACAAGCACAAGGTCTACTTTTATAAATTCAGCAATAATATAAAAGTGATTTAGTAATAATATAAAAATGATTTAGTAATAATGTAAAAGTGATTTAGTAATAATATAAAAATGATTCAGTAATTATGTAAAAATATAAATTATTAGTTTTACAGTATGCATATTAATGATCACCAATGATCTGACAATCAACGACGAAATTGATGTTGTTTAACAGGTCAGGAAGGTTGCACAGCACGCAGTTGGTGCGGTTCTGAGGGGAAGTTGTTTCATGTTGAGGGACAACGCTCCTTCCAACCATCCTGCCGTTTACGACGCGTTCGAGTTCTGCAGGAAGAAGTTGGAGGAGAGGTCGAGTAAGTGCATGCAGTTGTGACTCGCAAGTCGAATAAAATATTATTTAATGTACGAATGAGAATAATGTAATGCAGGTGGGAGTTTTATTTGTGCTAATTAAAAAGTTTCAATGTTTATTTTTATTTTGATATGCTGTGGTTAATAAATATTAGACTTTTATTTTATTTTTAGTTCTTATCTTATTTGCAATCTAATATACTTCAACTGCAGAGGGCACTGACAAAAGCTACTTGTACATAATTGCACTCTTGGGAGACATTCTTCCGGTTTTTTCAAAGTCGCATCTTGAAAAGTTGTGCGAGATCATCATCGGACTCATGTCTCCTGCCGACGTCGTGAGTCATTAACCCGACAAACATACTCATTAGGATTGTTTCTGAATAACGATGACTAACAAATTTATTATTCATGAGTTATGTTATTTTTACAGATGTATGTACAAATTTCTTTGCTTTTGTTAATGTTTTGGCCATTGTTTTATTAATGCTAATTAGATGTTTAATGTTATCATACCATTGAATTATTTTGTTTTTCCATTTATGGCATTGACAGTTATTTAAACATTTGTATAATTATCACCATCATGATACAGGTTTATTAATTTTAATAAATTTAATAAAAAATAGTTAATAAATTTATTAACAGGTTTTTAAAAATTAATTAACAGGTTGCCAGCAATGACTGCTTGAACTCCCTGAGGAAAATGTTTGCCATGCGACCGAAAGACGGTTCACTGACCCCTGAATTCAACGCGTGGATCATATCTGTAGGTTTAAATAGCTTTTGAATGAATCGTAAATGCATATCAATTATGTGCACAATATAATGATAATCAACAATTACCAAATATTTGCAAAATGAACACGATAAGGCGTTTGGCGTTTGACCGATGTTTTGTAAATCATTACTCATGTTATTTATTCTCCAGGAACTCTTTAAGAACCAACCGACCGTGCAGCTGGAAACGATGAGCGTTTGGCTCCTAACAACAGGAAAGGCTTACTCCAACCTTGCAAAGTATTGCGGATGCTTTTTTAGGCTTTTTTGTGAATATTTTCATGAAATGAATTTAATGATTTGCAGACTCGATCCAACAACTTTCCTGAACAAACTACCCGATTTCTTCAAGGCTTGTTTCACCATAATGTCCAACCAGCCCACGTTCTCCAAGCCTGCTTCGGAAGCATTGATGGTGGTTATATTTAAAATGTTTGTTACACTTATAATTATTATCCTAATCACTACATTGTATTTATTATATTCACCGTTTATTATTGTTATTGTCATCATTTTATCAGAATTGGTATCGATATGTCATTTGTCGAATGTCACATTGCAGGCTTGCATCAGCGAATGCACGAGCGACGTCATTTTGTGTGCGTCGGAAATGTCACTCTCCGATGACTCCCCCGTCCATCGACTGGTGAAGGAAATGACAAACACTTACAGCATGCTCTTCATGCGTGTCATGGAAACCATCCTCGCTATCACGCAGAGACTTGTTGAGGTTGGACGTTCACGTCAACTTGATTATCTTTTTATTTTTTATATTAATTTTTATATGCTTTCAACAGTTTTTTGGGAAGTCATGCAGCAATGTCATGAAGCAGGTCAGTTGATAACATATTGCATTGAAGTTTCAATTGTCATTATATGCATACTTAATAGCTTACTCAAACCTGACATGGGCGTGTATAGAAGTGTGGTGTTAATCAATAGTAATGGAAATGTAAACTTGCAATATGCGTTCGTAACATTCGAGCAAAATTTGAATCTTTTTATTACGTGCTTACATTTCAAAGCCTAGATGACTAAATCATCTCACTTTTGTTGTATTTCAGGTTCTGAAACCACTTTATGGCTTAAAGTGCAGTGAAGGATTTCAACACAAAAACGCGGTGATGAAGGTGTTTGCAACTTCCATCAGAACGATGGGACCTCGGATCTTCTTGGAGGTGTTTCCTCTTCAAATCACTGGGGAGAAGTGGGTTGCTTGTTTTATTCAATTGATGGTTGTGAATGTTATTTAGTGCAGTTATTGGGATGTTTCTAGTGATGAACATATGCTTACTGTTGACTCGTCATATGTTTTAAATGTTACTTCTAATTAAGTGTTGAACGACATTATAGCGATGACTTGGAATTTCCAATGGGTTGGATCCTTCCGCTGATGCGCGACAACATCCAGGACACCGACCTCAAGTTCTTCATCGACTACTTTCTTCCGTTGCTTTCCAACATCAACAACAACAGTGAGTTTTTCTGAAACATTATTTTTGTTATTGGCAGAAGTGTAAATCAAAATAATTGCTGCAGTGTCGAAATTCGAAACGGATGCCATCAAAAAGACTTACGAGATCATCTCCGAACAAATGTGGTCCTTATTGCCTGGTTTCTGCACAAGACCGAACGATCTGGCAGAGGTAATCAACTTTTGTTGTGTTGATGGGAATAATCCACTTTTGTCGATACCATCTCGTGTCAATCCCATTTAATGGTGTTGGCATCAATGCTAGGTGTCCGCATAATGTGTGTAATAATAGGAGTAATGAATAATATCAATGTGAAATGGTGTAATAATACGAGTAATGAATAATATCAACATGAAAATGGTGCGATTAACACGTGCTGTGTTCTTACAGTCATTCCCAAAATTGGCACAACTCATGGCTAATCTGATCAGAAGTGAAAGCAGCGAGAACTCGAGGATCGATATCCTTGCATCCATCAGGAAGCTCGTCAACAGCTCCATGAGAACAAGTGCTTAGTTATTTTTTATTTGAAATTAATTTGTACTCCAATTCAAATTTGATAATTATGCAGATGACGAAAAGGCAGTGGTCGGTAGATTTGCCAAGAACTACTTGCCTCTGTTTTGCTTGGTGTACACGGGCACCCAAAACGTCGAAGGTGTGGAACAAACACTACTTTCCGAGTCGCACAATCGGGCAGTTCTTGAGACTTTCAAGGTCTACTTGAAAGTGGCACCTGAAAATGTGAGTTGATGACATTGTAATCTGGAAATGTGAGTTGACGACATTTTAATCTGGAAATGTGAGTTGATGGCATTGTAATCTGAAAATGTGAGTTGATGGCATTGTAATCTGGGATTAAGTTGATGACATTCTTTATGTAAGTGGATGATGGGTGTTATGTGATGACAATATGGTAATAACTGTTTCTTCTACAACCTTGTTTTGCATGTCAACTTGTTTTTTGTTTGTTTGACATTTTAAGGTGACATTTGAATATTTCAGATCATTCAGTCCAGCATCTCAAAATGCTTAACAAGACACGCATCAAAAGAGCTTGCCGCTCTGCAGAGGTTTAGTTTGTTATCCAATTTCAATGCCATGATATTGTAAACATTCGCAAAAGTATTTTTTGTAAAATTGTGACACCTTCATAATGCACAATTTCAGGCATTTGGTTAGCGACTTGATTATTGCACTGGTTCCATACATGAATGCAGATAACTTGACCGAAGTCTGCAAAATGTCTAAAGAATACATTGAGGCAAGTTGATGACATTTCAAAATGCAGCTGTTTATTATTTATTCTAATTAAAGATCGTAACTATGGGTTAATATTTTTGCAGAACAAATCAGACCAAAAGAAAGGATACAGATTGTTGGAAGAAATTTCTTCTGCCCAATCAGAGGCCAGTCTCAAATTTGTGTCGGAGCACCTGGAAGAGCTGTCCGATTATCTGGTGGAGTCCTTCAAGTCGTCCAACGTCGTTTCAAAAGCTGTGCGTCTCTAATTCATTGCCCGTGGTTCGATTGAAACGATGCCAGGAATTAATTAACAAGTGTTGCTGTCATTTTTAGCCACGTCTTCGTTGCATTGCACATCTCATCAGAATCACAAACACTGAAAAACTGGATTTCCTGAAAGTTGTAATTCCTGAGGTTCGTTTTTAAATTTATTTATGGTTTTAACTACTAATCGTAGGTAAATCAAGTTTATAATAGACTTCACGTTAATGTATCAATGATTATAATAAAATAAATGTTAATTAGGCTATAATGTGCATATCGGTGCCTGGTTCGAGGAAAAAGTCTGCTGCTCTGAACCTCCTTGTTGAAGTTTCGAAGGGTTTCACGAGATGGAACACGGGAACGTCGGCTGAAGGTTTGTTGAGATTAACATGTTTGCACATAACAATGAGGTTCATTGTAACTAACACTTAGTCATCAATGTTCATTTTGTCACACTTTCATGTTAAAAGTCAACACTTTCTGACGTTTTAAAGATGCCTTCAAGAAATTCATGGTTTTGATGATTGCTGGACTTGCCAGTTCACCTACCAGTGTCATCAAGTGCACAATTATTGCCATTACAGAGGTGCTGAGAGCCAATAAAAGTAGGACATTCTTTGTTATGAACATTTTAACCAATACTAATAATGTCATTTAATATGTTATGTAATAATGCCTGCATGCATATAGGACATTTTATTCAACATATTCAACATAAATCCATATCAACTTATAAATAGCATTAAGTTTATTTATGTTGAATGTCGGATGCTGATTCGTTCCAAAGGTGTGGTGGGAAAGGAGGTACTGGAAATTGTGGTCGAGAACCTGATTGCTTTGCTGAAGTCCAAAACCAGAGAAGTTGTCAAGTCGGCTCTCGACCTGATGAAAGTTCTCGTCACTTGCTACATCGACTTCATCAGTCTTTACATCAAGCCATTGGTAGGACTTTTTAATATCCCTGGGATTCCCAATAGTTCATCTTTGCCTTTATCCACGTTGTACTTGTCTTTACGTTGCGTGATGATGCAAATTATTTATGCAAATTAAATGCATGCAGGTGACAAGCTTGGTTCAAATGAGTGACACCGAGAAACATCACTTCCGCTTCAAGACGAGGGAGATTTACGTAAGACTTGTCAAGAAGTTTGGGTATGTCTTAATACTAGTATTAATATTATTATTTTTATTGTAACTATAATTAGTATATTATAAATATTAATAATTATTATTAGTAGTATTTTAAATATTAATTTGCCATGGTTTGCTGCAAATTGATTACTGTTAATCATCAGACACAAGTTGCTGCTGGAAATGATGCCAGAAAGTAGCCACAAGATCATAAACCACATCCGCAAGGAACTCGAGAGGGCAAAGAAGAAGAAGAAGTCGGAGAAGTCCGAAGACAGCGATAGTGATGGTGCTTCGAAGAAGGATGGAAGCCTTGAGGATGAGTGAGTTGATTGGTGCTTGTTGGTAGCATTCGATGGCTTTAAAGCTGTTTACCTGTTGAGTTTCGATATTAATTCAATGTTTCATAGAGCTTTCATAACTTAAATTATAATTTATTTGTTCCAGTATTGAAAAACTCCTTATTGGCTCCGATGAAGATGACGACGACGATGAAGATGACATGAAATCGTCGGTGAGTAGGAAGTCAATGAGAAACAAGAAGTCGTTGAACAAAATGGTGTTTGTGGAGAATGAGGAGGCAACTGACTTCCTCGATCCATCTGCACACAAGAGTGTCTTGGGTTGGTATTTTTCTTTTCAGATTCTGATTAATGATCAATCTGCTAATATTAGTTGTGGAGATGATAGTGATGCATGACTTTGACTATAATTGGGTTTATTTATGAAAACAGTGAAGAAAATTAAGAAGGAGAAAGAAGAAATCAAAATGAGAGACGGAAAGCTCATCATTGGAGGTTTGTTTATTGCAGGTTTATTCTTATTATCAATTTAAATTCTTAAAAATCATACATTTCTTGCAGTTGGTGATGATGAAGATGATGATATGAAGGTTAAGGTTAGGAAATCTGATAACAGCTTATTTATAACTTAATTTTTGTTATGGGTACTGTGGTTTGTATTGCCTATGAAATGTGTATTGAAGCACATTTAAATGAAATATACTTCATAACACCTTTAAAAAGAAGAATATTTTAAAATGCTTAAATTAAAATTAATAATAAAGTTAAATTAAATATATTTTCAGAAGAAGAGAAAGGGAGAAATATCTGACGATGACGATGACTTTGATGATTGTGTGTCGAGGTTCACAGGGCAGTGTTAGTAGTGATTTGAAAGCTTCAAGAAAAAATCAAGACATGATTGCTTGTCTCTTTTTGTAATAATTGTTAATATTTGTTTGCAAATTTCAGCTTCTGGCAAGAAAAAACAAGGAACAACGAAGAGAGTAAGTTCTGTTTCATAAGTTTTGATTTGTAT
The DNA here is from genome assembly GCA_021613335.1 of Whitmania pigra. NCBI lineage: Eukaryota > Metazoa > Annelida > Clitellata > Hirudinida > Haemopidae > Whitmania > Whitmania pigra. The sequence goes on from JAJTWR010000260.1 coordinate 3,037,749, forward strand.
GTTTCGTTCTGTATGTTTCGATGTCTGCGCATCACTGTCAAAATTGCTGATTTCATGACATTTGTAATCAATACTTATTTATTTGATCTATGTTTCATCAGAAAAGGACAAGGGATGGTAGTGATGATGAATCTGATGATGACGATGCCAGGTCAAAATTCACCTACAGATGTAAGTTCCATCCCCATGCATTTCAATTCTCTAAATATTCTGAATTCATTGGTCCTTGTTCCAATCATCAAGTCATTAGTCAAGTCTGAGAACATTAATAACAATGCTGCTAAAAATTGGTTAACAAATCTAACAAACTAAGTGAATATTCCAGCTGGTGGTACGGGCATCCACAGGAAGAACCCATCCAAACAGCCAAACGTGAAGGTGGTTTGCAATTAATCCATTTGACACTTGTTTACTTAGTTAAATATTTGTGATGTTTGTTTTCTTTGCAGAAGCAGAGGGCTGATGCTCCTGGAGGAAAGAAGTCCAAGGTAATCATTTAGGAGCATTTTAATGCACTTCTATTAGTTTACTATTAGTGAATATTTGTAAATACCAAAGTAATTAATGAATAGTAAAAATTACTGGTAATGAATATGGTATCCTAGTTATAATTTTTTAACAAAAGCAGAATGGAGATGCTACAAAAGGAGGTGTGCAGCCATATTCTTATGTCCCTCTTGACAAAAGAATGCTCAACAAAAGGTTATTAATTTATAAGATTTAGTCAACATATTTCATAACATGTTTCAAATCCTAAATTATATTACCTGTGCATCCTATAACTCATTTTGTTACTTCCAGATTCAGAAGCAAATTCAAGTTGTGAAGCTGTTCATGAGAAAATGAACTTTACTTTGAAAATATATAAAGTGCCAGTTGTTTTGATTAAATTGGAAAAAAAATCACGTTTAGGTTGTAGTTGTACTGGGTGTTAGCATTTGATTAATCTGCTAAAATTGTTGGCCAAGTGACGGGCAAAAGGTACCTAAATCCATCTCTACCTGATGATCATCAGTTGTACTGACAAAATTTGCTTCTTGTGGCTTTCGCCACTTCTCAAGGTATACGGGATGTATGTTATGAGTCAATAAAGGTGGGGAGTCAAGGAGAGGACACATGTCAAATTTGTAGCAATAATTGCTTCTTTCTTTCCAAAATAGTAGAACGCTAAGATGGAAAAAAATTACTTTAACGCTGGGGATAGGCCTCCTAGTTTCATTTTTTGTTTGTGGAGTGTCCGTGACTGAGCGGAGCGATGTAGGCCCATTTGTTACTTTCTCCAATTACGGTCTTTGGCAACACCTACAATAATGGAATGACTTAACATTTTTGAACTGGATTGGGTTTGATAGTTCTCAACTCAAACGTTCAGTACTGTCGGGAATTTAAGGGTCCACCACCATTCCTTGGTTATTAAAGGCTGTTTTTACTTTGTGTTCCACCCAGAAAAAACTACAATCTTTGGACTTTCCATATAGCTTTCCACTTAAGTATGAGTTTGTTGCGAATGTGGTAAAATGTAATTTCGAGTATAAATGGCGATTCCAATGGTAAATAATTTTAACCAATAAAATACGATGCGATAGGTTTCAATGTGCAGAAGGATGAATGCGGTACATTGATGTTCTATATTCATTTCGAATTTGATCAATGCAGTGAATGTACAGAATTAATTACCCTGAGTAGCATATTTACCTGGTAAAAGTATTTATTGTAAAAATAGGTTGCTTGATTAATGTCATTAGCGTATACTTATTTTTTTTAAATGAAAATTTCGGTGCATTTCTCCTGTTGTTCCTCTTATAGAGTGATAATAAAGAAACCTAGAGCAAAGCAATGTCATCGGGTATCGAGAAAGCTCTCAGACTTGTGAGGGATTTGCCTAGGGTTTGCACTCAAAATTTGAGACCTCTACTTCCGATACCAAGGGTATGTACTGTTTATTGTTTTTATAATGCAGTCCAATTTATTGCATGTTGAATTTTGGTATTGTTTTTGGAGTTTTGGTAAGCACTACTGTTAATACTCGATTTTGTTTGCATGATTTAAACTTTGAATCTAAGTCAAAGGTTAACTCCAAGTTACAGGTTAACTTATGTTGACTAATTCTTTAGAGGAGGCAGAGACTGGGAAGACATGGAGGAATTACTTGCGGAAGGGGCAAAAGAGGACAACATCATTTTAACACTCTTCCCCCAATTGGTTTTGAAGGAGGAAACACGCCATTCTACCTCCGCATTCCAAAGGAACCTTACTACAAAAATAGACAGTATGAATCCACCTTTCATCTTGAATGAAATATGTTGTGTGACAAAATGTTTTTAACATATCAGTCTGAGGAGGGAATACCCACCTCTCAGTTTGCTGTCTCTGCAAAGGATGATCGACCTTGGGAGGGTTGATCCAAAGAAGCCCATAGATCTGACAGCAATATGCAATGCTAGGGTTGTTAATGTGGACCCTTTCAAAGGACACTATGGCATCAATTTGATTGATGAGGTTTGTTTTGTTTGATTTTTAAGTTGAGCCAAATTTCTCAACTTTGTTTTTTTAAAATGTATTCTTCAGATCAATGTCAGTGACTTTAAATTTTTAATTGTGATTTGTTCATACTGTAATGTCTTTCTTCATCAACTTGTTAATATTTCTTGTTTCTGCTAAACATGCACTCATTGAGCTTTCAAAGTGGTAGTATTGTAGTAGGCTCTTATTACTGATGTCCTTTGGCATTTAATTGACTTATAAGCTGCTAACTAATAATATTAGCATCATAATGGACTTGAATCTGGACTGATGTTTACAAAAAAGCAATAATAGTTTAATGGAAAATTTGAAATGTTCGCCTTTTGACATATTAACAAGTTGTCACAAATGTTTTAACAAATGTATTAAATGGTGGTGTAGATGTTTTAATGTTTATGCAATGGCCTCATTATGTTTGGGGAATGTTTTTGTTGCCACCATAGCTTGTTGAAACTGAAGTAATTGTTGAATCAGATTAACTACTTTTCATAATAAAAGATATTCATGCTTTTTTAAAAATCATCGCAGAAATGGACAGGTTGACAATAACTGCGTACTTGTCCTGATGTAGTTTTTTGTTAATTTTTGCTTCATGAATGGAAAATTTAATGAAACCCGTTAACGGCCCAGCATCGCGTTACAAAACGATGTAGCTGAATTTCTCGACAACGTTTATCACATACACATTAATGCGTCATCTTTTCACATAAATCACATATACGTGTGATGCTTCACTTTAAATAGCGAGTTTTGTTGTTACTTTGAGTATGGAGCCTTGATAATCACTTTCATTTCTGCAACTACGTGAATATTTCATCAGATTATTTATTCAGTAATTAATAAGGTAATTCTCTAAGTTAAATATATTATTTCTTTAGGGATCTGACATCTTCAAAGCCAAAGTGAATATTGAAGTTCAATGGGCATCTGAGATGACAATAGCAGCAATCGAGCGTAATGGCGGAGTAATAAGAACAAAATTCTACAGTGCAGAATGTGTGGAGGCCATGGTTAACCCTGAGAATTTCTTCAAGAGGGGGATGGTGATCCCACGGTGCAAGCTGCCCCCAAAAGATGCTGTGGAATACTACTCAGATGCCAAGAACAGAGGCTATTTAGCTGATCCTGAGAAGATTTTAGAGGAAAGGTTTGTAGTAATTTCTGCTTATTAATTGATGATTCATTGATTATTGCACTTGAAAGTCTTGAGGTTCTGAACATAAGCCACTGCAACCAGACTCAGAATCTTTATTATCATCATCATCATCAGTAACACTGTTAAACATTTTAGTTGTTTAGCTCGAACGTTTATGTAAAAAGAAATTCTATCAATTGCATCTTTTGAGAACATGTCGAACAACGTGAAAGACCTGTTTTGTGTATATTGTAGACTCATGCTGTCGCAGAAGTACGGCTACAAATTCATCGACATCACCAAGGATCCTGACTATGAAATGCTTTCAATGACCAAGGACCCCCGCCAAATATGGTTCGGCTTGGAGCCTGGATGGGCAGTAAACCTGCTGAACAAATGCATACTCAAGCCCACAGATGAGGAACTCGTTGAATACTACAAATCATGAACAACACATTGCCTCCCTCTCTGAAAACTTTTTATTTCCTAATATAAAATCTTGAGAATTTGCTCAGACAAGAATTTTTCTAAATTAAAAAAAAAGAATGCCCTTATGGTTCTGAGGGTTGGCACAGGTTGAGAAACTCTTTGTAATTTATCCTAAATGGTTTGATCACCTTCAAGAAATCTTCGAGGGAGACAAAGGTCTGACAACAATGTCTGAGAATCACAGGCTGTTAATTAAAGATGATGGAATGGTTAAAGATGGTAAAATTGTCTTAATGTTCAGGGCATAATTGTTGCATGTTGTGGGGCTTAATGTAGTGCTTAATCTCACAAGTAATCGCAATGACTCGTTATGTTGGTTGCAGCAGAGTTGTCGTAGCTAACCTTGTCATTATAGAGTACTTGCACCCACATGCTTTTGTCAACGTTTTCATAAAGTTCAAGGACAATATTGGCAGCAAAATCTGGAAACCTCTTGTCGGAACATCCGAGGATCTCGAGAACGGGAGCAACTGTCGAATCGTGACCGCTGAACAGGAACACCGAGGGTGGCCTGATTTGAGGATTAATAATTTCAGTAATAATTTTACTTTTAATGAATTTAGCCATGCTAAATTAAATAAGTTAAAGTGTACTGATGATGTTGGAAAGAGCTTTGAATTTGAATGTATTTTTGTTGTTAACTTTTAATAACAACATTAAGATGGTTTGGCATCATCCAGTGATAATATTGTGGCAAACATGCTTCATACTTGAGGCCACTAAGGGTGTTTCCATTGGCAACAGCTTCAAAGTTCTTGGCAAGTGTATTTGTGAGTCTGCCCATGCTGAGTGTCAGTCCATTTGGCACCCTAAACAATAATTTGAGAAGTAAAAACTAAAGTTATAATTTAAGAATTGAATCTCGGTAATTATTGAAAAAAGGTAAAAGAATATTAAGTTTAAAATTTTGTGTGTCTCAAATCAGATGAACATGTCACCACACAAGTTTGCCACCTCAATAAATTGATGCAGATAAATAAGTGAATGTAATTATAAATTTCCACTTAAAATAGAATCACTAGTACCATAAATTCTAGGGAATATAGATTTCTTAAAGGAGCAATTGAGGTTAGGAAAGAGTTCTTGACATGAGATTATAAGAAGATCTAACAAGAGCAACTTGTGAAATTACTGTTTGTACTTTCCTCCAGAGTTCATGTGAAGCAGTTTTGTGGCAATCTTTTCAATTTCAGGCCTGAGTTGCTCAAGTTCCTCAGGAACATGTAGTCCATGAACCTTGAAGACACCATTCACAATTAATTGGTGAAGATCAATATAATACTTATTATTAATATAAAATAGTTTTGAAATAACCATAAATAGATGATATGCTCACCTTGCGTGCGCTCATGTGGTCGTGAACGAGGGCAACATCGACCAGAGGACTTTCCATCATGCCGTCTTAATTCACATTACAGAAATAAATGAAAATTTTCAAATACAAATGCAACAAAATTAATATTAAATCTATTCATTAATTACTTGCATTAAAAGCACATGGATTAATAATGTCAATCTCAGGATTGAAAAGAAATGTTTGTAAGAAAATTCAAAAGTTGACGAAGGAGAAGGTCAAGTGGTTTCATCATTTTTGTTGAATGGATAATTAATTTAATAAGTTAGCACACATTTTGTTGAGTGGATAATTAATTTAATGAGTTAGCACACATTTTGAGTAGATAATTAATTTAATGAGTTAGCACACATTTTGTTGAGTGGATAATTAGTTTGATGAGTTAACACCAATTTCCAGAAACAAATTAGCTAATTATTAGTTCATTAATTAATCTGTAAGAAAATAAATTGAATGAAGAACAATCACGTGAAATGATTGAAATACGGACTGAAATTTTTATTAATTTTCTCGGTGACGGACACATAATTTGGATCTCTGAGCATTTCTTTGTTCATGTTAACCAAGGCATCTCTGTACCACGGACATCGGAAGATTAAGGGATACATCTTGGTATTTACAATGTCAACCTTTATGGGCAGATCGTCTGCAAGTTGTTAACATATTTGATGAGGTTATTAGCATCAACAATTAATGCAGTGATTAAATTCATAAGAATTAGTAAACATTAGGAACTATCAGTAATTTGAAAATTTGCCCTCGTTGATATATTCTAATGGAAATTAAAGACACCAAAATAACAATTTTGAACAATTGGAAGTCTCATTATGGTCACATTACTTAAAGATCTCAGGTTTTCAGAATAGATCCCAGCAAGAAGACTTTTAAGTGATTCGATGCATCTGTTTAGAGGAGAGGATCTCATCCTGACAAAATCACAAATTTTATTATCTTGAAAATTGCAAGAATAATTAAAGACGAAATTAATTTATTTTCACCAAACGAGCGAGGAATCAAATGTGTCCATGAAAAGCTTGCGATATTTGGTCCCCAAAAACAATCCCAGCTTGAAACATTGTTTCCTTCCAACATTTGTCAGTTGGCCTGCAATGGCTCCTCCCTATTTAACATAATTATGTAAAAATACATAAAATGTAACATTATGTAAAATTACATAAATGTACATATTATTAATATTACTAGCAATGAACTTCATTGAAAGCAATGTCAGGATATCTTAAAATGAGACTCAAACAAAATTTCCCCCCATAAAATAAATAAAATATTTTTCAGGAAAAATATGAAATACACATTTCTTAAAGCCTTTATTCTCAATTTTTTATTGGAAAATTAAAGAATAAACCTTAAAGTAGATTCCATTAAAATTATCTTCAAATGGAAGCGATGAAACTGGAGATCCATCCATGGCCATAGTTGTGCTGGGGAAATGCATGTACTCGATCGGTTGCAAAATCTTCTCATCATACTCAACCTCGTTTCATGGCAACATTGATTATTTTGGTATAAACATTAGAGTAGCAGCTAAATCACAATTTTCAATTCACAAACACTAATTTCAAAATATTATATAACTCAATGAAATAAAATCACAAGCATCACTGCAATCAGATAATATTTGAAACCTCATCAATTCCTGGAAGGTGCTTCAAAGGTGTTCTCGCACCATGACGAAATATCACTTGAATGCACTTCAAAGTAAGGCCTTCTTCATTTACTAGATCAAACTTTAAAGACATCACCACATAACAATAGAGTTAACGAAAATGTTAGTCTTTTACTTGATGTAAAATTTGAAACTCAAAAAAAAAAACTGAGAATCAATCAGAAGCATCTCAAATCGAATTCAAATTCTAGCCTTTATCGATCCGTGCCTCAGAATGCTGTTCATTTATTGGTCTAATCAGCGTAAAAACAATCTAATCACCTTGCCAATTCCAAGAACCCGCCCAGACACTAGACGCCTACGATTTATCATTTGTAAACATAAATTTCTGTCCTTTAAATGACATTTCATTTGCTGCTGTAAAACCTACATCTTGAAGTAATATACTTCTGATCAAACTTTTTATGTTTATTAAATTTTCAAGATATATTAAACTTATTTATTATTAGACTTACTCGTCCTCCAAAAGGCCTTGGATGAATGTATTCGGTGGCTCTGACATTAGTTCAGATTTTGCAGTAATGCTTTTGAACAAATTTTTTGCAGTAAAGAATTGCAAATGGGATTCTATGGGAGTCATGCATTTTTAATAACGTGTTTCGTGATCCTTATTGCTCCGCAATCATTATTTAATAAATTACTCTTGTTCAAACGTTTTAAGTAAGAATGTCTAAAAAGTAGTTTTTAATAATAAGTGCACTTGTAGAGCGCCATAAGCTCCTCGTTAAACTTTTTTTACTTATATTTAGTTTAAACACATTGACTCAATTTATGGAAGTTCTCCCATAATCACCATACCCAAAATGTTTTCATAGTTAATCATAAAATACCATAAAGGTAGTGGCAAAAGAAAATATCCACACTCGGAAAATTAATCATGAAGATTTAAGTGAATATGTGGAAAATGCAATAATAACCAGACCCTTCGTGATTACCCGCAATAGATAATTATTTCCGGGTATCCAAGTTTCCATGGAGTTAATGGGAGGTGTTGATTCGGAAGATTTCGTTGTCACGTGACTTACACCTGAAAATTATTGAAGATGTTTTATCAGAACAAGAAAATAACACTAAAATTGATCGTTTAGGAAATATCATTTGTGATGTCCCTGGCCCGAGATCACAGTGGCAGTCCTTCATCTAAACCCATCGCATTGAGAAACTTTCCTCCACAGCTTCTGAACAGCCCTTATTTGCCGTCGAAAGATATCGGTGACATAATTAAGTTTACGAAATATATTAAAAATGATAGCAAAAACAGAGCTGCGAAATCCAAATCTGCATCGTTGTCAAGTCAGCTTAACCGATCCAACATCGAACACAACAGTAAGAGATTCTTTAGTGGACACGCACGACCATCCAAACCTTCAATTAACCACAAATTTTGGAAGCAAGCTATTTCACTGGCCGAGGAAGCTGCACAGGTTTGTAGAGGCAGTTTGTTTATTTTGTTACAGGTTGAAGTAATAGATGATAGTAATAAATGATGAAATGTTGTTTGTTAAGTTGAAGATGGTCGTGGTTTATTATAATCCATAAATCTTTGAAACCCATTTTCAAAATGTTTTGGCTTAAATGAACTAATAATACATTTAATTACCAGTGTAAATTTTGGTCTGCACATTTTTCAATATATTTTTCCTAATTCAGGCTGGCAAAGTGTTCACTTGTGAAGCTCCTTACCCTGTGGATTTGTTTGTGAGGATGAGTTTGAGGAAGCGAGGATGGATCGAAAAGTTTGGTTTGAAACTCAACAGGATGGCCTCTTGTTCTGATAAAACATCTTCAATAACTTGTAATGGTGTTGATCTATCTACTGAAGGTGAAGCATGAAAAAGTATTTGAGAGTATAGTTTATAGATGAAAATATTATGGATCGATATTGAGAGTATAGTTTATAGATGAAAATATTACATGCCAGAATTAATAAATATTATTATTTACTAAATAATACAATTCCTTCTGCTACACCAGTCACTGATCTCATCTGTGCTGAAAAGTACCCCAAAGTATGGGAAGAAAATGAGGGTTTATATTACATTATGGTATGTCATTGCGACAAACTGACAAATTATTACATGGCTATAATTATAAGAAACATTATTAAATTATTTGAATATTATTTTCAAGTCCAGTTGCATTCAGCAACATCCAGCCACATTTATTTGGGGCAACAAATCAGTAAACAACATGATCCTCAGAGAGAATGTCATTGTCAACCACTTCCCAAAATCCAAATATTTCAGCTCCAAAGTGATTGTATTTCAATTGATTTTATGATTATTATTATTAGCTAACTTAATAACATGTTAATTTATGGTTAAAAAGTTGTTTCTTTTTTTTTCCAAACCAATAAAATGCATCAGGTTTTACTAGCAAGTTGTCTCAAGGAGCTTGTTTGGCACAGAGACTCTCACTCAAATTCCTTCTTTCCTCGATGTTATCTTCTCAATGACGCAGACAGAGAAGACTTTATAGGTTGTCCACATGTTATTAATGGAATTTCCGTATAGTTCAGGTTATATGTTTAGCCGAAAGCAATAAATAACGTTAAGCATTTAACACAAATGCAAATACTTAGAACAAATCACTTTTGAACTTCATTGTTTATAAAATTGTTAAAATATTCATTCAGCAATGAAAATGTAATTAGTGAAAATGTCATCAATAGTTTCCAAGCAGTTTGAAACTAATAACATTTGATCCACGTATAGAAGTACATTCTGCTCACATCAGGATTTAAAACTCTCAAAATATTAAGTAACATTCAATTATCCGCTTATGGTCACATGGTTCCAAGGTGATGTTTTGAAGCCTTCAACAATGGATATCAATCTTCCAGAGGATTTTCAACTGACAGCCTGCATGGGGTTGTTGAAACAAGTTCTCTTCATGAATGGATTCAAAGAGTCAGAGTTCGAATCCCACGCGAATCGAGGATATCCGACCGAACCAAAAGTTGCCAAAGTCACTTGCTTCGATCACAAGAGCTCTGCAGAAACGGTGCATACTTTGAAAGGTGGAACGATGTCGTCTCGAGTTTGCGAAGACGATTACGATGATGATTTTGATGATGACGATGACGACGACGACATGAAAGATGCGGACAAGAAGAAAGTAAACAAAGGTTGCTTAATAAATTAAATTGTTAAAAATTTAAAAATTAAAGTTAAACCAAGTCTGACTTTCCAGTTCTTCCTGATCTGCTGTCAATGATGAAGATTAAGAAGGGTGGCATCATCTCCAAAAAATGTTTTGAGTGGGCAATGAATCACTGTGAGAATTTCTTGCTGTTCAAATCCCACGGGGATCTTGATTCAAAGGTAGTAGGAGCAAAAACAATGTTTTTAGTGAAGCCATTCAATTAAATGCAGAAATAAATTAATGGGCAGAATGCAGATTATCAAGATTACACTTATAACTGTCATTCATTCAAACTTTCAGAAACCAAAACAACTTCTTGTTCAGCAGATAAATCAACTGATGGATTGGTGTCTCCAAGTTTCACTGTAAATCAAACTTTTTGGACTTCTGTGACTACATATCAATGTTTCATAAAAAAATACCATTACTATTTATTTGAATGTTAAACCTTTCATATTAATATATTACTTCAATAATTATTCAAAATCTGACTAAAACTTTAAAATCTTTATTACCAAATAAACAAGAGAGGGTGCTTCAATTGAAATCTTGGCTCAAAGCCGATTGGAGGATTGCAAAAAACTTCTCACAAACCTGAAGAAGTTTTGGCCTCAATTTGGGATTGATGGAACAAAAAATCTTTGGATTTTAAAGCCGGCAGATCTCTCAAAGGGCATTGGTTAACTTATTATAATCTCATTCTTTGTTAAAGCTTTGTCATTTCAATACTTGGTTTGCAGAAGTATTAAAATTTTTATAGGTATTTCTATGTCAAATAACTTGAGGGAAATATTGCAGCATGCAATCAAGCAGCAATCATCTCATGATTATGTCATTCAGAAGTATATAGGTAAAATAATTTTTTAACGAACAATTTTAAATTTGTCAGTAAATAATAATTTGGTGTTGCCTTTGAGATGTTAAACTTGCTTAATAAAAAAGATTATGTTTTATTCCAGCAGTTGGCTTCATTATCTGATTAATTATTTGTTATTTTTATCACCTTAGATTATAGCAATGTATTATAACAAGATTATGTTTACCCGTTGATTACGTTGCACTTCAACTTTAAAAATGAATGTCTTCTTCTTAGAAAGACCTCTTTTATTCTACAAATGCAAGTTTGACATCAGGCAGTGGTTTTTGGTTACAAGTTGGATGCCCCTGACCATTTGGATGTATGACAAATCTTATCTTAGGATCTGCTCACAGGAATTCAACTACGAAACACTTCATGAGTATTTAATCTCATTTAGAAATTAATCTTATATTGATAGTAATTATTTAATTAATATAAGCAGACCTCAATCATTTTGTTTTGTGTTTAAGAAATTTTGCTTAAATGTTTTGTGCATTCTATCATCATCATTGCTATCAGTTCTGTTTGTGAAATTATAGCATACACAAATTTATGAATGACCAAAATTTAGCTTACTAAATCACATTTTCTCGTTTTCCTTGAGGTCTGTACATCTGTCAAATGTTGCTGTTCAAGAAAATTATTTGAATGGTGAGAGGTCAAACAAAATTCCTGAAAACAATTTCATGACAAGTGATGGCCTCAAGAAATATTTGGAGTGAGTTGCATTGAACTCTGTTATTGTATCGTGTTTTGTCGTGTCGTGTTGTATAGACACAGACTTTAATATTTTATTAATTTATTGTTGCTAAAATTATATCATATCATGTCAAGAAATAACTTACGATAGCATTTTCAAATAATGAAATATTATTGTTCAATGATATTATCACTTCCGATGCAATGCATTTATTAAGATTCGAATGAAATTTAAAAAAGTGAAATCGGTCATGGCAGCAAATGGGATGAAAGAATTTATCCCGGCATGAAATTGGCAATCATCAACACCTTGGTTTCCACTCAAGAGTTTGTAAATAGCAGGAAGGTTAGTTAAATTATTGGCTGTTTGTTGATAAATACATAATTAATTATGCAGTTTCTTATGCAATTGCTAGTCAGAAATGCATGATTCACAGTGACATGCATATTTAGAAATAAAAAGATGATCTTAGATTGTGTTTTTAGTGCAGTTTTATGAACAGTTAACCGATAAGTTTGCACGTTGCTGTTATATGCGATCAATATTGCTAATTCTATTTTTGAAATATTTCTTTACTAATTCAATAATTCACATTTATTGCTAAAGTGTTGATCATTTGCCTACATTTCCAGAATGGATTTGAATTGTATGGAGCAGATTTCATGTTGTCAGAAGACTTCTACCCGTGGCTTCTCGAGATCAATTCCTCTCCTGGAATGTGTCCGACGTGTCCCGAGAAAGTGAGACTCTGCGCCTCTGTCATTGAGGACAGCATCAGAGGTTTGAGTCTCACAATTGATGAGTGCTTGACACTTTGAGTGTTTATAAAATTGTCTCTATTAAAATGATGCTGAAATGATTATTTTCCATGCAAAGTTGAACAAAGATTAAAAGTTGTTTGATAATCTGATTTTAGATCTGAATCAATATTTTGTAGATGATTATGTCTTAAGATTTGAATGATTTTATAATAAGAATTAATATTTCCTTTAATTGTTTAAAAAAGAAACATCATGTAATGAAATTAATTTACTTTATAATATGTTCATAACTTAAAGAGTAATGGTTTAACAATAAAACAACTGCTTCTGAACAAACAGTTGTCTTGGATCTGAAGGACGATTCCACCGACTTCAACGGAGGATACGAACTCATCTACAAGAGCTTCATAAATCCCAACACGAGGGGAACAACAAACAGACTGATTCTGGAAGGTTCACAAATAAAGAAGAATTGTCTTCAGAAATTCTCAGCAATTGACAAGAAAGCTGCTCAAGATGAACAAAACTCCAACTATGAGGATGGTGCCATTTGAGTGGTGTACTTTTTCAAAGATAATAATTGTTGCAATATTGTTATTCTGAATGTTTATGAAAGATCACGGTCTTTGACTGTGTTAACATGATACATATCTGTGATAGTTCACATTTCATCTTCAATACACTTCAGTTTATGAAGTGATATCACTCATTATTTTGCTTACATGTTTGGTCACCTTCACGAGATTACAGCACAAATTTTACTAGGAGTGTTTAACCTTAACCTTTAAGAAACCTTAACATTAATATCTTAGCTAATGTGGTCAATAATATTAATTCAGTAATTATAGACAACTTTAATTTGTGTTATGTATTCTGACTCACTCAACTATCACTATTTCAGCTCATGTCAAGAAATAAAATGCACGCATTTTTAACGGTTCTCAATAATTTCGTTTGATGATATATGACTTGGATGATATGAATTTTTCAAAATAATGTCATTTTAGTGTGCTTATGAAATTTTGAAAAATGATTCCATTTTAATTGTGTATCCACCAAGTGATAACTCAACTTTTACCTGATTTTATTTCATGGCCATTTGAAATTTTCAAAACCATTTTTTAGATTTTTCCTTAATTTACGTGATTGATTATTGAAGAATACATCTCCTTTTCAGCAACATGTTTTTCTGAATAATTTACACTTATTTCAAAGGTGCCAGTTGGCATCAACTAAAAAATAAAATAGGCTACAACTTGACTTGTTAATTACTAACAATATCAATTTTTCTTTACAAAATTCCTTGTCTGAGATGTATCCTGATTGTAACTTCTGGTAAGAAGTCATTTGTTCGTTATTTAAATATGTATTTATATGTGATTATTTATGAATAACATAAAATTAATTATTTATTTTTATATATTAGGTACTTCATATTAAGTAACCGGATTTCTTCTTCATTGGCATTTTACAGAGAAGTAACACTCTCAATTCTATCAATTTGCCTCCAATGCTCGATCTTAGACTTTATCACATTCAAATGGCTAACCGGTAGTGGATGGCGAAGCACCTTACCTTATTCATTTGCTTGACCTGATAAGGACACCATTTTAAATTAAACTTCAAAAGAAACACTGTTTCTACAACAGGACATTTTTTCCAGAAGTTGTTCTGTGAAAAAGTGCACTAGTCTTCTAAATTCCAAATTAAATAATATTGTCAGAGACTAAACATTTTCAGGCCTGAAGCGTGGCAATACATGAAACCCGGTGTATCGAAATCACATAAACATATTGATATACTATAACATATTATATCAAAACTGACTCTCCAAGAAAGCGCAAAATTCCACATAAAGCTATCAATATACAGGCTTAACGTAATGTTTTCGTAAATGGCAATCGAAGCATTGTTGGTTTGAGCGAGCAAGGTAACAAGCAAGAGCACTTCTAATGCATTTCTTCTAAAAATTTAAAAAGTCGATACTCGAGTCGACATGCTGTCCTGAAGAGGCATCTACGGCCGTAACTTTGATTTCGGTGGCAGCGAACTCCATGCGTACTCGAATGAATCTCTGATTTATTTCTTCAGAAGGTGGTTTCAAGTCGAGGCAGATGTTGGCACATTTGGTCACATCGGAGTCGGTAACGTAAGCCGGGTGCTGGTTTGCAGAGCAATAAATTCCGACGAACATTTTCGTCTGCTTTGGATCGGCGGTAACATACGATCTTTCAACCACGTGACCGCAGTTTATGAGTTCCTCTGCCCTGACGAAAACATCGAAAACGTCTTTGCACCAAGTTTTATCTTCTTTCTTTACCATTTTTGCCTGAGGATGTTTGCTGGGATCGTAGATGTTTAAGACTGCTGCTCCGTATGTCATCCTACTTCTTCTGGCCGTCAAGATTTCTGGGTACAAACCGAAACTGACAGCCCCTGTAATAAAAAATGTCTTTAAAATTTATTCAGGTCATTTGTATTGATTTAAATTTATTAAATATCGAATTTTCTTCACCTTTGACGACAGCTAAACTGGCTTCTTGTGGAATGATGACTTTAACAGATGGACCACACAAGTCAGAGCAAAGAGATCTAATTTCATGTTGAAGTACAGGAGATTCTGATAGCCCTCCAACCATGAATACATACTGGATTCCTTAAATTAGACCAAGAATGTTGTACAAGCAATGTTTTGAATCTAACAGTTAATCTAAATGTTTATTATTATACTTGTTAATTAATTGCAAATACATATCATTTACCAACCTTCAACATTTTTTATGATGTTTGCAATACATTCTCCGATCTTCTCAGTGCACGGTTGAAAGAGTTTCTGCATTGATTGTTGAGACAATTTGAGCATTCCTTGGGGAGACCATTGGATCTGGCTATCTCCATAATCTTTGATTGCTTGCTCAACTGTAGATCCCTGTTCATGTGCGGTAAAAGCGTTAGGATTATTTGAAATAAGATTCTCTTAAATTCTTTTGAGCCTTTAAAAATATTCAAATAAATTCTTTCGACTAAATTCTTTCCACTTTTTGACATGGCAATTTATCATTGGATTGTTATTAAATAAATTTGAATGCGTAAATAATAGAGTAATGAGACAAGCCTCTTTGGCGAATGCATTAAAGACACTAAAAAATTTTAAAAATGCTTGTTGATTAACTTATTTTCTGTTAAAATGTTAGGGCATGATGACCTGCGGTGCTAAGGAGTGGCAGAATAATAAAAGTCTCTTAAAATGAATAAAAAGCAATCAATTAATTAATTATTCTCGACATCAATTAGGGAGGGTACCTGTGTTTTGCGAAAGTGTTCCAAAAAGGAAAATGGGAAGGCTACATTGAGCGAAGATGGCTTTAAGGGATCGGCTGCTCTCTTGCGAGATTCAAAAAACATCATCAGACTTATCCAGCCATTGGGACAGTTCAGTTGAAAAGACTCAATGAATTCTTTTCCAAATATTTTGCAGAGAAGCAGCCTAAACTCCAGATCGATATCTAAAACAAATTGGTTTTATGAGGAAATAGTGAAATTCGATTTAATGTAAAATGAAGTGCATTTGTAAGAGAACATAAGCAAGAAATTCGTTGTGAATATTGATCCAACCATCCTCTTCATAAATTAAGCATTAGTTGGATTAAATTCAAAGTCGTGTTGTTATTTCTGCATTAATGCTTCCACACATTAATATTCCATCTACTGCACAATTCTGCTGTTTTCATCAATTGGAGCCAAGTAATCACTTTTGATTGCAGGGTCTAAATGACATATTAGTTTGTTTTGGCAGCAAAGGAATTGAATATTTGTGGTTCATCCAATTGACAATATTGTCATTTTAAACTCATACGTGGCATAATATTTAATATATAATATTTATAGTAGATAGAATTTTGTCAAATGAATATTAAAATATTAATACTGTTATTAAAACATTTCATTCGTTAATTTTAATTCAGTTTTAAATGAATGAGAAATGTAAGGCTTTTTTTTATATGAAATCATACAAATTAAATAAACAAGATTTTTATGAGAATCAGGTATAAAAACATATATAACCATGAACTTATTTTAAAAGCAGATTCTTTCAGTTTGTGAATGTGGAAAGCAGAATTCAACCATCTGAATTTTGTTAATATGAGAAACTAGGTTAATGAGTGGTTGGGAGTGTGATGGATGACAATAAATGTCAGAGAGGTCAGTCTCTTATTGTTTATTATTGTTTTTTATCAACAATATTATTGTTATTATTAATCATAATTTGTGTATTTGCTAATAACTATAAATATCACTCAAGGAATTGGTTTTGCTATCCAAATAAAGCCGAAAGCATTTAAATAAAATTTGACTCAATAGCTTAAAAGCTATTACTTCCTCAAGAGCACTATTAGATAATAACTTATTCCTTTCATTGGCTCAATTATTCCTGGGAAAGTTTATTATGAATTATTTGATAATTGTTATTTATTGATAATTGTTTTTGAATTCTGAAATTCAAGGAATGCAAAATATTAGCATTTCCTTTGGGACTCGTTTTAAAAATATAATCATAACAATAAAAAGTGCATTATCAGCAGTTATGGCAAGTGAATCAAGTGGTTATTAGATTAGTTTAGAGTTTTGAAAATGAATAATCGAATTCAATTCAATCAGTACATCGCACTATTTAAGCTGTTGATCGGTTAACATGCGAGTAAATATTTAGTTGGTAGTTTAGTACAAATCATAGTCGTAATCAGTAATAAATTAAATGATGTAAATGTGTTGAAGCTAACTCGATGCTCCATAAGGTCCGCCACTAGCAGCTTGAAGTTCGTGGATGAGTCCAGTTTCTGAGTCCATCTCATGCACCGTTATGTCCACTGTACCACCTCCACAGTCCAGAATGATGTATCGACATTCTGCACGGCGATTAATAAATTATGTAAATTTAATTTTTGAATAAATCATCTATAAGCGACATCGAATAACTTGTCAAAACCTCTGGTTGCATAATCTTAATAACATTCCTCCCTCAGAAACAACTTCATAAAGGTTAAAGCTGTTTCATTTTTTAAATGACATCTATTTCTGTTCTACACAAACTATGAGTATGGAGTTATTTAGCTGCCATACAAGTGTGCAATTGTGCATGAAAAACTAAAACAAATTGAATTAAAAGTTGAGCAGAGAACAAAAAATAAATAAAACAACGGCGACATGTGACTATAATTGTAATTATTATTATACTCCTGTAATTTATTAAAGGCAAATTATTTAAAATATATTACTCTTTTTGAACTCTTCAATCAGTTTGTGCTCAACAACTGGTTCCCTGGAGACCTTGAACTTGTGGAAATCAAAAAGGACTGGTCTATCTGAGACCAGCTGATGTTTCCTCAGCCTACAAATGTGGATTGCTGCAGCTTCTGGTTCCAAGGCCACAATTAATTTGTTTGCTCTGCTGGGACTCGCCATGCCTGCCTATCAGAAAATTTGGAAATTAAAGTTAACTATACTACTACTGTTTAAACCTAATGGCAACGTAAATTGTAACGTGTAGCTTATTATTTAATAATTAAAATCAGCATTAATTATTATTATTATTATTAAAAACAACTTATTAAATGGCATTTAATGACATAATGAATAAAACGGTGTTTGTGCAATTAGTGCCTCTAACATATCGCGCAATGTCACAACTGACAAGTTTAATACGACGACCAAATCTTGTACCAAACGCCACCATACCAGCGTAATTGGGTGAAGCAGACGTTTTGTCGTTGAAGGGTTATTTATAGTTTGAGTTTGATTGGAATTTGTTGCAAGTTGTTGTTGCAAACAGCTTTATGACTTTATGCGTTATTCACTCCACTCAACTATTTATTTACTTATAGTAATGTATGTATGTAACCATTTGTTAATCAAATATTTTGATTATTTTTTAATTTTTGAATCTTTTTGCTACATAATTATAAAAGTAGTAAACACTAGATTTAAGAAATTAACTTAATTTAAATATTTGAAAATAATTTGCAGAACATAATTTCCAAATTAGAAATTCCAATATTGTGTTTCATTCACCTGATATGCAGCTAGCCTCATGAATTGCTTAGCAGGCGAACTCCAGATGGCGGGAACGGTGAGCACCCACAAAATATCTTCGTTTTCCAACTGACTTCCCGTCTGGACACTCAGTTCTCTGATGGCATGCTCTTTGAAGAAGGTCAGGGTCATGGAAATGGCTTGGAATGCCGAGAATTTCTTGCCATTGACTGCCTCTATGGTAGTGTTCATATTGCAACTCTTGAAATAAAGATGGATGGTTTATTTAGCGAATTTAAAACAACAGTGCTCGCAATTTGTGCTAGAATGATGAATTGTTCTTAACAATCAGTTGAAGACATGTTTGATGGCAAGTGATGATTCATTCCCAGAGATGTTGGTGTGATAAAAAAAAATGATTAAGCATATTAGATATTAAACTTTGAATGATACTTCTACTACTAATAATAATATTAATATAATTGTCATTATTAAATAGCTATGAAGACATTGTTTTTTTTTTAAAGAATTTTTATTGATACATTTAGCGTTGTTAATAGAATTTCTTTACAATCGACGCATCGGTGACATTGACACGTTTAACATTGAATGACGTTTTCGACTGGCTTTGTATCGCACATGTACTCGTCAATTTCCATGTCGAGCTGGTCTTTCGTGGGTTTGCTGACTTCTACCGTTTTATTCTGCTTTTTAAAAACTCTCTGCTTTCTAGTCTTGAATGGCTGACGAAAACGCTTATTGGCGCCATCGACCTTTTGTCTTTTTTCTACAACTGAACGAGGGTTAGTCTCTGTCCTGTCAGAAACGAACTTCATCTTCATTTGTCTACCGTCGAGTGCCATGCCGTTATATCTCTTCATTGCCATCGTGGCATCAATATGTCTGAAGAATATCAACTCTCCAGTTCCGGTGCTGGTTCCGTCCTCCCTGAAAAAGACTGCGGCTTTCCTGACGGCACCGATTGTACTGAAAAGACATTCCAGGTCTTTTCCAGTCACGGTGTAGCGAAGGTTGTCGATGAGAATCCTGCACTTACTGTCATTGGACGACGTGTTCTTGGCGATGATTCGTCTCGCATTCGTGGTTGGCCTCTTTATGTCTCCCCTCATAATCGTGTCAGAGTCAAATTCGATTTTCGCAAATTTCCTGGTAGCCATGGGTAGTGCTTTGGTTTGTAAAGCAAGTTGAGTGTTTCAAATATGTCGATTGATATTTTATTAAGATAGCATGGCGCTTAGTCGTCGACGTTCGATTTTTTGGTGGAAAAGATACTAAATATAAATTAATAAATTATTTTATATTGTCAATTAATTTTTTATGACCATTTTTTAAAATTTCATATGTTCTTATATATTATTAATGTACCTGATAATTTGGTTATTTCAAATTTATATAACAATAACATCAATTGTTATTACTAGCACTAATCATCTCTTGCTTGCTTCATACACAATAAAACTAATGTGTCATGATCAAATTTAACAATTCTTTTGCTAACCAAAGATATTACACATTAATTATGGCTTTAATTGAAATATAATAAAAATAACAAATTTGTGAATGTATGCAGAAGTGTGCAAACAATGTGGTATGGCAAAGGCAGGGCAGCAAATTAATAATGTTAAGGTGGAAAATGCCTAATTATCAGTTCCACCCCGAAACCCCAGCTACGCCTCTGAGAGCCAGAGCATAAGTCATAGGTAATATGCAGAATGTTGATTGCATAAATGATTTATAAATAATACGTTTCTGGATAATTAAAAAAATAACAAATTAATTAATAATCACCAACATTAGCCTTATAAAGAGACATCTTGAAGTGGTCAAAAAGCATCCATTCAGTTGCTTCTTCGGGACTCAGGTCTTGGTAGTTGTTTCTTGCTGTGAAACCAAAAGAGTTGAATTCCCCTTTCGGTGTGAGGAGGAGGGTGGTTGGTGTCTTCTGGTTGATGACGCCGGGATCTCCGTTCTCCCACTTGCCCATCATGTGGATGGTTTGGTTGGGATCATTCAGGAAACTGTACGCGTAACCACTGAATGCAGTACCTTGAGTTTGTTGAATTGTTTTAATGTACATTCATTAGGACTCTTGGAATTAATTAAAACAAATCATCCATTTACTCTTTGAATTGTGAGTTCTAATTCGCTAACTTTTAGGAATTTTTGTAAGCTTTGGAGGTGGCTTTCACAAGTGGGTAACTCAGATGTTTTAATAAGAAGCGATGATGATGATGATGATGACGATTATGATGATTAACTTAAAATCAGCAAACGGCCTTCATTATCAATCTGCAATATCAGACGTGATACGAACAGGCATGCACGTCGGACCATCATCATCAAGCCTACGTGCCAGCCAGAGATACGAGTTGAAAATGAATTTCGTTGATTGCTTTACACCCGTCTGTTGCTTTTATTTCAAGTAACAGCGGAACATTCATTTATTCATTTATTCATTGCGATGCATTTATTCATCACGTAAATCATACTGACTTACGACTACTGCTTAATTACGAAGCTCTTATTTTAAATTATGTAATTGGACGAGTGTTGCACTTTTTCATTACTCTTTCACGATTTGTAGACTGTTATTCTCGTAAGATTAAGTCGTTATTCTTATTGGACTTCGAGAATACTTTTTAAAACTTTTATGTCCACATTCATCAGCCTCTGACTCCATTGCTACGCAATCATGACTACTCCAGTTGATTCATCCGTGTTTCCGCTGAAAACATCTCGCCGTGGAATTTGAACTTTATCACCTCTATACATCATTTTCGTCTAGAAACAGCTTAAAGTACACAATGAGACCATATAAATCACTAAGCGAAGTTCCTTACGTCATCACGAATACTATTTCTATTACTATTACTATTGATTTACAGTTTTGAAACTTTATTTGATTCGTTTGAGCATAAAGTTAGAAATAAAAACTTCGAACTTTGAATTGATGTTCTGGATGTGTAAAAGGAAGCCTAATTTTAGGAGAGACTAGATGATGCTTGTTTTTACTTTCTGAGTTTCGAGAGACAAATGTCAAATGGAGAGGATGGTGAGACAGAGAGAGAGAGAGAGAGAGAGAGAGAGAGAGAGAGAGAGAGAGAGAGAGAGAGAGAGAGAGAGATAGAGAGAGAGAGAGAGAGAGAGAGAGGTGAATATTTCTCAGCGAGACTTAGGAAAGCAGAGTGCAATTTGTTTATCTCTGCAATACGTGCAACTACTTATGGCGGTGTGCACTCGACCTTCCAAAGATAAGATATAAATTACAGAATTTATCAACATAGATAACTAAATAGTTATTCAACTGATTATTTAAAATCATTAATTCGCTATCAATGAAAACGTAACTCGTCGTGTTTAAGATTCTGTAAATACAAAGGTGGAGATCAATTTATGAGAAGTTAGGACTCACCGAAATCAATGGCTACCACCACTGAGTTTTGAGTTAAATTTGGCTTTATCTCGCATGGATCCAGGTATTGACCCACGGCATAATGAGCGGTCATGTTGGACCATTCATTCTTGTCTGCTTGCTTCTCCACTTTATCCACCTTATCAGCTTCGGATGCGTGTTCTCCTGTTTTATTATCAACTGCAGCCTCTTCAGCGGGATCTTAAATCGTCAACAAGGATAAGTATTAAAAGAGAGTTTATTAACCAAGGATTACAAACAGCCAAAGTACCAGTGAAGTTTCCGTTTTGAATATTGATTTGATCGTTTCCCTTTTTAGTTTTTTTGCCTTTTCCAAAACTCATGCGCTGAAAAAACGAAGGTTTGTGACTTTTTTTCGCGCTTTCGTCTTTAGTGGTTCTGACGGGTGTCTCGGATTCCTTTGATTCGTCGAGTTTTTCTGAACTCGACTTGGAGTGGTGCGATTTCTTCTTGAAGATGTTTGAGAAGTTCGGGAGGTTCAGATTTTTGTGCTTCGGAGATTTTTGTGAAGATGGTGAATCATTCAATTCATCGGTGGATTTCTGAGGAGAGGCGAAGGTCTGCGTTTGTTGCTCTTCAACAATTGTTTCTTCCTCCAACACTGGAACATCTTTGGAGGGAGACTCGTCATTTTGTAAGTTTGGAGTTTCGGATCGTCTTTGGACTTTTATGGGAACAATAAGTTCTTCGACAACTTCTCTCAAAATGTTTGTAGGATTAGCAGACGTCTTATTAACGATTTCACATCTCTCGACTTCTTCTACTACTCCGTTTGTCTCGTCATCCTCTGTCTCCTCTATGTTTTCCCTCATTTCATCCTGATTTTTCAGAAGAATCTCCTTGAACTCATCCGTAGTTACCATCGTCAATGAACATTTGCCCTCGCTGAACTGAGGTACAAATTTCGGTTTTTCTGCCTTTTTTTCTGGTACTATTAACTCTTCTTCCACTGGAGCAATGCCTAAGTTAAATATTCATTGTTTTAAAGTATCTCTGCAATATTATGTTTTGGATGTGTCTACTGCTTACACAATGATTAGTGTCCGATTAACATAACATAACATAACATAACATTATTTATAGTGGTTAAGAAGACCTGGATCTGTAGCCTAAACAAATCGATTAATTATCTTAAAGTAAATTGGTCGACTTTATATTCGAGTTTTTATCGTGAATGTTTAAATTTTTATTTGATTAATTTTTAGTGCATCATTAAAAAATGTTTAATTAAACAAAAAATGTGGTCGTCAACGTAGCAATAATTGAATGTTATCAAGTAAGGCAGCATTAATTTAGAATCACAATTGTTGAAAATAGGCACACAATGTTTTGTTTTTGTTTTTCAAAAAATAACTCCACCTCAAATAATATCCGGAATCTTACCTGCGTCATCAAAGCCGTTATCCATGATTGTTAAGAGCCGAAGTAAAACAACGTAAAGCAAGACAGCCTCTCCTCCTCCAGACGAATAACTATTGAAGTTAATTGATAAGTGCAGCAACTTCTATAGCATCTGCAGACTGCATGCTTCCATACAGGCATGCCTCTCAAACTCTCTGCTGTTACTTGATGCGTGCATTGCAAATCTTTCTACTCATCTTCCTCCGCTATATTGGTCCTAATTGTGGGAGACACCAGGTCTTGAACACCGATTGTCCGAGTCAAGGAATGTTTGTAGATTACTTTGCTCATCCATAAAATTTGTTTAATTGAGGTATTAAACGTAACATATAGTTGATATAGATAGCGATTGGCCTGCCTATACAAGACGCATGCGGTCTATACGAAGTTAATTATAATTATTTCATTATTGTGCTAATATTATAATTGACTCGATATAAAACTGTTATTAACAAGCATTTATTTATAATTAATCTTCACAAACAAATAATTCTCGAAGCAGGGGAGAATAGGTTATGTTTATTTGATGGTTGATATAGAACGAGTTAATGCCTAAGAAGGTGGAAGTTCAAAGGTCAAAAACCAATGAGGTGTTGTTGTGTAGTCACGTGATCTTCGTTGTTTCCTGGTCCAGTTATGACGTCATCATTAACATTCCTTGAAATCGAAATAGCTTTAAAACCAAGGCTTTAAAATGTTAAAAGTTGCAAATCGAAAATGTTACGTGAATTTATGGAATTCTATGAAGAAACAATCTTTAATGGAGAGGTCTAAAGTTAACATAACATGTCATGTTGCTAGTGTACACAGATTACACATCTCAATCGTCGAAATCGTCATCATCGTCACCATCGTCACCATCGTCATTATTATGACAATTTCCCTGCAACTGTTGTCATTTAACTAGTCTCAGATTCGCTGTGGGATGTTGTTTTCATATTTTCCCACATTTTAAACCTTCACAATTAAGTTTTTAGTCATAAATAAAATAAAGTTATGAGCAATTAAAAGACTGTTTTAATAGATATGTTTTAGAATTTGTCGACAAATCGATCAGTTTGCCGTAATTTTTCAAAACCAGATTAAGTCGTATGGCATTTATTCGGCATATGTCAAGTTTCATGACAGTAATATTGAATATAACTCAACAGAATTTTTTTATTGATTTAGATTTTCATGGAGTTCAGTAATCATTGTATTCAAGAGTAATATTAATATAGCCTTATTTGAATAAAACATGAAATACATGATTTTCCCGGAAATGTATAATTAATATTAATTATTTACAAAATTTGAAAAATTAAATTGAAAAATGTATTTTGTTTGACCTTTTCTTTTAATTCAAGAAAATAAGCTAAAATGTATTCAATTAGTTTTATTAGGCAATTGTTTGTCGTAGAGAAAATGCTTGAAAATACTTCATGCATAAGTTAAATATTAGAAAACCTGAGACTTTAAAAATGCATTTAAAAACATCACATTCTTCGGTCTTGTATTTTATCCAGGACTTCTGAAAAGATTCCAAGTTCAACATGTTCAGCATTCTCAACGATGTTTTGTGTCGATTTTGTTTCAGAAAAAAAAATCTTAAAAATGGCAGATCGAGTAAAAATGTTAAAATGAATGAACTTCACTACAAAAATAGCAAACTTTTCACGAAGCAAAACTGGCGCTTATTAAGTTTCTGGCGTTTCTCTTATTTATGTATATAAACGGAGTCTGTTTGTGCTGTGTTCAAAGCATTTTGATTGGATAAAATAAACTTTGTTCATAAAATGATTAAAAGAAACAATAATGGAAATCATAAATTTCTATAACAACTAACAATTCACTCAACTCGATTCTATGGAAGTTTTGATAAAATTCAAAGGTTTTTGTTTTGTTCGTTTGTGCTGGAGTGTTGCTTATAAATTCTCGCAAAAATATTCTAATTCCACCCGGGTAATGCCAGGCAGAACATCTATTAATTAATTAATAGTATTTCATAAATTAACGATTGGAATGTTATTTCAAAGGCATGATAAACTTTCATTTAAGTTCTTTGTTTGACGAACATCAAACACTTCAAAGGTCGGTTTCAGTGGAGTAGCTAGGTGGACAGATGTCACTGGGAGCTAGGTGCAGAGGCGCCAAAATGAGGCTTTTTATGTTTTTATTATATATTATGCAACGTTATATTGTAATAACTGAACAAGGGTAATAAATCGGTCACACAACTTCTGCAGCAGCTACATTAGACGTGTCATACGCTTGCCACCCATTGTGGACGAGTTTAAAAATGCTGTGCCAAACACAGTAAAGCGGGAGTCTGAAACAGGTTGGAGCGCACGATCAGAAGA
Source organism: Whitmania pigra (assembly GCA_021613335.1). Taxonomy (NCBI): domain Eukaryota; kingdom Metazoa; phylum Annelida; class Clitellata; order Hirudinida; family Haemopidae; genus Whitmania; species Whitmania pigra. The sequence continues at coordinate 3,063,622 of JAJTWR010000260.1, forward strand.
GGTTAAAGCTATCTCTGAAAGACTAGATGAACTATAGCAGGACTGCCAAACAAAGCGGTTCGTCAGGAAATTGATTGAAACTTATTTTGTCTGAACACCCTGACATCTCAAAGCTTATTGCGACATGAAGCCTTAGATGTCATGTTGTATATTCTCAACTTAAAATTGTCAAGTTTTACTATGAAAATCAGCCATTCTAGTTCATAATGTCGTCCTTATTCTCCTGTACATATGTCTTATTGCTTGCGTTGTCTTGATTTTTATGAGGTATAAAATTTGGAATCTAATTTTTCAGAAAAAACGTTTGTGCACCACTGGTCAAAAGTGATCTTTCTCTTCTTAGAGTTGCAAGAGAGACGTTGAAAAAAAGAGTCACTACGATGTGCATTTGTTGTAAATGGCGGCGTAATCTCAGCACAGGCCCAACGCCAGTAGTTAATACTAAATAAACTAGTGAACGCACTGTTTAAGCTTGTTACTAAATCCATAAAATTAATTAACTCAATTTGTTAGTTTAAAGACCAAGGGCAACAGAATTTCATGCTCAGAATTTTTCATAAAATATGCAGTCGGTTGTTGCTGCTACCAGTGGCATACCAAGGAGGGGGGAGCAAATGCCAATGGGTGGCATTCTGAAGAGTGCTTAGAAAATAAAAAATAGAAAAAACGCCCATCCCTCTCCTCAGTGCCTTGCTGTGTCTGTTGAAGAGTTCAGCAAGTTCATGATTTTGCAAACAAATACACTTGATGATAATTATGATCGGCATAGTTGATGAAGATGTAGAGAAAAAAGAGTTCTTCGCCGAAAGTAAGAGATTAAAGATATTGATAGATTTTGTGGAAGATTCGTGAAACGATAAAATCGATGGTCCATTTCAACTTTTGAACTTCATATAAGATTCTGTCTCTAATATTGTGATCTTGCTGATTATCTTCCTATCCCAGGCTATTATTGTCGCCAGACGAGAGGGCTCCAAACTTAAGTTAATAAAAAATTCTCTTCGAGAGTTTATTTCTTGTTACTCCGCCTTGGAGCTCCGACAGGGATCCTCAGAGGAGTTTCCCCTTCTTGTCTTCAAACGTTTCTGCCCTTTGAATCTTCTTACGTTTTCGGGGTGCGGGTCGCATCCGGTGATCAGTCGGATGTCCCTGTCGGTTGGTTTTGTCTTTCTGATATGTGTGCTATGAGAGGCTCTCGTTGGAGCTGTTATGCCGGTCATTACTGCATGGACTGGAACGACTACGAAAACTCTCAATGGCTTTTTCATGTCGCCTACCTACTTTTTAACTGCAAACTTCGACTATGCGAGGCTTTCATTGACCTTGTTATGTCGATCGCCTCCATCCCAGTTGCCTGCAGCGTGAAAGCTTTCGGTGGCTTCTTCACACCGTGTACTTAATATATGCAAACTGGGCCTTATAATTTATTTGTAGCGGTTTGGTCCTTTTTCATATTGCTTTGCGAGTCCTCGGTCGGCCCATTTCTTCCGACATTACATCGTCTCTCGGCCAGTGATTTGGCCCTGTCGTTCGGTGGATCATTCATACCAGATACCGACGGCTTTCCTGCAGTGGCCTCTTAAGACTTTTTCTGGCTCCTCATGTGCCAGATCTAGAATGAAGCTGCGGCCTCAGACATCCTTGTCATAGCCTTTGTTCTCTATCGGCTTGACAATCCAATATTGGTGAGAAAAGTCTAAGTTGACTTATCGACTATGCTCCTTGCGCCAAATGGGGAAGAGGTCTGTTCGAATGATGAATACGAGTACCAAATCCGGCCTATTGCCACTTTCTACCGGCACCTGATCCCTTTTGAGAATGTCCAGTTTTGCCTCTGCAAGAATGTCTCGCCTGGGAGTTTGACATCTTTTTTGTGGCCTGAGAAATAAATCTTTCGCTGCTTTGCGATCGTGCGCGAAATTTGTAAATTTGTAACCAATTTGATTGTAAAAATAATTGAGATCTTTTCGAAAACTTGAAGGTTAACGGATTATTAGCAGCTAAGGGCAAATTTTATGACCGCCCCGGGTGGCAAGAAAATTGGTACGCCACTAGCTACCAAAAAGGTATTTAAGCCATTGGTTGTATACTGTCAATTTAGACGCCCGATTATTGATGTCGATTTCTCAAAACTGTTGAAAAGAATTTAAAATATATCTTTGTTCGTCCAGAACTCTATCGTTTTGTTATTTCATCCCTTACGTGTTTGTTACTGACATTTGAAAAATTATTAGAATTTCAAATAGTACAGTGCTAGAAATATTGTTACGACATGCCCACTTTTTATGGATAATTTCCTTACAAATTAACATATCTTGATGAAATTTTCAGCAATTACGTAAAACCATTTGTAAGCATCGTGCAAAATTTCCTTTCATATGGGTTAATGGTTCCCGTAAATTATGCAAATGAACCATTTTTGGCCTGGAAATATTATTACGACAGTTTCCGTTTTGGGCTCGTTTCATCAATTTCAAGGGCTTATTGGAAAGATCAAACATTAAATTGTCATTAAGACTTACTTACAATTTTAATGGTAATATAAAAAATATCCCATAGGGAATCGCTTCAAGCCTCCTATCTAGTTGTGGACGCCGATAACCGAATGTTTAATTAAAGCTTTAAAAAAATCCTATCCGTTCGTTAAGAGTTTCTATAACTCTTTACTTTTGTCCTTCCACTACAGGTCTGGAAAGTGATTTGGTCCAACAGATGGAGTGGAAAAAGTCAGCCGATCGGTTGGGTTCAAGTAGTTGAGTGTTGCACACTGAGAGTTTTTTAAAGAGGTTTCAACCTCTATGGGAGATATTAAAGTTAAGTAAATAAAGAGCTATTAATGTTGTTATTATTAAGTTACTATTTAATACAAGAATTGAATCAATCAGCAATGACACTTCAGGATCCTGGGGATTGGCAGCCAACGGATGGTTTTTAAAGATGAACAGTTTTAATTTACAAATTTATTGCATCTTTTAAAGTCCTCTGCACGTAGTTTGTCGCGATTGTTTTGATGAGTTCCTTATAAATGTTTTAGATAATTAATTAATTTATTATGGTGTAAACAATCTACTTTTTAAAATGTATGGTGCCACTTATAGAACCTTCGGTAATAAATTAAATTCATTTTAACCGTGTGCTTAACCTTTGCGTCATTATAATACATATTATATAATGTAATAATGACGTCCATAGAATGGTTGAACATTCATCCGCAGAGCACGCTGTGTATCGACTAAATCTTTCACTCTCAGCGATGGCGAGTATTACGAGATGGTCAAATCCAATTTCGAAAGATCAGACGGACTGATGAATGTCGTCAGAACCACGAACAACTACAACACGACCATCCTTATAAAGAATGCCCTACTCAGCTTTTACAAGGACCTGATGTTCACTAAGCAACTGGGTGATTCTCGGTTGATTGTGATGACGATTGATTGAAGCAGGTTGGTTGAAGCGGGTTGGTTGAAGCGGGTTGATGGACGTCGTAGTTGTTTCGATTCGATTCAATCGCAATTCGATTTTTCTTTTCTAGATTTGAAATCATCAGTTTGTTCAGAGTTTCGATATTGCGATGGAGTTTCAAATGTTTCCATGACGATTGATCCAGTTTTGTCTTTTATTTTTAAACTGAAAGCTAACAGACTACAAGTTAACTTAACTTTTAAAGCATTGATGATGGCTTTTCGAGCGCAAAGTGATGATGTATTTATTAAATTTTCTATTATTTATTGTTTCTTAATATTAAAATAATACTAATACTATAGCTACATTGTGATAATCAAATCTCATCACTACTTTATTATATAACTTCGTTAAGCATCCCGATTGGTTATAAAAGGGTCTGCCATACTTTTACAAATTCTCATCGGTGTTGCACAGGTTATCTTCGCTATTCGATGACATCTTGTTTATATGTGTCTATACTAATTATTATAATTATTTACAGTGTTATTATAATTAGCTGACTAATCTCCTGTTGTAAGTGAACATGTAATATATATTTATTGCTGTAACATATATAATTATTAGAACATATATTATTAGGTTAAGAGACATATTGATTAAAATATATATATAAATATTATGTGTTACTTCATAAAATCGTTAATCTAAAAACCTGTAGTGCGAAAATATCGTCAGGGATTAAAATGATTGATAATAATCGGGCAGGCATGAATTAAAAACACTTCGATTTAATTGTAGAGCCCCGCAGAAAAAATGTTGATCTGATTTCAAAATTGAATTAACAATATTTTTCATACGGTTTTGTTTTAATTTATAATGTTATTATTCTATTGTGTTTCTCAAAAACTGTGCAGTGCATGGAATGTGATTTGAAATATAAACAGAATTTTTCCGCTCATTTTTTGAATATTTGTTTCTTTTTTTTCAGTTTGAAATTATTTCCACGACTGTTTTCATTCAAAACCTTTAAATATTCTATTCATTCTCCAATTGAGATTTTGAAAGTTTGGTAATTGACTGAGAAGGGATGTAATTTTTAACATGTCTTCCTCTGTGAAATTCCAATGGATTGTTGCAAATTCCAGGGCTGAAAAGTAAAACAATAATCATGTAACCAATCACTAAATTGAAAGTTTAATTAATCAGGTAATTACACAGTAAATTGATAAGGTAATTAAGCAGGAAATTAATCAGCATAAGTAGGTTAGTGGTGTATGTCATTTCTTCATGTTTACAAGTTTAATGAGACCTTTTCTAACTTCTGCTAAAAGAATCATTTACAAATATCCACTTTCGAATGGAAGTTTAGAATTTAAATCTTAAGTCCAATTTTGAATAAAATTGATGAAATAAAGCTTCTTAATCTTGTGTTTGATATTTTTTAAGAATTCATCCTTAACCAATTTGAATGGATTATTCTAAATTTTGAATAATTATTTCTTTCATTTTATACATTTTCTGTTTGACTCACACTATTAATTTTAATGTAATGCATTTTAATTGTATTTTAAATATTATTTATTTATTTATTTATTTATTTATTTATTTATTACATTATTTATCATCCATCAAAGACCGAAAAGAATTTATCCTCATGAACATTCCAATGCTAACCTGCAGATGAATGTTTCATCATGGAACCATCACGACTATCTCCTCACCAGAATCAAATAAATGCTTAATTTTTTCCGATGACAGTTATTTAAATCAACGTCAAATTATGATAGGCGTCACAATGTTACAACATTCAAATTGTCACGACGTATCACAGTTGGAATACTGTCAACATTTCTCCAGAACAAGCCTATGAAATGGTTACTTCAATCTTAGAGTTTGGCATGCATTCATAAGAATTCGACATCATTTCCTCCGCAGAGAAAAACATCCGAGGCAAAACGTAGAAGTCGATTTACTGAAGAAATAATAAAGAATAACAACAACTGATGGCATTTTTAAGGAAGTTTTGATTGATTCAGATCATTCGTTCATGAGAAGAGGAGGAGATTATTTTCGTTTGGAAATGTTGCTCCTTCTCGTCTGGAAATTTTCTGTTTGTGGATTTATTTATTTATTTATTTGATTATAGTCCGTTGCATAACTGAGATGATTTGGACTTTTCCGTTTGTGAAGTTTATATTTTCATTTTCTATTTCTTCTTTTATTCATTTCCCCGGTTTTTTGGAGCGTTCGATTCTAATGCCGAGAAGTGAAAGAATGTCTGAAACGTCAAGATTTTAAAAATGAAATTTTGAATTCATTCGGATTATTCTGTCCAGTTTAATTCGGCAGTAATTCATTCAATTTCATTGACTCGCATCTCATATTTATCCTTCACAATCCTTTTCAGTTCCATCACTTCTTCCAATCGTTATTCCACATTCTTTGTCTTCCATCGCATCTTGAAGTGTTTTTCTTCATAAATGGAAAATATTTTTCTGCCTGTTTAGTCTTCGGGCCTCCAACTGAGAAATAATCCCCGTGGAATGTGCTCACCAGAACGCTTCACTCATCCACCTGCCTCTACTATCCATCCATCAATTCATCCAGCTTTCAGTCATCCAATCACCTGTTCCTTCCATCCATCCATCATTTATCCACCTGCACAATCCATCCGCCCAACAAGCTTTTAATCGTGCCGAGTCAGAGAAAAGATTCAAAAAGAACATTTTTGGAGTGAGATGATGAGTAGGCGAGAGAGAAAAACAGAAGAGAAACATTGATTATAAAAACAAGCAGACGCCTTCCAAATGAGCGGGAAAGTATATCGAATGCGAGCATCGAAACTACCGAATGCGTCAGATAAATGTTCGAATTTCTTTAAAAAAATAAAATATTCACGAATGATTCCTAATCTCTTACTAAAAAGGTAACTTAAATTATTAACAACTGAAATCTAAACTAATGGGATGATCATTGATGATGATGATGATGATGATGATGATGATGATGATGATGATGATGATGATGATGATGATGATGATGATGATGATGATGATGATGATGATGATGATGATGATGATGATGATGATGATGATGATGATGATGATGATGATGATGATGATGATGATGATGATGATGATGATGATGATGATGATGATGATGATGATGATGATGATGAATGATGATGATGATTGATGATGATGATGGATGATGATGATGATGATGATGATGATGATGATGATGATGATGATGATGATGATGAGGATGATGATGATGAGATGATGATGATGATGATGATGATGATGATGATGGATGATGATGATGATGATGATGATGATGATGATGATGATGATGATGATGAATGATGATGATGATGATGATGATGATGATGATGAATGATGATGATGATGATGATGATGAATGATGATGATGATGATGATGATGATGGTGGTGGTGGTGGTGGTGGTGGTGATGATGATGATGATGATTGATGATGATGATGATGATGATGATGATGATGAATGATGATGATGATGATGATGATGATGATGATGATGATGATGATGATGATGATGATGATGATGATGATGATGATGATGATGATGATGATGATGATGATGATGATGATGATGATGATGATGATGATGATGCTGATGATGCTGATGATGATGATGATGATGGATGATGATGATGATGATGATGACGATTGTGGTGGTGACGATGATGATGAAGAAGATGAGCTTTGGAGGTAAGTCCAAAAGATGAAAGATCGCCTCAAACATATGTATTGCAGCAAATGTTAAACTAGAGTTTGATTTCGATTTTATATAGTTAAATGTTTATGTGATTTATGTGATTTATGTCGAAATGTTTTAACATAATGTAACGTATGGTTTAATGTAATTTAGTTATTTAGTAACCTTTTAGCAGCAGTTAAGAAAGTTAGGTCAGTTTCTGCTAATAAGAAATAAACATGTAATAAACATAAATCTGTAATTCATTCATTTAAAGTAAAAATATAATAATATTGTCATGTAATCACTCATTCATTAATATTTAATTAGGATTAATTGTGTTCCCACATCTCATAATCATAAGTTGCCATTAACCCTGTATGGGTGTAATTAAATTACAAGATCTGAATAAAAGCTGATCAAAAAAGATTTTTAATTTTGCTTTTTTTCGTTATTATAATATGTTACTATAATAATAACATAATATTATATATATTATATAAATATATACAGATATTATATACATATATATAATACGCAATACATATGTTATATATATTTATATACATATATATGTTATACAACATATATAAATTATAATATTTTATAAAATTATATATATATAATATTATAATTACTATAATTATTACTATAATAATAAAATAATATTATAATTGTTATTATTGCGGATATAGCAATCCATTGGCCAATATAACTTCTGCTTGTTGGTGAGAAAAGTATTTTTTGCCATGAACCGTCATAGTGAGTGAAAGAATTACATCCACAGGAGCGTTGAAGGGTGATGAAGACAACGACGATGATGGGGAGGATGATGATGAAGATGATAACGATCATGATGATGATACTGATACCTCTGATGACGATGGTGAGAGGGACTTTGGCCACAGCCAAAGGCAACAACTTCGATCCTGAAATAGGTGTGTGGGTGTGTGAGGAGGTATTTCAAACTGTTCACGTCATGTGAAATCACTCACTGTCATTATAAAAGCATTTAAGTGGTTCCTGTTTTAGTTATCATTGTATTAATTAATTGATTGATTTATTTATTTACAATAAAATCAGAATTAGCTCTAACGTCTTGTTGTTTTGCTGCCAATTATGTTCAAATTATTGAGACATTAATAATAACAATTATGAATATCGTCATAAATTATTGAATTATTGAATATTTCTAATAACTTATAATTTTAATAGATTACTTTTGTATTTTGGGGACGAGTTTAAATTGTTAGAAAAGCATTGTTGGACTTTTTCAGTTGACGATTTTATAATAAAATTTAACTCAGTTAAGTTTAATTAAAGGGATTTTTATTAAGAATAAGTGTTGTGTAGCCAATATCGAAATGATAATTAATTTCATAATAAATAAAAAAGTTTTTTTATAAATAAGTATATTTATGAGACACTTATTTTTCTGCTAATTAATCGATTTAAATTTAAGCAATTTTTAAATTAAACTTAATGTCGTTTCAAAATCATCAGTAAAGTTGTGTTTTACAAAGTGGAAGATTTAAAATTAATGTTTAATTTATTTTAAAGATTTAAAATTAATAATTAATTTTATTTGGTCCACACAAGTTGGAACCGCCATTAAGTATTTTTTGGCTCTCTAATAACACATTTATCTCTCCAAAAATATCAATTATTATTATTATTATTATTATTATTATTATTATTATTATTATTATTATTATTATTATTATTATTATTATTATTATTATTATTATTATTATTATTATTATTATTATTATTATTATTATTATATTATTATTATTATTATTATTATTATTATTATTATTATTATTATTATTATTATTATTCTTTAGCAAATTTTGTCTCCAAAAATGACTGCGTGTTTCAGACAATCCCTTCGATTAAATCATCATTTTAAGTTTACATTTCATTTTTTATTTGATTCTATTTAATTTTTAATTATATTTCTTTATTTAAAAAAAACACTATTGAGTGTTATTATCACTTTAATAATACTTAAAAATCTAAAAAGATTTGCAATGGGTGGTTGAACTCGATAAAAGGATATTTTTATCGCAACCTCATAAAGCCCGATGCTATCAGGTTGATGCTGATGACGATGATGATGATGATGGTGATTATGACTCAGTTTTTTGCTTTAAACAAATGCTGCTGTTGAGGTGATGGTGCTGATGATGATGATGATGAACGCAATGCAGAATGTGATTAAGAAATTCTATTCTTTCAACGTGACATTGTTGTTGGCAGGCGCAAAAGGCTGAAGAAATGAAAGGCGGTAAAACAACGCTGTTAATCGTTTGCAGAAAAATCGGTGTAAACGATAAAAACAGCTTGAACTGTTTTTATGATTTTTTGGATAGATCTCGTTTGTTTACTTGCGCTAATCACCTTCAACTCGACCTTGAACTCTTCGCAGATATCGTCTGCTGGACTTGCAGGAGCAGACGAACCAACGAAGAATGCAACCTCATGTCACCTTTGACCTCCTGCCCCAGAGGTGATATTATTGTAATTATTTATTATTAATCATTACATTAATTGTAAACTGTAACATATGTAAAATGTAATATCTAATTATTATTAGTAGTAGTAGTACTGCTATTATTATTATTATAACCTCCTGATATAGACATGAGACTCTGCAAAAACATCCATCACTTCGACCACAGTCTCGTCACCATCAATGTCACCAAGGTGTGCGCCAGTCACCTGGAGTGCACGCATCTCGGTTGCCATGGAAACTTCGGCGATGTCGCAACGACGGTAACGTTAAATGATTTTTTGTTTTGTTTCTTTTTTAAGACCATTCTATAATTTCAATCCAGGTATGCTCCACCTGTTGCGACTTCAGCATGTGCAACGAGCTTGTCGCTACTGACCCCATCATGTCCTTCAACTTGACCTACATACGATCCATGGCGAACTCTGAGCTCTTTAGTCTACTTTTAGAGACTGTTGCGCTGTTAATGGCGACAATCGAGATTTTTAGACACCAATAGGAAATTGCACGCATCCTCGGTTGTAAACAAAGTTAATTGACTGTAACTTTATTAACGCCAACACAATATCATAATCTACTCAATTGAACCATCCGATTCAGCAACAGACAACTTGTAACATCCAATCATAGTTTAAAACCAAGAAATAATATGTTACGACGTTACAAAGACCTAATGCCTAAAGAAATGTTAATCAAAACTGCAATGTTTGTAAGTGGTAAATGTGACTATTAAACAGGGCACTATTGAACAACAATAAACAAATAAGCAGCACAAAAGATAGCCACAATGGTCAGCCCAAACTTAGATTACCTAAAATGTCACCAACGCCACCGACCGCATCTTACATATCAATGTCCAAAACAATGTCATCGTCATCTTCATTTAAAATCGGATTGTTTGGTCTACCATCGTTCATGTTCAGCTGGCAGGCTCAACTGCCTCGAGGACAGAAGCTATTTCTCTGGCAGCCATTTTTGTCGAGTTTAAAAAAGCTGTGACAATCACACTGAAGCGGGAGTCTGAAACACGCTGGAGCGCACGATCAGAAGCTTTTTAAGCTATCCCTGAAGGACTGGATGAACTATAGTAGATGTCCGACAAATTATCGGAAGATTAAACTATGATGCCTAAACCAGAAGTGATGCGGACCAGTTACTGGCGTATTACATTTTAACTTCATAGTTTTCTGGAATGCCATTCTTGGAAAAATTGATCGTTTATAGATGCGCTTGCAAGATCCTACTAAGAATTTCAAGGAAGCAGCAACTGATATTGAATCTTTGGAGCAAGAACTTGTCAAGCTTCATGATGATTTGAGCCAAGTTGCTGTAGAAAATGCCAAAACAAAATGCACATTGAGGGCGACGTTGGAAGATTCTTGACGAACTGGTAAGAAATGCAGGACTTTCAGCAGAAGAAGAAATTGTGTGGGTAATGAAAACATATTTGATCGTCTTCAATAGGAGATGTCAGCACGTTTTAACGACTAAAAGAACTGAGCACAAAATTTGGATTGCTGCTACTTTATAAAAGATTCTAAATTTAAAAAATAAATGCTTGAGTTCTTTTTAAAACAGTTAGTTCCACAGCAAACAACAACATTATCAAAAATTGTAGTCTTTAACACATTTAATCCTCTGTGAATTCCAGATGTGCCACGTGTTTGCTATTTATTTTCCAATTTCTTTTCGCTCTGAAATGTAAGAAAGCTGCTTTAAATCGGATGCGGCCATACTTGACGTTTATGTGACCAAGTTTTTGTTGATTCAGAAATGTTTGGCAATTTCTAAAGTTCTTTCCACTCGGTTTAAAAATATTAAGTAATTCTTCAATTTGTTTATTAACGAAAACGTTGCCAAAAATTTTCAAATAACTTCCGTTCACCTCTCCACCTCGATGAGGTGCAGGTAGGACTTTAGGAGGGGGCGAGGTGAGGCTTGGCTGAATGATTGGTTGTGAGCCTGACACGGGTGAGTGATTTTCATGTTAATAAAATTAATCCAACCCATCAATTCAATCTTTAAAAAAAGCAGAAAGCTCTAACATAAATAATCAATTCGAATGGATAAAATACGTTAGAGTTGGCTCGAGGAGCGCCCGTCATAACAATCTAAGAAACAATCAGCGTTACTTTTCATTCTTGAGTCTTTTCATTTTGACTTCACTGTAATTCATAGTTTCCTGTTTTCCATTTTTCCAGTTTTAAAAATATTTCAGTATTTCCGCATTTTTACTTCAAAGAGGTTAACCTCACAAAATCGCAAGCTGATAAAACAATCCAACTCACTGGGATTGGTCTTTTGTTCAAAAAAGGACATTCCATTGGCTTGTTTGAGTTCCAAATATTGCGTTCTTTTTCAAGGTGACGAACCCATTTAAAGCTTTTTTAAAGAATAAAAATTGCAAATATAACCTAAAAATCCTAATTTTAAAATTATGTAATTAATTCCTGGACCAATCAATTATTTAATTAATGTTCACAGTCCAACAGAGTTTCCTCCAATGCATTGGTTCATGAGCATTAAATCTATGTCTCAAAGCTTCTATCAAAATTTTGCTGCTGAAAAATAATAAATTTTTGTGAGTAATTTTCATAGGTGCATCAGGGCCGCCCAGGGACGTCTTTTGAGGAGGGGTCCTGGGCCACCCAACAATAAAAGGTTTCGAAAAAATATTTATTTGTTTTTATATTTATCCGATTTTGTTTTTAGTGCATTATGTGTCTGGGTAGGATGTGAAGGCAATTCTTATTCGATCCACCATTTGCATATCGCCCCTACCCGAGGGCTCTCCCCGGCAGGATAGGATGGGTTGCGAACAGGACACATAACGACTGTTGTTATTACCGCCGCATCCAAGAAGGTACGCCGTCAAAACATAAAACTCATCAAAACAGCTCAATAAAATTTATTGTAAAAACTTAATTAACGGACTGAAATGAACAAATAATAAAGTTCTCCACATGACAGGCCAAATCATCTTAGTTGTACAATGGACTTTAATTAAATAAATAAAGCACAAACGTTCATCAAGTTGAAAAGTATTCGGTTTTGAGTGTTAATGGACGCTTGTATTTTAAAAATATTTTGCATGAATATGAGTTAAACGTTTAATCATTTTTGAGTGCGGTTTCTGCTTTTTGACTGAAATCTACCTTATCTCCAGAAGGGCTAACATGGCTAACTTATACCAACTATCAATTAAATCCAAGCACTTTTGACATTCTTTTCGGGGATTTATCAGACATTTGATTTAACTATGTAATAAGACTTGAGAATTTTCACAATTAATACATATTTGATGCTTCGTTAAGTTGTGTAATTCTTTAAAAATTCAGCACATTAAAAACATTAGTTTAGAGTACAATTTTGTCAATTGAATCTGAAAATATGAACTAGCTGGACTTCTGCAAGTTGTTAATTCGTTAAGCTCAAATCGTTTGATTAGGATGTTCTGAACTTTAGAAATAATAATTATACAAATTATATAGAAATTGTCTAGTTTGTAGAGTATTAATAATGTTGAAAATTGGATTTACAAACATTACTTATAGTTGGTGATTAGATTCACCATCGCAGCACCGAGTTTGGTGTCGATATTGAATTTTTTTGTAATCAAAGGTTCTATATTTTGTTAAATTTTGTTGAAGATGATGTGAATTAACGATTATCTCGTGAGGTCTGCATTACATTCGACGTAATGCAAGTTTTACTGTATTTGTTATTTCTGGATCTCGCGCGATGGTCTTACGAGAGAACAAAGCTAATGGGAACATTTAAAATATCTTAAATCATCGATTTAGCACGTATTATTTTTAGTTAATAATATTAGCTTTATAATTTTTATTAAATTATTTTTTTTAAATCTCTGAATTTTGATATCTCTTAATTTTAGCTGCGTTTGAACTGAAATGACTACTCTGGTTGATTCAAGTGGAGAATTTGATGCAGAAGGTCATGTGTATGCTACTTGCAAACAATGCAATCAGTCTTTTGACAACAGAACAAACTTGGCTAAGCACATGTTTCTACATAGAGAAGGCTTTATATGTATAGACTGTAATAAGCCTTTTGCCTCAGAGTCTGGTTTGAGAAGACATATAAATGCCAATCACAAAAATGCAAAACCAGTTCCAAGTTGTGACATTTGTGGACAGAGATTTCGGATAAAACGTGACTTGGAAAAGCACCATCTTGCTTGCCATAGGGCTAATAAATATTTCCAGTGCAGATTTTGTGGAGTTGAGTTTTCATGGCTTACCAACTTGCAAAAGCACGAACAATTTCATACAAGTGGAGGGGATCAATTAAATGCTGAATCAACAACAGCAGATTCTTCAAAATCTCAACCAGATTATTCCTCTAAACGAAAATCTGCAACTCAAAATAGCATGTGTCTAGAAAAATCATTCAAATGTCAGGTTTGTGGTAAGGAATTTCAGTTTGATTTTTCTTATGCAATTCATCTTGAAGGACACCAAAAGGCTTTGGAAAGTGAGACTTCAGAACTGAACAATTCCACTGCAAGCTGTTCTGCTGATCAAGAGAACCACTCAAAATCTTCAGTTGAGATTCTGTTGGAGGTAGTTCCAAATGAAAGTTCAGGTAATGGAGATGAAATTGTGTCTGTAAAAGCCATAGAAGGTAATGACTTAACCATCAATAGTGCATGCGATGGAGATGTATCTGTGATGTCCTCTGATACTTCCATGATGAGATCAAGCATTCTCACTGATGAAGAAGACATAGAACTCTTCAATTACTTGAAGGAATGTAAGATGAGGAGAGAGATAAGGATGGTGAGAAAGAGGAGACCAGAATCTCCAATTTATGACTGCGTCATGACAGAAGAAAAACCATTCAAGTGCGATCTTTGTGGTGAATCATTTAGGTGGGAGGTGAGTCTGACGATCCACGCAAAAGTCCATGTTGACGGGAAAGCTCTGAAGTTCAGAAAGTTGTATCAGAGGCAACAGAAGCCGGCGCTTAGATCCAGAAGATCTGCAAAGTCTGTTGATGCTTCCAGATCCAAAGATAGACAAACTAATGAAGATGTTGAATCCACTGGTGATGAAGAAAGTAATGAGGTTCCAAATGATAGTATTGACCAGGATGAACCTACCTCATTCACTGGTTCAACACTTCGAGATAAGATACCAACGCAAGTTCAAAGTCTCACTGGGATTAAAGACAGCAGTCTGGCAAAGGCTGATAAATTTGTTGAGAGGATGACTGACGTTTTAAAAACCAAATGGAATCCTGCCAATAATAGAGTTCTGCCTTCACAGAAAAATCAAATAATTGGCCAGGTAGTACTACTGGACAGCAACAACAAGAGGCTCTCTTTGAGAGATGGTAAATTAGTGTCATCAGATGGTACCCAATATCTGGTTAGTGAAGGCCTTTTGTATGTGGTCAACAGCCAATCAAATCCACAGATTGAAGAACCAGTTGTCAGTTTTTTGAATGATTTTGTTGAATCTTCGAACTATGCTGATGTTGGTCAGCTAATTCCAGGTAGCGAATGCGAGATTGGTGCAGAGTGTGACCTCAGCATGGATGTCACAAATGCTTAATTATGAAATCACTTGCTCATAATTTCTAACAATTAGTTTCTTTTGAGGTTGTTACTTTGAATAATCATTCATTTTGTGGTGAATTTATTTTAGAAGACCATTTCTGTTTATTTGCTTTAAACTATGTGTTTGTTTTGAATTTGGATGAGATCAATTAAAATTATTCAATAGCAGTGGAGGCTGGAGCTCTGATGTTTACAATTCTGGTAGTGGTAATGCAGGAAGATGTTGTCAGCAAAGCAGACTCATTTTTTAAATTGTGGGTGTTAGAACAATAGGATTTGGAAGTCACTAGCCTAGGGGTGCTGTTTTTTCCAAATAGTTATCAAAACAACGAAAGAAACAAGGTGATGGCAGTGTCGGTAGTAGATGGGGCAAGGTTTCTTCGTGGTATCGTCAAGACCGTATTTCCGGAAGGGGGAAGCTGTCCTGGGCGCTGAAGCCCTGGAGATCTTCAGACGTCATCAGTTAGGGAAATGGCTTACTTAAAGTCATAGTTTGTCAAGTATGGTGGCTTATAAATCAATTATCGCTATTATTAATTATTAATCTAGCTATTTGGAAAATTATAATTTTTATATAAGTCATATGTTGTTGAAAAGTATAATCAAGCGTGACTGATCTACTTAGACAACTTCAAGAAATTATGCAAGTTGACAAAATTATTATAAATCAAAATAAATTTTGCATGCAAAAAATTAATTTAATATTTAAAAATTAAATATCATAAACAATAAACTTATAAAAATTTGTTTTAAAATCTTATTGAGTACTGAATTCATTGTTGCTTACACATATCTTATATTTTGTATTTCTATGTAAGTTGTTCTCCGAGCAATACGTCGCCGCACGTGTTTTGTTTCCGTATAGTTTTAATTCAAAATTAGAGACAATGCTCGTGTTATTTGAAACATCATCCGGCTATGCCGTTTTCAAGGTTTGTAAAGGAGATTTTGTACTAATTCGTTTTTGAATTATAAGTGACCGGCGGACGTGAATCTTCAGACAATTTCGTTTAGAAACAAATACATATGTAATTCACTTTTAAAGCAGTAAATTAAGCTACACATTTTTAAGTATTTGCATTGTCAGTGACTACAATTTAGCCACGCGTTACTGTTTTTTAGCTTCTTGATGAGAAGAAACTTAAACATGTTGAAAATTTATACAAACACTTTGAAACTCCCGAAGAAGCCAAGAAAATGTAAGTCGTCTTGCTGTTTGATGTTATGAAAATATAGAATGAAGTTCATGTAATTAATATTTCTTGTCAGTGTTCAGCTGAAAATGTTTAAAGAATTCAAAGATATGAGTGATGCACTCGCATGTAAGCTAACGAGTAATTTGTATTTTTTGGTAGCATAACACATAACATTGAATTTTGTTGTCAGCAAGCACTGCTTTGATTGAGAGCAAAATGTGCAAAACGTTGAAAAAGTTGTTAAAATCTATGCATGTTGAGGGGATCCATGAAGAATTGGCCGTTCAAGATGCCAAGCTTGGCGCTGCAATCAAGGTTGCACATGGTCTACCTACTGAGATCTCTCAATGTTATATGTAGAGTGCATTTGTGATGTTTATTGTTTAATTTTTTCAGGAAAAGTTTGACATAAAGTGCGTTTCTGATAAGAAGATCCAGGAACTATTCAGGTTTATGAGGAGTCAAGTTGCTGGTCTGCTCAACGTCAGCACCACCCAGACAAATCTTGGTCTTGGACACAGGTTTAACTTGAAAGAATTATTACAATGTTTCTGAGATAATGTTTTTGATCATTTATATATTATAATCTAAACAGTCTTGGAAGATACAAGATAAAATTCAATCCTGACAAAGTCGACGTCATGGTCATTCAGGCTGTCAGTTCCTTGGATGATATAGACAGAGAGGTCAACAACTATGTAATGAGAGCTAAGGAGTGGTATGGATGGCATTTCCCAGAGTTGGTTGATATCATCCCAGACAACCAGACTTACATCAAAACAGTGCAGAAGTTGGGTCTGAAGACAAATGCTAATGATTGCGATCTTTCTGATATTTTGTCTGAAGAAATGGAGCAGGAAGTCAGAGCTAGAGCAGATCTTTCAATTGGGTGTGAAATTGATGAGCAGGATATTACACAGATAACAATGTGGTGCGAACAGGTACGCTGTGCTATTCTGAAAATAGAAAAGTAGCAAATGTCAGTAAAACTGATGTTCATTGTAACGTTTAGGTTCTTCAACTCATGGAGCAAAGGCTGGAGATCTTTGATTATGTTACAAACAGAATGAAGGCTTTGGCTCCAAATCTCTCAGCCATCCTAGGTGAAATACCAGCTGCCAGAATTCTGGCAAAGGCTAGTTCAATGACGGAAATGGCTAAGAAGCCAGCTTCGACAATCCAAATCTTGGGTGCTGAAAAGGCTCTCTTCAAAGCTCTTAAGACAAAGCATGACACACCAAAGTATGGACTCATATTCAACACCGAGTTGGTGCAGCAAGCCAACCAGAAGAACAAGGGAAAGGTGTGTTAAGAGTTTATTTTGTATTAAGTGTCTAGTATGTTTGCTGATATAATTATTTAATCATGTATTTTATTCCTCCCCTGCAGATGGCTCGTACTGTAGCTGCCAAGGCTGCTTTGGCTTCAAGAATTGATGCACTGGGTGATTCTGACAATGTTGAAGTTGGCATTCAGGCTCGTGCAGCCTTGGAAAAGAAAATGAAGTACTGGAATGAAGGACTGGCCAGGAAGCTTGCCGGTTCCGGAAGAGCCTCAGGGAAGTTCGACAAATATGAAAACAGGAGGTAAGTCATCATGCATTTCTTATTTCATTGACTCGAGTCACTCACTGCCCTCATATACTAAAATACTAATTTATTTTTAGCTTTGTTGCTTCAAATGAAGGTCACAGTGATTCGACATTGGGTAAGAAGAGGAAGGACAGAGATAATGATGAAGAGTTCCCAGTGCATAAAAAGGCAAAGAAGAACTAATCTAATACTCACTAGAATGACTCAACCTTGTATTATAAAATGGTGACACTGGCATGTTGTGACTGGAACAAATTTCTTAGAGAAATATAAATGAGTAGTTTTACATTCATTTTTGGATTGCAGTTTTAATTAGTTGGATTTTAAAGTTGGGCAATTTTGTTAATTATGGTAGAAATATATTAAGTTTTGGCTTTATTTGAAAGTCTTTTAAGTCATGGGGATATGGAACATCTTTTGAATGTAGATATGGTTGGATTTGGTATTTCAGTCAGTTATTAATATTTTTATACTCTTCACATGCTCGAGTTCAATATTTTAGAGAGTACGAAAAGTAAAGTAACTAATTAATGTTAAAAGGCATAAGCGAAATATTTATAAATTTGATAGATTCGCGAGAATCGAATGCATTATATTGATCTACGATTGTTACTGTGGTTTCATTTGAATGTGATATTTCTAGTGATAATTGAGAAGCATATAAATACGTGGTTATCTTAAAATTACCTACTTAAATTAATAACTAGTTTTGTCTGAATAGAATTAAGATAAGTTTTCAAATAGATAATATAAGTTTTGAATATGTACTTCGAAGTGATGGACTGTTTAGTAATTTCGACTTGAATCTTTCAAATTATTACACAATTGAAGTAGATGGTGCCCACCACTGGTATTTTTAGTTGAATTGCTGTTTACGTTCATTATTAACTTTATTAATTTATTGCTACTAAAAGCCTTTTTTATTAAATTTTAATTATAACAGTTATTTAAGTTAATTTTGTTCACTAATTTCATTTTATATTCTTTTTAACATAAATACTTTGATATCGATTGTTTTGATTCTTCCCAGCTGTAAGTGGGCGATAACTCGGCGATTGTTTATGGCGGCTCCTAGAGTTTTTTCTCGCTTTGCTGTAACTCATTGTGCAAAACTTCACACTAAACCTAATGCCTCGCATTTGTTGTCATTTTATTTAAAGCACAAAGACTATCCTAACTTAATAGCTTTCGCTGTTTTGAAAAAAGATGTTAAAGACGATCATTTCGCTCGGTCTTATTTTAATTGGAACGTCGAGGGCATAAACTTTTGTGTTTTAAGGACTGGTTGCTATCCGTTTGTGAAGTATCATTGCACCAAAAGTCCATCCTTAGATCTGACTCTGCAGAATAACTTTTTCACTTTCCTTAAGATTATAAATTTAGGTAGTGGGTTTTTAAATTATAAATCGCTTATTTGAAAACACTTTCGTTCTATAATTATTTTTTTAAATTTCCGCAGGAATACCAACCCTTATCTACGGCCTCTCGATTTATTTTTTCACAAAACATATGGAAGATATAATCATTGATGGCTATCGAGTAACCATATTTTCCTGGTATAAGCAATAAATTTGAGAATGTTCATATTAAACCATTTTGGTTATGCCAATTTAATGCGAGTAATTTCTTCTCTTGAAATTGTTTTAATTATGAATAATAAAAAAAATGTTTATGCATGGTAAAAAATATGTTACGAGGGTGTTATGGGTTAAATTTAATGGCGAATCCATTTATTTTTTAAAATTGAATCTTGCATAACATTAAATTTATAGACAGTATATTATTTTTAATTAATTAATATATAGTTTTTTCATTACTATTTCTGTTTCAGTCTACTGAAAATAATCTAATTAAATATCTACAACTAATACTATATAGTTGTTATAACTACTCACTATTTCAGTATAAGGGCAATTTTGAGCCTGGCCAGTAATAAGGAGATTCAACAGTGGTTAGTGGCGTAACTTGTAAAATGGCAGCTTCCCCCCAGCATGAATGTCCCCTTTTAGGACTTGAAGGGTTACGTGTAACTTGCATTTTCAAATTACGAAAAAAATTAAAATGCATTACACAATTAGATTCCATTACATGCACATGTTAAGTGCACAGATGTTAAAGTTTGAAATGCCTCAAAATTGTAAAGTTGTAATTTATGTAAATTCCGCTGGACGCTGTGCCCAGAGACTCGAATTTTTGTTGTTTTATTTGGCTATGAAGCTATTAAGCTTACCAACTTTTTATGCGACAGGTCTCCGTCAAAGAGTTCTAGATCTGCCCTTGAATTATGCTTATTACATTTAGTAACGTTGAGGTCACACATCTTTGCTGGACCTCTGGAAGCAGAGGATAAGTTGAGAGCCTTCCTAATTATAAAACAGCTGCTTTGATTTTCATTTCGATGGAGAAGACTCAGAAGCGTGACCGGGGTTTCGGCACCCGGGACGAAACTGATAATTTGGCGCCTACCTTAACATTATTAATTTGTTATCCAATTTTGATAATATGGATAAGTTGTCACCCTCAGGCACTTGATGTCCACCTCATTTGGAGGCAAGCGGACCCGAGGGGCTTTGCCATCCTGACTTGCCTAAACGCGTAAATGGTGATCTTTTTGCGGGTCCTTCCGGGAACTTATCAATTGGTTTGCTTTGATCGCAATTAGTGGATTCATTATTTTAAGATAATTTATATTTATTAATGAAATCGTGACGTATTGCTTGGCTTCATGATTTCTCTTTGGCTGGAGTTTTTTTTAGCGCTAGTTGATACTTCTTAATATTCAGGAGGTTGTTAATAAGCAGGTCAAAAGGCACGGTCTGGCGATGATGACGACGCCAGCGATATCCGTGACCATTGCATAACAGTTATAATTAGTTTCATATAAATTAGCCTAGGGAACAAGAGTCATAACTTGATTTATTTATTTGATTAAAGTCCGTTGCATAACTAAGTCTGTGCAACTTTCTCGCAATTCCAGTTCATTTATTTTATAGTTTTATCTTTCTCTGGAGTCTTCATTCAAAATGTCCGCTCTGGAACTGTGTTGGACTCAGTACAATCCGATTATTTAGGCGTTATTTTTTTGCTGGTAGTTGCAAACACGCCCGTAGCCTAAAATTAATTCGGGGGATTGGTCATTTTGTTATTATCAAATTCAAATGACCAATAATAATAACGATGGTTTTAAGATCTCATAATTTTGTGAGGTTATTTCATATGTTATAACAGTTTGAACCCTACATATACGGGTTTGTTGCAAATGAATGTTTTCAGAAAGGCATTTAATGACTTACAATTCATTGTTCAGCCATAACCGTGTTAAACTAAAAGTGCCACGTTAATTAAAATCGTTGCAACTCTTTAATATCACACCATAAATCTTAAATCTAGCATAACTATGATGGAGGGAGCAATTTTAAAATTACGTTAATTTTGATGGTATTTTATTGTTATTCTCATATTTAAAATATTTTTTAAAGAGGTATTTTTCATTTCTTTCCAGTTCTTCAATGCTACATTGAAGTGCAGAAGCTGTTGAATGGACCACTCCCACTACCTGAATTCTCAAAAGGGAATTGACACAAAAAGCGCAGTCTTCAATTCATCAACTTCATATTTTAATAGATCTATTGAATCACTCTCTTGTTAGAAAATTGTTGCATATAAATTCCTTGAGTTAATGTTCATTATGTATTCATCTGTATTCAATGTATTTATCTGCCGACAAACTAGTGAATTGATGTTTTATGAATAGTAGGATCAATATTTTGACCGCAAGAGATCATTATCACCCAATGAATAAGACTGCCCAGTGCCAAACTCTTCTCTCAGACACCCAAGTTCCTAGGCAGCAACAATCCACATGATAGAACATATGATTTACAACTCAGAGACAAGAGTATAGTTAGACAGCTGTATTTATTTCACAGAGACATTGAAGTAAAACTGAGCAATAGCCAAAAAAAATTCAAAAGTTCAGATGTATGTGAGTTTCAGGTGAACCAACAGAAACAAACTGGTCTAATATCTCGAAAAAGAAAAATCATTCATACCTCATTCATCCATCAAAAAAAAATATATAACACATTAGAAAACATGAGTCTGCCAAAATAAATCATCATCATCATCCATCCAAGAAATCCCTCGACGGAGATGTTTCAGCAGCTAAGAAGTTCCTTCAGGTTGACTGCCTCTGCCCCAGCAAAGGGCGTGCACAGGTAGAAGGTGGGCTTGCCTGAGTAACCTCCCTGGAAAAATGTTAACAGTTCGGTCAGGATAACATTGCTAATTGATATTAGTAGATATAAAAAAATAACAGGTGATATTTAAGGTTAGTTAATGTTGACTGACTTTAACTGTAATAGGTTGGCATTAAATCAAGCAATTTTGTCCTCAAGAATATTGCTCAAGCGTTGCACCCCTTGGCCACTTCATTCTATCCACTCTAAGAGAAAAAAGCCATCCGAACTGTGATGAAGCAACCGACCTTGATGTGTTCGACGACCTCGCCGACATTCTTCTTCTCCAGGAGGGTGACCGTGCATCCGCCGAAGCCACCTCCGGTCATCCTCGACCCGTACACCCCTTCCTTCTCGCGTGCCAATGAAACCAGCTGATCCAGCTCCTTGCAAGAAACTTCATAGTCATCCCTAAAACAATGAGAAATGAGTTACTTGGTAAAACTGCCGAGAATGACTACACGAGCCAATAAATGTCGATATGTTAATAAACATGTTTAATAAACTCCAACTAAAAAAAAGCCTTGTTGCTAAGCTTATTAAATTAGGTAACTCATTAGAGACAATTCCTAGCACAAAAAGCTGACCTATTTTTGTGAAGGTTTATTTAAATTATAAGTATCCAATTGTGTTAAAGGTCCAAGTATTACCTGAGGGAGTCATGGCTCTGGTTCATGAGCTCCCCGAACTTCTTGTAGTCCTTCTTCCTGAGTGCCTCGTAGGCCTCCTCGCACCTCACATTCTCCAGGATGACGTGTCTTGCCCTCTTGTAGCAGGTCTCGCCCAGTAACTCTTCGGATTCTGCAAGAAAGACAGAATGACTAAATAAAATGGAACTCGAGTAAATAAATGATTAAATAAAATAAACGAATGATGAAATAATGTTAAACTAAAACATATATAGTCTTCCTAAAATATGACCATTTTTAATGACAATATTAGAGAATCAAATGAATGGGAATCATTTTATGCTTACGTTTCAAATCCTCCATCGTTCCCTCCCTGAGTTTCTTCTTGCCGATGACGGCGGCCGCTTTCTCGCACTCTTGCCTCCTCTGGGCATATTGTCCGGTGCTCAGCTCATGCTTCACGTTGGAGTTTGAGATCAGGATGGCCAGCTCAGGGCTGTCAAAAAGGATGGGCTTCGAATCTAGAGACCTGGAAATTAATAAATTAATTAAGGTCTTAGATAAATGTAGCCAACGAAACACGTAGATGAAGTGACTAAATTGCTGAAAGAAAATATTTTGCCAACTCCGCAAAACCACAGATGTGATCTAGCAGATTATGAGCCTAAAAATTCAGTCTCATTAGGATTCCTCGAAAAACCGACCCGACTGCCATTAAGCGCTCAAAAGCCTTAAAAGCAAGTTTAAAGCACCGAAAGTGAAGGTTAACCTGCAGTCGATGAGAATGGCATGGTCCTCCAGTCCGACGGACGAGATCAGCTGGTCCATGATTCCGCAGGGCACTCCGGCAAACTCGTGCTCGGCCTTTTGGCACTTGAAGGCTCTTTCCTTCTTCTCTTCCTCCGTGCTTCTCTCAACTTCTAGGAGAGCATCCAGGAAGGTGAAGGTCGCAGTTTCAAGGGCTGCTGAGCTGGAAAGGCCACTTCCACAAGGCACTGAGGATGCTATCATGGCATTGAAGGCTGGCACCAAGTCTGCAATAATTGCTAATTTACTGACGACTCATACATTTAATAATTGCAATTAATTTGCACTTTTACATTGCAAAGCTCCTGTTAGGTTTTAGTCCAAATGAAAATAAAACACTCAAATGAACTAAACCATGAATAACTCGCAAATACCCGTAAATTCAATACTAAATAAAAAATTACACCAATTCATAAAACCTAGGATGCATAGAAATTTAACATTAAGCTGTTTGTTGTCATACACAACAAAGAAAATGGAAAAAACATTCCAACAAACCTCTATTAGGGTGGAAAGCCAAGACCCCCTTTACATAGTTGGCCCATTTGGGGGTACCAGGAGCCAGTTGGGCCAATGAAGAAACGGGGATTTCAACCTCCTTCGGGTTGTCGGCATCCTCGGAAATGGTTGCAACTCTGATTTTGTCCGAGTCCTTTGCCTTACTGCCAACTATCATGGACAGCAAAGGCAATGCCTGTCAGGGATGGAGTTAAATAGCAAATTTCAAAATTATACTTTATGAGAACCCTAAGCTCATGAAACAAAAAAACAACTGCATGGAACTAGAGTACATACAATTTCAAGATTGAAACAGAAAGAATTTCATCCATTAACTCACTTAAAAGCACACGTATTTAATTAATACAGTTCTGCAAAGTTCCACAGTATTATTCCATTATTTTAGGCCCGACTTGAGCCATTTTTTTAAATTTATGTTCTTTCCCAGTTACAAAAATGGAAACATTTGAATTCAATATGTTGTTGTAAGCACAAATAAATGTTATAAATATTTTTTACAATATTTCAAATATTATTTTAAATATTAATATTAATTATGGGCTTAAGCAACATGAACTTAAAATTATATTTTAAAACTTAAGTTGGACTTTATGGTGTCTGTGCTAAAAGTTAAAAGAACAATTCAAACTGAGACATAAATTCTTAACAATATTTGGCAGCAAACTTTCATGCGAGGAAAGGGCTTATTTAAATTACTTAATTCTTATTTCTAAAAGACAAAAAACCTTCGAGGGTAATTACTGCTCACTTTCTAGAAAACAACTAGCATTACTTTTCAAGGCTACAGCAGGCCATGTCACTAGTTTGAACAAGCCTTTCGGGAAAATTAAAAACTCACCATTGGAAAGACGAAGCCGTCGTTGTAGTCGGTGTGTTCCCCAATTAGGTTCACTCTTCCAGGTGCAAAAACGCAAAGCTCCGGCTCATGTCCAAAGGTTTCCTTGTAGGAGTTGACAGCCAGTTGCGCCAAATCTTTCAGAGAAACAATTTCTTCCATTGTTAGACCCGTCAGAACAAAGCAGAAGAGAATTATGAAGAGAAATGCAAGTCGCTCGAACAAGTAATACCGCCTCAGGTGTACCGGCTGAAGCTACGACTAGTTCAAGGTTAACTGGAAGGAGTGGCAGCCGGTAGTCTTCAGCTCACATTTCACAGCTACAACCTGCTTAGTTGCTTCAAATTATTTTACCTGTTTAAAGCGACTTTTACCTTTTATTCAATTAGTTCTAATTATAAATAAAAATGTTTATATATGTGTGATAAATAAAAATAATAATTCAATAAAATAATCTCAAATTTTATTGGAGTATAAGAGTGTAAAAGTAAAATCCCTTGCAAGTCCATCACCATATATGGAGTGGTTGAGACAATGAGGTCAGAACCCATCATTGTAAATCTGTACTAGTTAATCAGGAAGCGAATGGAGTTAAAATGTAAAAAATAAATAAATGTAAAACTATTTTAAATATTTAGATAGTTATAATAAAATATATTATAATGCTAAACATTCCACAAGTGAAGAGTGCTTTCTGAGTTTCTATTCCAAGTACGTGTAGAGAGCGCAGTCAAAAAAGCGAAACATACAATCAAAATTTATCGATTTGAATATTTATTCGTAATCAAATTGTCAGCCAATTAGCATGCACCTTCTAGTAAATTCACTGGTTAAGTTCAGTTGAATTGTAGTTCAGTTGTGTGTTTCTACAGTCGGCTTTATAAACTACGTTATGTTAGGATGACTTTCGACAGTGCTTAATGTAAAAAAATATTTTGTTTGATACCGATTTGAAATCAATTAATTTGCCAGTGCGATAAAAGCATTTTATTAGCCAACAACACTACACAAACAAATCAACAATCAATCCAACATAAGAACTGTTCAAAAATGAAACTTTCAAAGAAATCTTTCAGAGCTTATCTCTATTCTGAGTAGAAAATCTTCAAGTCTTTCAATGCTTATATCATTTATTATTTAAGGTTTTGAATTCGTTTATTTCAAAACTCCGAATGAAGAACCCAAGAATCACAAACAAACAAAATCACAAATTCAGAGTGTATCCCAAGGGAATATAATTCAATAAGGGAATCAAGTTGTTGGTGTCATTCTATTTCTTACCTGGGTATCCTTGTTCCTTGCGCTAAATGATCTCTCTAATGAAGTTGTTACAGCCTGTAACTTACAGGAATAACAAGAAGGATTTCACAGATAATCGTAATCCACAGTACCCCACAGCTTCCATTAATTTTGTCAATGGGTTTTCGT
Organism: Whitmania pigra; assembly: GCA_021613335.1. Classification (NCBI taxonomy): domain Eukaryota; kingdom Metazoa; phylum Annelida; class Clitellata; order Hirudinida; family Haemopidae; genus Whitmania; species Whitmania pigra. The sequence continues at coordinate 3,090,104 of JAJTWR010000260.1, forward strand.
CTCTTTTGTTTCTCTCGCAATTAACCATAGACTTTACGAAAAATGTAAAATGTTTCAAATCTGTATTGAGAATTCGAAAGTTATTACAAAATATTATGAATTCTTTGTGTTATAGAAACGATATTGTTTGAAAGGTTTCAAATCGACTTGCAAATCTCTATCAATTTGTCATTAAATCTTTCTTCAATTTATTTTATGACACATTCACAATACCTATACATAATTGTTAAGATACTGTTTGCACTTTTTGGATTTGACGTAATTTCATAAGTACTCAACGATGTCAGATGGTTTCTCATTCAAAAGTTTTGTAAAAATGCCGCAGTTTGTTTACTTGGCCTTTAGTTAATCAATAATTCTTTTTGTTGGTCGGATGGCTCAACACCTCGCGCTCTTGAAATCACTTTTAAATGGCGATGGGATTCGGTTATTTGAAATCGTTGAAGGACTTGAATGCGGATTTGATTCCCATTCTTAATAAAGTAACGACGTTAGGTCGTTCATCGAGTAAGTCGTAAATGCCTTACGATTATTTTCTTTGTAGTTGCAGATCATAAGTCATTGATCTTCTTCATTCAGAATGTGATATTAAAGTAAGGAACAAATATGTTTCCTGCAACCACTGCCGTTTGGAAATGAACGAAAATCATGAGTTTTGGCTTTATGACACCAGGCAAGAACATGATTTTGATCAAGGATTGTCCATGATTTTTAAAGATTTTGAATTTTATTACTGCAAATTGTAGTTCAAATGGAATATTAGTTGAAGGAAAGAAAGTGATTCATCATGAGGTCGGAATATAATCGTATACAATTAAGTATTATTATTTATTTATGTCATATTTGCAGAAGATCAAACTAGAGTATGGGGATGCGTTTCATTTGGTGCATGAGGCACCAGAGCCTCATTTGAGTATTATTGATTTATTTTTAATCCAGTTTTTAAACTATTACAAACTGACATTTCATTGTTTTTAGATGTGGGGTACCGACTCCAAAAAAATTCAGATTTGTGTGCACTAGGCAAACTGGTGTTTCGATGGAGATTAAGCTACACAAGTTCTTAAAAACGATGTAATTATGTGGAACCGACTTTTACGACATGCAAGAGAGATGGCTACAACAAAACTTTGCGGGCTTTTCTGCGTGCAGACAGTTCAATTATACTGTTGTAATCAATCGTTCTTGCAAGTCGACCTTCCACTGCCGGCATTCCAAGGCTGGTCAGACACATTGTCGATCTCAGAACATTTTTAACTCGGGCCAATGTGATGAAAGATCGTTCTGCTTGAGCAACGGTAACCGGAAGCGTGCAGAAGATACGTATCATAATGACAACGTTTGGAAACAGTGTATCGAATTTCAAAGTGTGTAGACGGTTCAGCATGGCGACAGACTTATTCAACAGCATATCGACTGAATTTCTAAGAGGCCGACTGTATCCATGGAATTCCCACCAATTTCCCTTCTAGAGTAAGTGATGCATCAACTTCTACGGGCACAGCCCTGTCGTCTAGAGACGCAACAATAAACGCTTCGCTCAACACGCGCCGACTTTTCGACTGCATCAGTTATTTGAGAAAATTTCATGAACGGTTAGGTTTGTAACCTAACATGTGGTACAGAAATGACGTCCAATGCCATTATATAAATTGCAAGTAGGCGTTATAAAATGGTTGACTCGAAGTGGGCGTTTTTCCTAGTTACGACGCCATTATTAAATGACACAATAACATAGCTGTTGTTATTTATTATAGCAATGGATTTGCTCTTTCAATATCGTGATAGTTTGACAAATTAAATATGTAAGATTTTTACATCCTTTAGACCAAAAATCAACTTTAGCAGTAATCTAGTGTGTATAACTCCACAGAAATAGAAGTGATGGTAAATCAAACCTTTCCTGCTAGGGAACAACACAAATCAAATCTGTAATGGTCCGTTTCGCCTAAAATGGTGTGGGCGTCCTACACCACCTTACCCTAGCGTCTCACATCAGAATACAGAGTTTATACACCCTACGTTAAATGGACTGTTCGTTCGGCAGTATATAAAAGTATTTTACAGTATGTAAAACTATGGGGCTATTAGGACATCATGTTCTGTCGCCTACGGTAAACGAAGAGACGTGCAAAAATTGACATGATCGGACCGGCCGGGCCCCCTTACAGATGCGGGCCCCCTGGCGGTGACCCCACCTGCCCCCCCTCTCGGCGTCACTGGTCCTGGGCTGTTTCGACGGGGCTGTTTTGTCGGGGCGGTTTTGTCGGGGCTGTTTTGTCTTAAGCTATTTTGACGCCGTGCTATTTTGACGGGGCTGTTTTGTCGGGGCTGTTTTGTCGGGGCTGTTTTGTCGGGGCTATTCTGTCGCCGGGCTGTTATGACGGGTCACCGGTTTTCGCATATCGTCTGTTGCAGCACACAATGTTATGATGAATTATGAGTTATCAATTTAATATCAGTAAAATTTAAGTGAAACATTAAAGTACCGATAATGAAAATTATAATTATTGCAGGTATTTTTATGTTAAATATAAGCGGGCAAGCATATACGGTAAACAAACAACCAATCAGAATACTGTTGCATCGAGAGTCCGAATCATCTTAGTCACGCAACGGACATAAATAAACAGTTGTATCGGATTGTTTTTATGAATTTTCTTAAAAGAGGGCGATCTATGCGTAACGGATTTACCATTGCGTTTTTCCTCGAAGTCCGGTAGTACCGCTGCCACCACCAAAAATCAAGTTCTTTAGCAGAACCAAGGAGCCTTATTTACAAGCTAAAAATCTTAGACTAAAACTATAGAAACCGTCACAAACCAGTGATAAAACCGTCACTATCATACTATTAATAGCGAATCTAGGAGACATGTCTGGTTGTCTGGCAGACTCAACCATGATATACCTCCACCCTTAAAGTTAAAAAGCGACGGTTCGTTTTTTGAAGTCCTTTTACTTTTCCAGTTTTTACAGTTTACTTCTCCCAACTGAAGACAGTCTCTGATGATTGAAACGACCCTCGTGACGCTTCGTAGACTTGATCATCTTCCTGGTCTCCTTGATCTTCTTCCTGGTCTCCTCCCTGATCTTCTCCTTGATATTCTCGTCTCTGATAACTAGAAAGCCAGTGATCAGATATGCCCGAAAAGAAAAGATAAAGGAGATATTTTATACATTACACAGGAAGATCTAAATTAACTTATCCTTACCCTACTCTCAATACAAAATCTCTTAATGCATTAAGCATATAGGTCTGAATTCTAACGAAATGTTAAATTATCAACCTGTATGCCAAGAATCTATTGATCTTTTCGCTTTGGGAATCGATGCCTAGTATACCCGTAAATGATTTATGGTAAACTAGATATTTAGGTAAACTTCGACAACAGTATTCCCCTTGATTTTTTAAGACTTTGTTTGTAGAATGTTATACGCTTAATGAAAATGTCAGAAGAAACTCCACATCGGTTAACACAACAAATCCATAAAGAATCAGAAAATGCCTTGAAAAATCGATCAACAAAACTGAACAGCTGATCTATTTGTTCAGCAGAAAGATGTTCTAGACTGTTACTTACAATCATATCACTCGAAAGTTTATCAATATGAACATGATTACTATTCTCGGGGTCTCCAGCGATCTCATGAGAACAGTGGACAGTTTTGAGATTCTGCCTAAGTTTCAAAAGATGCTCAATTGTATCGTCCGGATTATACGTTCCCAGCAGGTTATCTAAACCTCCGGACTCCCGCTGATCTAAGATGTTCTATCTTATTACCAAGAAATCCCATCAAAAAAGTAATTCGGGCACACTGACGCCTAGTTACGATGAGACATTCGTTGATGACCTAGATCTTGCTGAGGATGATGCTCTCCCAATCGCTCCTGGTGACAATTCTGATGATCTTCAGTCGATGCAGTTGCTCCTGATGACGATCTTCTCGATCCCACACTCACTGCCCGCGACTCTTCAGCAAAGGGAATGTTTTTTAATTGATTTTCACCACTCACGAATTCATTACAGACAGTAACAAAGTCTTTCAGCTATACATGTAAGAAGACATTCACTTTGTGCACTTATTAACATCCCTAAATACCACCTCCACTTAATGTGCGCAACACAACTGCAGCACATGAACATGTTTTTTGTCCTTTTCCAAACTTCATTTCAGTATCCGTTTTTGTAAATAAATCAGACAGAACAATTTATTCATTTATTTGCACAACAGTTATCCATACATATACAGTGCATGCCACAGTAATAAAAGTAACAGTAGTAACACTAACATCGGACAACTCTGTGGCTATATCTGTTTCCATCTATCTTGTTTCTCGTCTGTTGTTACTTGCGAGTTCGCAAGAGAAAATTATAGAAAAATAAAGTCAAAATCGCTAGGTATCATTCAATATTCACAATCCATAATCGCTTAAAAAGTTAAATTACGGACGTTTTTGTTTAAAGGATGGTTCATGTCCGAGTTGATGTAGGATTGAGTCGACAGTGTCGAATAGCTCATATTGCAAATTGATCAGCTTCCTGGATATTTTGAATTATTCGTCAATTAATTACGTAACTATAATTATAGAAAATAAAATTTAAGATAACGAAAAAAATCGGTTCAGTAATGAGATTGAATTCATTGCTTACTGGTTAACAGACATGATCTTGTTCCTTAGTGATTTCTTTTGGTTCTTTGTGTCCTTCATTCTCTTTGGTTTTATTTCGTGTTTTTTCAACAAAGGAATTTCTTCAGGATGTTTCTTGGCATGGAAATGCTTTTTACCAAAGAGCGGAGCTTAGAAGGAAAATACGATTATTATTTGTAGCTGGATCTCAATTAAATTAAGTTCTAAATATAGTAACTAAATAACAAATGTTTCATTCCACAGATTTTTTTTCATTTTTGTGCAATTTAACATATCTTCGATGAAACACGAAGCTTTTCTATTTTTTCATTAGCCTTTTAAACGCGCGAAATTGTGTTTGGGACATAAAATTGCCGTATGCCTTGAAATTCATTAAGGATTCCACATTAATCGAATCCAAAGAGGTTATTACAAACGAATTCGTGTTTTATAAATTTAGTAGTTTTTAAGCCATTTAACAGCAGTTAGATTCATTTTAACTAATTAACCTTTTAGTAAGTTGTGGATGTTGTGATGCCTTTTGTGATGCCTTTCTTCATCGAACCGAGAATCCATCATTGTAGTAGCAGAATGAGGTGATAAAACTAAGATGGAGTCCCCGTCATGGTGATGTCTACTTTCGCATATTGTGCGATTTGATGCAACGCGTTTCATCAACGAATCTACATCAATTTTTAAATTTTAAAACCGATGGCTCTTAATTTTTTCAAAATCTTTTTTATTTATTTAACGGTTATTTTGTAGAAATTGCAAATACAAAATATCAAACCCATCACCTTCGAGGCGTCTGTCGAGATGTTTTCTGTCGAAGTTTGTGTTTGGCTGGTCATCGATCCCCTAAAATTTAAAATTTTAAAATTTCTCAATATAAAAGTGGTTAAACTCGTTGGATGCCGGAAGAACCTTGCTAATGTCGAATGTGACTTGAAACTTTTCAAGGAAGCGATAGGAGAACTCTGGATAAACGTTTAATATCTTTCGAAGATCTTGCACGGATATTTTGTGCATGTCTGAGTACGACACAATTCTAACTGAATATAGAGACTTCTTCATAGGCTTCCAAACCCCTTCCTCTAAATAAGAACTCACAAAATTTTGACCAAAACTGTCATCTTTGTCTGATGGAAGTCAAAAATTAATTTTATTTTTAATTGATTTAGTTGATTGGCAAAAAATAAAAAATGTTAATTCACGCTGTGATTTTACTAGCATATGCATCAATAAAAGTTTTAATAATGGTTTTGTCTTGCTTAGGCAAAGTATTTATAAAGATTTATAATGGTAAATTATTAACTAGAATATTAGAAGTCAATAACCTATATGCATTATTTAAAATATATTACTTTCTGTGAGTTAAAATCTGTGCTAGCTATAAACCGACTTTACAACCAAATGTTCCACAATATAGAATGATATTTACTCAAAACAGCTATTGTGAATCCCTCAAGGCAGATCTCAATGGATCCTCTTGCAATGAAATAAATGAAATTGAGTACATCTCCCGGATGGATTAAAGTATCGCCAGGTGGAGCATGTGTAGATTTGAACTTCATCGATAACGCTCTGATGCAACCTTTGATCAATCATTAGCAAATTATTAGCAACATAACATTTAGTAATTGAAATTATAATCGAATCTCGTTATGCTTGTTGAATATATTACATAGAATTGATTTATTAGCGATAACCGACGGTTAATTTAACATTAAACGTTATGAAATTTTAAGTTTCAATGCGAGGAATGAATCTGTCTACCTGGACTTGCCTCGCTGAAAGCTTCACATTTGTTTAAGAGGTTTCTGTTCAAATGAAGACAAATATCTGCTTGCAAGCATTCAGGGAAACTCTTCAGGACCTTTATGTAATATATTAAATTAAAATTATTCATTCATCACCGGTTATGTCGACGACCTAGTGGTTTGCCAAAAAGAATTGAGATAACTGAACACTAATGTGATCTTGAAATGTCTTTATGTACATGATGTGCGTTTAAAAATGAAAATGTACATGCAAAAGATTTTAATGGCTTTGATACCAGGAACATCCGGATGATGCGTTCTCTCCACAAATTGCTTTTAAGAAAATGTTTTGCCTCTTTTTGAAACGATCCGGCCACCCCTGACTTACATAAGGTCAGCGTGTCCTTTGCTTAGCAGCAAGGATGTCAGCCTTCTCAGGGAGCATTGACACGGCAAAGTTTGTCTCTCGCAATCAACGTTTGTGAATCATTGAAACACTGCATCGTCTAAATCTTTGTGCTCAGCCATTTATTTTCTTGATGGATCAAAGACAGACTTCTCGTACATTTACTTTACGACGTCAGCCTTCTTTTTCTATCCTGAAACGGTGTTTGCCGGAATGCCATGATGACGACTAAGCTCTGTCGGTTTTGTTCTTTTTTCTAGCTGTAACGTGATTTCATGTTTTTTTTTCTATTGATTGTCCAGTTTTTTCTTAACATTTAAAGACTTTTTAAAATGAAAATAAACACAGAATAGCTATAGCGTTCTATCTTTCAGACAAGATCAACAAAAGTGAGTGAATTAGATTTGGCGGCATGAGAGAATCGACATAACCGATGAGAAAATTTGGGGGTTCCACTTCAAAAACGTCTACTTAATAGGTTTGGTGAGTTAACAGAGGTAGAAGATAAGTGGTTTCGGCTGTAACTATTCCTGTAACGCTTGACTAAAAATAGCTGGACACTACGATTGCTCGACTCACGCTGTTCATATCGATGCCATTGGCAAAGCTCTTTGATTGTTCGTGAGATTCCAACAGTCTCTTCGCCAAATTCTTCGGAATGGAGTGAAATCTGATAAACTCTCTGATACTCATCTCCAGCTCCTGTTGCTCTCCACTGCCCTGGTAGATGCGCAACATAATGGAAGACACGTTCCCAAATATGACTGCACTCATGAGAGCTGTAATAACAATGGCGTTACTTACCTAGTTATTTTAAGTCAGCTTATTTCATGGAAGGTTAAGATAAATTATAAATGTATTTAAATCTTTTACGAATAAATTTTTCATTCAATTTATGCTTCGACTGCTTTGCCAGGATCGCCAGGAGCTCTTTACTTTTTATGAAGTATAATTTGAACACGATTACACTCACATCCCAGGAGCATGGCAAATATGCTGAAGACTTTCTCAGCATTTGTGACTGGAGAAATGTTTCCGAAACCAACTGTTGTGAGGATAGTGTAGGTGAAATAGAGAGAGGTGATATATTTGGACCTCATATCCGGTCCACTCAAGGTGTCATTCTTTAGGTACGGACGACCAGTTACATTAGCCAGATAGTCCAGCCAGCCAATGGGGGCGTGGAGGGAGGGTCGTTCGAGGAATGCTATAACATAGAAAATACAGGCCAACCAATGAGAGATCAACACGAAGACTGCCAACAGCAAGAGCAAAACTGCAGCTCCGTACTCTGAAAATTGGTCGATCTTTTTGGCCACTCTGATGAGTCTGAGAAGTCTGGAGATCTTCAGAATGCCTGCTAAAGTGTTTGTCTGCAATAAGATTATTTATTGACTTCAATTATCGAAGCTGGATTTATGACTTTTGATACTATTTCACAAATTATTCCAGATATTCGGATAATATTATTTCGGATGATTTTAAAAGACAATCATTGAATAAATTCAATATAATCGACTGTCATTATGACGGATGAGTAATATTACTATTTTTACTATTGAGCATCAAAAAGCAACATCACATTGCTGGTTCCTGTGCCAAACAGCAGCAAGTCGAACGGTATGGCAGCCAGTGCATCGACCAGAAACCAACTCTTGATGTAATTGGCAGCTATTTTCTGAGGGTCCGATATGACGTCACCGTTGAACAGAAACGTTGTGCGAAAGTTGATGAGAATGTCAATGAGGAACATGAGGTCGATGATGACGTCAACAATGACCAGGGGGTCGACTGTGTTTGCCCTGGCGTTGTAGGATCTCAAGGAGGGGTTGAGGTTTCGTTTCGCCTTGGAGTAATCGTCGTGGAGAAGAAAGGCGGTGATGTACGGAGTCGAGAAAGCAGTGTAAACTACGAGGAGCAGTGTTATCCAATCCCAGACAGCTTTGAAAGGCGAATAATGGAGTATGACGCATCTTGGGATGGACCTGGTTTTATTGACCGAAGGGAGACTCGTGCTGATCGTTCTTTCGTTCAATTCGGACTCCATTGGACAGCAGAAGGTCATCCGCTCATAACAAAAACATGAGTTGTTTCAAATTGAAAACAATTGCTGCTCCGTGCTGAGAATACAAGCCTGCGTTTGCTTCAGTCTTTGTCGGGGGACGTGTTTGAACTCGTCGCTGAGAATGACATTTTTTCTCATCGATCTTATCTAGTGTCGTTTATTTTTCTTTTTTTAAATCACGTAATGATAGATAAATGACTTCATTTATATTAATTTAATAAATTAACCAGCAGCGAATGATGGTGATGATGTTTAGAAAGCTTTAAATGCTTGTGATCCGTCCTCTTCTTTCTTCCATTATCGAAAATTGTAGGATCCTCCAGCCAATCAGATTCATTGTTGTCATGGATGCAAAGACACATTTCATATTCCGTCCTTGATGTTTGTTTCATCAGTTAAAACTTTTACTGAACTTTTACTTTTTTACTGAAAACACGTCTTCCGATTGTTTTGTTGGCGTTGCCGAAATTGTTAAAAATGGCATCCAATTTTGAGGGCAATTAAAAATTAAACTACATTTTGAAGGTGTGAATCTCGGAACCTTTCGAAACCAAATTATCGTTACAGTCCATAAAGTATGTCACGCTTGAAGGGGGCAGGGGGAATCTAAGAAATTGTGACGAGGGATGGAAGGTAAACCTATGTGTGACGTCATGTAAATGTTTTACCGTAATATGATCACAAAGATTTAGCGCTATACGCATGGATTTATTTTGCCAAAGGGCAAACTCTCGCACAGCTTGATAATATGCCCTCGCAAAACATGAGGAGATGACCATTTTTTTGCGTCTGGTCTAAATTCGGGATGAGGGGTTTTACCTTCATGCCCCACAAATTATGTCCCTTGCTATACGAATTGAAATGAAACAGAAACTCCAATAGTAGCACCATATAAGATTTCAATTCTTACTTTTAAATAATAGAAATTCTGATATTATTATAAAAGAAAATCGTCAAGAATAAAGGTAATTATAAATATTTAAGTGGTGGATTTAAAAGTATACATTTATATTATTCGTGATAAGATACAATCAAGCCATGATAATGTTATGGAAATAAATAAGGACTAATGCATTTATTTAGATGCAATGGGGAACTTACAAAGATATAATTATCTGTTTGAAATTCATTACTTAAAACCTTCTTTCTTTATTATTATTAACGTTTGATTTTGAAAAATAACAAAATGAACCCCACCCCAAAATCATTTTCTGGCTATTGGCCTGGAAAATAGTCTAACTTAGTGTGACATACTTTGTGGTTGGCGCCAAGTAGATCCATCTAAAAAAAAGCAGCAACAATGGTCAATGACCATTGGTCATATGCAACTTACGATTAATGAATGCGATTTTAGTGAAGAACAGTGGAGGGTCTAAGCAGATGTGACACAACAAGAAAAACTAGTCCGAGCTACGGACTTATTGGCAGGATGTAATTGGTCATTTATATAACAGACAGTCTTCAAATTGAATTCTCCATTATACGAAGATTCTATCACAATGCCAGGCTTTGTAAGGCGAGTAAAAATAGACGAAAAGCAGACGTTATGCAGGCTCCTTTAAAAGGAGAACGCGGCAAGTTGTCAAATGACATTTATTAATTATTTCTTTCTTAATTTATTCATAATAAAATTAAATATACATCCTGTTAAATTATTTAAGCGCATGTCTGGTGCTAGCGTTATTATTATTATCAAATTATTAATTACTATAAAAAAGCAATTAAGCTACATGTGGCCACTGGTCGTTGTAGTGATCAGTTCGTTGGATTCGTTGACGTCGGAAACTGTGCGCAGAAGAAGCCACGACTCTGACAGATGCTCGTATTCATTCCAAGTTTGGAAGCCGAACCAGGATGTCTTGCAGAGATTGAACAGGTTGGAAGGATTGATTCGAGAGGGGAAGAAAAGGACCCATGAGGAAAAGGTTTGTCGTGATTAAATGGATGTTTATAAGTTTTTTTAAAGTTGTTATTGCTATTACAGTAAGACAAATATCAGTGATATATGAATCATAATATTCAATATCCAAATTGTAATTTAAAATACTCAAAATCTAAAAATACCTTTTATTATTATTATCATCATCATTATTAATATTATTTTCATCATCATCATCAATGCAGCTACATCACGTGACAGAAAACGATACAATCTTTCGGAAGAATGTGGAAACAATTTGCTGTAAAAACAACATTTCCGATGAAATCAAGCAAATCAAAGAAGATGTAGAAAGTTTCAAAAGAAACATTGAAATCATAGATTCAATTCCAAGAAATGGTTTCAATTATTTCTCGTTTGCATTAAATATAAAATAAAATAAAATGTTCAATAAATCATCGACCTTGTAAGTCAAAACATTCATTAGTTCATTAGCACCGGTTAAATCGATAAAAATGTTAAAAGTGAAAGTTCTTTTAAGTTGTGAAAGGAAGCAACAAGGAGGCCGAAAGTTTAAGCTTCATGAAAAAAACTCTCGGAGACTTGAAAGCCGAATTGTTGTTATTGAAGAGACAGTTTCACTCCTTCAACTCTCAACCGGAACAAGTCAAGAAACATTTGGAAACCATTGAACAAGACTTTAGAGAATTTCAAGGAAACTTTGAGAAGTTGAAATACTTTTCGATAAGACACTTTTTAGAATTCATTGGAAATGGAGGTTCGATTTGTAGTTAATATTTTATTTAATTATTTAAGTTGTTCCATGATATGCTATAACAAAAAAGTCTTACATTAATTCGTTTTTGTTGTTATATCTAAAAATTCTCATTATCGTTCTAATATCGATGAATACGAGAAACACGTCACAAACAGAACAGCTTGAAGCTAATGTTTCTGATCACGTGGATGGGCACCTTAAATCTGCATATGATGACATGACTTCACTCATAAATAATTCATCGAGGGAGGAGTCAAAGATGACCTTCTTTCAGGGATTCATTAACCAATCCAGGCGTCCAATGGTCGCAGGTTTTTAATTGTACTACTGTAACTAATATAATTAATATTAAAGTTGAGGTCATTAATTATTAGTTATTATAATGTTTTACAAATAATATTAATCGATGTTAATAAGTAATAATAATAATAACAACCATAACAACGGCATTTGATAATATTGTTTGTACTTTAAAGCAGATTGCGATGGAATTCACGAGAGTGGTCAGCATTCGTCAGGAGTTTACATGTTGCAGATGGAGAACAAAAAGATGGAAGTTTATTGCTGGATGGACTTTGATGCAGGGTGGATGGTTGTGCAGAGGAGGATCGATGGGTCCACCAACTTCTTCCGCAGAGTTTGTTTCATCACTCGTTATGAATTAACAATAATCATCGATAAACAAGTATTATTATGTAACATCATATAATTAACATTATGTTAATACGGTAAACGGACATTTAAGAGTAACGGACAGCGTTCTTTGGATCTTGAAGTGATAACAGGAGGAAAGGAGGGTTTTGACTTCCCCTAAGATGCTAAATAATTATTACATAATAATTCTGTAATAACAGTAGTATCATTATTTTAGGATATTAATACACACGAATGAATAATAACAAGTAATTATTATCCGCCAATCTCGGTAAACAGTGAACACAAACAATGTTATTAGCAATTAACTCAAATATAACTAATATACAACAAATTTAATTCAGTTGATTGATATAATTAATTAGTGTAATGCACTTAATGCAATTAATGAACATAACTAATTAATCTAGTTAACTAATATAAAAATGTAACTAATTAATAGTATTTAGTTACTTGTTTAAATACATGATACACTTCATTGTAGAAATATGTGTCCTTGGTTATGATTGGTTATTATTTGTTTTAGTTGGTTGTAATTGGTTATAATTTGTTAATGTTGGTTGCAATTGGTTATGATTGGTTAATACTGGTCATGATTTGTTATTATTGGTGATTATCAGCAATGGTTAGCTATTGATTGGTTGTAATTGGTTATTCACTTCAAGTGGAAGGACTACAAACACGGGTTTGGAAGCAACTACGGGGAGTTTTGGATTGGAAATGAATTCCTCCACCTGGCGACATCTAGATGGAAACATCGTCTTTTGATTGAAATACACGACTTCGAGAACGAGAGATGGCTGGCTGAATACGATTCGATGAATGTTGATTCAGAGTCAAACAAGTACAAACTTTCAGTCAGTGGATACTCGGGTTCTGCAGGTGAGCACTTTCAATTGGAAGACGGTTTTAAAGTGTTTTCATTGAAGCTTACATTTACTTCCTATCAATCACAAGAGTTTCGAATCGTATTAATAATAATCATTTCAAACATTAACGGTTTCTTGACTGCTTTAACTATTGAACAGCTAATGAACCAGTAACAAATAAAGGACATTTCCACGCAGGTGACTCGTTGAGCTACCACGACGACATGATGTTCAGCACACACGACAACGACAACGACCTAAACTCCAGCAACTGCGCTCTCGAGAGGAAAAGTGGATGGTGGTTCAACAGCTGTTGCTATAGCAATCTGAATGGCGTCTACCATTCTCAGGGAGGCTACCACTCACCGGCTGATGGTATTACGTGGTACACCGTCAAAGAAACTGAATTCTATTCTTTCAAATTCGTTAGCATGAAAATCAAGAGAACTTGATGTCGTGAAGACAATGACAATACATTAACTAACAATGACTAATTATCATATCTTATAAGAAATGTCAATGGTTTGAATGATAGGAATATTCTTATTCCTTACATAAACATAAATTTAATACTTAATGCGTACTTATGATAAAAGTGAAGAATGAGGGAAACTGAGAAGTCGATCATTGATAATTATAATTATAATAATTCGAACCCATTGAACGTCAAAACTAATCTAATCACGAATTAATGAAATGTGCTGCGAAAAGGTTTTTAGTAGTGGAACGTTGAACAAACGTCATGTGCGCAACAATCGTGGAACTATACCAATCTCTGATGCCTCAACACTGCGAATTTAGTTTCCTGGTTGCTTATCGGAATAGCTAATGTGGCGGCTGTATATTATTTACAAAGAAGTCAAGTCAAACGAAGCCAAAGCACAAGGCCAGAGAAGAGATCAACGAGAATCAAGCGAAGAGGAAGACCTCTGAGGGCGAACGGATGAGTGTCAGTAAATGTTTTATTAACGTCCATTGCATAGCTAGGTGGTTAGGACGATGCTCCCGCAGCGGGGTTTGAACCCCGTGCTGCCATCGTGATGAGTGTTATTTATTTATTTATTTGATTATAGTCCGTTGCATAACTCAGATGATTTGGACCATTGATGAGTGTTTATTTATTTGATTATAGTCCGTTGCATAACAAAGATGATTTGGACTTTAATTAGTGTTAGTAAGTCCACCGCCGCGCGCCGAGTCATTGTTGTTGTCCTGCATGCTTGTAGCCTAGAGAAGTTGTAAGGTGATATGGGAGGAGCTAAGTGTGTGATGATGTAAGTATGACGAAGTTCAGTGTCCCCACACTACTGAAGGCGACCTCAAAATTTCTGAACACTCTAACTTTTTAGGGGTAAATAACTTCCTGTACAGATGTGCTTTCTCGAATTTTTGGTTTGGTCATTGTTTGAATATCAATATAATCTATAAATAATTACTATCGTGACCATTTCATTTAATCGTATTTTCGTAATTTTAAGATTCCATAAGTATTTTTAAATATTATTTTATTTCAATACTTATGCCACCTACCATCAGGTCATATACATGAAAGGTAACACAATTTAATTTGAAAAATGGTATTAATAATTATTGAATACAAAATATACTTTATTTGCTCCAGAGTAGCAACGCTGGCATGGTTGGTCGCTAATCCTTTGTTTCTGTTTCAGTTTGTTCGCGTTGTTCACCGCTCTCACTTGAAATCATTTTAAATGGCAATGGGATTCAGTTATTTGAAATCGTTGAAAGACTCGAATGCGGATTTGATTCCCATTCTTAATAAAGTAACAACGTTAGGTCGTTCATCGAGTAAGTCGTAAATGCTTGGCGTTTACTTCTTTTTATAGCTTTAGGTCATAAGTTTGATAAGTTGTAATTATTCATTTAGAATGTGACATTAAAGTGAGTAACAAATATGTTTCCTGCAACCACTGCCGTTTAGAAATGAATGAAAATGATGAGTTTTGGCTTTATGACACCAGGCAAGAATACATGATTGTGATCAGGGCCTGTCCATGTTTTTGAATTTTATTTTACAAATTGTAGTTCAAATGGAATATTAGTTGAAGGAAAGAAAGTGATTCATCACGAGGTTGGCATCAAATCGCATACAACAAATTCATTATGATATCTAAATATCATATCTATATTTGCAGAAGATCAAGCTGGATTATGGGGATGCATTTCATTTGGTGCATGAGGCTCCAGAACCCCATTTGAGTATTATTGATTTATTTTTAATCCAGTTTTTAAACTGTTACAAACTGACATTTCATTGTTTTTAGATGTGGGGTACCGACTCCAAAAGAATTCTGATCATGAATGCAAATCCCTCCCCATTTGTAAGCAACATTTCTTAAGCAAACAGCAAATATTCATCCTTTCGATATTTAAAATTTAATGGTCAACGATTTTTTTTTATCACGTCACAGCTGGAAAATCAAGAAACACAGTCGAAAGAATCAGTGATGTTAGTTCACATTGTTAAAATTCATTCTTGATGGCAAATCACATTCAAATTTTGTACATTCATGCATATTAATGTTTGTAAATTTTAAGAAAATAAAGATGTTGGAATGTAAATATTCGATTGAGTTAACCAAATGTAATTCTAATTACAATTTTATTACTTCAGACACAAAAGAAGTCCTCAAAAGAAACTCCTGAACATTCAGATGGAGATGATACCATGGGGGAGTTGTTGATTTGTGTCATATGCCAGGAAATATTTCACAAATGTATCAGGTCATTATCATAACTTATATTCATATATTTTATTATAACTTACATTATAATTATTCATGCCGTTAATAAGCGTGCAAGTATGCTCATCGGGTAGGGTGCCTGCAAACGATGTTAAAAGCAAGTTGTAAGGTGTCATGTTCGAAAACCATTTTGCACCGCCATAAAGTGCCCCTTGAATGCCACACAAATGGATGAGCGCCCCTGATGCTTACGTTTATGGCAGTATACAAATGAACTTGTTATTATTAATCATTTCTTGATTATAGTTAATTATCATGTTATTAGTGTTTAATTGTTTAAACTTGTTTTACAGTCTGGTGCCTTGCATGCATATTTTCTGTGATGCTTGCTATACAGAATGGAGCCATAAGAATGATTGTTGCCCATCTGTAAGTTGTTCATGTAATAATAATTATGATGGCGATATTTGTGATGATAATATTATTCGTTGGATAATGATGATGACGATATTTGTGATGATAATATTATTCGTTGGATAATGATGATGACGTCAACTGTATTGATGTTTTAGTGCAGAGGAGTTGTCGAGAAGACGAACACCAGTCACCTTGTCAACAACATGGTCGAAGTCTACCTCTCCAAACATCCAGGTTTGTCAGAACAATTCACAAAGAAAGGGCTTTTATATTGCTTCCTTTTCATATTTCCTACCTTTAGACTATATTGTTTGGATATACCATTTGGTCAAAGGTTGCAACAATAATTGATATTAGTATTATTAATTACTAATGAGTGAAATCAACAATTAGTCGACTACTTTTATTGAGTAAGTCACCAGTTATTTTAACTATTACATGTGTTTCAGAATGATCTATGTGCTTGAAATTAAATAACAAACAATGTTCGGAAATGTCTTTGCATCCTTTTTGCTCGATTGATTGATTTCTTTCTCATTGTTTTGTTGTGGTTTTTTATCAAACACGTGTTAAAAATGTTTGTTTTGTTCAAGCAAATATTTGCTAAAAGTCAGAATGTTAAAATGAATTTTTCACATTGAAATTCACTGTTTTGCAGTTACAATGCAATTGTTCAGTTATTTATTGCATTCATTTTGTTGTTTCCAGAGAAGAAAAGAAGTGCAAGCGAATTGAAAGAACTTGATTTGAAAAGCAGTGTGAGTTTTGTGCCTTTTATAATATATTAATTTATTGCATGTTGTTGTTTCAGTGGATTTCTTGTACTTCATTTGAATTTTATGTTTTTGTTGCATCAAAACAAAAGCATATTTGTTCATCAAGAACAAAAAGATGCATTATTTTTCTTAGCAGTCAGTATTATTTTACCAACATCAGTTAAATATTTTTGTGGAATAAATCGAGTCAGAACGATGCTTGAGAGACCATCTCGGAGCCGTAGCAACTCGAAATGCTGCAATGTGAGAGCAAGATCGCCCGAGAGTGGCAGGTAGATGAGATACTGGAACCTCAGAGCAAATCGAATCGAGAAGACCAATGGATTCATAAAAAAGAGCAGCATTTTAGTTCACCCAATTTAAAGACCCTCAAGAAGCAGCATTCAATTATTCACAAGAAACGGATTATGCAGTATTAATGACCAAGAAATGTGGGCACTGCAATTCATGTTATAAATCTACACTTTCCTGAAATTATAAAAATTTGAAATTAAGTGATTTTGGCATGAAGCCCTCCCAAAAATCTCAGCATGATTTTCTTTGCCCAACTTAGAGAAGAATTACAACAACACCACATTTGGACCACTCTGGCAAAGACTGCAATACTTTCTCAGATGCACCTGGAGAAACTGGGAGGACATTGCACATTCAAAGATTCTTGATTTTATATATATAGATTTCACAACTCAATGTTTATAAATGTATGTTTATAATTATATAAAGGTTAATATTATATTGTCATATCAAATATTACTGATGTTGATAATATTATATTGTCATTCTAATGGTTGCTTACATGTTTTGTTTTAGATGAAACCAAATGGTCAAAACAACAATAATTTGAAAAACACAGGAATTGAAAATGCATGGGATGATGACGATGACAGTGATGATGTATGTGATGAGCACATATTTGATGTCAGTAGGTAAAAATTTACAAAATTGACGATGATTTCTCTGTTAAGGAATTGTACGATGATGATTATGATGGAGAAGTGCACTTGAGTGCAAGGTCCTGCAAGTCAAAGAGGAAGAGAAGAAATGAAGGTGGTGATGATGATGATGATGGTGATGAAAGTTGCAAAAAGAATAGAAGAGGGTGAGAAATGTTTACAATCTATTTTTAACTCATGTTTATCAGCTATGATTAAACTGGCTATACCCGATCAATCATTCATTTCAAGGACTTTTATCTGTCGGCAGTGCCAACCACAGCCTGGCTCTTCAAACCAGCCAGGTGATTTTAGTTGAATTTATTTAGTTGAATTGCAATAACCAGTTTTCATTCAATCAAAATTTCATCTCAAATACTTCATTGCTTTATTATTCTTATATATATATATTATTAGTTACATCTACCAGATTTAATGGCTAAGCAATGATGGTTGCAAATAGCAAAGTCATTTTAATTTATTTTCATTGTTTGGAGTTTATTTATGTAGCATCATAAATTGTAAATTCAGCATGAGAGGTGCATTTTGTCAACCAATTACAGTTACTTGGCTTGCAAGTTGGCTCAGAATGTGGTGTGCTGTGAACGACAGTAAAAGCAACAGTCGTTACGTGTCCTGTTCGTGATCCAGCTTGCACTGCCACAAAGAGCCCTTATGATTATGGCGCCATACAAATGGTTGAGCACCCCTGATGCTTATGCTTATGGCGCTATACGAATAAACCTACTCTATGCTCCATTTCTACTTCCCAATTGCTCCTGTGGCAGTGCAAGTTGGTTTGCGAGATACTGTGTTTACTATTGTCATTTTAATTTTCATATTCGACCATGTGTTGGCACATTTATTCATGTTAGAAAAAGTAACATTCTACAAGAATATTAGGAGATCCTTTGAATCTATTTCCTGCAGAAATGTTGGCTGGCTATCATAACTAGTGCTTATTTTCGGGGGTTAGGCTTATATTAAGGACACCTTGAAAAATGCTAAGGCTTATTTTTTGGAAAACACGATATTTCTGTTGCTTTTTAACCTCTCAGTTAACCTCTATGCTGATTTTGATGCCATGTAAGTTTAAACCAATTTATTCAAAGTTTATTTTTTGCAGGGACCAGTAGACAAGTGGACTTTGTTTGCTCTCAGAATCAGGATCACATCCTTTGCATGTGTTGCCTTCAACCAATGCCATTTCATGTCCAAGCTAATGTGTTTCCACCACAGAAATGTGAGAATGTCTCATTAAATTCACATACTTTTAAACAACAAATGAATCAACAAAGCATCAATGCCGAACATGATTCTGTTGATGACAATTGATTGGCAGCTTGGATTTATTTATTTTAATGAATCCTTTGATTTCAACTCTATTATTGGTTGTAAATCAATTAATAACTATCTCCTTAGGTCATATGATTGTCTTTGATGAAACCATTTTTGAAATGAAGAAATACTTTGACCAGGTGCCATCTGCCTGAATGCATATTGCCACATGTATTGGGGATGCAGGAAGCCAAGCTGTTTTGGATGTCTTGGTCTTTTTAAAGGTTTAACTTTAACATGTTCTGTCTTACTATTTTGTTCTGGGATAACTTGATTCATTTAGATAAATTTTCTTTGGATCTGCCAGCATATGTATTAATATTATCCTGAGCAAATAAAATAACAAAAACAATTACGCAGGCATTATTTCAACTTCAGTAATTAATTGTTAAGAACTTAATGTATTGAGAAGTTGGAGATTGTGGGGATGACTATAGTATTGAGGATAGACTTTAAAGCCACATTTTTCTGCTTTCCAGATATAACATTCCCAGAAAGCTTGATGGACACTATACTTCTTGACAATGCATTCGAGTCAAACATTCTCAAGGTGCCTATTATGTGCACAGATTCATTATTTCAACAATCATAATTGTTTTTTCATTGGTCAGAGTTATCTAAAGAAGCGCAAAACCAGTGCAGAACAATTTTTTAAGGTCGTCGTCGACCAGTGTTATCAGGGGATACTACAGTGTTCTGGTCAGTCGAGAGTTGAAAAATAATTTGCTTGTTAACAGGACATATCTACACATTTCTTTCACAGAATAATTTTTACTGATATTCAAGTCAATTGATGACCTCGGTGTGTGGTTTTATTGCACATTTTAACAAATACTTTCAGATAAAGATTCAATCCTTAGCAACAAACCTCTCTGCAGGTCGTGTGCCACCAAAAACTTGAAGGAATTGGCCTTCAGTTACACAATGAACTTGTCACTTGATAAAGTCAAAGGTAGGCAGAAATTTAACTCTAAATTAAGTTTTAGAACCTTACATTGTCAATTTCATTTCAGGTTTTGAAAATGTAAGGCCTGACTGTTACTGGGGAAGAAATTGTAGAACTCAAAAGAATAAGGCATCCCATGCAGAGTGAGTTTCTTCAACTTTCTCATTGCAACGTATGTAAGCACATTATGAGCAACAAATTAGATCGCAAACACGAAATATATTATTATATATTATTATATATTAGCTTTTTAAACTGGCTCACAGTTATGGCTATGTTGTCGAGTGATGGATGCACATTCAAATTACCTCTCAATTGAAGAAAGTTCTATGTACAATATCCTAAACCAACGTGGAATAGCTAAGTTCATCATTCTTTGAGGTAGTGCAATGTGACACACAAGAAGGCTGTAGAAGCATTGGCACAATATACAGTGATCTCAAAGTAATCATAGCATGTCACCTTGGCTGGCAATTTTAATCAAACTTGAAGAAATTATTCAGACCTTAGCATTGCTGTTCAAAAATGTTTAAAACTTGGCATACAGTGCACAAGCTAAAGTTGACATGCAACAGCTCCGAATCTGAAAACTTTGTTGTAAATTGGACAATCCGGCAAAAATAAAACCCAGTCATGCACCACTCCACTCCTGCTTTGACAGCAGGAATGATTTTTGAATCTGTTCTGCTTTGACAGCAGGAATGACTTTTGAATCTGTTCTGCTTTGACAGCAGGAATGACTTTTCAATCTGTTCTGCTTTGACAGCAGGAATGATTTTTCAATCTGTTCTGCTTTGACAGCAGGAATGACTTTTGAATCTGTTCTGCTTTGACAGCAGGAATGACTTTTGAATCTGTTCTGCTTTGACAGCAGGAATGATTTTTCAATCTGTTCTGCTTTGACAGCAGGAATGATTTTTCAATCTGTTCTGCTTTGACAGCAGGAATGATTTTTCAATCTGTTCTGCTTTGACAGCAGGAATGACTTTTGAATCTGTTCTGCTTTGACAGCAGGAATGACTTTTGAATCTGTTCTGCTTTGACAGCGGGAATGATTTTTCAATCTGTTCTGCTTTGACAGCAGGAATGATTTTTCAATCTGTTCTGCTTTGACAGCAGGAATGATTTTTCAATCTGTTCTGCTTTGACAGCAGGAATGATTTTTGAATCTGTTCTGCTTTGACAGCAGGAATGATTTTTCAATCTGTTCTGCTTTGACAGCAGGAATGATTTTTCAATCTGTTCTGTATAACTCTCGAGTGGGACCCACCACAGAATGAGTTACAAAGAGTATCATTTATTTGCTTGACAACCCTGATTAATGTTTTCATTCCATTGACATGTAAACGTTCACTTCTTTTTAATTAAATGTTGCCAAACCCCATCATGAATCAGTCATATCAAAAATATCAATATTTTGTGTTCCAGGAAGTACAACCACATGTGCATGCAGACAAGATTCCGGTAACTGTCAGACAAGGGATGCCAGCTCATAATTTAATTTTTTAAAATAAAATTCCATTGCATGCTTTACCTCTCAGTTTTTTTTATGGAAATTTTGCTTGGTGACAATAGGGCCCCCCCAACAACATGCTCAAAATTCAACATGCTTTTTCAAAATTTACAAAACTAAATCCAAAACTGATCCAAAGAAAATAACAAGACCCGACACAAAGATAAGGATGCACAAAACTTAAAATACAAATTCAAGAGCCACAGCAAAATAAAAACATTTAATTTCTTAAACACAGAAACAACATTTCAATCAATTGTCCATTAACTTTTAGCTAGAGTCAGACAGGGAATCTAATATCTCTGGAAATTTCCATTCCTGTTTCCATTGCGTCCTCGACCTACAAAATGGATTTGAATTATATTTTATTGGCACTTAAAAAATCAGCTGCCACTATGCACAAACCTGCTTGTGGAGTGTAGCTTCCAGTTTTGTGGACATTTTTCCTACCTGGTGGAACATACAAAGCCTGCTCTGTCTTGGCCTTCTTTCCTTGTTCCTCTGCTCCAGTGTCTGTGGACGTTCTCTTGTGCCTGAAAGTGTTGGATACCATGTAGTGAAATAACCTGATGTATCACCATAACAAATCCTGTAATAAGATTATTAGTATGGCTCCTGAGTTTCAAGGCTTAAAGCTTATCCATAACACAAAAGCAATGTTTTACCCAGTGGCAGACGCCTCTGCTGGTTTTTTGAATGAGAGTGTGATGGAGGCCTTGTATGAAGGAGGGTTGTGGAAGAGGTCCTTGATGAGGGTGTTGATGTTTCCAGTTGTTTTCAATGCCAATGTTTTTACCTGTCATCAACAATGCCATTCTTTAGTATTGCATGTCCTTTCAATAATTATGTAAGCACTCTTGAATGAGATACATTATGTATTTAGTGTAGATATTTTTCAAGGATAAACTTAACTTATGACATCTCATATTTGGTCAAATGCTTACAAATCAGAATTTGACAAAGAAACAATAAGCTGTTAAGCAGCTGTAGTTGAGATAGGCATTGGTATCAACAGATGGCATTGCACAATGTCCAAAAATTACATTAATTTTCAGTAATGCAACTGTTAGCCAACTTGAGGGATCTTTAAGACTCCAAGAATTAAAGTAAAAATGATTAAAATATGCATAATAAGCACATTTAAAATATTTAGTGAATGGCCTCCATGACTGTAACTCAAACCACTAAAAATTACTGACCTCCTCTGTGACATTTTCAGCATTTGATGCACCAGGGGTGGATCTGAGAGACTTCATATAAACCTGAACTCCGAGTCCAAAATATTGCAACCTTCAAAAATAAAAGCACCATTGGAATGGGCGATGAAAATTCATGTCGACATTCTGTAATGTACTTCTGCCTCTGCATCACAGGTGTACCACACATACCTCGATCTGAAATCCTTGAGCCTGTCAGCATTTTCAGGATCAACAAGGAAAAGAGGAATATTCCTTGCCAGTTGATGGAAGACATGCATGAGGCACTCAACGTAAGTGAACTGGAGCTTCGTGGCCACCAAATCCGCTTCACCGCCTTCTGATCGCGGGAGGGGCATGAAACTCTGCCATGTGGAAAATAACTCAATAACTTAGTTCAAATAATTTTTAAAAATTTATTTCAATTAGTGCAACACTTGGATTTTTATGTCAATAAAAATAAATAAAACATTATCCCCATATAATAGCTACTTTGCGTTGTAGCATTAAAAAAATTAGTTGGTAAATCTATCATTTAATAAAACATAACTAACGAAGCAGTAATGTGACCAATTCATTCACGCACTCACGTGAAGATATAACATTTAAACCCACCAGCAACTCATTGAAGACATTTTGAACACAAGCTTCAGTAGATTTCAATGGACCACAGAAAGCCACCATTTCAGCAAGCAGTCTCACGAGCTCGAGTCCAACATCAGGTATTGGAATGTCGTTGAGACAAGGAAGAACATTTAGGCAGATGTACTCAACATAGTGATGTGAGTGGACATTTTTCTGGAACAAAACAATGTTAGCATTGTTAGTCATGTAACTTGAATAAATATCATTAATGTCAGAATAACTTACAGAGAACAGCTGAACAGCCTGCTTTATACACTGCACTAAGCAAGCAATGCCATCAAGATCAGTTGCCTAGAGATAAATAATTAGAAAGATTACATATAAATTTAATTTCATTATGTTATAAAGTCAAGCCTTCACCAATGACTAATAGCCATCTTTAAAACATAGACCATTATTTACACCTTACTAGTTAGTCATAGATACCTTTGCGAGAAGCTAGGAATCACTACATTACTATAATAGACAAGAGCTCACATCAAATGGCTTTGACAGTTCAGCCTGATCAGAAATAATTTCAAGCAGTTGGAGTCTCCCCTGGAGTGAAGACATCGACGGAAACATGGAAAGAATTTTCATGAAACTTGTAAACTCACTGCCTGTGACATCAGTGAGGACCTGCACGAAGTATTTAATAACATGTAGATAAAAACTGCCAATAATTTAAATCTAATATAAAATAAAGAATTCATTAAACATTTTCAAGTTAACTTAGCTACATTCAAGTCATTTTACATTTCATTGTTTTGCTTTTGTATATAATATTAATATCTAGATCATCAATTGGAATCGATCTCAACTCTATGCAATAATAACAAACCTTCTTGCACTGGGAAATAAAGTACTCCTCGCCACCATCTTTAGACAGAATATCCTCAGAAATCAATACTTTCATCTTGCTAGTGAGAAAGCCGATGGCTTTAGTGCGAACGGTCTCTTCTCCGTCAAGTATTTGCCCAAAGATGCCAGCTAGAGTGGCCTTGGCATTGACTCTGAGTATGGACATGAGGGACATTTGAGCGAGGCTCATTTCGAGGGTGTCCGAGCCATGGAGCAGCTGAATCAAGACGTTGGAAACCTTTTGACAGTAATTTGGACATGCCTTGCAAATCACTGGCAGATCTTTTATGGCCTGCTTCCTCACCTAATCATAATTGAATACCCAAAGTAAGCAACAATCATGTAATTGTTATTATTAACAATAATTGAATAACAGCACTAACAGAAGGATCCGCATCCTCGCACAAGTCAAACAATGACTCTATTCCACGCTCAGCATGGTTTGGGAAGAATTTAAAAAACCTGGCAGCAAACTGTGAAGCCAGTCTCTTTTCATGAGAACCACTCTTCAGACCAGAAAGAATGTGCATGTAGGAGTCTTCATGCTACATCAATTAAGACTGTGTTATTGTCAAATTATTCATAGAAAATAAGTTGAAACTAGTTGTGAACATAATTTTGCAACGTCTCAATTTAGCATATTATCTATCATTCAATTTATTTTATTATTCATGCTATAGTTTTAAAGTTTATGTTTCAGAGAAAACATTTCATATAAAAAAATCGATTAAAGCAAAGTAAAACAAACTTGGAAAAAACACCACGTTAACATCAAAACAAGTCACAAATAATAAGAGGGTTCAAAATTTGGAACTAGGGCGAAAGCGATTTGCAGGCAAAGCAGCACTTTCTAGAACATGGTCATTAGCATCGGAGGAAAGCTTTCCGAAATAGCATTAGCTAACCTGTGAAGCATTATCCTTGGCATTGTTCAAAACGTTGAAATGGTTATACAATTCTTCGACTGTGATCATTTTCATAAATTAGAATAGCAACGAAATTAAACGACGTCGCAACTGTTGAAAAAGCAAAACCAAAGAAATATCATATTTATCGAATAATATAATTTTAAAAGATATTTTAGCAAGCTATAAAGTTTGATAAACGGCTAAAACATTTTTATATTTTAAAAAGTTTGGAAATTTAAATATTTGTATGTATAAAAATGGATACAAAAGTGATGTCGGTGGTAGAGTTGTTCTACAACTTGAACTTTTGCTAATCTTAAATTATAACTAACGACCTTTTATATTTTTAAATTATAATTCAAGTTTGGATGAATAAAAAATATGGACTACGCACGGACCCTTGTTTGATCTTTGACACATTAACGAGCTTCTTTCCTTTATGGGTCCCGTCTCTATCATTTTGCCCGGCCGTAACCCGATAAACTGGGCAAATCGGGCAACCGAAATTATATTTAAAATATATTAAATTCTCAGTGTCTTGGGATGTCACAGGTTGAAAACCGCTATCCTGCGCAATGGTCTCTGCCTCTACCAACCCACTGCGATTTCAATAAAGAAAGATCTAATGCAGATGAAAATCAAAATTTGGATCGTCAGGTGAAAATCCTCTCTCAACAGACTATTTCTGCCTTTCGATTATAGATTATACGACATTGTTACCAAGATAATGAAAATAATGAATCACATTTTTCAGAAATGGCATTCGGGGGGGGGGCCTCTTTGTTAAGAAAAATAACTATTTTAAATCACTGCAATTTGTCAGTTCAATAAAAGGATTTATTAACTAACATCACTATAAGCATAGTAACAATCAAGCACACAATCTCACAATCCAAAATAGAAAGAGTTGTTCAAAAATAAGACTTAAAAAATAAAAAATCTTAAACGCCGAGGTTTTTTAAAACATGTAAATCTATAGTTCTGCCTAGAAAATCTTCCGTTGAACTTCAGGTCATTCAATGCTTATGATCGCGCAATGAGTTAAGGTTTCTGGTGTCATTCTATTTCTTGCCTGTTCATTGTGCTAAACGATATCTATACTGAAGTAGCTTTTACAGGTAGAAAGATTTCACGCGATATCATCTTCCAATATTTTTATTCGTCCTAATCAACTAGCCATGAAATGGACGTTAATAAAATACACACACTCCAATATTTTTATCAATGGGCTTTTGTTTAGTATCATCCGCAATTAACCATAGAATTTAATAAAATGTAAAAGATTTCAAATAAGTATTTTTCTGCATTGGGAACTGGGAAATTACAAACATTTATGACTTCTTTATCTTTTAGAACCAGACATTGTTTGACTGGTGCGGGAGATAGACAATGGCTTACCTCCGGGGAACACCCGAAAGAAATCCTGCCAGGAAGCAGTTATTTATACAGAAATTTATCGTAATAGACGAACGTTCTAAACCGCATTCTGCCCTTTGCACGTGCGGCCAGCACAAAGGTCACCGTAACTGGCCACTTAATAGCCAAAGTTGCAGCTTAAATCTATCTTGAGAACAAATGCCTATAAAAATTTCATTTAGGGTTTTAATGATTTTAATTTGTTTATTTTTGCCTCTAATTTCGCAGATTAGTATAAGTATAAGTTTCAGTATAAGCATTTAAGTTCTTCGTAATTTGTTTCATATTTTTTCGTCTGGTTTGGTTTAAATTGGCTACTGCACCTCCATCTAAGAAAAAAATGAAACTTGACGAAGAGAACTAACTCATCACTCGGTTGTATGGTGGCATCAAGTGCTTCATTACAAAACTAAGCTTATGGAAGTCACAGTTGTTTTGGTTCATTTCCCCAAATTCAAAGAGCACATAAACGTTGCCAATACTGAGTCTAGGCTTGCCTTTGCAAAGTATGAGGGTCACCAAAAGAATTCCAGGAAAGATTTTGTAATTCATCATCTTTTGAACACCTCTTTGCATTATTCTCAGCTCCATTCACCTTTGATGTTGTCGAGGCAGAGGAAAACTTGCAGATGGAACTAATAGAAATACGGTCGGATTCTACATTCAGAGCAAAGTATTTTATGGGATACCTGGCTTCTTTTCACACCTTCCTGAAAAATGTACAAACTTCAGAAAGTTTGCGACAAGGTTATAGCCATGTTCGGTTCAGACAATGTTTGTGAACAGTTAATTCCTTTCATGAAAACAACAAAAACAATTCAGAGAACAAGGCTGACTGACGAACACTTGTCATCACATTCAAAGTTGAAACTGCGAATGCATTTCAGCCATACATACGAAACATTGTCGTGAAAAGGAGACATCAAGCTTCAGGACAAAACACTAAAGTTGATTGAATTGCCTTGAATAAATGTTCGATTGTAACTGTTAAATCGGCGTTGAAGAGCGGTAGCTTACTGCAGCCATTGTAGCGTGCGTGTTATTTAAATATAATTCAAAAATAAGATGCAATGTAGGTTTCTTAAGTTTGTGGTTCGGCCCGCCGGTAAACTCAAATTGTCTTATGTGGCCCAAGGTGCCATTCAACTTGGACAGGTCTGTTCTAAGTATTGAACTTCATTAACATTTTTCAATCATCGTCTTCCTCCTCATCATCATCTTGCATTCTTTCCGTCTCATCATTTTCTTTGGTTTCAATAGGGTTTTCAATAGTCTCGAAATCTTCGTTAGCTGCTCGCTCCTGTAAAGGAAATTGCTAATTTTCATTTCGACATTTTTAAAGTCATCGATTAATTAAGATTAGTTGTAATCTTATAAGTAAAATGCCTATAGAATAATTTAAATAATGCATCGGTGTAGACAAAATGATTGAATCCGTTAAGTCATTAAAATAAAATTTAGTGAAATTCAAGATGCTGAAAGCAGTCAATTATTGTATTTATTAAAATTGAACTTGGTAACATATTACATCATAAATAGAATTAATAAAAATTATTAAGTAAAATTGACATTGAATTCGAAAGAACCTGTTGGGGCGTAGGATCATCAATTTCTGCGATTTCTTCAGAATCTTGAAATTCTGGCATGAGACTTCCAGAAATAAAGTGGTTGTGGGTTGTTTTAAATCCCCAGCCAATGTAAATGTTCTGAAACGATCTGTTGATCATAATTAATAATGATAAAAAGTCTCAATAAGACTGAATATATTAATACTATAGTAATTATTTTTGTACTACAGAAAAATCCGTTTTTGGAACAAGTGTCCATAGAAGTATAGTTTTTCCCTATATACGCTGTCCACATAGGCAGCTTTTACTGTGCAAATAGGGAAATTTTAACTTTGCAGAAAAATGACCCTTTGGGCAGTTTTGCGCTATAACAATCGTTAGTGCAATTTTTTTTGCTAGATTCACTTTGGATAACAAAATAAAGTTGCTCTAGCATCTAAATAACAATATTAAAAAGAAATTCGTTATAAATAATTTTGCCTTCACTTGCCGCCTTGGCATCGAAAATCAGTCATTATTCGATATTGAAATATATAAGGAAAATGCTATAGCAATGGTTGTTTTTGTTATTAATAACGATAAAGTAATGTATTGTGATTTTATTCATTCGACTCTATCATTTTACGTGAATATAACTGCACAAAATGCAAATTATCCATCTAAATCAGTATTGGAACTGTTTATTTATTTTATTTCTTTGATCCAACCAAACACAGAGGAAAAATCAGAAACACTAGTAAAAATAAGGCATTCTTTCCTTCGGCGGCAATAGAAGACAAAAAATAATTTAGAAAAAAACATTTTTTCTTACTAATATCATCCAGGAGCAACATTTTATCACTATCCAAAATAAAATTTGTTTTGACGACATACCCTACTGTCTATATTAAACAAAATAAAATAGTGAATACAAAGTGATATTTAAAAGACAAATTTTATACATTTGTAGGCGAGATATATGAAGCAACTTAGCTATCTCTTTCAGCAGTGGGCCTGTTACTGGTAGATTCCTAGAACCAGCTAAACAGAACCATTCAAGCACTTTTCCATTAACTTTGCTATGTTGACATTGTCTCTATTTTATCTTTTTTCTTTTTAATCTCTATTTTCCATTGATGTTCGATATCTGATGTCAGCTAAGCATTGAAGTCTTTAGAAGTTTTAAAATAGAATGGTTTCTTTGGTTAATTAGCAATTACAACAATTCTTTCCCCAGTGGCAACCAGTCGCTTCTGAGAGACCATAGCTAACATACTGAAAATTGATCAAAGCTCACTTAAACACCAACAGGACTAAATGGGCGTTTTAAAATCTAACATAAGCGCAAATCCAAAGATACTTCTGAGCGCAAATTTTTTGTTAAAAACTAGATTTTTTGAATATAAAATGTTCTTTTTGGCAAGTTTCAGAACCTTTCCACGTATACTTTTATTAAAGCCTTAATTTGTCATTTGGAACTAATTTATCGTTTGGGTCAAGTTGTACTACAAAAAAATCCATTCTTGAAAAAATGTCCACAGACGCAGTTTTTCCTTATATACTTTGTCTACATAGGCAGTTTTTACCGTGTATAATACTTTTAAAAAACCCTGCGATTCAAGCTTCTGAAAATTGCCTACTCTAAATGCAGAAAATATAACAATGGCATCACCCTTTATAATTCTATCTTACACATCTTCTCACCTGGATGTGGCATAGGCATGTGCGCCCCACCACAGACAGGAGTGGATGGAAGAGAAAGCATGATGAGGGATGAATCTAGATGATAGCCTTGTGATCCATGGAGTGACTTCATTCAAGATGGCGTCTTCACTCAGAGGGGTCAACAATGGGGGTCCCACTTCAGGATCTTCATTAGTCTGTTCCTGTTCTTCTGTTTCTTCTGTCTCATCCACTTTTGATCCACTCCACCATGTTGTGCGACCCTGCAAAGGAATCAGTTAGCACTCAATCATTTTTCACATTTGTTGATTGTGGAGTTAAAACTCCACGTGATGTCTATTATCATATGAAATGCAATGTTTATCAATGAAGTATGGAATGTCCTTTATGAGAAGATCTAAACCAAGTTTTAAAAACCGATTTTCAAACATGTTACGCCGTTATGTAACAAAACCAATCTCATGCTCTATTTGAGATATTGAGATATTGAGTCGTTGAGTTATAGTTAAATAACGATTGGTGCCCTAATTAAATAAAACAAGCCAAAAGCACATAACTGGAGTTACTCATCTAAGTGGACATTTAAAGCAGTTTTAAGACTTAGAGTCTAACTTACTTTATGTTCATTGATCTTTGAGCTACCAAATAACATCTAATCACATTAATCAATAAACTTTAAAAGTAAGATATAAGACAAAATTAATAGAAATATGTGATTAAACAAAAAGAATGAGCAAAGAAGCGTTGTTAAATTTATCTCAAAAGGTACCGTTCGATGAATTCAGTACTTGTTTAGATTTCGCACAAATTGTGTAAGTATTTAGGTAGGTATGTGAACGTCCATTGGATAACGAGATTATTCAGTACCACCTGCTCAATTTGAAAGCAGTTCCCGGTTGTACTGTAATAACGAGTCAACGCGCCGGATTAGCCAGGACTAGCTGAGGCACCCCTAGTTTACAAGCTTTACAAAAATAGCTTTACATCATCAACATCCTCCTCTGGAAAACCTTGCAAAACTAGAAATTGGTAACTAGCCAGCAAAGTACCTAGATCTACTATATAATAATACTTGTTTATAAAATAATAGTACTTGTAGTAACAAGTAGCTTTTAAACTAAAAGTTTTTAAATTATATAAGTAAACTGAACGGTTCTTCGGGATTTCGCATTTAAGATTGGTTTATTGAATTGTCACGAAAGTGTTGTGATATCTGCTAACCTATCCTACATACGTATATCTATACATATATATTGTAATAAATACATAGCTCATTGCGTAACTTTTCACTATACCGAAGTGAATTGTCGACCAGATAAGTGATTGGCTTGTTTTCAATTTTTTGATGTGTCCAAATCGATGCTCAAAAAGATACAACGCTTATCATAAAAAATTATGCAAATAATGATAAAATTTTTTGCAATTATTAAGCAATTATTGATTAAAGTATAATTTTTTACTTGAGGTAATATGTATCGAACGTGATGAACCCAATTTGAGATGTCCTGAAGTTCTCTTGCGGCTGGCATCTCAAACTCCGAATTGAGGACCACCTGTTGATTATCTGGAGAATCCTCGGAGTCGTCATCGTCCTCATCGATTATATAACCACCCACGGGTGATATCTGGGTACCTGCAGTGATTCGTGCTATCTGAGCTCTGAGGTAGTGTGCCTCTGTGCCTGGAAAAGGAGGAGTGCTGTCCACCTGGGTCATCGTCATCATCGTTAGTATTGTCGTCACCGTTGTCATCATTGTTGTTATAAAATAAAAAAAACAGTAAAACCTTTGAATCGAGATTGCCAGTGAAAAACTTTTTAATCTTCCTGGCAGACGTAATATGAATCGGATGAACGCTTGGCAGTCTTTTCCAGTCCTGTCCGAGTTCATTGCAGACAAAATAAACATTTTTATTGGCTCCTTTTCCATCTTCTTCCTTGGGCACGTTGACGGGTTTTTCGTATTTTGGTTTCGGGATTTTGTCCATTTCGAAAGTTACTTAGTAAAGTTCAATTGTTTCTTAGAGATATTTCGTAATATTTCTAAGCGTTCACAATCTCATAAGGCGGTAAATTTTCTCGCAAACTATTGTTTCGGCCTACGACAATCGACGATATTTTCTAGCATTTGCACGGTGATAAATATTAACAAGTAAAGACTAGTTTCGGTGCCAAACTTCTGATAATTTAATTTAATTGACCTTCATTTGGGTCTTCCTCTTCCTCTTCTTCATCATTTTCCTTATATGAAAACAATCTTATGACTATAGGAAGTGCATTATTAATAACAGTTATCTGACATATCTCAGTCTTCTAAAATTGATATAATTCAAAATGTTTTAATCAGATATAACTGCGATCTTGAAATTGGGAAATTAGAAATATATAGGCATTCGCTGAAATATATTTCCTCGATTTTTTCTCTAAATTTTAATGAGAATATAATCGGTGTGCGAGTTCAGTGGTTCAGAGGGTGCTTGCGAACAAGGTAAAAGCAACGGTCGTTACGTGTCGTGTTCGCGACCCAGCTTGCGCCATCACAAAGCGCCCCTTAGATGCGGCGCTATAAAAATGGTTGAGCGCCCTGGCGCTATACAAATAAACATATTATAATTATTATCACCACCTTTTCTATCTCTCCATCTTCGTCCTTGACTTCGCACTCCAGGATGTAATAGTTTTTCATCAATCCGAAAATTTTACCCCATAACCTGATGGAACAGATGTTTGTATTGTTTTCCATTAAGATTTTCATGGACACAAGAAGTATGAAATATTCGTCCCTGTTTATTCCAACTCCTGCCTGTTCCCAGTTGTGGCATTCCTCCATCAGGTTTGGCAAATCAACTTCGAGATCGTTGATGTTTTTGCTTTCCGAATCTTGGATTTCAACCTGAAAATTAAACTTAACACGTGCTAAAAGCATTTATTATTTGGAAAAGAATAAGAAAACTGCTCTGTTCGTGAATAATTTCAATGTAATTATTAAGTGAATTGTAGCATATTGAAGATTTAACACCTTAAATAGCTGTCTCATGGATTTGACTGCTTCGCACGAGGGGGATACCGAATATTGCGATCCAGGGATGATTTCCTTGTCATTTGTTCCAAGTTTGACCTGGCATAATTTCGTGAAGGACCCAACGACATCAGATGGTCTCTCAGTCAAAAGTTTTGTAAAAATGTCGCACAACTTGTTGAACCTTTTGCAAATCAATAATTCATTGTGTCGCTCAACACATTGGAATTCAAGACAATTCAGAAGATCAAAGACGTGAACATTTATTTATATTTTAAATATGCGGCTCATGGAATGAATTTTAAAAATCAATCGATAATTAGTAAAATTCTTGTTTTTTTTTAATCTGACTAAATTCATTACAAATTAATTAAATTAAATTTGCTATACTTACAAACTCTCTTTTTGATCACGCTGCAATGTCGAGAAGTATGATTTAGCGTTGATAAATTCATCTTCATATTCTTCATCCACAAACATGATTTTGTTTTTAAATATTAGTAAACTATCGGTTGTTAATTGTTTATTATAAAATAATGTGATGTAATGCAAGAAATGTAGCTATCCAAGAACATAGGATCGGATAAAAATACCTGGAGAACGTGGAGATGGTCGTCATGGTTTCAATAATGTTTATAGTACCTGGGAAGATTCCTGAATAATTCACGTTAACCAATCGATATCCTGCAATAATAACATATATTCTTTTGAATTTATAAGTTCCTTATTTTTGACGGAATGACTTCAAATGAGTCTAAGAAATTAAGTTTCTCATCGGAAATAATTATGTATATCAAAAATAATTTAAATAGTAAGACATAAGCTAGACATATTTTGTACTATTTATTTACTTTTATTACCTATTATTATTGGATACCCTAGGTTTTTAAAAATACATATCAAACATTCTTGGAATGAAGCTCTCAGATCCATATGGTAATGATGTGGCGTAAGATACTGTTCTTATGTTCTAGTTAAAAACTACATTGATTCACAATCTTTGAATTAAAACTTTTTTTGCCTTTGAATTCAACTTTGCCACTTTAAACAGCCATTTGAATTGGGATAAATTTTACAGGCGATTCCAAGAATGACATTACAAAAACATCACAAAAGAGGGGTTATATGAAATACATGTACTTTGTTTCAAGTACATTTCTATCCCAGTCTCTGACTCTTACTGAGAACGACTTATAACTATTCAGATACAGTTTTTATTTACAACAATAACGACAAAGACCAGAATGAAAAAAGCTAGAGAAGAATGTCCTCTGGATCATGAACCAGACATCTCCTTCAATGAGGCATGCATACATAAGCGCTAGTAGCTTGCGAACTAATATTTTCTGCGCTTTCTTTTCGTTAAAAATATGTAATAATATATATAAATAGAAAACCATGGTCAATTTTTATTTTGGAAATTTATTGTCAATGTATTTTTTGTTTAGGTCAACGCGTTAATTATACTACCTTCCGTTCATTCCTCCTACTTTATTATTGACTTTCTTAACGATCCTACATACTCTTCTAATGATCTTCTCATTCAACCCACTAGCATCGGCAATCTTTTTATAAGCTCCCTTTACATTCTTTCTTTGGCACTCAGTGTAAAGGCAGCATGCCATTACTATATATTTATTCTGCCTCCTTATTGGTTTGATATTTCGGATTTTTCTGAAAAGGTGCGCCGCCTTTTCAGCAATGGCCTTGTCGATGTTTGCCCTTTGCGACATTCGAATCATATCCTCTGAAAATGATTCTACGCTTACGAACGCCGTCCCGTGCACAAAATGAGGCATTGTTCGCGTTATGAACGGAACCTTGAGGCATTCTTCAGGAGTATACCTTGTGAACGGGTCTATTCTCATCATGTTTTCGACGAGGTTCATGAACACGACGAAGTCGATGCCATTTGACCCGATGATATGATTGGTCTCTATGTACCTTTTCAATCCCATCGGCACCACTGGTGATCGAGAACCTTTTACAATCCATTGTCGAGATTCAGAGTCGAACCAGAAGAATTCGTCTCTGTTAGGTGCCTGACATATGACTATTTGACTGGGCGTCCCGATTATTTTGACGATGTTCTGCATGAGCTCTAATTCGTCAAATACGTAGAAGAGCGGTTTCCTCAAGAGACACTCAACTAGAACGCAGCCGACGCTCCAAGTATCAGCCGATGTGCCGTAGTCGTACCCTAATAAGACTTCGGGTGTGCGATAAGGCAGTGTTTGGACGATTTCCGCTTTGAACGTTGCCCAAGGACAATGAGCCAGTCCGAAATCCGCAAACTTGATGCTTTGAGTTGCCTCATCGACTAAAATATTTTCAGGCTTGATGTCGCCGTGAATAACATTCATCTGAGACATTAAGAGGAGAAATTCGATCATTTGTTTGGCGTAATTTGATATTTTGTCCAAACTGTCCAATAGGTTATCCTCTATAGATTTTCTGAAGTTGTGAGATGCTAATTCGAGCGCAAGAATTACGCAGTCGTCAAACACATACCACGATTTCATCTTCACAACGAGACTTTTCAACGGTGAGTCGACGCATTGCACTGCTTCGAGAATCTCTGCCTCGAGAATGTTAGATTCTCTTATTGGGCTTTCGCCGCGAGATATTTTGACGGCAACCTCAGTACCATCGGACAAATCGATGGCACTGTGAACCTGTCCGTAGGCCCCCTCTCCAAGTTTTTTAGTAATAAAAAACCTGTCGAGAAAAACGCCGAACTCCATATTAATTACAGTGTTCTTAGTTGTTTATGTATGGTTGTGTTCGCAGCGAACGCTATCAGAAGCCCTCTCCGTCTCTAACGCGTCCGTCGTCGAAATGATTTTTTACGCGCCTCGTCGTCTTTATATAGCTACCGGAAACGGTTGCATGCATGCCTACGTATGCGCCTATTGGCTACTTGCAAGCATGCATACATACGCGCTAGTAGCTTGCGAACTAATATTCTCTGCGCCTTCTTTTCGTTTAAAATATGTAATAATATATATAAATAGAAAACCATGGTCAATTTTTATTTTGGAAATTTATTGTCAATGTATTTTTTTTTTAGGTCAACGCGTTAATTGTACTACCTTCCGTTCATTCCTCCTACTTTACTATTGACTTTCTTA
Source organism: Whitmania pigra (assembly GCA_021613335.1). Classification (NCBI taxonomy): domain Eukaryota; kingdom Metazoa; phylum Annelida; class Clitellata; order Hirudinida; family Haemopidae; genus Whitmania; species Whitmania pigra. Next base: position 3,126,155 of record JAJTWR010000260.1, read on the forward strand.
ACGATCCTACATACTCTTCTAATGATTTTCTCATTCAACCCACTAACATCGGCAATCTTTTTATAGGCTCTCTTTACATTCTTTCTTTGGCACTCCGTAATCAAATTCAATCCATATATATCGAATGTTTCTGGTTTATCTTTGCATGTACGGTAAAAACTGCCTATAGGAACACGTTAACTTTGCACCCAAAAATAACCCTATGAGCCTAGAGTGTGTTGCAAAAACTTGGCCCAGTTAAGTTTATTGACGATAACTTTTTATATACAGAATTTTCATAGGCTATTTTTTCACAGAATGTACTGAAACACAATAGATTTGCATGCTTTATAAATTTAATTTTATTAAAATTCATTTTTTAAATTATTATTTATATGAAAAATTTTCGAAAAGGCCGTATATCGTCGAGTTGAATCCTTCTTATCAAGGTTTAGTCTGCTCAATAACAAACAATTCGGATTTCGAAAAAATCACTCAACATATATGCCTCTACTCTTACTTTATTCGAAAATTGCCGACGCTCTGGACCGTGGTGAGTTCACCATCGGTGTGTTTCTCGATCTATCAAAGGCATTTGATACCGTAAATCATGAGATACTTTTGTCGAAACTTTATCATTACGGTTTGCGTGGTTGTGTTTTGAAGTGGTTCACCAGTTATTTGTCGGGTCGTAAACAATTGACAGAATTTAATGGGTTTGAATCTTCGTTTAGTGACGTAGCTTGTGGCGTTCCTCAAGGGTCTATTCTTGGCCCCTTGCTATTCATAATTTATATTAACGATTTACATAACTCATCATCTTTACTTACATTTTTATTATTCGCAGACGATACAAATGTATTTGCTTCTGGCAAAAATCTCAATGACTTAATTATCAGCATCAATAGGGAGTTAACAAATGTTGACACTTGGTTTCGCGCCAATAAGTTATCTTTAAATGTAGACAAGACAAATTTTATGCTGTTTTGCTCAAAAAATAAGGACAGAACCCATAGTATTCAACCTTGCATCAACAACTTACAGATTAAACATGTCACCTCTACCAAATTCCTCGGCATTATTATCGATGATAGATTAAACTGGTTTTTGCATATCAATTACGTTGCCTCCAAAATTTCAAAAAACATTGGCATCGTGTCAAGGGTCTCTTCATTTGTTGATAAAAAAATTCTCATTATGCTTTATTATTCTTTAATATATCCTTATCTCATCTATTGTAATATCGCCTGGGCCTCTACCTATCCCTCTAAACTTATCCACTTACTTACACTCCAAAAAACAATAATTCGTACTATATTTCGTCTCCATCCACGTGCCCATACAAAGGACTTTTTTATTTCAAATGGACTTCTAAATATATATCAGATCAATAAATTCCAAACTTGCCTCTTCATATACAATTATGAACATAACTTGCTGCCTCCATCCTTTAATAATATGTTTTTCAAATCATCAGATGTCCACTCTTACAATCTTAGATCATCCAATCAATTGAGATCTGAATTTTCCCGTACCACCTTCAAAAAATTCTCCATATGTTGCAAAGGTCCACTCTTGTTCTCCTCTCTGCCGTCGTCCCTTGTTTCTCTAAACAGTTCCTCACTATTTAAATCCCATCTTAAAAAACACATTCTATCCACCTGTTGAACCTGTTATCCACATTTCCACCTTATCATTCATTTTATTGCCCTGGTTTTTTCCTCGTTGATTACATCGCTTATTCATTATTCCGATTATTCCTCGTCTCTCAGTTGTTGCCATTAATTTTCACCTGTCGTTACCATTAGAAGTTTATATATATGCAAAGACCCTTTCAAACGCCCCTTTAAATTTGTCAAATTGAAACAACCTATCCCCTAGACGGGAATTAATTCCCTTGGGATAGTTCATTAATGAATTTGTGAATCTTTTTTTGGTGTGATTTTTTTTTTGGCTATTTGAATATAGTTTTTTGAAAATAAACGAATTCAAACCTGAAAGTCAATAATAACCTTACCTCCTTTCTAAATAATTAACTTTTGAACTCTATTTTTAATGATTCCAAGAAAGGTTTCAAACCCTTTTCATCAGTTCTTTCCAGACCTTATTGAAATGCATCTTTCAGTTACTGAACACTGAAATATTGCTTGCTTCAATTGAAGTACACCTTCCTAGAAGGCACTACCTACATGTTTTCAATGGGGCTCAAATCTGGAGAACGAGCTACTTCAGAACATTCAAAATCTATTCCTGGAGAAAAGCTTCTTTCAGTCCATTCAAAGTGTGTAGCAGGGTCAAACTGAAAAACTACTGAATCGTTTCCAAATTTATGTAAGAGCGGAAAAGGATACTGGTCCAGTGTTTCAATGTATTTTTGTGAGTTCTGCTTCCCTTTCAAGAAGACGAGTTCAGACGAACCACAATAGGAAATGGCAACCCAGAGCCATCAATGAGCCACCTCCGAAGTTCCTTTTAAAAAATGTTTTTGTGGCTCTCTGACATCGTGCCAATAATATTTATAGCCATCTGGACTATTCAAATTTAATTTCTTTTCATCTGAAAAAATAACAGATTTCCAGTTTATCTCCGAACTTTTGTCCAGTTTAGTTGGATCTCTTGCGAGCCTCCGTTAGAGGTGGCTTGTGCTGACGCTTAACAAACTTCAAAAAACCTCTCTTCTGAGAATGAATACCTGAATATGGACCATCGACTAATCTTCTAAAATTTAACTTATTGTTAACTTATTTTGTTGAGCTGTTCGTCCAGTTTTTAGTCTCTTCCACAGCAGTACGAAATTTTTTCGGCAATACTTTGTTGATACTTGAGTAAAAACCGAAATATCTTCAATTAATGTTTAAAAAAAAACAGGCAGAAGCCAGAAGAAATATCAAAACGTTGAATTATTAACAACGGGTGGCGATTAACACGGTACTTGATTCAATATATGGAACATTTCGAGATCAGAGTAAATGCTTTGCCCAGCAGGTACCTGAAAAACGTTCGTTTACAGTGTACTTTTTAGAGCTGCGTTCTAAAGATTTCCCAAAAAGTGTATGAAGTACCAGTTCGCAACTCTTCTCAAGTTAGAGAGTTTGGATAATTTTCCGCTTTAACCACTGAATATGTCCCATTATGGGAACATCTAATGACTAATGGTCAAGCTATTTAACGGACACTCATCTACGAAGACAGAGTGTTCGCCCAGTCGTAATCATGTTGTTGCGAAATGAATGCCAATATAGTATATATTGAATATACTAAACAATTATAGTTTTAAATAAATACTCTTTTTACTTCCTTTCAATTTAATTATTCAACGATCAAGTACATGTTTAGTTGTTTGTGATTGCACTGTTAAAAGGAGTGAGTATGACAACGGACATGTAGGTTTCCTCAAGATTCAAGGTTAACCTGAATTTACTAGATCGTTGACAGGTAGCGCTTTTAAAAATGACTGGAACTAGACAACGGACGCAATGACCCAGAAATGGATCAAATTTAACTTTAATTTGATAAAAACACGAACCAGTCGGAAAGCGACTCTCACCTCCCTACTCGCCTTAGACGAGAGAGAACGTTCCTCGATGGGAGGAGTAGTAGACGTCATCGTTTCCGAAGACGGCCAACCTACGCCTGCCCTTCCTCGAGCTCATGGAGAGGCGCCCAGACTCGTCATCCTGGTTTAGATACCAGAATCAGTTTTGACTGACGTCTTGGCGAAGCACACTTGAGAGATGATCCCTAGAAGTATGACTTGGAGTAGTAATGTCTTTGGTAGGCATATAGGGCGAGAAAGTGATGCTATGTATGGTGTAAGGACAGCGCATGGAAATGAAGAGAGCTTAAATGACCATGTTTAGGATCTTTACAAAGAGACGCTCTACTTTAGTCAAATTTAAGTAAAAATACAAATTAATTACTGCATATCTCAAACATATCTTGACTTATCCTATGATCACTGCTTTTTTTTTTTTACTTAGAACAACTTTTGAGTCTTTGCACAATGAAAAGGCATGGAGAAAAGGTTTACATAAAAACTTTCTTTTAGAAAACGGTGAAATAATTATAAAGATCATCAAATTAATTATTCATGAATTAAGCAACTAATTATTTATAAATTATTTATTATTCTAAGCATATGATATAAATAAGTCTTAATGACGATTCTAGCATTTCACAACCTTTCAATTGTTTGGAACTATGCAAAAAGAGAAAACATTAACATGCACCTAAAGGTAAATCCACTGTTTAAAACAAACGTGTTAGCAGATAGCTAAAAAGTTTTTTTAATTTTGTCATTAAAAATATTGCAAAAATAAAATGAAATATCGATATTTTAACTTCACATTGTGACAAGCTTCACATGATTAAGTAATTGTACACGTTCAACTCAGTTCGGTGAAGAAACTTTAAGTGGAAGAGCTTTTGATTTAAAATGAAATGAAGGCTTCAGATGAAATGTGCACCGATAGAAAAGAGTCTACAATTAATTGTACACAAAGGTCTTTTGTTGTTGAATTTTGTCGAATGAAAGGCAACTTTCCATTAAAAGGACTTGAAATTGTTTCATGCAACGAACCGAAATGATAATTATTCACTCTATTCCTCTGAGAGGTATTTCTGATTTTATAAATAACTGACTCCATACGCTGTTTAGGTTATTCTAGATACGAATATAAATGATACAACTCAAAATAAATACAAAATGGCTCGTATCAAGCTTGTAAATACACTTTTAAAATAAACTTATTAGATATAAAAAAAAGCAACGACATAACTAGTTCTTCCGCTGGATAATAATAATAATTATTAATTAATAATAATAATAATAATAATAATAATAATAATAATAATATTGATGTTGATGATAGTGTTGTTGTAATATTATATATTATTATTATTATTATTATTATTTATTATTATTATTATTATTATTATTATTATTATTATTATTATTATTATTATTATTATTATTATTATTATTATTATTATATTATTATTATTATTATTATTATTATTATTATTATTATTATTATTATTATATTATTATTATTATTATTATTATTATACTCTACATTAGCCTAAATATTTGTGACAATTCTTCACGTATCAAATTTTCACCTATTATGCATCCACCATTTAGACAGCACAATAGCCAGCAATAATCATATTGTTGTCACGTTACGAAACTAATTCTACAAAATAACTCCAAGGCTGTTTTTAAATCCGCCAACAAAGATACTTTAAAGGCAACGAGAAGTGTGTTTTATGTGAGCCCAGGTAGGAGTTGAACTCGAGGGCTTCGAGACGTGACGCGAATCCATGAATGGACTTTCTCCTTTTATTTAAATCGATTATTCCGGCAGACGAGTTGGAAACAAACCACTGTTTGTCCAGGAAGAGCAATCCCATTAAAAAGCATTTCTCGCCTTTCTATTCAACGACACGAAGGCAGAAACAGCATCGCTCCCAAGAGAACTAATTAACATATTCAACTCTCCCTTCCCGACCCTTTGAGACCAGTTACCCCTTAATCTCCTATTTTTATGAAATGCTTCTCCTGCAATTCCTTTAATTTGCGCCCTCTGTCGACATTCATTTGACAGAAAAAGAATTTATTTATTCTTCTTTTTTTTTTGTAAAGAAACAACAACAAATTCACAACAATGTTTATACCACGATTGCAAGGATTTTATTTACAAACAATTGCTTAAATAAATAAATAAATGGACACGTTTTGCAACATCTGCCCCTGGAAAGGAGTACTAAAATGAATTAACGTAATTTGTGTGATATTTTTAATTAAAATGCTTTTGTCTAGCTATGCAAACGATTTCCAATCTAGACTCAAAACATGGGCACAGGACATGCGCAATGCGCCTTAGCGTCTTTAAACTTCAACTTCTCCATCGTCGAAGTCATCGTTGTTGTGGTTCGACGCCACATCGGATTGATGGTTTGTATGGTAATCGACAATTTTGTTGTTGTTGTTGTTGCTGTTGATGCTATTACCACAGGCATAATTAGCGTTTCCGCACTCCTGGACACTCCTCAGAGACGAGGAGGCTGGAGTGAAAATTGTTTCTGGTCTGAAACATTCGACGAATCTTTGATTGTTGCTCGGCATAACATCCGAATCGATAAAAATTTGCTTGTGCGGTTGAAGAAGTATGGGGTTGACGGGTGCAACGAGACATGGAGGGTCATATCGCTTGAGGAGGTCTGCTTCAGGTTTTATGGGAAATCCCTGAAATCCGTTCATGTAATGCTGCATGTAAGGGTAGTGCTGCCGGTTGAAGTAGCCCTTCAAGAAGTCGTTCGTATAGAGGAGGGACAGAGGAAACGAGGAACATTTCTTCTGTTCGATGGGGGAACAGGTTTCGAACGCCGACGTTTTGGATCTTGGATCTCTGGAGCAGAAATCGTTTGAATGTTCGAAATCCATCTTGGGATTCCAGAGAGCTTCTGGTTTGTTGTTCTCGGTCTTGCAAAGATTGAGGTCAATAGATGACCTCTTTCTGCTGCCACCGTTAAACATGGCCTTGACATCCTCCCATGCGTGACTCAAGTCGTCATTGGGAGATTCGTAATCGAGGAAAAGATGTCTCCTCCACGAATTGAAGTTGGCGGCGTCTGGATGGTGGTACTTGGAGTTGGGCGTGCGATGAAAGTGAAAGATGAACTTGTTGGGAGAAAGGATGAGTCCGCAGAAAGTGCATTTGATGCACTTTGCCCTTGAACTGTTGTACCTCGAAGGGATGAAATTGCCTTTGCAGCCCCAGCCACAAGTATGGTAAACTTGGAAGGAGAATGTCTCTGGCAGTTTCGGAGGACTGTGTTCTTCGAGGAAAGAAGCGACCAACCTCTCTGCTTCCCTTTTGGTGATCATCCCACATCGACGCGATGAAATTGGCATCGCACCATGTCTGGAACGATGTCAACATTCGCTCAGCATTCGCTATACCAACCTTGATGTTATTTCTGGATTTCTGAAGGTTTGAGCAGATACGGATTGATGTTTTAATATTTCTAATGAACGTCACACTGACGAAGGTGAAAGAGCTGAGACAATTTTCTAGGAATATTATTACGCAATACACTCGCAAAAGATATTCATTTAAGTTGAAAGCACTAATCACGTCTTAAATAGTCTTGGTTAGCTAAGGAAATACTAAATAATAGAATATTAAACAAATAAACAAATAAATAAATTACTAATCACGTCAACGATATTGTAAATATACAAAGATAAAATTACAAACAGCCAATAAAACCTTCTTAATATTTCTAGCTGTACAGGGGTGCATTGCACGCAATTGATCCCGAGAGCAACCCGTCTGTTATGAATCTCGTTGTAACTGAAATTCTTGAGGAGAGTGTTGCTGATCTGAGCCAAACAGAGTCTCTCTTTCCCGTCAATTATGAGGCTCACGATTGGCTCGTTCCTCAGGAGGACTACGTTGATCTCATTGGCTCTCTTGGCGTAGAAATTGTCCATATCGTCTGCTTTGGAGGGCACCTCGACGGACGAGGGACTGGTGGGCTGTTTTTGTTCCTCTTTGTTGAGGATGCTGTCCACGGACCATCGAGGTTTTTTGGGTTTGTTGTCGGCTTCTGACTGGTGGTGTGGAGCCTTTTCCATCGAGGTCAGGTCGATCGGTCCGAGGTCACGTGCTTGTGGAGGAAAGGAGGTCATGGCGACACCTGGAAATATTTCTTCGGCAATATACAATTCGCCTGCAAATGTAACGATACAATTCACGAATGCATGCAGTGTCGACACGTGTTTCAAGATAATTACTCGTCACTAGCGCTCTTCATCGGTAAACAAATTCGACGCTGAAATGTGCGCCAACTGTGTTGAGGTTTTCCCCGGAGATTCTGAGTAATCATTTAGATTGCATTACAGAGTCGTCTTGCTACTCCAACCAGTTGTGGTTTAATTATTATATAAATAATTAATTATTAATATACACTAATAATTACAATTTTATCGGGGTTATTATTATTATTATTATTATTATTATATTATTATTATTATTATTATTATTATTATTATTATTATTATTATTATTATTATTATTATTATTATTATTATTATTATTATTATTATTATTATTATCATTATCATTATCATTATCATTATTATTGTTGTTGTTTTATTGTTCGTCGTTGACGGACTTCCGAGCAGAAAACGGTCAAGTCAGTGAACGCCTCATCTGTCCTAATCCTGTTACTTGGCAAGTCTGGCGTGCCTTTCAAGAGGGTGTTGTATTTCGTCATTCCCATCTAAATTTCTTCCAAATTAGTGTGCCATGCATATCCAACCGGACCATCCGATGTCATGCATGAGTAAACACGCTCTTCCCCGATTGGTGGGAGCATTTTCTCACATGGATGAACAAACGATTGTCACCTCATTCAAGGCGATCGCAGTTGTTATGCAACTTAATATCAATTTATGTCTTTTTTTATTGATATTCGAAATGGAATTTTTAATTCAAAATTTATTAGAACTAATTGGTTAAGAGGGAAGTAACTGCTAATTGAACAGCCTTCTTCAATGAATTAATTTGTACCTCATTTGTTATTTTAAAATTAAATGCAATTATTTATACATAAATAATGATTTAAATGTATTTAAGTAATCTTGTTTTTTTTATATACATCTTCTTTCAGTTCATCTTTTGAACTCTGTTAATAAGAGTTTTAAAATTGTAATCATTACAACGGGCAGATTGGTGTAGTTCTTTTGCATTACAATAAATCTCTACATTTTACAGAGTTAATTCATGCTGTTAAGAATTAAATGTTGATATTTGTAATATAAATGAATATTTTTAACATTTTGCATTAGGCCCTATTTATTAAACTATGTACATTAAATATTAAAATAGTATTAATTACAAACAAATTATTATAAAAAATAAAAATCTTAATCAGATGAAACTATATCAGAACAAGTTTTTAATTCTTGAAAAGTAATTGTTATTAATTGTTGATAAGTTAAATAAAAAGAGGATCCGTCGATGTCAAACAATTATTAATTCAAAATTAAATAATTAATTCTTAATTTCACATTCTAATGTGAAAACAACATGACTAGTTAACAATCTGTACATCTAATCAAGAGTGTGTGTCCAAAGCATTTTAATTGGTTAAAATAAATAAACAAATAAACGTGGCCCAGAAAATGAATACAAACCTCAAACTCCTATATTTTTAAATCGATTTATATATTATATATTTATATAAATTTAACAAAATTGATGACATTTATATTGTCTTTTTATTACTTATAATATTATTATTATTATAAACTTTCGCATAAAACATTCTATTTTAGCCCGAGCATGAAACTCCGGGCATGACATCCAGCTATTTTATAATTAAGTAACAAATAATTAATAATTATTGTCATTAACTTCTACTATTGATTTTCATCGTTAATTAACATTATTATGAACAGTAAAAGTTTTTAAAGATAAATTTGTTGATGACAAATGCAAAAAATTCTGGTTGCTTGAGTTTTATTACATGATAATGTACTGGGTACCCCATTTTAGTTGTTTTCAAGAGCAACGTCCCTCGTCCTTCCGAAGAAGCGCCCCAAAGTGTAATAAGATCATTAATTAGCACACATATTTATTGTATAAATAGTATGTTGATCGACTGCAATTTATCTAATATCTAATAAAAGCGTCCATTAAATATGCCCCAATACTGTTTGTTAATTAAATTATATGTCTAAAAAATGAGTAAAATAAATTGAACAGCAGATTTCGCATAAAATGAAATATTTCAAACTAATCTGAAATCACAAACCTTGTAGACATTGGGCGCAATCACTTCCATGAAAAATCTTCTCGGCCTTTTATTCGACTTCTGCCTGTCAGTCTCTGCAGTCACTCCGCCTCTTTATCTTCTTGACCAACGAGAAACAACTTCTACAAAGACCCATGACAATGATTGGTTGTATAACGGATTCTTGGATTCTAAAAATCACTTCGACTTGCTACACGAAAGAAGACTTATTTTTCGAATATTTTCTTAGTTTTCATCATAATCATCATCTCATTCCTTGTGGTGTCACGGACCATAATCATATCTCAACAATTGCAATGATACTAATACAACATATTTAATAACATTAATAACGAATGATCTTTTTTATCGTTTCACGCGGTAAAACAATAATTAAAAATAATTCGACTCCTGCCATTGAATTGCCAATATTTGAACAAGAACTTCCATGCGAGGAATCAGAAATTACAGTCCCGCGGAGATGCACGACTCACGGGGTTAAAGGTCAAGTGGTGTAATGCTGGGTGGCATTAAAGGGAAAACAACACGTGATCCGGAAACAACAACAACCGGGTGATGCTAATTTAATTGTTGACTTACAAGTCGAGGACAATGAAACTCAAGAATGGTTGGATGGAATGCTTTCCAGACTCACGATGAAACTGAGTTGACAAAAGAAGCTGAGGTCGCTAATTACGGACCTGGAGCGATTACAGGCCTCTTGTGAATAAGGAACAGAAAATTATCGCCTGCCATGCCATCGATTTGAGGTAATTTTCATCAAAAGTCAAAAATAAACTACGCCTTGTTCCGTGAAATGTGACTTTAAAAATGAAATTCTCACCTCGGTTTTGAAATTACGCACCAACCAAGAACAATTTAAGCGAAATTAAGTCGATTATTTTTTTTTTATAATTTAAAAACTTAATCGTTTAATTGCGAAACACTTTTTGTAATTCGCGCCTTCGATTGTTTTCGCATCAAATCGTTCGGATGGCTGACGCCTAAGGTATGGAATTAAATTTAATGAGCGTCTCTGCTGATGACTTTTCATGTATTTTCGCGTCTGCCTCGATATGTTTGGGTATTTGTTTGTATTTGTTTGTATTTGTTTGTATTTGTGGATCTTGTTTTGTTTCAGTAACGTTTGCTCTTCAAAGCGGATGCTTCATTATTTTTCTTGCTTCTGTGATTCGTCACATTATTCAATACTGCCATTCAATACCATTGTTGCAATCAATCATTATCTCGAAAAAACGCAATTTAACAAATTGTCAATAAACATCAATTATAAATTAATTAATTAATAAATACACAAACATTGCGCAATAGATGATTTAAAATAAGCGAAATTCCTTTCAACGCAACAAGACCATTTATCTGCATAATAATTTTAATAATAAGGTTTTTATAAACTCCCTTTTTTACAATTTTATATTGAAAGTCAAAGAGATGAGATTATTTTATTTATTGAATTTATAACAATCTTGGAAAATCATATTTTTAGTAATATACCTCATTGTGAAGGATTGAAATAAGTTGACAAAACAAAGGTATGTTCAAAATAGACGGCGAACTAAACACAAATATTCGCAAATATTTTAAATTTTTATGTTCGCCATTTTAAGCCACTTCTTCCGCTTCCCAGAGTATCTTCTGGATTTTCGATGATTACCATAAATTGGAAGTGTTCATCGTTCAATGTTTGCGCAAGCACCTGGTCCGCCAATGTAGCGACATCTGTTAGCAGAATCGGGTGACCTCGCGTGCACACAAGCACACATCGGATGGATTGATCCCAGTTGTATGACGTCATCAAGTAATATTTTCAACTCAAGCAATGTCCCGATGACTACATCTTTTTTCTTCATCATCACCAATGTTAAATATGTCATAGCCTGTTATCACCACCACAAGTAACAAAATTTAACCATGAAATGTTACGATGAACAAACTTCTCGATAATCTTGATTTGCTTAACCTAACGATCGCAAATGGGTCTTATTTAAATAATTTTTCAACTTAATTCTCCAAATGTTTATTGAATTTTCGAAAAAACTCCACCGCAACCAAGTTTGAATGTTGAAATTGGCAGTAATTATCACAAGTAATCGATGGTTGGGGATCGACCGGGGTCACATTTTTAGCCGGGGCCGGAGAACAAAATACATGCTTAGAGATGGAACCTTCCATCGTATCCGTAATTTCTTTTTTTGCTCAACTTTTTAAGATACTTGCAATGGTTCCAAGCAAATTCAATGATGAATGCTGTATTTAACCGCAATTCCATAATTTCAACATTCATTTAAACAGACCCGTAGCCAGAAAATGATTTCGGGGATTCATTTTTATATTTTTCAAAATCAAATGATAACAATAATAATAAAGATGGCTTTAAGATTTTATAATGTTATATAAATCGATAAAATTTACAATTAAAATCTTTTTTTAATATTTCGGGGGGTTTGAACCCTTAACCACCTTTATACGGGCCTGGATTTACACATAAAAATATTGTGTTTATTACTCGATTTTTGTATTCATTCTTCTTTGACTTAGGTCAGAAATAAAAAGGAATTAAACTCTTAAGGTTTGCCCCTAGGGAAAGGCTGAATTGACGTTCCTGTATCTGAGCAGGCAGAAAAAGAGTATTGAGGAAGAATCATATCGGAGGACCTTTCCTTCTGGAAGTTTCGCCCTAAAGAGCTGCCAACACTGGCAAACTCGGAGTGTATTTAAGCCCACCTGTCAGCCCAAGTTATAGTGAGAGACGCACGAGACTTTCGCCGGGGAAAATGTAAACATCACGGTCCCCTATGCATAAGTATTTTAAGATCAGTGAGTCATTTTACAATGTTGCCCCAAGTATCGGATGATATTGTTTATTATGAGGAGTTAATGTGAGTTATTATGAGCTATCACAATATCAGTCGTCGGTAGCCATACAAATAAACTATTACTATTATTATTATTATTATTATTATTATTATTATTATTAATAAGGCTTTCGTCTTGGTGCAGCTTCATTAAGAGCCCTTCGTTCAATTTAAGTCTCTATCACTAATGCCTGGCAATTTTAATCTGGATTCTGATGTGCAATAAACATTCGCATTCTAAAAAGTGTTTAAATTTCTTTTTCATGATTTACGATACTCCCCAGCTAGAATTTGCTGGAGCCGATGATTGAAATCATTTATCCGCATCACCTATAAACACGGATTTGCCTTTACAAAGGCGTTTACACTCCAATTAGAAGTAGATTATAGTAATACTTAATTTATTCAAGTAAATTAGGCCATTGCGTAATAATGCATCTTTGCAGCACAAGGAACAAACAAAGCTTAGTATTGAAAAGAAATCATTTATTCAGAAATTCAATTTAAAACCACCTCAGGGGAGAAAATAATAAGAATAACGTTGAGAAGAACAAAAAGATTATCTCATGAAGTATAAAGACACCCAGTCCTAAATCCATGCACAAGAAGAAATAATGAAAGATGCTAAGGATCCAGCCAATGGTTCTTGAGTGAATTTGTGTCCTATTGTTTGTCACCACTCTCTCCACCCCAAATCCACTTCTTGAAGTATCCTGTGAAGCCACCCTGTGTCTTTTTCTGCTCGAGTCTGTCATCGAGAGCCGGGAATTGGACTAGGCTGAGGGCGAGGTCAAAGAAAAAGGGCTTGGCCGGGATCGGTTCAAAGTCGGGCGGGAAGCTCATGAGACTCAATTTCTTGAGGTTGTTTGTAGGCAGTTCTGCATACTCGTGGAGTCTCTCAACCACGGGCTGAAAACGAGGGATCAAGTTTTAATGGAACGATTGGACATAATCACGAACGATTCTGATGCCGGATGCTCCAACGTTTACAAGTCATATTCTCTAATTTTTGACATTAAATGACAAGACATTCGACCAATGAGAAAGAAAACCAATAAAGATCACCTTGGTAAGGTTGACAGGTTTTGCTTGAGCGACTCCAACTTCTTGGTCATTGATGATGCACGAGGCGTGGACAAAATACTTGAGACCCTCGATGTTTGCCATGAGCTCCTTCAGCTCACTAATAGCCTGAAAGAGAATCTCAATATTACTAACCTAATAAGCATTCACGACGTAAGCATCGCAACAGATCTAATTCCGCTGCAAGACATTCAAACGTACAAACCGATTCAACTTTCTTATTGTCCAAAGATGTTTTCTGATAGGCCACGAGAGCATCCGATGCATACTTGAGAGATCTGTCATACAAGGCCATGGCCTCCTTCCATTTTTTAATGGATACATACGATTGGCCAATATGGAAACATCTGTTTAACAAAAGAACAACCATACTCACATTATGCATTGATAATATAGTACAAATTAATAGTAATTTAAAATTAATGAAATGGATAGTTTATGGACGTTTTCAAAAAAGAAATAAAAGGGGAAGAAATACTTTGAAATATCTGTTTGAAACACTTGCATAAAATAGTACTATTGGTATTAACAGTAATGTGTCGTGATTGTGTTACGCTGAACCCACCTCAAAGCTTTGTATCCAGTTATTTGAACTTGAACATCATCCAGCAACCTCTTACCCTCCAATCCAGGCAACAGCAAAACTTCAGAAAAATTCTGAAAATATCATATCAATAATGTCAACAATACTAATAATTAATAAGCTAATTTATTGAATAAATGCACAATAGCATTTCATCATTAAAAACATGTAAGAAATAACTTAAATAATAAAAATGTTTCCTTACAATCAAGCTAAATTATCCTTTTATTACTTATCAAAATAAAATTCACATATAACATCAAAAATTCATGACACCTGAATGATGGAATCATAAAGTCTGGCAAAGTCTTGTGGTCTGCCCTTCTTGGTGTCCTCGGGCTTCAAATTCTTGATGGACTGAACCATCAACAAATTGCGTTCGACCGTCGTCGTCTGCTTCAGGAAGCTCAAGTAGGAAAACAAATAGACCGGATCAGAAACTGGACCTTCGTGGGCCTGGCCCTTGATTATGGCATTCTTGAAGTTCTATTATTTTAAATGATATTAATGAAAAAATATTCACAATCTGATGTGGTTAATCATTACAATGTACAATCTTAAAATAAGTTTAAAACTCACAGCATCGTCCTTGAAGTCATCCTTGAGTGATTGTTGTGCTTCAATGATTTCCTTGAGGTGGCTCTCACACATGGACAACTTCTGATCGATTGCAGCTTCGGAGACTTGTTTGTTGTCTTGTTGAAGATTCATCAGGACTCTCCTTACGTTCAGGTTTCTGACGGGGATGATTCGACCCAACCACGACACTTCCGAGAGAGACTGAGACTGCTTCTCTCTCGTCTTCTCGATCAGTTCCTGCAAGTCATATAATTTTCTGGCAGTTTGAAGACATTTAGAAAAATTGCAAATGCTCAAGGAAATGTTGCAAAGCTAATTAAAATTAAATTTTTAGCAAATCAGCAATCAATTTATTAGAAAAACTAAAACTCACATCAAGCTTGGAGGTGAGTGGATCTTCTGAGCCCACATTGAGTCTCATCTGCATGAGGTCCTCGATGGCCGAACTGTCTCCGATGTTGTACTCGCAGTACCTCATGTTCGGTGATATCTCCGAACACCTCTGAGAGTAGATCTCTTTCGCATCCCCTACGACCGTGTCTGCCAACTTCTCGTAGATGACTCTGAATGTAAATTATTAATTCGAGATCAACTGACTATGTTAACAGTAAGAACAGTATTTGAATTTAAATGGACAGAAATCATAATGTTTAAAAATGTAAATTAATAAATTGTAACGAATTCATTGCTGAGTACGAACTTTGACTTGCTGAAGTTGTCGCGAGCATTCTTCCAATCTTGGCGTTCAAACTCCAGCAATCCTTTCATCCAGCAACAATAAGCCTGTCGTGGAAACACAGACTCATAGTACATGGTTGTTCCCATTTATGGTTAGTAAAGTGGAAATCATTAATAAAATAATTAATAAAAGAATTTCATGGTAAAGCATCAAAAGTTCACTCACATTTGCCTCAAGTTTAGTGAGTGCATCGCAGGGCAAATGCTCATCAGAGACAATCATCTGCAAGTCGCTCGCATGCTCCACTGCTTTCTTCAATCTGTTCAACATGTGAAACTTCTTTCTGGGCTCTGTGTTTGACTCAGACTTTAATTCCATAGCATATGCCCACGATCTTTCAGCATCGAAGAGAGGTAGGTAGAGATACCTGGGCATCACATTTAACAAGTTAATCTGTGGTTGTAATACACATCTACTTTGATTGACATAATTAGTAACATAATTATAATGGACTACAATCTATTAAATCATCATTTAAAAATGCCAGTGACGTCATTATTAAGGACCTATCAACCTATTATACCAACTATTATATCCTTTAGAAGCATTTAATTTAATTAGTACAAAAATAAAAAAAAGTTTTGTTTACTTCACATCCTTGACAACATCAGCAGTGACCTTCTTGGGAACAACTTTATGTTTGGTGCCCTGAGTAAAGTGTATCGACTTTCTCATCCTCCTCAGTCTCATTGAGCAATATTGCCTTCATAATAAATTATAACACTTTTAAATGTGACCCTGCTACAAATATATTTTGTGCATGGTGTGCAAGTTGAATTACATACTAAGGATAGCAAGTAACGTAAGCTTCGTCCTAAGAAATATTTTAGAAGATATTTCCATAATCATCAAATTCTATCAGATAGAATATTTCCACATCAATCAACTAAGAGATCTTCAAGCACTACATGAAGAATTCAGATAATCAATGATATGCTCAGTGACACCACATGTAAATTATTATTGACAATTTCTGATTAATATTATTAGAAGCATTGTCAAAAACTTGCAAATGCTTTGATAAATCATTGATGATATACTATTTCAAATGAAAATCATTATAATTTTAAATGTTAATTGAAAGCATTATGCTGGAGGTCTCAGGACTCCTTGCTAATTTATCACAGCTTAACGAAACATAACTCAGCCATCATTATGATTAAATTGTTAACCATTGTAATAAGCATTTAAAGCTATCATCTTTAATGAAATTTAAAGCATAAGTTAAAAAATAATAAAAGTGTTTAAATTATTCGTGGAAAACCGTAACTTTATTGTTACTACGTTATGCATGTAATCACCTGTATCTTTGATAATCTCCATGCCTCAAACCATGTTGCATTTGAGCATCTTTAACAATCTGCAAGACTGGAATAAAAAATGCAATTAACAGTCAGTAGAAATACTTAACATAAACCATAAAATCAATTTCATCACATTGTACTTTCTTGCACAGAGGTGACATATGTCACAATACAAACATCGCGTATGCAATATACACAGCCAAATCAAGAAAACGCTTCTATGAAAAGCACAAATATATCACATGATTTGAATAATAAGATGTCGGTGATACAGTTAAGTCAAAAATGTATGTGTACACCAAGATATCCACGTCAACACGTGAATTAAGCCGATACAAAGTACCTTCCAAAGTAAAGCTGTCAGCAGATTTTGGTCCGTTTGATTCGCTTTGCCCACCATTTGGCAAATTCTTAATTTCGTTGCTTTTATTCATATCGGTAGAATTCCGTATGATGCAGAGTCCACTCACAAAAGCGAATGTAAACAATCGAAGTGCTATTTCATGTCTGGATCAAAGATTAAATAAAATTAATTTAATTGAGTAAATTATAAACTAAGTGTATAATAAGTATATAATAATATAAAACTAAATAATTTTTAACTTCTAAGTGTTACTATGTTTTCATATTCATTTTCAAGGTTCCGGTGATCCAAAGGTAGTAATATTTATGGAAAAGCCTTTTCCACTAACTTTATATTAATTAATGACTAATTTATGCAACCGGTGGGCGTTGAGTACCTTTCTCGTCCGTGAGTTATGGGCGTAATAGCAAAGATTCTTTTTTGAGAGCGATTGAGATCGCGTATCTATTGCTTCTTGTTGTACCTGTATAAGCTGCTACAAAATCTTGTCTCCAAAGCTACAGCAAAGTCAGATGGCAGAATAAATTGGTATCTTATCATCCAAAATGAATAAATATGCAGCCATGTGGAACAAAAAAAAAAACATCGCCGAGCTCAGCGCACTACAAAAAATCATAATTACACTACGTGTTATAACAACTCACTAATATAATAGTTATTGCCAAACACCTGATCTAATCACCGGCACTTGGCTCGTAACCAGCAAACTGTTACTTAAGTAATTTATTAATTATAGGCTTATTTCCAGCATAAACCCCACGAAGCTAGAACCGTATTTTACAATTAAAGTATTTATTTTAATAATTTGTCAACGCTGCTGTAACTTATCATTAATTATGAAAACCGATTATGATTACCCTGTGAAAACTCACATTAGTAATCCGCCTTCGCTCACTTAATTTTGGTAAGAAATAATGACAAATCAAGTTTAACAAGAGTTTAAAATATATATAGTAACTTAGTTGACAGGTTTTATATCTTAATTTACGATGATTGCAGTTGGCAAATGACAAGAGGCAGTTGATAATAAAGATATTACATAAGCTATTGTCTGTGCAGATAAACAGCCATGTTTTGCATGCTTTGCAACACATGTTAACACAAAAAGCTTGAAGAGAACAGAATATACATAATTATTATTAACAATCAATTGCTTATCAATCATCATCATCACCATCATTAGTTGAAACTTCATAGAACACTATAAACTTCAGGAATTCGAAGCAAAAACAA
Organism: Whitmania pigra; assembly: GCA_021613335.1. NCBI lineage: Eukaryota > Metazoa > Annelida > Clitellata > Hirudinida > Haemopidae > Whitmania > Whitmania pigra. The sequence continues at coordinate 3,144,699 of JAJTWR010000260.1, forward strand.
AATCATGAGCAGAATCTCTTCAACAGTTTGTCGCTGCACGTGTCGCAAACTCTGACGGGCTTGGGAAAGGAAGGCAGAGGCATTTTGGTGTTCGAACAGTCGTTGCAAAAGATCTCGCCACAACTTCTACAGTGGTGCTGAATGCGAATTTTAAATGTCCGCAAATTATCTGATGAAATTAATTATCAATAGCATTGCTGCTTTTTATGCTACTTTGTTAACCTTTCGCCTGGACACAGAGAAGGTCTTCTGGCACTTCATGCATTCTGAAACGGTCTTATCATCAGTCCACTGAGCATCCATCAATGACAGCTGAGCCTCCATCATGTTCTCAACTTTCAATTTTGACCTGTCATTATTCATTCCTGATTGTTTAATCACAGACAATGAGTAAGCATAGTGTCAGCAATAGAACCACCCTAACTTGCAAACGACCAAGTTGGCATTCATAATCTATTAATTTCTACAAATTAATAATTCATCCAGATGTTTATAACTATTTAATGATTTGATTATGCATCATAAACACTGTTATCAGAATCTATGTTACGTAATGACACTCACTCGCTCAAATGAGATCCCAGCTCCGTCAATGCCTTTTCTTGGTCCCCGCACAATTTCTGCAACTCATTTCTTTGAACAACTAGACCGTCATATTCCTATGGCAACAATTCACATGATTCGTTCCCAGCCAGTAATTTGTACATCATCCCTCTCAAGCCAATGACATATTAATCAGTTAAACGCTGATCATGCATCATCAATGCACATGAATCTCGCAGGTTAAAGTAATGATCTTTTACCTTTTTCAAGCTGCAAAGTTCAGAATTGAGTTTGAAGACCTTGACTCTTTCTGCATCGACGTCATTCTGGAGCGAAACCCTCCACTCTCTTTCCATCTTCAGATCGGTCTCGACCACCTCCCTGCTCGTAATGGAAATCATCGTCAAACAAGAAATAATCGCCGACAACTCAACGAATCTCTCGAACGCCTACACGCCTTTCTTGGTCCTTCACCGCGAGTTGAGACTCGAGATTCCGAAACAACTCCTCCAATTCCTTCTTTCCACACTGAAAAGTCTTCAACCTGGCAATCAATATGGGGCTCTAATAATGTATGCATGTTTCTATTAATTATCCACTTTTGAATCTCCCTCAGAATGTAACACGCATTTAACTTTACTAATACAGTCCTATAAATGATATAAATTGTCAGTTAAAATGTTTTCTGGACCTGCCTTTGCTGCATTATTAGTCCTATCATTGATAGAGACTTATTGGTAAACAATTTCAAATATACATTTAATTTGTTAATTATGTGATTGAATCTTTCAGACTGAAATTAGCTCAAATGCTAGCATGAAAAGAACAGCACTCAATGAGTGACTCACTCGATCTCCATCTCTTTGATGGTGAAGGTCATTTGTGAGTTCTTGAGCTCCAACTTGCTGATCATTTCACTTTTATGCTGGAGAGCACTCTCCAGCTCCTGGATCCAAAATCATATTTTCAAATATTTTGATTATTATAATTATAAATTTAATAAACTCAAAAACAATATTAATTATTATAATAATTCTTAATAATAAGTCAGGCTTACTTGTATTTGAGTAACAAATATTTTAATCACAATGTTATTATTTGACCATTAAAAAGCACTTAATTATCACAAAATGATTCCATCAATATTATCAAGTGTTTGAAAACATTCTAATTGGGCCTACTAAGATACTAAAATGATGAAAACTAATGTTATTCATAATGTCTAAGATACTACAAACCCAAGATTGCACTCATACCAATTGCAATTACAAATTAGACTATTTAATACTATTTAATTTAATACTTAAATACTATTTAATTTCTTAATAATACTTTCAAATATCATAACGATTACTAATCATTCATGATTAGTCTGTTTGAAAAAATAAATAACTTTTTACAAATTCAAAACACACCTCTGCTTTCTGGGTGAGTTGTATGTTGAGTGCTTTGACGTCATCAAGTTGTGTCCTCAGTGAAGTTATGAAGTCCTGTTTCTCATGGATGTCCCTTTCTAACAACCTCATGCCAACTTCCAACTCCTGCTTCAAACCAATTTGCACCTCTAACTCCTTCTCCAGATCCTGTAAGAATCACAGTCGCAGGTAACTAATTATAACCGTAATTCATTTACTTGGCGCACTTAATTTCAGGATTTGTCTTCTGAACACATAAACTTGACAATTAATCAATAACAGAAGAGCAATAATCCAGGTGAATACAGTGAAATATATAAATAAAAATACTAAATTGAAATTTTTAAAACCAACCAATCTCATTTGAACTTGGTCATTCAGCACCTTTTCAGTCTCCTCGCACAAAGCATTTAATCCGAGTCTCGACTTGTTGTACGTGTCCCTCTCCGTTTGAATGTCCATTTGGGAGTTCTGAAGAAAGTCATATTTCATTCATCTGCTCGCGATATCTTTACGGTGATTTGTAAACAAACCGATTGCATGCTTAATCAAACTCAATTTCCTATAAAGTTTTTAATTTGGCAATTAATGCACGTTATTACAATCATAACCATCACCATGTTCATAAACATCACTATCACAACCACCGTCACGAAGTACAATCATCAATCTAATAAATATGTTACTGTAGCATCCTTCATGGAATTTGATTATGATCATTAATGACGCAGACGTCGTGTAACTTCCAAAGGAAACTGACGATGATTTGTTTCTTGTGAACTTCGCAGAGGGTCAAGTTTTCGTTCTGAAGGAGGACATTTTCCTTCTGAAGTTGAACGAGACTCAACTTGGTGATTGTCACTTCCTCTTGTAGGAGAATGTTTTCAGAGGTCAGCGAGTCCATCTTTCGAGTTAGGTTTGCTAAGGATGAACTGAAAGAAATATTAACGATGCAATTAAACATACCAGCACAACTTCGTCGTGCAGAGTTAGAATCAATAGCTGAAACAACCTTTGGTTTTTGTTCAGTTCTTCTAAGTAATGCTTCTGTTCAATCAGAAGGTTCACATCATTTTTGTCTTCACTGAATATATAATGATTTGGCATGTGATATAATAATGACATAAATTATCAATTTCAACACATCAAATTATCTTTTAATACAATTAAGACTGTTATGGAATAAACAATGCAAACGTTTTATATTTTTGTTAATATTTATGTAATTTTAGTCTAACATTTTCAAAACAAAAGCAATGAGATCAAAAGAAGCCACTTTGATCAATACACTTAGCATTTCAAATATTTAGAAATGGTTGCACAGTGAAATTCCATCCACCCATTTGACATATAACTTTATTTTGTGTTCATCTACATCAATTTAGAAACTTTGCAAATATTTATCCTAGATGAGGTTGTCTGAGATTATAGTTAACTCAGAGAGTCCTAATTTCCTTAATGTTGTAGTATAAATATAGCTTCAATCCTTGCATAAAGGAGCCATAATTACTGGCAGATAATACATCCTCTACCTTACTATTGTTAAAAATCAAGTTAATTAATTAAGTTTTTATTTCCTATATTTTTAAAACTTAGAAGATGTCAACAAATAAACCTTTTTGCTGGAGTTTCAACTGCATTTTCTGATGGCACAACCTCTTTCAAGTAGGAACTGTAATCTATTACACCCAGCTGAATCATAACATAATATAATGTTTAAATCCTTAAATAACAATTCAATAAATAATGCTTAATAAGCAGACAAGAACAATAAAAATAAAACTGACAGGCATGTCGAGGTCTTCGTCTTTGAAAACAATGATGCAGTCGAGAAAGTTTATTCCCACCAGGAGTCCGCAGATGACGCTCAGTTCGTCGGCCATCATCAGCGAACCGGGTTCGTAGAAATCTCTTCGATTTGACAAAATAAATTACCTCCTTAAATGCCATTAGCTGAACAAGACTCCACAGAAATATAAATAACATGCAAGTATTAACAGTAAATATTACAATGAAAGACAAATGAACAGCAATAAAAAATATTAACCCTAGCTCCATTCTATGCTCCACCATCAATGCAAAGTATTCTGCCAGTTTCTTCTGCATCATAGCCAGCCTCAACCAAGCCCTTGTGCGACCCAAACCGGTCCTGACGGAACGTAATTTACTTGAACGAATGTAATTTACTCGAACGAAAGTAATTTACTCGAACGAAAGTAATTTACTCGAACGAAAGTAATTTACTCGAATGAAAGTAATTTACTCGAAAGAACAAAATAAGTGCAAGACTGACTTGATGTTCGACATGTCTCGAATGCTCGTCACCATGTCCAAGATGTTCCTCGAGAACAGGCCGAGGTGCTCGATGAGTCTCCAAACATCTCGGCTCTCCTTAAGTAAGCCTTTCTTTCCTTCAAAATTTCATTAAATGTCTTCTATTTTTTACTGTTGGACCTTTCATTATTTTGTTTAGCAGGTTACTCAATAATACTCAATGATAACAGCAACCAAAACCATTCAATCTAAAAACTCCAAATGCATTACTATTCATGCAGCATTTATTCTGAGGTGTTGGCAAATCATGATGCAAATTGCCGCTTATCATCCATATAATAATGATAATAACAAATTAATGATAAAATGCAGTTGAAACTCCACATAATAACATTTTAAATATCAGTTTGAAATGTTTATTACTGCAAGCACATCAACAAATTCTTCCTTTTTGAAGCACACCAAATTAGGCTCATTTAAGCATGACTGAGTCTCACAACTTCGAAGACAAGAAGAGCTAAAAGGCTGCAGTCAACTTTTATCATTTTAATAAGAGTTGTGAGTGCAAATTCTCTCAGTAAAGTGATCAATGCAATGAGTTACGACCAACCTCGGGACTCGTGATACAAGATGTTCTCGAGGACAATTAAGAAACATTCCAAGTGAATATCATCGCTCTCACTGCCAGGCTTGTAGCCTTTTGACAGACTTGAGTCTATCAAGGATTTCATTACAAGCTTGCATATGCTAATCAAATTACATCTTTCAATTTTACATCTGTCCTGCAAAGCTGTAAATTAATAGACTTTCCAATGCTAAAACATTTGATTGATAGTTTTAAATAAAAAATATATAAAACATACTCATTTTGAGACCAGTCAGTAATTGTTAACAAGTGCACCTTCACTAAAGAAAAAATTATTTTGCACGGAAATAATATTCCACAATTTGGTTCAATCATCTGTTATTTTAAAAGTAATAAATAGAACAGAAATGCCTTATATGGCTAGGATATATCACATGATGGGCTGATCACCAAAAGTTCTGATATCAAAGCAGACGATGAAGGATAAATAAAGACAAGCCGCATTATCCTAAATTTCTAACCTTCTGACTTCTGAGTTTTAAAGCATTTACTGAAGATAAAAGTTTGCTCGACGAACTACGCGGCTAGCTAAATGTTGAAACAGTTGTTTACATGAAATCCTTAAACTTCAGTGTTGGCTAGCAAAAAGAACCCACAGCTTCAAAAATCTAAAAGATTTATGTTTTTCAAATACGATTTTAGTTAACTAAATAAAATGTGCTTGAGAATCCATTATGTGATGGCTAACTGAAGAATTTGACGAAGTATTCTATTATGACATATCAAGATATTGGCCCTATCTTATTTCATCTCACTTATTTGGTCACAATATTTGGTTAAAGAGATTTCGAATCATTTTTCAGAACTATTTAACAAAATTATAAATGATTTGAATGGATTTCTGGATACTGCAGCGCACTTGGAAAGTATAAAAAAAGAACAGAAGGAAACAGAGTCGCTAAAAGCGTCACCGTCACCTGGTTAAGCTAGGCCTTAGTAAAACAAAAGTCCTCGATGCAGTGGACTCTTCCTCTTTATGGATGAGCCGATTGCCCCGGCCAGGGGCGCAACTAGGGGGGGGGCAGGGGGGGCGCAAGCCCCCCCAGGCCTAATAGGAGAGACCCTGCAATTTTTCCAAATCCGATGAGTTTTTTTTTTGGTGTGGGGGTGGGATAAGGGGATTTAACTGGTTTGAAACTTTGAGACAGAAGATAGTCAAAATCATAATAATAATAATCTGTTCTATCTTTAATTCTTTATTAATTATAATTGGTAGTTTTGATTTGAACAGTTTCAAAAAATTTTCGACTGCGTCGGGCTTTCGTCCCTTTTCTAAACTTGAGCCCCCCCACAGCATTTTTCGCTGGTTATCTGATCATCAGATAACCAGTCATTTTGACAACCCTGCCTTGGCTGCTCTTGATGCTTTGCAGAATGGCACAATGACTCCCGAGCTTTCGGAGTTCTGCAGCCTTCATAGAAAAGACGCTGAAACTGTGCAAAGACAGCTGATGAGTCTGATCCCAATGCATGTATCGAACTTCAAGATCTTTTCTGTGCCACAAGCATTCAGCCCGAGTTGCATTATATGCTCGATGTTGCTCTTACTCAGCCATTTACGTCTTCAGATGCAGAAAGGGCATTTTCTAAACTTCGCCTTATTAAAAGTCATCTCAGGACGACTATGTCTGCCTGTCGTTTGCAAAGTTTATTGAGAATATCTGCGAACAAAACAACTACTGCATTTCTTCCATGAAATGAAATGGTGAACAGATTTTCACAGACTGATCGAAAAATTATTTTGTAACTGCAAACACATCAAAATGTAATTTAGACTACAACATTTCAAAATTGTATTAAACTGTTTAGGATCATAACTTTATACATAATTTAGATTAGGTGAAATGTTTAGGATATGAATCATATCATATTACATTTTTAACATATCATAAACTTTTTTTTTTACAGTTGCTTTAACTGGTTGAAACTTTGAAACAGAAGATAGTCAAGCTCATTAATAAATTATTAAGATACAAAAAAAGACTGCAGACTTATAAATAAAAACTTATAATAATAATCTGTTCTATCTTTAATTCTTTATTAATTAAAATTAGTAGTATTGATTTGAACAGTTTAAAAAATTTTCGACTGCGTCAGGCTTTTCTAAACTTGAGCCCCCCCCCCAGCATTTTTCGCTGGTTGCGCCCCTGGCCCCGGCCTTCTACACTACTCTTGGGTAATACTCTATCTCTATACCCGCTGACATATCGTTACACTGAATTAAGACATTGAAGTCTTGCACTTTATTACTTTGATGGAATCAGCACTTCAAACTAGTTTTTAAAAAAGTAAAAAAAAAGCAACTAGTGATTTAAAATTATTTTACTTTCTTGAAACAAAACTGTAACAAAACAATGATAGTCTCCAAAATGATATAGCGATCTAAGCTTTTTGTAACATCCCATTTATTCCCTTACTTTTCTCGACAAAACGACAAAGAAACGCCTATAGTTCTTGCTTCAAATTACGTTTTATAATAATAATGTAAATATGTATTATAACATTAAAAAATCATTTTAAGCGTTTCAATTAATCTAATGGTTTCATGAAATTTTAAAATCTAAATTAAATCTCACCATAGATTATCTATTGAGGTATGCATAGAATATTCATTCAAAATTGGGCGGCATCTCGATGTTTTTGTTGCGGGTGCGTGAGGATTTATAAAAGTAAATACAAGCTGAAGGACGATATTTAGTCTGTTATTTCTGTAGAGGATTTTTAGCAGGCTGTAAATTTTTAATCGCATTACAAACAAACTGATTCCTTGGTAATCAATCAATACTTCAAGCAAACAATAAGTCCAGTATCTTGCTGTTTTTTATCAATTATCTTTTTGTAATATCTTTGCAAAGGACAGTATTTATTACATTGTAAGCTTAATTAAGAATATATGGTTTACAACAGGCTTGCATCCAAACTGAATAACATGGGAGACAAAGTAATACCTGTAAAAGTTGCTGTACGATGTAGACCTTTGATCCAAAAGGAGCAAAAGGATGGGTGTCAGTGTTGCCTTCAGTTTGTGCCAGGAGAGCCACAACTCGTAGTTGGAAAGGACAAGGCATTCACTTTTGATTATGTCTTTGGTCCTGACACTGACCAACTGACAGTATATCAGAAGTCAGTTTTACCCCTCGTAAAAGGACTTTTTAAAGGTATGGAAAGATGCTTGTTTATCAAAAAACATTTTCTCACGTTATGTTTCTGATATTTCTTCTCAGGCTACAATGCTACAGTTTTGGCCTATGGACAGACAGGCAGTGGCAAGACTTACTCAATGGGTGGTGGATACGGAGTGAATCTCGATTCAGATGAGGAAATGGTGGGAATCATCCCTCGTGTCATCAAGGACCTGTTTGCAGGCATAAAAGACTTGGAGCAAAAATATCAGTTTGTCATCAGAGTGTCATACTTGGAGGTGATATTTTTTAAAGTCACTATGTTGATGAACGATGTACAAATTCATTTAATTTTTATGCAGCTGTACAAAGATGATCTTTTCGATCTGTTTGTTCCTTCTGCTAAGAGGGAAAAGGATCAAGTGCAGATTTTGAATGATCATGTAGGAGTTAAGGTCAGTATTTGAATTGATTATTAAAACAAAGGATGAATGTGTAGAACTGGAATCATTGATCTCACAGTTGACGGGGATGTCGGAACTCGAAGTGAAGAGTTTCGAGGAAACGATGAAATGCCTCGAAGAAGGATCGCACAGCAGAACTGTGGGAGCCACTGCAATGAACAACCAATCGAGTCGATCGCACGCCATCTTCACAGTTCATCTCGACAGGAAGAGCATCATCGACAGGTTGTTGTTTTTGATGTTTGACTCGTTGATCGTGGCTCGTGTTGTAATATTATGTGCTACGACAATTTACAACAGTCAAGACTTCTGCAAAGCAAAGTTTCATCTCGTCGATTTGGCCGGGTCTGAAAGAATTAAAAAGACCCATGCAGAGGGAGAGAGGCTCAAAGAAGGTTTGTGAAGCTTTAAATATGTGGAGACGGTGATAATGAGGATAACGATGATGATGATAGAGACATTTTGCAATATTTTGCCAATGAATTTTAAGTGATTTAAACGTTGATTGAAGATGCGATCCTGTAAATTGTTAAAAATGATGAAACAGGTATAAACATTAACAAGGGCCTTCTTGTACTCGGTAACGTCATCAGCGCATTGGGCGAGGAAAATTCCAAGAGAGGACACATACCTTACAGAAACAGCAAACTTACCAGATTACTTCAAGGTTTGCAGCTTTGTTATTTCTTCAATCATTTTAAAAATGCACAGGAGGCTATTTATTTAATAGCAGTATAACCTTATTATATCAAGCAATTTATTTAATAATAACATTGTAACCTTATTATATCAAGCAATTTATTTAATAATAACATTGTAACCTCATTATATCGAGTGACCTTATTATGTCGGCAATTCGCTGTGCGGTATTACAAATTAAACCATCGAACGCCTGCGACGATTAATCTGATTTTTTATAGATTCACTGGGTGGCAACAGTCACACTCTGATGATGGCCTGCGTGAGTCCTGCAGATTCAAACATGGAGGAGACCATCAACACTCTGAGATACGCCGACAGAGCAAGGCAGATTAAGAACAAACCGGTCGTCAATCGGGACCCGCAAGTTGCCGAATTGATTCGACTCAGACAGCTCGTGAGTGTCGCCGTTCATTGGTCTTTCGGTTCTAATTCGGTCGTACGTGAAATGTATTTGCCACCGATCCTGGTTTTATGTTAAACGACGAGACATTTTTATATTGAAGTTATTAATTTTGAGATATGTGGTTTTTAAGGACATTTCTTAATTCATCTAACTGATAGGTTCAAGAACTCCAGTCTCAGGGTCTGAATGTGGGAGGTGTAAAAAACAAACCAAGCATAGATGGGGATGGAAACGAAAAGATAAGGAAGTTGGAGGTATGTTTGTTAATATATAGTTAGAGGTATGTGTTTGTTGATATACAAAGTTGGAGGTATGTGTTTGTTTACTACATTTGTCTTGTGGCATCTGCCTTGATTTGCACTGCAATCATAAGGCATTATTGCAAGCATTTGATCTTTGAATGTGATGATGCATTTTGTGGTACAGGAGGAAAAACTGCAGCTGGTAAACGAGCTTCAGGCATCTGTCATCCAAAACACTGAACTGATGGAGAAGATATTCAAGAGTGAGATGGCCATGGATTGTTTGAAGGAGAAGCTCCACGAAATAAAAGAAACGACCAAGTTAGATCATCATTGCTTTCATAATTGTTTAAAATGCAGTAACGAACGTGTGCGTGCATCAAATTGATACGTCAATCAGCGAGCATTGATTATTAAATTACAGATTCGGCATAAACCAACTGCTCGACACTTCAAAGCTTAAAGTGGACCCGGGTTGTGACGTCACTCAGATGGAAAATCAACTCAATCTTGTAAAACAAATGCAGGAAAAATTGCTGCAAATTGAGGTACATTTCAGTAGATTCACATTTTTTGTGGTTTTAAATTTGCCAAAAGTTTGTAAACATTTCAATGTTCGAGTATTTAAGTACGTCTTAACGATATGCAGACGGAAGTCGATGAGAAAGCATCGGAACAAATGAACGAGGCGGAGGAGTCTGTGAACGAACCGAGCGAAGTGCACGAGGAAATGAGGAGCAAACACGTCCTGAAACAAGCTCAGATGACCAGAGAGTTGAAGGAACTGAACATTCGACTGACAAAGACCCAGGAGTTGGCTTCCCAGATGGAAAACAACAGCAAGGAAATACTGGAGATGCGAGAGAAGCACGAGGTATTGTTACGATTAGTTTTGTTTGATTGATAATTGTTTAGGTTATGTTCGTATCTGAACTGTTTCAGTAATTTGAATTAATGTGAGTTTCGTGTTACTAGGGTCATTGAACTATAATGTAATTATTATTCACACGGTGCTTAATATTCAATGTGTATTGATTTATGAATGTTAACTACCTAGCAACAAGTGAAGGAGATGGAAGGAGAGATTGAGAAGTTCCAGAAAGAAAGAGATGAATTGGTTGCTCAGATGCAGAATGTCAGATCAGTCAACAACAACAACAAGTGAGAATTGTGCCTCGATGTCTTATTCAAACATAATGTTTAACGATGACACTTTCAACTCCTGAGCCAATCCATCACTATCACCACGACGCAGTTACTTTACATGGTTCGTGATGTTAAATGCACGTTGTTGTCTTCAGAGTTGCCGAACAACGAAGAAAGAGAATCCAAGACCTTGAAGGTCAGATTCAGCAGATGAGGAAAAAGCTGACAGAACAGATGAGGATGCTCAAAATGAAGGAGCAGTCGGACAAGCAGGTCGAGAAGTTGAACCAAGAGATCATGGTACGATACACTTTTGAATCACTGACGTGCTTTGTTGTGATTGGTCATCATCAATTTCATTACTCTTCAGTCCATGAAACAACAAAGGGTGCGACTGATGAATCAAATCAAAGACGATGCCGAACAGTTCAGGAAGATGAAGGCAGAGATGGCGAAAGAAGTTCTTCAGTTGAAATCCCAGGTTTGTTGATAAATAGTTAATGTTGATGATCGATCAATAAAATAAGCAGGTTACTCACATTTCCTGGCATCATTCAGGATCGAAAGCGCCTGGCAGAGATGGCCAAACTGCAGAGGCAGCACCAAAATCAACAGGCCGTTCTTAAGAGGAAGGCCGAGGAAGCAGCTGCTGCAAACAACAGATTGAAAGAAGTCCTCATGAAGCAGAAGAACGTCGCAGATGACCGAAATAAGAAGCAGGAAAATGCTGACGTTTCCAGCGTCGGGAGCAGAGTTAGAGTGAGTTGCAATGCTGTTAATAGCACGAGACATATTGCGGCAATGCAAATCATATATTTATAGAATGTTAGCGACGAGAGACACTGATATTTGTCTACATTTTCCAGAAACTCGTGGGCGAAGAGATGGAACTGCTGGTTACAGTGGAAGAAGCTCGTACGCAGCTGAATGAACAGATGGATTCGAGGAAGGAGATGAACCAACAAATCTTGCAAATAAGAACAACTTTGGAGGAATATGAAAAGGTTATTATAATCTAATGGTTGATCTAATCATATGATCATTTCACATTGTTTTCACAGTTCGTCCTCATAATAAATGCATTTCAAAATTAATCATTTTAATCTAATTCAAATTAGATAATTGAATATACATCTTACTTTCGATGTGCAACTAAGTTAAGTTGATGACGTCTCTGAGACATACAAGAAGCTTCAAGCTGCTTCCCAATAGCATCACCTTGCATGACGGGTTGCAATCTGACCCAGAATTGTTGCTTTTTGTTAGCAATTGCTACCCAGTTTATTTTAATGATACAAATTCATCTTCAGGAAAACATGTCAGATGATGAAATACAAGCCATTAAAAACCAAATCAAGGACATGGAGCAGCAGATGGTTCTCTGCAACCTCCAGATTTCTGATTTGCAGCAGAAACTTCTCGATGCTGATCAAGGTTAACTAAGAAAAATAACTGCCAACTAATAATAATGAATTTACTTTTCCTTAAAAATTGACAATCATTTTTTTACTTTGTCACATGTGCTTTGGTAACGTAGTGGTAGCATAATGATTTGACTTTTACAAACATTTTTTACAATCAGACGAAAAAGCAAAATCAAGATGGGAAAACATCCACACCATGATGGAAGCAAAGTGCGCCATCAAATGGCTTCTTACCACAGTCTGTTGCTTTGCTGCTATAATCAAAATATGTCGAGTAATACATTCTTAAATCTTTTAAAATTGTTTCAGGCTGTTGCTGCAAAAGTTGAAGTAGACAAGAGAGATAGGCAAATAAGTGATTTGAAAACACAGTGGGAAGAGCTGACGCAATCAATGCAAAAAATTGAGGAGGAGATATCCATGGTAAGAAGGGAGTGCCAACAAGAGAAGTTTGAGATGCAGAAGGAAAATGAAAGCAAGGTATAGTGCTGTTGGAATCTGTTAGCATTATTTAAACAAAATATGGTGCTGTTGAGATCTGTTAGCTTTGTTTAATGGCTTAGACATTGTTCTCTGATGTTTGTGAAAATTCTTTATTAGAAACTCATTGACAAAAAAGTCTTTTTTCAGGTCCTCTATCTGCTCAACCAAATCAAGAACCCAGTTGATTTATCAAGCAAAAATGAAACTGAGCAGATCAAGGAACTCCACAAAAGAATTGCATTCCAGGTGAGAATAACGGAATGTGACATTAATTGGTGAAATTGATCTTTGATTGTAGTTTGCATTTCTAGTTTGCATTTCATTTTAAAAATAAATTTAAATTGAATGCACATTCTTTCATCAGGAAGAAGAACTTAAAAAATTTGCCAGGTTTGAGGAGGAGCTTGTAAAGAAGACTGAAGAATGTGAAGCATTGAAGAAGGTCGGTTTCTATTGAATAACCATTCTTGTACTATGCCACGATTAACAGTTACTCTGTCATGACCAGTTTATCCACTTAATCACAAAATTAGGATGAATGAAGTTGTAATGTTGTAAATTTCATTAGCTCTCACCACAAAGTTGTTGCTTTCATCATTTGTGATTCATGTGTGTGTTCTCTCTTTCATGGATTCATTCACGATAGTCTGCTTCAACCCCGAAGGAATTCACAAAAGTTCAATACAAAAAGACGACCGGCCTCTCCGGATCGCTCATGCCGTCGTCGGCAGAGGGCACGTGTGCCAACTCTGAATCCTTGTCCATTGACAGCAGCAGGTCCGAGGTTTCAAACAGCACCATAGGTCCCAGTCAGGTATGTAAATTCTGTTCTCTGTCGATTTGCTTGAGACTTATTTTCATTTCCGTCAGAAGAGGAAACGCACGACCCGACGTGGCCAAGCAAAGGAAGAGAGCGAAGAATCATCAGAGAGTGAAGATCCTGATGATTTGGATAATGACCCAACCTGGAAATCTGGGTTGACCCCAGCACCACCAAAGACAAAGTCGAGGGTAAGTGCTTTTCAGATTCAGGATTTCAACGTTGACATTTGGTTAGGCCGTCTGTCTAATTTATTGAATGCCAGTGTTTTTATTGTGAATTTAATAACTTGTATTTAATGTCTTAGGAAGCTGTACAATCAATAATAAATAAAATGTGTTTATTTGATTTCCAGTTCAATAGAAATGAACCTTTGAACCAAACTTACGTTGCCGATCCACCAAATACGACGAACAACAGCACAGAATTAGGGGAATCCAGGGAAACTCGCAAAAGAGTGTCGGACAAAAGCAAACGGAAGACGACTCAGAGAGCAAAAGATTCTTCGCCAAATGAAGACAGTGAGCCAATTACTTCAAAACTCGATGCTCGCCAGTACTTCAACGATCTCGGAATTGGAAACAAGAAAAGAAAGCTTCAGTCCGCCCAACAGTCGAGTTACTTTTCTGACACCATCGGTTTATAAGCACCCATTGGCTCATTCTCTCATTCCTAATTTTTCTTGTTTTTGTGTCCAAATGTGTTCGTTCAATAAATTACCCACAACGGTTCGTGGAAATTAATCAATCAACGTTGTAAAGCCCCACTATTGGTATCTCAGCCTATGTTGTAAATCGTCACCATGTAAACAATATTTTAAATCGATTTCAAATTAAATTTCTTATGAATTATTATGACACCATTTAATATTGCACTGCCGTTCTGCTAAGTAAAGATTTCAATCTTAAAATTAGTCTGAAACGTTTTCGTGTGCGGGATCGGAGAAAATTATCGTTGAGTCACGTTAAGTTTAAGTTAGTGTGGGTTGGTCGACTAAGATGAGCCGTTCATGGTGTGCAGTCGGTGCATCACTAGACACGGCAATTGCCTAATCCCCGGCCATTCCTGTTTGGTGTTTACATTTACACGCAGAAAATCTCAAATCGAAACGACGCGTATAAACAAGAAATTTATTCATTTGGCTTCACGAAAGTTTATTGAAAAAACATCATAAAGAAGAGAATAAGAATAATTCCGCTAGTTCTCAGTCGTGCCGCAAAGAGGTCCACTCGTTCGTTTCTCGTCCAACTCAAACTTTATCTTCTCTTCGAGAGCTCTAATGTCCTTCATCGTTAGGCCGTGCCACTGGTCGATCCAACAAAACAGTTCTCTGTGGAAGTTGAAAAAAATTCTTTGCTCGCTTTTAATGATCAACTTCTCGATCTGAGTCTGCAGTCCAAACCACTTGAAGTTGACAGTCACCAGTTTGTAACAGCACATGACCGGTTCGCAGGTCTCTTGCCAATTACTTTCAGCCAGTGGACCTCTTCCTGTCTTTACTGACTTGAACGTCTTGGGATCGGCATCTGGCTTGTAGTCTTTCGGTTCAACATGATCATTGGCGATGTCGATTTTTATTACTTTTCTCTCCTTCAAAGTTTTCGCGTCCAAACCGTGAGCGTTTTCTGTCTCACCTCTGTCGGGCAAATGCATTGTTTCGATTTTAACGAAAAAGTCATCTTTCATGTAGTCGTTGGTGACCACAGTCCTGCAATAAGGATAAGCATTCCACGCCTCCTCCCTGACAACCAGCGATCCTTTGGGTGCAATTCTGCGAATTAATGACGGAACTTTTTGCTCCAAATAGTAAACTTTATTCGTGTATTGACCACTGGCGTAGTTTCCATTACAAAGTGAAGTCTTTGGCTGCACACCTATAGTGGGAGTAAAAGGTTCGTTCTTCAGCACCTCAATACCATCTCCTCCTCCTGTTTCGTTTTTACTTGCTTGTGCTACGGAATATAACTGTGCCACCTGGTATTCTTCCACAGTAATCGGCAAAACAATCCTGTATTCGACTATGAGCATGTTCGACACCGACTGCCTACGTCAATCTTAAGTTATCGATGATTCAGTACCCGAATACCTTTGTTTATGGAAAGAAAATAAATACAATTTTTATCATCGCTATTTATAATGAAAATTTATTTAGACGCAACTGAATTTATAAATCAAACAAACATTTTATTATTTTTAATTTTCTTTCATGTGACAGATAGTTTATCTAATGATCTAATGAGAATAGATAAGCTTAAGAATCTTATTCTTTTGTCGAATAGTGTTGACCATTTTCACTATTTCCAATAAGCGCTGAATATTTTGAATGTGGAGAATTTTCTGACAAGAGTTTTTTGTCTTAGTGTCCACTTTTGCGTGTTAAAAATGTTAATAAAGAGGAAACAGATTTGTGGGCGAAAAACGGCGGAGTAGCTTAAGCGAGTATGTTGATAAGCGTGCGACTGATCATTGATCAAGTTCTATTCCGTTGCTCAGTGTGACGTAGAAACGTGAAAATACTAGATTTTACAGAAATTTTGAAACAAATATTGAAGCAAACCTTTGAGATCGAATCGGGAAAGCGATGAATTTTCATCGAGACGGGAAGAGTGATTTTAGGAGAGAATGAGACTACAGAGCAAATTATTTATGTTTAAATAATTACGTAATTAATACATTTAATTGCTCAAATACATTTAAATGTGAAGGTTTATTGATATTTAATTCACCCTTTCGAATAGGGGATACATAATAGTGGATTATTGGCGATGTTACCTATTATATCGCTTTGAATGGCTCGAAAATATTAAAACCGGAACATGAGAATTTTTTTTCTGTTTGTCAAATTTTGCGCAATCCAGTAAAACCTTCAATAATGTTTAATATTTGCATTAACCATGCTGCACAAAGTAATTATATATTCAAAGTAATATTTTCGATGCGCAGCGCTTAGTTGGAGTATGAATTAGCAGCAGTCATTTCAATAGGCACACACAACATTGAGCCGACGTTATCGACGAATTCCGTGGAATTGATTGCACTGTAAAAGGTCCACAGGAGTGACATCTGTTGAAATTTACATGAAAACATGTCTAGGTAGTTAATACAAATAGTTCAATAATCTATACAAATAAAAGTGAACGTTTGTCTGCAGGTCTGTGTTTATTATATTCCATACAACCAGCTCTCGAAGGATTCTCAATTCAAAAAGCATTAAAATTAAATTCATATATACAAATTTATATTTCAAATCTATCAAAATGAATGTTTGAATGATCGTTTTGATTGGACAATAAATGAAAGTCTTAACTTTTTAAATCTACTAATAATTTCTTAAAACTGAGTAAATATCATTTAATTTAAATTATTTCGGAATAATGAAATCATGCGCATTATATTTAGGTTCTTTTGAAATGAAATTCCAAAAATCACAATATTTTCGTTGTGAAATCAATTATGATCATTCAAACAACTAGCTATTGGTCGATCTACACCTCCATCAAGAAAGAGAAAGGCATGAGAAGCTTCAGACGTAGACGAACAACGGGAAGCTAGTCTGACAAAATGCTCAAGTACATCTGGTGTCAAACAGCAAAGCAACGGAGGAAAGACTAAAAACCAATCTGCTGCTCAAGTGCTCAAGCATGGTCGTCTGCAACAGCAGAGCAACGAGAAGACTGAAGAAAGTTGCGACATCGGTATCAGGTGGAAGAACTAACTCCGCTTTGAAAATGATTTTGAAAAATTAACTTTAAAATTAACTTTGCATGATCAGCTGCAAAACGATCGATCAGCTGAGATATTCTCAGATCAATTTCTTGAAATTGGCAACGAAAGGTGTCTGTTGATCGACCTCAGGACGAATTTCATGGCCTCGTAACTTTTGCAATTTACTGACGTCAAAAGAAGAATTGGCTGAAAAAGTAATACCCAATATTCAAGCCAATTCATAGAACGAGCTATTCTTGCGACCAAGAACAAAGACGTCTAGGAGCTTGACAACATTCAAAGCAAGGCATGCAAGTCCTTGACGACACTGTTATGGAAGCAGATGAAGCGGTTAATTATCCAATAGAATTTTAGAATTTACTCGAACTGCAAGGGATGCCACCGCACGTACTGCAGTTGAAAATAGGCGTGCCAATCGTCATGGTGTGAAATATGAATCAGCCAAAGCTTTGCAACGTTACGCGACTTGCAGTAAAAAAAATGAGAACGTCGTGGAAGCAACAATCTTGACAGGACCTTTCCAAGGTGAAGATGTCCTCATTCCTCCAATTGTGCGGTTTAGATCTAGACGCGGATTGCTTCTTACGTGGACAATTATACGATGCGTGTTCTAGAGTCGGCAAACCAGACAATCTCCGTATCTGCACAGACGATGGAGTAACAAAAATTGTTGTGGCGTACGTTGTGAAATGTGAAAATGTCAAATTAAACGAATTAGAGACGTGCGCTTTCTCATTTCTTTCTTTTCCGTTTAACCAGATTGAGACGCCGCAACGCGTGGCGGGTACAGCTAGTTAATGGTAAAATCAAGAAGATGGTTTTAAAAACTAATTAGCATAATATATTACATAATATATTATCTTTTGAATGGCTAACCTTAGACAGACAATGTCAAATCAACTAACCACTTGGTAGATTCTGAATCTTTGCTGGATGAGTCATCATCGTCTTCCAATGGAAGATTTCTCGGAAATTCATTCGAATAGAATGCTTTCGCCATCTTTTTGAAACTGTCTCTACCTGTTTAAAAGTTTGCTTTCTATCTTTAAGTTTTCAAATTTTATGTTGTAACTAGAATTCATTTCTTCGTCCGTTGATCTACCCAAGAATTTATATCGCTATTAATATTAGTAACATGTGAATAAACGCTTAAAAATATGTTATATCTTCATTCTTAAGAGCTAATATTTCGGTAACTGACAAGAGAAGTGATAACTTAGGGATTAGAAAAGTGTGATAGTGATTATGATTATGATACTATCAATTTACCTACAGCGATGACAACAACGCTGAAGATGATGATAGTGATGATTTGCACGAAAATCGGGCATTAGACATTTACCGGTATTGTCTTTGGAATCTCTGCCTTTGTCGGATATCTTGTCGATGAGTTTCAATCTGCAAATGCGGATTATTTGAGTTTTTTTGACAACATGTCTTTGAGGTGCTGAATAAGCTAAATTAATATTCTTGTTATTATTATGTTAATTATTCACAGGATGTCTCACCAACCAGGCACACTTAATTCACCATTAATTTAAATCAAGCTTCCACACGAGAAGCATTGCCGGTGTCATTATCCAGATTCCACCCCAACAATATCAAAGCATAACAATCATTTGTCAAGACAGTGTAGCTATTTGTTCAAAATATTTTATTACAAGCTTAATTCAGTAAAATATCCAATATTAACCTTTCATGACATACGTTACAATAATCATCACTATCATAATCGCCGTTACGAGTCAGTCTTGAATTACTTCTTGTTCAGTTCCTCCGGATCAACTCCAGGTTTAGTTGTTGGATAAGGAGTGTCAGGTTCTGTTACCTTCTGCAGTCCGTAGGTTTTACCAGCAGGATGGAAAGTGGCTGTGATGTTGTCTTCGTTCCATTTTAACCCAGGATTCTTTTTCGTACTTGAAGGTCATTTAATGCAAATAATGTGTTATAATAATATATTATAATAATATGTAATAATAATAATAATAATAATAATAATAATAATAATAATAATAATAATAATAATAATAATAATAATAATATAATAATAATAATAATAATAATAATAATAATAATAATAATAATAATAATAATAATAATAATAATAATAATAATAATAATAATAATAATAATAATAATAATAATAATAATAATAATAATAATAATAATAATAATAATAATAATAATAATAATAATAATAATAATAATAATAATAATAATAATAATAATAATAATAATAATAATACTAATAATAATAATAATAATAATAATATGTAATAATAATAATAATAATATAAAATAATAATAATAATAATAATAATAACCAGTAAAAACGCTGTAAAACCAGTGAAACGCCGCGAAGGGGGAGGGCAAGAACCCGGAAATTTGTTGGAGTACGCTCGTGTTTTAAAACCTTATTTTTGCGTTTCATTACCAAGCTAATATAATTTAGGGACCTGTTTAATACTGATAATAACGATGATGATCAACAAATATTTCTCGTAAAGAGGTCATATTTCAGTCAATTAATAAAAAAACCATTTATGAAACGATTGAATAATTTGAGTGTAAATGCATTATACATCGACATGGAATGCATAGTGGTATAATGATGATGATGATGATGATAATGATGGCAAGTGCTTCCAAGATTCATTGGAGTGACATCAAGGAGTTCAGAAAACTTGATACACGGTTGAATTTGTAACCAAACTTTTTTTAATACTTTAGTTTGTGCAGTCACCGTTATTAATAAAGTTAAAAAGATAATATTTTAATAATCTCACCCTGTATCCCTTTTTAAGATTCCGTGTTTCTCCTGCTCTTTACCTTTTCCGTTCTTAACCTCTTTAATGTCCTTTGACTGTTTTCCGTTTTTTGATTTTTCACTCTTTGACTTTTCATTGGAGGGGAACATCTAACAATAAATTATTTGTTTTTTTTAATGTGCACCAACTCGTTATTTACAACGATTTTTATTCGATTTTTCTGTGCCCCCGGCATGTTTACAGTTGCCTTTGATGTACATAGTACGTCATCAGAAATGGCGGTAAGCGATGGATTCAACAGACATATAAATGTTAATGTATCAAATTTCTAGAAAATTTAAGTCATAGTAAGATATTAAAAAACTGCAACAATTTTAATTAACGTAGTTTAGCACGGTTATGATTTAAAAAGAAATTGTAAGTCAGGAACTGCCTTTCTGTTAACATTCATTTGTAACTTCAAGCGAAGAAAATACATCCGAGTCCAAAACCAATGCCGAAGCTGACATTTAGAGTGATAGCCAAGTCCTGAAGTCCATTTTGACTTTATTGCGGAATGGCCGGCTATTGACTGGGAGATATACTTTCATTCGTTGCATCGTTGGGTTAAGGGCAAGGGACACATAAACTATCTGTCACCTGCAATAATGGAAAAGCTCATCAGTTTTATTGGTGAACAAGTCCTTGGAGAAATCATTTCTCGAGTTAAGGAATCAAAGTACCACTCCATCTCTTTGGATTCTACACTCGATGCAGCCCACATTGACCAACTGATCCTTGTATTGAGATATATGGAGAAAGATGGCCCAGTGAGACGCTTTGTAGACGAGAAATGGGAGCGGAGGAACAAGTGTGAACTTTTAAAACTTTTTTGCTATTCCAATCGCCACATTGACATAACATAGGGGCCAATGACCGCTATGCTTTGGGACTAGAAATTTCTGTCTGGGTGCAAACATTAAAAACATTACAAAACCAAATTTTTGATTAACATCTTCATTTTAAGCAGATGTTTTTTTATTTCTATTCTATTTATATAGTGACCTTTTTAAGAATATTGAGCGCTGAAGAATCGATAAGGATAAAAGCGTTTTTTTGTTATTATTTATTAGTATAATAGTTAGATTTTTAATTGTTATTACCTGTTCTGTTTTGTTTATATTTAAATAAAACAAGAAAAATATATTCTACACTAATGCTTTATCTATGCATTAAATAAATTTATGTTTATGTTTTTGTTACATTCCTGATAATGATCCTAATTATTTATGCGGTCGATCGAGCGTGGTACAAATATACAATCGAAGGCTGAGCTGCACAAGTGATTGCGTGGGATGGACTGTAGCAGTTGATGATTCTGTTGTTCCGATTGTTGGATTTCATCGACATTGATTATATTATTTATTGTGTTGACTGAAATTTTGGAAATGTATAAAAATCGAGCGCCTGCTTTAAGACTTCCTCCAACCAGCGATTTAGCAACAAAACCTGCGAATGAGACTTCAAATAATGGGTTGGTACCTATTAAAATCACGCTTACAAAATAAACGTTTTCACAAATGTGATGTATGTGTTGGGTAAGCCTCGTATCGGAAATATACGAACATGGAAATACATATGTTTTTGTTTGATTCGCTAAACTCTCTAGCATTTGAAAGTAAAAGCTGCTAACTCTTCTGGTCATTCTAAGATGTTTATTAGGCTACGTGCCAATATACCTTGTTGATAAATATTGATGAAAGGTGTAACAATTCAGAGACGAAACAACAAAGATTCCCCTCCAAATCGATCTTGATGATGAACAGTCATCACGACTCGAGCAATTTCTGAACCAGAGAAACAACATTGGTGATCTGGTTTCAGATGATCTAGAGAAGATCACCGAACTTGGGTTTGGAAATGGTGGTGTGGTTTGGAGTGTAAGGCATAAGCCCTCAGGACTTATAATGGCCAGGAAGGTTGGTTAAAAGATGACTCTTAAGGACAATTTGAAAAGACATGACATACAGAAATATAATTGACAGCTCATTCGACTTGAAATCAAACTCGCAGTTCGAACACAAATCATCAGGGAGTTACAGGTTCTCAACAACTGCAATTCCCCCTACATTGTTGGCTACTATGGCTCCTTTTATAGTGATGGAGAAATAAGTATTTGCATGGAATACATGGTATGTTTAAGAAGAATTTGTTGAATACATTGTAAATGTTTGTGTTAACAAATAAGTCAATTTATTTATATGCTTTTCTTTCACTGATTAAAATTCTGAAATTGACAAAGGTTTGATTACTGGAATTGCCAACAAACAATTCCATATGAAGTCATTCTGATTTTAAAATGTTCAAATTCTTCAAATGTTTTGCAGATGTTTTGCTTTGCAAAGAGGCATCTCTGTTGTTTATTTAATTTTACATTCAATTAATCACTGAGTAAAAAAATAATTTTCATCGATTCAAACAGGATGGTGGTTCCCTAGATTTGATTCAGAAGAAGATTGGAAGAATTCCAGAGCCAATCCTGGGGATGATAAGCATCTCTGTGAGCAGTTTTAATATGATCACATTTTGTTGATCTTCATGATGTTGTTTTGGCTGAACTTGAGCTTAATAAGTTTGTCTGTTAATTTTGTCAGTTCTGTATGTTAATATTTATTGTTACAGTTTTATAAGTATTATTATTTTAAAGTTCATTTCTAAACCAGGTTCTGAAGGGATTGAGTTACCTTAGGGAAAAACATCAAATCATACATAGAGGTTCTTAATGATTTTCTGTTTCACATGTTTTTTGTGGTTTTTAAATTGTTATTCACAGACTGTTACCAAATGAAATATAATTTCTGCAGCTTTTGATAAAATAATTTCGTGCAACAAAATATTGATAATAATGATCGTCATCATTGTCAACAATAGATGATTTTATCGGAAATATCAGAAAAGAACTAACCTACTAAATGATGTATCAGTAACATAGTAAACGATGCATCGATAATACAATGTTAACTCAAAGTACTTTTCACAAAGATGTAAAACCGTCGAACATTCTGGTCAACACGAGGGGTGAAATTAAACTCTGCGACTTCGGCGTCAGCGGGGAACTCATTGATTCTTTGGCAAATTCCTTCGTGGGTACGAGGTCCTACATGTCTGTGAGTGATCTCCGAATGCTGGATTATTTGTATTTTATTTATTTATTTATTATTTGTTTCGTTTCATTGTTCTTTTTGTTCTTAGGTGAAGTTTTTGATGTTTCCATAATTTATGTATTAAATACTGTTTGAAAACTAATATGTCAGCTTAGAGAATTAGGTCAAATTGAAAGTTTCCACCATTTAGAAAACTTGATTATCATCTCAATGCTCTTGCATGTCTGTAACTTTCATTACCAAGTTTGTTTGTCCGTGAAAATCCCATGTTGGTTCGATTGTGATTGGTCTATTTATGTGAAGATTCTTGTCTGCATTCGTCTATCATCTCGTCTTTCAGCCCGAGCGACTCCAGGGAGTCCAGTATTCGGTCCAAAGTGACATTTGGAGCATGGGACTTTCCCTGGTGGAGATGGCAATTGGAAAGTACCCCATTCCTCCAGCCACCAAGGAGGAGATTGAACTCATATTTGGTAACAGCTCATTTGAGGACCACATGACTGCTGCTAAATTGGGCAAACCTTTCTCCTGTGAGTTCATTCATCAGCAGCTCTTTTTTGTCATTGTAATTGTAATTGTAATTATTAATGTAATTGTTACTTTTCAAATTCCAACTCACAGCAGCATCAGAATGTTCAACAAAATGTAGTATATACTGTAACTGTATATATTTATACATAATTGACATAAAAGTATTATATTCACCTGGATGAACAGTGGTTAGTTAAGCCTTAATGTGTCTCTTGTGTATTTTCTATTTTGGATTCTGCTAATGTGAAATTTAAAATAATCTGATTGTTAATATTGCAATAAGAGATATTATTAATTGGCATTTTTATTAATTAGAGTATAATTTGCTTTTCCCTATTAACTAGTTCATTTTTCAGTCTTTATTTTAATAATATTTTAATTATATTTTTAATATTATTTCAATGTTTGTTGTTAATTTTAAATATTGCATAATGAATCGATGACACTTGACTTGTACTGTTTCTAGCTCATAGGGTCACCTTCGAGGAACCTTTCATGTCCATCTTTGAATTACTTGAATACATCGTCAATGAGGTGACCATTTTAGGTTAATTTATGTTAATATAACCATCTGATGATAATGAAATGATATTAATACAAGCATATGATTATTTAATAAATTAACAAATTATTTCAAAATTATGCAAAATCATGCAGTAAAATTGTCGGAGTAATTAATTGCCAATGAGATATGCCATTTTAATTAGTAAAATATTTTATTTCAATTAGTATATTCCATTAATTAATATTTTCATTTAATTTTTATTTTCAGCCTCCTCCCTCCCTGCCTCCTGAATATTTTTCAAAAGAATTTCAAGACTTTGTCGGCTGCTGGTCTGCTTTCACTATTTTCATAAAATTACGTTTTGCATGTTAACATTTTATTGCAGCGCTTGTTGAATATTTAATTAGTTAACTAATTATAATGTCGATCACTTTTATCCGAGAGGTTAAGTAATTCTTCTGTTCATAATGTTCCTCTCGAAACACTATAGTGATGATTATGATATTAATTAATAATGATGATAATGATAACAATAATAATAATAATGATGAGGATGATAATAATAATAAGTTATAATAATCATCCATCAGTCGCATCCAATTTCTTTCAAGAAGTGCGATGTAATTTTCTCTGCTACATGTTAAAAATCATTACTGATACATGCAATAACAAATTAGTTAATAACATATTAAGATGAATATAGATTGGAATGAATTTAACATTATATGCATTGAACGTAACAATTCAAAATAGAGTTGCATAGATAAATAAATAAATAAAATTGAATAAAAGCATCAATATGAGAATAAATCAACATGAAAAGTCTGTAATCTTCAAGACTTTTAATGAGAATCAGCATCTGCACATGTAATTGTGTCTTCTGCGAATATCTTTCATCCCTAATTGTGTTCCTATCTGGATTTATGATGATGATAATGGTAATAATAATAATATTATTGGTTACCAAATTATATTATCAAAAGTCGTTTTTGATAATTCATAAAATATTTGATCACAATGTAGAAATTATGTCTTTACAATGACGACATTGTCATGTTTTGTCAAAACAATTAATTCTCCATTTGTTTATCAAAATCAACACTAATTGTACTCTGAGCATGTATTTAAATACATTACAGAAATTTGTTTATTAAATTTTTTAATAACATTTTAATGTTACAATTTAATAAGCTATTTTATTAGATTTTCACTTTGAAACTCGTTAAATTGAAAAATCTGCTTTTGAAAGGCCATAATTTTTATCCTAAATAAAGAACTAGAATAAGTTAAATAATCAATAATTAAATTACATTTATACATATATACTACTACTACTAATACTTATAACTAAATTAGCTTTCCAGTCTTTGAAGCCCCTTGAGACTTTTTATGGTTTTGATGAACGAAATTATTTTTGTGCACTTGAGGGCTGAGTTTTTTACTGCTGAAATCTGTTGCATATTTATTACTTCACTCTTCTGCAAATCCTGAATTTAATGTGAATGTGTAATACTTAATCTTAATCTTTAATAACTTCAATAATAATAGCAACAGTAATAACGATATATTGTTTTTATTACAGTGATTTTATTGTTTTTCCAACTGGTCCAATTTTATGTTTTGCAGCTTGAAAAAAATCCCTTCAGAGAGGTCTGATCTTCAAACATTGACAGTAAGTAGTCATTGTAGTCAGTGTAGTCATTGGAAGATTTGAAACTTGTCTTGAGCATATTTATTTGTATGTATATGTGTAAATATCATTGATATCATTACTTACACACTGGTATGCATTCATATTTTATTCTCAACTAACATCCAATTGCAAGAACTGGACAATTGCTGTAAGCTTGCAAATGTTGCTGTGATGCACCAAACAATTCACTCAATTATTTGAAATGGTTCTGATATTACTTGTGACTTCTTTCCTAAAACCATTTTGGACTTCATACCTGTGCTACCATTTTAATCAAGTATCCTTTTAGTTTTAAGACTAACTTTGGCCAGTTGGAGCCATTTGCAAAATCATTCAAACTTAATACCCATCTCTTGCTCCATTTAGAGACATGCATTCCTGAAGAAAACTGAACAGGAATATGGAAAAGAGGTCGTCTTCGCCGATTGGGTGAAAAAAATGGTTGAGATTGAACTCTGACGGATGCTGCTTGATTCAAATCTGCTTTCTTTGAAATAAATTGCATTCAATGCCATAATTCTCTCAACACGATTTAGTCGTTTTCACGGGGGATGAGTCACGATGCATCCCAATTGCATCAAATTATTTTGTTTACATTTACTCGAGCGGCGTATTTGTATTCGAAACCCAGAGGAATAGTTTTCGAATAATTTCTATCCAATTTTTATGCACACTCGTTGATTAAGCTTCCTTGAATCACACTTAATTTTATATCTTCGTGTTCTCATATGCATAGGTTAAAAGACACAGATGGTTGGATTTGGGATGTAATGTGTGCATTTACACTTTTTTTATCTGCTCGAATGTGATCCTATTTGGCAAGCCATCTTTTACCTCAGATTTAACTGGTAGTGTGTGCCTAGATTGTCGTGTCCATAATAATAGGTGTCGTGTTATATCTTGAAGTACAGCATTTTGATGTGTTTGTCATTGTTTTCTCAAAATATAACCTTTCAATCATTCAAAAACCTTAAAGGGGTGGTAAGACAAACGAACTACTTTTACTTTTGAGGATTCTACAAATGGAAGTCTAGTGAGTGTTGGGAATGAGAAGATGCAAACTAATTGGGGAACGTGCTGGTGAAACGCAAATTGCTCGGGCGTATAGGCGGGAAGTTCCATCAATTTCGACTGAATTGATCAATGCTTTTCGTCAATTTGCTTTGTCAGTTATCAAGACTGAGTTTAATGTATCCACAAAACTTTTCAATTTTTACAAATTTTGATAACGAATTTGAGTCTTGTGACTTGCCAAAGAGAGGTTTGGTGCTCTAAAATAGTTTTTCAAAGGGTTTGAAATGCCACTCTTTCATAGATCACTCTAGAAGTCTTATTATTTTGTATAAGGAATTCTATGGATCGAATTAAAACGCTGCAGGCTTTTACTCTGCTTCTGCGTTTATTTTTATTTATATAGTTATGCTTTTCTCGGACCATTTGATTTCCTTTGGCACCGATGTTGCCGCCTTTTGCAACTCGCTGTAGATGAGTTTCAATATAAATGCGGACCTGCAGGTCGTTCCATCCTACACTCATTATTTTCGAAGTAACAGTAGACACGGAGTGACGTTGTAAAAATCTGGTGGTACATTTCCGCAGGTAACATCTACACCCGAGTACATTGAAGATATGTGAAGATGCGAAATGCAGCTGAAAATTATTGAGAAAGAAGAAAAAATTTCATTAAGTTGAACATGCGTGCATGGGATCGATCCTATCCGTTGATTGCGGAGTGGCTGTTTGCACGGCGTCTAAGAATGCTTGATATTATATGCTTGTGTTATATTCCTAGTACAATCGTCTGGGCTTTTTGACGAATATTTTAGTATCTGACCAGCAATGCCTACGCAACTGTTTCACCTGACTGAATCTCACAAGCTCGCATTGAGCGCAGTCACCAGATAGACCTACTTCGGTATTACGAAGCTTTGTAGCAATACGTGAACAAATCGATTGAGTGAGTCAAACAGGTCTCATCTGTGAGCAGGTGTTGTTAGTCTACGCTAAACCTTCATTTCGGAGAGACTTGTGTTATCCTGCACATTCCGTTCTTGGCTGACTTTTGAAGCGTTTCAGAGCCGAAATATTAGCGGGAGTTGACGAAATAAGCTCTCTCAGTCTGAGAGGCAGTAATTTTCTAAACTTTAAAGCCTATTTGCAGAGTTTGATATTAGCTTACCGGCAGAGGTGGGTTGCCACGCTGTTTTGCGCTCAAAATTTATTTGCAACAGAAAAGACTACTCCAATTGATCACAATTTACTAATTTAAGATTATCAAAGATTGTAAAGTATTTGAGTCAGCATGGAGACCACTTTTGACCTGGACGCTTTTGCATTTGGACGCACAATTCGGTCAAACATCCAACCGAGGAATGTTGTCATCCAGAGGAGAGGAGCAGGTTCAGGTGGATTGATGGTGGAAAGATCATCGAGGTTGGTAAAGGTATCTTCAAGGTATTGGAACAACTTAACATGTTATCATCGGTTATTTAACAAATGAAGGTTTGCCATGTCTTCCATGGCACTTCCATCTGGAGCTTCTGGAAGTGGTGTGTCTGAGTTGAAAATGTCTCGTGATAGGGAGAAGAAAGAAATGCAGGATTTAAATGAAAGGTCAGATTCATTTTTCAATTAATTATGTGATATTTACTTACTTCCATGAGTAAATTTACTAAATTAAGTTTATCATCATCATCATAAATCTATAATTTCATGCATTTAATTAAAATTTCTTGAAGCTGCGAGACTTGACTTAATTTGCACACAGCATTATACAAATTGAGTCGTTCATATTACAGATTTGCAAGCTACATAGAGAAAGTGAGGTTCTTGGAAGCTCAGAACCGAAAAATCTCAGACGAGCTGGAGAGACTAAAGGTGAAGTGGGGAAAGGAGACGAATAACATCAAACTCATGTACCAAACGGAATCCGACGAGGCCAGGAAACTGCTCGAGGATTCCGAACGAGAGAAGCAGAAATTGCAGGTCCGAGTGGCAGCATTCGAGGAACAAATCGACATTTTAAGGAGAAAGTTAGTCTCTTATTATGGCATAACCTCTTTTTTGTAATTATTACTTTAACTCTTACTTTAACTTGATGCTGACATTAATTTCTGCTTGAAATGGTAAATAAAATAGTTAAGTGCTGCATGCACATCCCCATGTGTGCCCTATGACTCAAGCATTGATTTCTTATCATCTCTCATGCATCCTTTAAAATATTGTTCCTTGCTTCATAACATCAATAAGAACTTGTAAATTTCAACTAATGTTTCGTTGCTCGTCTTCACCGAAAGATTTGAAGAAGGCAGTCTGGCAGTCGGTGACAGTCGAGACAAAGTGGAGCGGCAAATACAACAACTGGCAGATTACGAAGCCGAAGTGAACCTTTTGAAGAGAAGGATCGGGCTCCTCGAAGGAGACAGAGACGTCAACAAGAAAACTCTCACTCGCTACCAGGACTGCTTCAACAGGGCCAGGACTGTAAGCATTTAATTAACAATTATTATAATTTAATTAATTGTTAACAATAATTAACAATAATTAAAACTTAATTAATAATCAATAATAATTAAAATTTAATTGATAAAATTATTATTTACTACATATGGCTACATTATATATTAAGGTAAGTTAGCTGTTGAATGTTTTATTGTAATAGTAATGGCATTTAGCAACATTGAAGTTCACAAATTAAGCCACAACATTAGATGTTTTGTGGATCGAATAAATTCAGATTTATTGCGACAAATGATTTAATATTTCATTAATAATTAAACTGATGAACAAATAAATATTCCAAGGATCTGGACAACGAATCAATCCTCCACCAGGATGCTGAGAACAGGAGGCAAGCTTTGGAGGAGGAGTTGGAATTTCTGAAGCAGGTCCATGAGCAGGTTGGTGGTTGGTTTGGAGCAACTAACGACATTTCAAGAAACTAACGACATTTGAAGCAACTAACGACATTTCAAGAAACTAACGACATTTGAAGCAACTAACGACATTTGTCTCTGCATCAACGTGATATACAAATGTGATGTGGAATAAATGTTTATGTTGGAAGGTTAATTGCAACAATTACAACATGAAATTCCACCTTTCAGATGCTTTTGCATGAACATTATATATTGAGATGACATTTTGAAGTCAAAACTAAAATTGAAACTAAAATTTATATTATTTTATTTTAAAG
Source organism: Whitmania pigra (assembly GCA_021613335.1). Taxonomy (NCBI): domain Eukaryota; kingdom Metazoa; phylum Annelida; class Clitellata; order Hirudinida; family Haemopidae; genus Whitmania; species Whitmania pigra. Next base: position 3,174,944 of record JAJTWR010000260.1, read on the forward strand.
GAATAACTCTAAAATAGATATATTATTACTCATTAAGTGTAGTTTAAAAATAATATAACTAATTAATGGCTCTAATCAACTTGCAGGAACTGAGGGAGCTTGCAGCATTGGCTTACAGAGACACGACGACCGAGAACAGAGAATTATGGAAGAGTGAGATGAGCAGCAGTTTGAGGGGCATCCAACAACTTTACGACGACAAGATGGAAGACATGAGGAAGGAGATGGAAACTCTCTACACCATGAAGGTGACGTGCTGATGATGATGTTAGTTAGCCGATGATGTTAGTTGTGGTTTGCTGGTTAAAACAGGTTCTATGAATATCATCACTGTGAAGTGCATCTTGGTCACCACCTCATAAACATTTGTGCATGTTGAGATTTTGAAATTGATTCGATCAACAAATGCATAATATTTAATAATTGGTTGACCTGTTGGGGCTTATTTAATTATAAGTTGCACGGCCCATAACAGTTAATATTTACCAACTAATTGGTCATCAATTATGCAATCATCAAGTTGCAATTCGAGATAATTAAGCATGAACCTGTGTCGATGGCTTTCATCTTTTAAGGTGCAAGAGTTTCGAACCGGTGCTACGCGTCAGAATCTCGACTCGGTTCATGCAAAAGAGGAAGTTGTTCGTCTGAAGTCCCAATCGTCCGACCTCCAAGGAAAAATATTCGACCTTCAGGGCAAGGTGAAATTGTTTGATTTAATGCTTGCAATTAATTTTAAATAGTTTCTTTTAAAATGTGAAAATCTGCTACTGAAGACAACATCATTACCATAAATTAGGTCCCATTGAGTTTATTATTTTTAATAATGATGCCTGATGTTAAAGTGCTCTGAAGACCTGCCAATAATAACCATTGTTTACATGGGCAATGGCTGTTTTTTAGCTGCTGATGAATCATATTTTATGAATCTACAAATTTTCTCATAAACTTGATAAATTTGCTTTATGGCAATTCATTGTAAAAACATTATTAAATAACCAAAATAAAATGTCAGAAATAAGTATTGGATTGACACATTTACAAATGTCTGACAATTTGATATTACATTCTTTTACTGTAGTTAATCAATAATTTACAAAACAGTTAAACTTCTGCCTCATGATGAATGTTATGACAATCTACATGTTACACTGTTACACAGGATGGCTTAAGTGTCATCAATGGACCTCCAATGATGGAGGAATTGCAATTTTTAAAAACTCTTCGACAGAACGACATGCTGCAGAGGGAGATCGACGAGTTGACGCAGGACATGTTGTCGCGCGAGAAGGAGTTGCAACAGGACAGCGAGCGACTGATTACAGAGGTGGCTGCACTGAAAGCAGAATTGGAGAGCATCACGAAGGAAATGCAAGATCTCCTCGATGCCAAGTTGTCGCTCGAACTCGAAATTGCTGCTTACAGGAAGCTCCTTGAAGGAGAGGATGACAAGTGGGTTTGGAATGGTTCTTTTAGAATTCAATGAGCATTTAATATTCATTAGCTTTGATTCAATGGGCATTTAACACTCATTTGATTAGTTATTCAGCGAGCATTTAATATTCATGAGCTTTGACTAGATATTCAGTGAGCATTTGATATTTATGAGGTTTGATTAGTTAATTGTGGGTAATGATGTCAGTCAATGTATGAGTGAGAATGAGTCCACTATTATGAAAACATTCAGATGACTATTATTAATACAGTGCTATTGTGATGCGATTTGAAATTCTCATATATTTATTATAAGTAACAACACTACATTTGGCAATTATCAGTGTTCGATGTAGAAGTGACATGATTACATTAAATTACATTTTACAGTAAAATTAAATTTATAGTAAAATGTCATTCTTCTGCAAACAGAGTGGGACTGAAACAGGTGGTTGACTCCATGTTTGCTACCATGACGACAGGTTTCTCGGGAGGTGGGGGAGGTCATCTGGGGGATAAAACAACGACGACGTCAAAAACTGCCTACGAGACCTCGAGAGCTGTGACGAGCAGCTACAAAACGCAACAAACATCGTCGACGGGCGGATATGCGTCCACCTTTGGAGGATACGGAGGTGATGCGAATTCTGACTTTACAATCGTTCATTTCAAACTAATATTCTAACTACACATTTACAGATGGAAAATATTTTTAAATCAATTACTTGTTATGTAGATTATTATTAATTAAATAGGTTTTGATTCATAAATTAAAATATGTTATTTATTAATTATGTTTGTTTATACTGAAACATTGTCCAATAAATGCTTGCAGACAACATAAATTAAAATATGTTATTAATTAATTATGTTTGTTTATAGTGAAACATTGTCCAATAAATGCTTGCAGACAACACTTTGAATGTCAACCAGGTGGTTAAAGGTGATATGTTGGCTAAAACGACTTACCAGAGAAGCGCCAAAGGTCCCATCGCCATTTCTGAATCGTCTCCGGACGGAAAGTACATTTGCCTCGAAAACACCGGTCGCAGGGTCGGCATTTGTCGTTTGTTGGAAGCGAATAATAATTATTAATAACATTTATCTAAATGTCTCACCTGCAGGAAGAACACCTGGGCAATTGGACCATCAGACGAAATGTTGATGGCAGGGAAATGCCTGTTGCAAATCTCCCAGGAGAATTTAAAATTGCTCCTGGGGGCAAGACTAAGGTTTCACATGAGTTATTTTGATTCGGGTCGACGCCACCGCCAATCGATATTCATACGATTCTTTGAATGAATAGAATTGATTGATTGATGATTTTTATGATTAAATTATAAGTTGGTTGTGCTAAGAAATACAGACTTCAGCACAAATGTAAATATCTTAAATTTAAATTTTCAAACAGATTTACGCAAGAGGAGGGAAACCCAGGGATGCTGGTTTCCAGGACATTGAACTCTACAACTTCCCCACATTTGGTCAGGGACAGAATGTCACCACTCGACTCTGCAATGCATCTGGGGAGGTGATTTCACATTTTGTGGAAAATATTCTTTTCAATATTTTCTTTTAAAAAGCAGCCAATGGATTATGAATTTTTTCTATGTTATGGAACTTATTAAACTGAAACATTGACAATGTAAATAATGACATTCTTGATTTGCAGGAAAGAGCCACTCAAGTCCAAAAAACAGTTTACGCATGAAATCCTCTACAGCCTCACCTCACTGAATAACATTTTAGTGGCTTTTTATTTCAATTCTCTGCCTTCTTTTGAGCAAATGACATCACCAAATGCTACATTTCGAGATTCGATCAGCCTTCAAATCAGAAGGCCAACACATCCATCTGATGCATGCATGGCTTCAGAATATATCCGTGCTTGCGGACAATTAATCTGCCTCTTTGGCACATTAATTGACCCCTTGGCATACTTTTCACCACAAAAGTCATTCCTGCCAGTTAGATATTTGCCATGAAAGTAGATCTTAGTTGCTACTATTTAATTTATTAAACTACTAATTATGGCCATCAGCAGATCTTAATCTTCAATGGCCTCTTTAACATTTTGCAAAGCTCAAGGTTTTATAGGCTTTCAGTCAGTTTCGATGACTTTTGAATTGATAAAAATTAAAAAAATGTTGGTGTCACTTATATTGTTAAGTGTCAACAACATTGATGCCTTATAATGATGTTACTTGAAGGATTAATTCTTCTTATTCTCACTTCATGGGGCTTTAATGATTGTCACATTTATTTGCTAAGCTTCCCCAACTTTTTGGGTGGTCTAGCTTCTTTCATTGCTGTGACGGGAATTTTGTTAATTTTGTTAATTTAAAAAATTGAATAATTAATTGTTGGAGAGCTATTTGTACCTTGAGAAGAAGCATTTTTGTTTTTCAATTAATAAATTAAACATACGTTTCTGCGAACGTTTAAATTTCTCGTGGTTTTGTGCATAAAATGCTAATCATTGTTCTGATTTTTATTTGTTTGCAACTGCTACTGCTTGCAGGGCATTAAAAGACTCCTATTGTAAGAATTTGAGAGAGCCAAATCTGAGCGCTGATCTTAAATGCTACCAATTTAAGCAGAATTTTCAAAAAACGTGGGATTATTTTGTTATCGGATGCAGACTTGGGACCAAGTACTCAAGGTCCAAGTACAACTGCTCAGGGTTTAATCAAGTACTTCTCGTTAAATCGTTACAACTGTAATTGTGGGCCATCTAAAAATAGTAAGGGGCTTGTATTTTAACATTTAGCAGAATAAAATCCATAGTAGGTGTCTGTGTTACAGACATGGGATACTTGGTACTTGTACTTCTACTTGAGTACAGTTTTAGGTACCTGTACTTGTGCTCAAACAAGTAGACTTCGAGGTCCCACTAAATAAACAGTGTTTTGTATAAAAACGAGAGAACTTATCAGCGTCTGACAGTCAGGATCACCTCGCAGTTTTTATTATTATATTATTTTTAATAATATCACTATAATGCTATATGATATTTTAATTAATTGAATTTATCTTAAAGACACAAAAACATTCGCTTTTTATAAAACAAGTTTTTAATATTACCAAGTGAAACATTAAACAAAATTATGCTCATTAATCAAAATTCGCTGCTTTACCAACTTTTATTTTAAGTACGAATTAGTTTACTTTTGAATTTACATTAATCGTTAACTCCGCCCAGCTGTCAATCATTCATTTCTTGTAACTAACTTTTCAATATGGCGTCTGTTGCACCGGTTGGCATGTTTTTCGCTTATTTCCATTTAAACAGTAAAACCGTGATTCTGTGGCATTGTTTTTGGACTTAATTTTTGGTTAAGTTAATTAGTATTATGAATCATTTTCACTCTGGCTTTGGGGCAGACGACCGCCAACGCGAATCGGCAGTTAATGGATCATAGCATATGGACAAGAGTTCTTAACAGATTTAATCATTTGTACCCATGTTGAATTGCTAGGAGTCGATCTGCATCTTGTGCTATTTATGACGTACTCAATTTATCAGACGCGTGTATCACGCATGGCACTCATGCTTGCGTTCATTTCATTTCGAGGGAAAACTTTAGTGACCATTAAAAATTCGATATTGCCTAACTTGATCTAATTTCTGACTTATTGATGAATATAGTCTGCAAATTTTTCAAAGAAGGGTAATTATGAAGCAACGTTGTCAATTCTGACCTGAGATGAGGGTCAATTAATTGTTTTGCAATTGAAAATGACTAGATCTTAAGTACCTAAAATATTTATATACTTAAAAATTAAACTCATTAAACTCGATTTTAATGTTGAATTTTGTTTGGTGAAGGTTGTTGAAAAATTAAAGGAAGAAGAGGAGGATAAACCCACTTTGGAGAGTTTGGATACTTGTCTTTATGTTAAACATCCTCTGCACAGTGTCTGGGCATTGTGGTATTTTAAAAACGACAAGAGAAACGATTGGTCTGCTAATCAAAAAATTATTGCAACATTTTCCACTGTTGAGGATTTTTGGGCGTAAGTTTTGAGTGTGACCGATGAGTAAAATTGATTCATTTGGTGCATTGATACATTTCAGAGTTTACAATTACATACAGTCTGCCAGTAAAATATCTCCAGGTTGTGATTATTCACTGTTTAAGGTGAGGAATGCAGTTGCCAATTGTGCTTTTTAATTTGATTTACTTAATTAATTTTATTTAAAATGCAACAGTTTTATTTATTTGTTGGTGATGCAGAAGCTTAGTTTTAAGCACCTTTTTGAAATGTTTTAAAGGATGGAATTCAGCCAATGTGGGAGGATGATTTCAACAGGGATGGAGGAAGGTGGCTAATAAATTTAGATAAAAGGAAAAGAAGCACAGAACTGGATCGATTTTGGCTCGAAACGGTCAGTTTTATGTACCAATCTCATTTAATTCTTTATTGGCATGACCTTTGTTTCTTGACCTTGGTTTGCGATAGTTTTGAGGTCGTTTGTCATGATTAAATATTGATTTCTGGAGTTGTATGCCTCTTATGACTGCTTATAATTATTGCTGCTGCTTTTTTTATTAATTGTGTATTTTTGGAACATCCGACTTCCCGTTGGCTCCTTGTTTTGAGACGTAATGTTGTTGGAGGGTTGAGTCAATATTTAACAATGAGCAAATTCTTGAATATTTGCTTTTATTTTTTGTAGATAATGCAATTCTATTTTAATGTTATTTTTTGCAGTTGCTCTGCCTAATTGGTGAGGCATTTGATGAGCTGAGTGACGAGATTTGTGGTGCAGTCGTCAACATCAGACCCAAAGGGGATAAACTTGGCTTATGGACGAGAGATGCATCAAATAGTGAAGCAAACTTAAAAATTGGGTTCGTTGTTATATGTCTAATATTTTTAAGTTTATCAGTTTATTTCACTTTTCTTTGAATCAACCAGGAAAATGCTGAAGCACAGATTGAATATACCCACAGATGTTATTTTGGAATATCAGGTTGTTATACATTTTTCTTCATCTTGTAGGAGTGTGTTCTACACGTTCATTCGTTATTTCAGGTTCATAAGGATAGCTCGGTAAAGATTGGTTCAGTGACGAAGAGTAGTTATAGGGTTTGAGGTTGTCGAACATGCATGCTTGTCAATTTAAAGATGCCATGATAATTTTTTCTTGACTCCTGGCTTGCGTTTGCTCTAATGTGTTTTTAATCGGTTTGATCGGAAGGCCTTAGGATAATATATGTACGTACACGGGTCTCCGACATGACTCTGTTTGGCGTTTCCTTATTGAAATTTGTTAAAATTGATCATTGAAATGTAGTTTATCTGGCTCTTATTTTATTGTATATGATGTAACGTATTTTCCTATAGATTTTGTTTTATTGGCAAATGCGGACAATTCAACACAAATTTCCCGCTGGCTGGTTGCCTTCTGACGTTTCTGTGAGGTTTCGATACGGTCGAGATAGGAGGATATTTGAATTTGCAATTTTAATGCAATATTTTGCATGAGGGAGTAAATTGTGATACTTTGGAAGATACCATCTCCTAGGGCTTGTGGTGGTCATGGATTTATCAGTCATTTCAGATTATTTGGACGGGCTCGACAGCCATGACCGTTGTGTGATGACTACTAAGTGGTGACTGATGTCTGTGCATGCTTATTGCACCAAAAGATGAACAGCACAATCTGTTTACGGGGGTGGCGGCGCCACTCCGGCCGCTTATGCCCGAGGACAGTGTGCCTTTCGGTTTTCTGAAATTCCCCCGCCACGGAATATTGGTCTTAAAAGACAAAAATTGCATTCGGCCGTCTGGAAGCTCAGTTCAGGATATCCTTCGAGGACTCGCAAATACGAAAACCACGAAGCAAGTTAGCTGTTGCCGCCGTTATTGCATGCCCGAGCCATTTATAGGAAAGCAAGATTTATTAAATGTTCGAATTCGGAGGAGGCAAATACTCTCCCTTCCTCATATAGTGCCTTGGTAGGCTATCCCTCCTATCCCGGTCAGCCTAGGTGTGTTCTACTTTAGTAATGCATCCCCATGCGCGTGCATCCGACAACGATGCCGCATTAATATTTGTTCCCACAGAATTCTTCACCACAGACTGCCACTTCATTCAGGTAGTTGTTGAATCAGTATTAATAATTATTAATTGCACCATCAATAACAATCGTCAGAACTATAAAATAGTTTAATAAACGATTGAGGTCAAAATTAGAAATAAACATTTTGGTAGAACGTTAGAACGCAACAAGACTCTTTTCTAACCAGAAAAATGTCCGCAGCCAACGACGAATGACGTCAGCTGCCGCCGTGTTCAGCTCCTATTGGGTGGTTCCAAATCTTGGGTCTTAATAATTTTTTTTAGTAAAAGTTCTTTGCAGGATACGTGCTTTGTACTATATTGATTATTAGAAACATCTACTATTTTAATTTTACTTGATCTTTAACTCTTTTTTTGTCATTTTTAATATTTAAGCGTTGTTGGATTATTATAAAAATCAAAACATCGAAAGCACTGATGTTGCGCATTAAAAAAAGTTTGATAGTTGGCTAACAGCATTTTACTCGTTCTGATTCATCCAACTGCGAGAATTTTGAGTTGAGTGAAATATGAAATTTATTGAACAATGACCGGTAAAATGTCAATATCGCTAAACAATGAGAAAATCTGGTTGGAGAATGAAATATGCGTATTGTACATGTAATACTTGTGGAATCGACGAAGTAAATAAACGTCCTTTTCGCATAAAAATTCAGGTAATGGTTAAAATAATTGGAATGTTAGAATTTAAAAAGACTATGTTCAACTACATAATTTGCTCGCTGTCCACGAGAAGAGTAAAATAACAGCAGACAGAATAATCTGAAACTTAAACAAATTCCTTGAAGGTCGCCAAAAACGATAGACCGAGAGGGCGCCTTCCCAAGCTCTTCTGTCGCCGGCGAGAAGCTTTCGAGATAAACTTTAGCGCAAGGAGTGTCTATGTAGCAAACTTACGGTTAAGAAATGAAATTTACGAATTACTTTTTAATTGATAAATTATAAGTTTAAATTCAAGTGATATGCGTGTTATCCACACTGATATCGTAAATGTATCTATTATTGTCGACATTGGATTTCTGAGGTTCAAATGATTGGCAATCGTGACTTGATCAAATTGAAAGCTACGGAAACAATCGTTAATAAGTGAAGATAACTATATAATCAATGAAAATAAATGTAAATACTTACAAATAAATCGCCACACAAATAGCATTGAGTGCTTTAAGTCAAGTTCCCGTTGGTTTCATGGGACTTCTTAAGTTCCATATCCGTGATTTATTTATGATTTATATTCCATCAATTCTTTGAAATTACATCTCAAGGGATGGACGACGAATTAGTTAACTCGAGTACAAATAGTAGCTACTGGAATATTATTAGAAACAACAAGTTTTTAAACTCTCAGAATGTAGTCAACCAGTGATTGAATCTCTTGCAATGAACATAGTAAGTGTGCATTGTGTGCACGAATACACATGCATCCACTGAAACTCTTATAAGTTTCAGGGGCGAACGTCACAACGACTCTCGCGTATGTCGGCAGGTCGATAGATTGAAAGTATCAACAAAATTGAGTTCATTTCATGAATTACTTTAATAAATTTAAGCTTAACTTGCAGTTATGAATTTATGATATGAAGTGAGAAATTACGATAGGAGAGCTGACCAGAGATGATTCTGAAATGGATCGAAATCATAGAAGGCCTATTTGCCATCTTTCCGGCAGTTCAGCTGGCACTTCAGAGGGAAAGACAATTGCAAGGTGGGAACACTTTTTATTACCTACGACAGATGGCGTATGAGAGGTGAAAGTACGTCTTGTTGGCATCAACTTGTCTATTCTGCACCACTTGTGAAAGTCGTTAAAAGGCAAGCCTTCGAGATAAATGCGGGACCCCAGAAGCGTGAGGTCTGAATACAAATTCGACCGCCATTGATTTATTTACCTCCTTTTTTTTACCAATTCTTTCCTACAACAATTTCGAGCAATTTCAAGTAAAAACCCTGGAATGCCGGGATAAAAAATCCTCGAAAGCGACAGAGGGAGTTCTTTAATAATGAAAAATTATTCCCAAATGAATTGATACAATTGCCTTCGTGCAGCATGAAGTCTGCTTTTTAATGCGAGTTTGAAAGCATTCGGGAACTTCTTGGACACAAAACATGTTCATCTTTTTTTATTAATTTATTACCTCCTTTGAAGGCAAATGACAACCCTATTCTTCGTGTACTTTTTGATCTTTCCTGATGAAAATGGACGGTAGTTAATGCCAGTAAATTAAGCATTGCCGACCGGTTAATCACCATTTTTGGTTTCGAGTAAATTATCACATGCGAAGCAGGTTCGCCGTCGTCGCGCAGCGAGTAAAGTAAGTGGCAGAACTTGTCGAGAAGATTCGAGGAATGAAATCCTGGAAGGGATTTACAATCAGAACAAATCAATCACAAGTCATCTCCGTTTGCAGAATCCTCTTTCAAATATCCGCGATTTTCCGGTCGGAGTTTCCTAGTGCTGCCCTCCATAGAAAATGGATACAAAGAGTTCTCACTGATAATTGAGTTCAAAGCGGACACATCCTCAGGTCTCTTGGTTCTGGGTAAGAGCAACTCCGACCATCATCCTGACTACTTCGCCATTTTCCTTAAACATGGACGAGTGCATTTTAGGTAACCGATTGAGGATATTATATTTTTTACTACCGCTCCACCTTATCAACACATTCAGACATTTTAATATAAATAATTCATTTATTAATTCAATTTTTTGTTAAGTTAAAGAACAAAAGAGCTTAATAATTTGATACTAATTCATAAATTGATAAGGTTTGATTGTGGTTCTGGAGACGGAGACATAGGAACGTTGGAGCAAGTCAAACCGCGTGAATGGAACAAAATTCTCGTCAATCGCAACTACTGGAACGCCTCTTTGACTTTAAATAAATTTTCAGAGGTTTCTGGAAAGTCTCAGGTTGGTTGGAATGAATGTTCATTTCATTTTCCTCTCGTGAGAGAAGATGTTTCCCTTCGTTTTAATAAGAAATCTCACGCAATCTCTCTTTTTCTTGTGGACTGTTGCGTTTGCCGGAACCATGAAAGGTTTAATAGAAAATAATTCCTCTTTGATTTGAGATTTACTGAGTTTCTCGATTGTTGATTCTGTTTCTTCGTTTATTTTCTATTTCTCGACGTGGTTTACGAATCGAAGCTCTTTCATCTGAAGATGCTTTTAACGACTAAACATCCAACTGATGATAATTTAACTAAAGTGGTTTAAATAACCAAACATATTTATGTTTCATTGTTATAATTATTATTGCCTGTCACAATTAATATTGTACCAGGGACAATTCTTTCACATAAACTCCTGCAACGAAATGTACGTTGGAGGATTCAAAGAGGAAAACACGTTGAAGAAGTTAACAGGCATCGACAGCAACTTCACCGGTTGCATCAGGAAGCTTCACATCAACGGAAAACCGGTTGATCTGAGGACGAAAGTCCACCACGGACAAACTCTTCACAGCTGGAATATTGGTATGGAGACATTTGTAGTTGATCGATGAAAGAACAAACGTATTTATTCTCTATGTTATTGATGTCTTTGACCAATTGGAAAAACAATTTCGCGTTCTCAACCAGAGTTTTACAGTATAAATAATATAATCATAATATAATTTAATAAGTATAAATAAATGTGCTAGTTGGCGATTGGTGGCCTCGTCAATAACATCATAAAGGTATTACATTACGGCATTATTAACCTCATCACTGCATTATCAGCTACATTATATTTTTCACATCAATCTGTTAATCTTCTTCACATTTTTTTCAGGGAGTAATTATGATTACATTTGACGACAATAAATAAGCCTTTAAAAGCGTAATGATATTATTTAGCATTTAAAATCAGCAAACAATTGAGCAATTGAAAACATCAAAATTGGAAAAACATGGAATGGAACGAGACTTGACGACGACTAACAACAATGTAAAAACTAAAAAGTTGTGATAAAGAACAGCTGTGAGCAACTGGTGACCAGCATTTAAATTGACGACTTCACCTGAGAACCATTTCTCTCGTGTCCTCCTCGAAAGTTGGCATTAGTGGGACATTAAACGGCCATTTACTGAATGAAAATAAATCATAAATCATTTTTAATAAGTATATAATGTACAAATGCACTTTGAGATTAAGTAAATGAAGTAAATAAGTTTCCTTGCATCAGCATTATTGCTTAAATTGGATTAAATATGATAAATTAATGAACCACCACAACATTTACGATTTGAATAATAATTTTTTTTATCTTCAGGTAGTTGCGCATCTTCATCGTGCAAACACGTCGAATGTCTGAACGGAGGAACGTGTCTTGACGACTTCACAGAAGGTTTCATCTGCCTTTGTCCAATCGGAACGGGAGGTACAAATTGCGAACAAAGTTAGTATTAAGTGGTATAGTTTTAATGATAACAACAACAATAATCATCATTATCATTGTAAAAAATAAATAATTATCAGTACATATAATAACATAATGCTTGCCATTTCATTATTAAGCATTCATCGTTTGTACATAGAAAATTAAATTCGGCACATCCGTCATTTTTCAAGTTAAATCTAAATTTTAATTTAACCATTTCAATATTTTATATATATTTACGAGTCACGTTAGGCTTAATTTTGAACCTCATCAATGCACATATTGCAGTACAAACGTTTTTCATATTCGTTTGTTTTGAGTTGAATTGGCAACATTTCATCTTTTTAATATCATCATTACTGTCATCGACCTTTTCGTATGACTTTGTATGATAATAATATTTTATTAACAAATTATTGAACGAATTATAATTAATTAATTATTTATGAATATTCATTAACATCATGTTATCGAACTATTGCATTGCACGCTTCAATTTTATTTCCCTCATAAAACGACGGAATTCTAACGCTGTTTGTGGCATCGTTGAATTCAACCAATGAATTATTTTCATTCAATTCAGTCAAAACTTGTTTACTTATTGTTTTTAAACATTAATAAGTTGTATTAATATTAATAAGTATAAATAATTCTTAAGTCGTCAGATCTCAACAGAACACAATGCTTCCGGTTTAACTATAGCACACGGGGCTTACGAACGTGACATTTCTAATTGGAACTTAAAGTCATAAAAAAAATCACAGAAATTATTTAATATAATAAATCGCAAAAATAACTGAAGTTTATTAGAACTATTCGGCAGTACTTGAGAGAATTCGCCTCAGTAGAGTTTGGTTTCCATGATTTATCCATGTCTTGCTTCTTGAACTCAGAAATTTATTTAATACATGTGCAATGTGCGCTAACTTTCAAGGAAACACTACCATATTAAATAGCATGTATTAATTATTAATTTACTAGTCTCATGCGTCTTACTAATGCTCTTGAAATATCAACGGCTGAACTGTCTCGCTAAATTTTAAAATTAATAATAAGATATATTATATACAAATTCAAAGCTTTTATTTGAAAGGAACATTTCTTTTTATTTTTTCCTACTATTTTTCTGGTCTCTAAAAGCTTTAATTTGACATTTTAATGAAATGTCAAAATTCTTCTCCAAAGCACGTTCATTCGATTCATTGGTTCATTGGTGGCAAACAATTATTCACGTTGTCGGTAAATTATTCCACGTTGGTACCGACAGTGGAAAAGTAGAACTGTAAAATATTATATTAATATTTTAAATATATTAAATATTATATTATATTATATTAATATATGTAAAATTAAATATATTAAATATTATATTATATTAATATATGTAAAATTAAATATATTAAATATTATATTATATTAATATATGTAAAATAGGTTAAATGGTTAAGTGCTGATAAAAACAAATATTTTATAATGAATGCGAAAATAAAAATTTTGCTGCTTTCCTGCACTCAGCCGTAATATCCGTAATAATAATAACAGCCGTAATAATAATAATTAGCCGTTTTGCTAATGCCCGACCGATAATCGTATTAGGTATCGTATTGGTAAAGATATTAGCGATATCGGTAAAGATCGATATCGGCGATTTTTTTTGTGTCGGTACTTAAGGTTAAGTTTATTCGCTGTCTTGCCCAACCTTATTTTATTGCTACCGTTTAATAAATACTTTGTATGTAGCGTGTTTCTTACTAATAAACTAAAAATTTAAAACCAATTAAATAAGTAGAATAATTTACAACAAAAATTAATATAAAAACAAATAAAAAAGGAGAAAAATATAAGTGAAATATACAAGATTGCATAATAGAAAAATAATTAAATAATTAACAAATTATTTGCGTTCCTCTTCTGCGTCTTCCGTAAAATTAATAAAGTATGATTTCATGGGTACTTTGAGCTATTTATTATAAGCCATTTTATTGAGAAAATAATAATAAAATATCGGAATCGGCCGATACTTCATATGTAAAATATCGGTATCGGGATATCGGTAAAAAGTCATATCGGTCGGTGCACTTGTGTTTGCAATCTGGCTTTCATGGCCACCCGAACCTAAAGAAAAAGGTGTTGTGTAAATGTTTCAGAGCTGCTTAAAGTTTCCAATTGATGTAAATAATAAATAATTTTTCAGGACACAAGGTCGATATTCCATCATTTTCCAGGCTTTCTTACCTCCAATACATTGGCTTGCAGAGAACTGTCTTGTCCTACACTGAGATCACGATGATCGTTAAACCCCACCAAAGCAGGAATGGTTTGCTTCTTTACAATGGATATTCAAGAAACGGAACTGGAGATTTTTTGGCCATTTATCTTGAAAATGGCTTCGTAATTTTTTCGTTCGACCTTGGAACAGGCCATGCTTTTATAAGGTATGAATATTTTATCAGTACTTTATATTCTATCATGCCTTTAACAGAGGATAGTTTGGAGTACTATTTTAACTTTATAATATTCTTATAATATACCCCAATTTGCATATGCAATCAACTAAATAAACACTTGGATAATAAATCAGGATCAACCTTAAAGAAGCGAGTAATTTAAATGTTCAACATCGATATCTTTTATTTATTGTGTAATTGAGATCATATTTTCTATCATTAACCGGTCTACATATAAATGCTTAAGCTATTAATTACTTTGTAGCGTCTGTTATTTAAATTTGAAGTGCATATAACGAAATCCTAACAATTTAAATTCTCGATTGAAATATTAATTAGGAGCTCAGAGCCAGTCGTCTTTTGGGAATGGAATACAATCTGGGTGGCCAGGACGGGCAGGGTAGGCTTTCTGAAGGTCAACGATCAGAAGATGGTTGAGGGCATCGCAAGTGGGGCTTTCACTCAACTTACTCTGCTTCTTGAACTGTTCATTGGAGGTCACAAAAATTACGATGAAGTTTCAGGGAAAGTTCAAGTGGAAAAATCTTTCGAAGGCTGCATACAAAAGGTGGACAATTTTTAGGAATTTTAGTGATTAAACTCTAATACCTGACTTTCTTTAAGGCCATGGATGCTTGTTAAATTTAATTATATTTTAAAATGTGAATTCAGCCGTGAAACGTTGTAAAAAAAAATATATAACATGTTTAGAATTAAGACTTTGAACTCTTTGAACTTTAAGTTCTCCTGGAGTCGGGCTTTGTTCTGACTCCTCTTCTTTCACAGCTTTCCTTTTATAATATTCAAGTTTACATATATTCTATTTCGAAAGCATTAGCAGGTGAGATCGCTTTAATTTGTGCAGCTTGTGATCAACAAAAGGACAATAAAGCTGTTAGAAGAACCAATGACAGGCGTTAACTTGAAGGATTGTAACCATGCCTGCAGTTCTCAGCCGTGTTTGAACGGAGGTCGCTGTATTCCCAACCTTCAACTTTACAAGTGCAACTGTCCTCTCGGATTCGTCAACAAAAACTGCGAGAAAAGTAAATTTGTGATCTTAAAAGTAGTTGGCATCGAATGAAAAACTCACTATAATTTGTTGAAAATGAAATGAATCATCAAGTTTATCATTAGATGATGATTTCAGATGTTTCCAACGCCATAACAGCCCCTTTCTTCTCCGGCAACAGCTATTTATTGTTCATTGACAGTAAAATTACCAGAAGGTTTATTTTATTGTGTGTTAAACCATCCTGATCTTTGTTTGACCTGTGTGATTGTGAAAACATTTTAAGGATAAATCTAACAACTTTAAACGCTTTCTCTATAAGGCCATTTTAAATACACGTTGAATGTCCGTAGCAATGTCCTTATATGGCCTGAAATTTGGATTGCGTTATTAAAAGCGAAGGTAATCACAACAATCGTTATTGGTCGTGTTCGCAACCGTCACAAAAAGCCTTTGGGAAGCCGCGCTATTTAAATAGTCTAATGCTAACATTTATGGCGCTACATGGACGTAATTGGGGGTTGGTGGGTGGGCAAGGGTCGCCTTCACAGGTTGTGCGACGGTTTGCCCCCCCCCCCCCGGAAAAAGCTGAAAATACGTCCATGTGGCGCTACATAAATACTTGTTGTTATTATTATTAGTAGTAGTAGATGTTTCTTAAGTATTATCATTGCCAGCAACATTTGAGATAAATTAAAACCAAATAATTTTTTATTTAAAACAACAACAGATTGGTCGGCAAAACGATGAATTTGTCACTCCGTTTCAAAACCTTCAATCCTGACGGCTTGATGATGTGGATAACAGGGGATGATGTCAGCGAATATGGAGACTTCTTTGCCATTGGAATGAAACAAGGACACGTCTGTGTTACTTTTAACTTGGGTAGCGGTGAAAGCAACGTGGTTTACAACCTGACCAAAGTAGACGATGGATTATGGCACAGCCTGCAAATATTTAGGTACTTTCCGCCATCTGATAATGATAATAATGATAAGTTTATTTGTATAGCGCCATTAGACTAAGCGTCAAGGGCTCTCAACCATTTATATAGCGTCCAAGGGGAGCTTTGTGGCGATGCAAGCTGGGTCGCGAACACGACACTTAACAACTGTTGCTTTTACCGTCGTTCGCAGGCTTGCTACCCTCTGAGCCAACTTACAAGCCAATGAATTTATCTGATAAATTGTTTAACCAAAGATGTCACCATTGTATCAGTAATTCATTAAATATATCGGCAAATTAATTTAAATGAAATTTCCTGCTATTTTAACGATGTCGGTTTTTTTTTTCCAGAGATAAGAAGGTTCTCTATTTGTATGTTGACGATTCCATGCCGATTAAAGGTGTCTCAAGTGGATTGATGACCCACCTAACAGCACAGGGAGCTCTTTTCATAGGCAAGATACATTTTTAAATCCATTGTCAAAATTTGTTATGGAAAATGCTGTGGCATGCAGGTCATCATAAATGTATTGCGTATTCGTATTCGTGCGGCATTGAATGTGTCCTTGTTCGCAACCCAGCCTGCACCTCCATTTGAGCCTTTGGATGGGGACGCTATGTAGGTGGACGAGCGAGTTGTAGATACATCCAATTCGGATACTTAAGATACTCGAGAAAAAGCTAAAGTTATTATTGTTTGAAGTTCGATTCTTTTAAGGTGGAATGGATGACGTGGCACACGGAACGTTCTACAAATATTCCAAGGGATTCATCGGATGCCTGGACAGCATTGCTCTCAGTCCAACGTTTGAATTGAATTTGATCGAACACGCTGATGATGGGATCAACATCGACATTTGCTGACAAACTGACTACCATTCAGAGTTGACACTGATAAGCTTCCTTCTAAAGTTCTGAAATCTACGCTTTCACAAATTCGTCCAATTTATAAATAAATTCAGGAGTTTTTAAATTAAATTTCAGACGGGTATTTGTTAATAAATTCATGGTAGGCCTATTTGAAAATATACAGTCGTTATTCGATAATGTACGGGAAAAATTAAATTTTTGGAAGTTGCAAACCAACCAAACTAATTAAAAACTTAAAGATTATATAATACTAAAATTAAAATATTAAACAAGTAGACTATCTGTCGTTACATTCAAACAGAAAAAAAAATCTACATCGTTTATTGAAAAACTCTTAATTTTAACAAAAATAAAAATCCTTGTGGCCAACTAAGAGCCATTAGATGCGGCTCTTATGAGTGGCACTTCTCAATTATCGGTGACCAGGCCAGAACACATGTCATCGATCATTGGTTTAAAATGTTGTTTAATTATCATCTGGTTAATCTTTGAAAACACCCACATTTGATAAAATTGGAAGGCAGTTGACCCACAGTAGGTATTTATCATGGAACCGCCTTTCCACGGGTTTGCCAACCGATTTATGCTAAGGGCTTTATGTGGCTCCAGGTATCTTGCTATCCTACTATTTGATTTTTCCCATGCAAACTCCTCGGTAAAATATGATATTTAATTAACAAATTTTTATTGAAATCATTTATTTATAAACAGAAAAAAACAATTTCATTATTAGCAATCGATTAAATCCGCCACGATCAGCAGATCCAGTGTTACATCTACATCGACTTCGAAATCAGGAATCTCGTTTTCCTCGGAATTTTTGTAACGCTCTCTGTAATCGAAATATTTGCAAACCAATTCCATAAGATGACCTGGTACCTGATCAAAAGTGATCTCGTTCACTTCCTCCTCATCTTCTACTGGACAACTCAATATTGATCTGACGAAACTCGAACACAACGCATGTTCTCTCAAGGCATAGAAAACCTTGCCATCCGAAGAAATCAACTTGACGTAGAGGGAGTTGTTTCCTTTGCAATCCTGGTCTGTTGGAGTAGCCATTTCACAAAGTGCTTGAAATGTATATAATATTCTCTGAAATTGTTCGATGATTCTTTCTAGAAAAGTTCCCCAGAGCATGAAAAACCAAAAACTTTGAATATGATTTAAATAAAATTTTATGTCTGTATATATATATATATATATATATATATATATATAATTTTTAAAATTTATTGTTTTATTTCAAAATGTTTGAAAATAGTTTCATCTAGCATTTTGCAATAAGATATTAAAAGTCATTGTGGCGAAATTTAGTCATAGTATTGGAAAATTACATGAGTCGTCCATATTGTAATGTAAATAGATTTAATGTAATTCTTGACCCCTCTCAGTCCCCCTTATCAACAACTATCAAGACGTCTAAAGACACCCCTCTCAAATTTAAAGTGAAAATTAATATCAATTTTTTTTAAGTCAATCATCTTCCCGCAGGTAAATCAAATGTTCATCTATTGCAGGGGTCAGCAAACTACGGCCCTCGACATCAATTCATTAGGCCCGCCGACGGTACTCGAATTTGTTTAATAAAACTTATGGAGCACGAGAAGGTAGGGTACAATGTATTTTATTAGTTTTGGAAATTGTGGGCTTTAAATCTACTATGAGTTGTGGAGCCGATAATATCTGGGGCAGAAAGTTCCGAGATTTCACAATTCGGTTGATGAATTTTAAATATTAAGTTTAAAATAGTTCATACATGCGGGGACCTTGCCGTGTAGCCTTCCTTAAATTTACTAATAATTTTAAATTATTGTATCTAGATTTTCTTGTTATGTTTGCTTATTTCGCAATTATCTTGACTTGATGCACTATTTCCAAATCAAACATTGATGATATCTTGAAAACCAAAGGTCAGTTTCACAAATCTCACTAACATTTTTATGTTGCTTAGTTTATGAGATTCGGATATACACGCACTAGATCTAGTGTCGCCTTCTTAATTAACTTTTTGAGCATTGACATAATTTCTGCTTTTTCCAAAGGAGTGGGGAAACCCTCGCAAAACCTGAGGAGATGATCTTTATTTGCCTCTAATCTAAAATTACTGGAATTTTTGATTCATGATTTTTGATTTTTTTTTATTTCCCTGTATTTGAGTATTTATGCTTGTCCTTGTTTTTTTTTGTGCATTGCATTGTGACTCGTCCATGATTAACATGGAATATTAAACTTTTTCCCAAAGCTTTCGGGAAGGCTTTTGGGATGGAGCCGAATTATGGATCTTATGTTTCCTTAGACTTATTTTGGTTCCTAACATAGATTTGAATAAATGAATACATGACGCATGAAACTCAGAGTTTGGATTTGTTATATGATATTAGATTAGTTTTGAAAACATTTACTAAATAACATAATTAAAAAGCCGTTTACTGCTACAAACTATCACTAGTAATTGTAATTGCTTTTGCGGTATCCGCGTTTTAAAAAATTGAGTATTTTTTAAATTTTGTTGTACGCGGTTGGGGTCTGGAAGTGAGTTATACGCAGTGCTGTGTTGTGACGAATTACATTTAATTATAAGAGAATTAATTGCCTAAGAGAAAGGTAGATAACCACTATGAGAGCGAAAGGGGAAATTTCACCAAAACAACAGTTCCCAAAGAATAAAAAAAACTTTCATTAGTTCAAATTATTAAAAGTTATTTCTTAATTACTTAATGACTGTAAGTACTAGCAGTTATTACCAACAATTGATATATTGACATTTAGATAACATGGAATTATATATGATCACAATAACGGCGGCATTAGTACTTTTACTTTTTAAGTACCTTTTAATTGCTGTAAAGTTTTACTTTTACTTAAATACATTTTTGAACAAAGACCTTTACTTTAACTTAAGTAAATTTGTGAGCTCTTACTTGTATTTTTACCTAATTACTGAAATGCGGTACTTTTTACAACACTGGTTATACTGGTTATATGGCCCCTCTGTGGAAAAGGTTGTGACCCCTGATCTAATGTAACAGTAGAATCTGATTGATCATTTCCATCACTTTGCCAAACAAATCAACATCTTCTAACCATTCTGCACGCAACATATCATAATTTTCTTTGTGTATACTTAATTATCACCAGCGCTTTCTGTCGTTTAGCCACTGGAATTGGCTGAATGTACTGAAAAACAGACCGATAAAATGCATTATTAAAGGTGGTGCTATATAGCTTGATTAAATTTTGATATTATATTATTCGAATTTGATATCAGTGGTTTTAAAACAAATTAAAATTCAGAAATTAGAATAAATAGTTGATGAATTGTTGTTTAAAATTGTTATGTAAACTTTGTAATATTATAAAATACTTATATTCAAATTTCGAGCGACTGTTGCCTTTATATGCTTTTGGTTGCGCACTTTTCTGTGGAGATTATTGTTTTCGGGGTTCCCGCTTCGTAACGTTGTCCCGATTGCACGAATCGAACTATCAGCGATATTTCTATTTTGACGTTTTACTAATTGGGACAAGTTGTCAAAATTTAGTTTTCACTTACATTATACATTTTTACTAATTAAAGGTAAGCAGCATATAAATTGAAATTTTATGTGTCCAAATGTCGCGAACTGAATAATTGCATTTTATCAGTTATCAATGTAAACAGTTGTTAATTAAAGTAGAAGAGTAGAAAGGCAGATAACCACGAAGGCAGTTGCATTACACTCATTCACTTTTTGAGCCTTTAAGTGATTAGCAAAATTATTGTGAGGTCACATAACTGCTGGAATCTACATAAGCCTGGTGATGGCAATTTTTTTCGTGGTTTTAAAATCCGTTGTTCAACGTGGTGATAAACTGCCCTACTTGCAATGTTTCTATATGTGAACAAAACAATATTCTTATTCTAAATGATAGAATTTATTTTTTCTTGAGTTATTAAAGATTCAAAATTATAGTCAATTTGTTCCCTTTTAAGATTGGTGCAGTGAAAAATAATTTTTCAATCATTTTAGCATCTTTTAATATTTGTGGCACGGATTGAGGAGAACAATGAGTGAAGGAAGGAAGAAGACACTTTGCAAGTAAATGTGATGGATCAGTGAAATTATTTAGATTTTCATAGTATTTCTTAAGTTAATAAATATTGAAATTATGGCATCTTAATTTTTGTTCACCTCTTGCTATAACGCGAAGGTTTTATTAATTACGTATCTGGAACCTTCGGACTAAAGCTGATATTGTCTCTTAAAGGTATTTTATGAGTGGAGCTTGCAAAAAGGGGCCATCCTGCAGTTTTTCACATGACAGAAGTAATGCTCCATCCAAGGTTTGCACCTTCTATCTCCAAGGGAAGTGCTCATATGGATCTCGTTGCAAGTGAGATTCTTGAGATGCTTTTTATTTGTTGCTGGCTTTATAATCATTATTTTCTTGTTGAAAGCTTTATTTTGGTTTACATTTTAAAACAGTTGCTTTATAGGTGATCAAGTGCATTTAGAAAATGTTTCTAGGGTTGATGTCTTTTATGTCATAAAATAGTTATACTTAGATAAACTCAAAAGAATTACTATTTTATAATTTCCTTCTTTATGTTGATAATTAAAAAATTCAGACAAACAGCTTCAATAAAATATTTTCATAAATTTCCTGGAAACCGAATGTTATAAATCTCTTTAATTCCCATGTTTAGACACTTTTTTTTTACAAAAATTAAGAAATGTAAGCTTATTAAGTTTGATAAGGCTTTCACATTTGCATTATGATTGCAACTGATTAATTTTAGAGTCACTTACCTATATTTATATATAGTTATTACTTACATTGTTATTCGTTGTCGAAGGTTCGATCACGTGAAATCCAAAAATGATGCGAAAGCACTGCCCCCTCCCTTGGTCAACTCAGAAGTCAACAACGGGGCTTCCTCCAGTGGCTTGCAAACACTCACAAAAAATAAACTCAAGTACAAAGGCCAGGAATTCGTTCCAGGCAAACTGTGGGCCGCTCGCGGTGCAGGTTTGCACGAGAATTAGTTGATGCTCATCATTTTATTTCTTAGAACTATAACTAGCTCGATTCCTTATTTTATTGGTATATTGCTACTGCTTCCCAGTGATTAGTGGATTTTAAGCAAAAATAGTGCTTTCTTTGGATGGTAATTGTCTTTTTTCCTGTGCCAAGGTATTGTAATAATTAATAAACTAAGACATAAATGATGTTCAGTTTGGTTGTGCATCAAATTTAAATTTGAAAATTCGAAGGAATAGTAAGGAATACCGAGTTAATATTTGCGACGATTTGGTTGCAGCTCGGTCGTGTTCGGATGCAGCTTCGTCGTATTCGGCTGCGGCGAGGGCAGGCTTGCCGGAGGAACCGAGATCGGTCACTTGCGAACACTGCTCGGAAGTCGTAACTCAGGACGAGGAAGAACACTTGGAGGTTGTTAAATATTACTTTCTAAATTAACATTAACGTTCACATTGCACCCACACTTGTGTTCTTCAGAATTGTGTGAAATTCCAAGAGAAAGAGATGGAGAAAGCTTTCAAGGCAAAGGTGAGCAGCGACAAGATGTGCGGCATCTGCCTCGACGTCGTCTGGGAGAAGAAGCCCGATTCGAAGAAGAGGTTCGGGATCCTCTCGCACTGCAACCACATCTACTGCCTCGATTGCATCAGAACGTGGCGACACAACAACATGTCGGAAGGCGAAACCTCGAGGTACGTCCGTACGCACTCGTAGTCGTCTCGACGTTCTCAGTAGAAGACCTCTTCGATTGTAGGTTGTGTCCCGAGTGCCGAACCAAGTCGGACTTCGTTTTGCCGAGCTACCATTGGTTCGGAGACGAGGCAGAGAAGGAGAAGATGATCGGCGATTACAAGGAATCTCTCAAGTGAGTTATCGACGGTGTGGGTTTTGCCCGCCCGTAAGCCTGAAACATACTTAACACTTTGCATATGCCTCTTAGCCTTGACGTAAAATAAAATTATGTTATTCTGAAACCGATGCTTCTTGCAGGAACAAGCCATGCAGGTACTTTGCAAAGGATCAGTACTGTCGGTTCGGAGACAACTGCTTCTATCTCCACTTGTGCCCCGACGGTTCCAAGGGCCACAACAGGAGAAGGTTCCGCGAAGATGCCGACGGTCTCATAGACATCATCGACCTCGTGAGAATCTCGGAGTTCATCGACTTGTACTCGGACTACGACGACGACGACGATGATTTCTTCGACACCGACGAGTACGACGACTTCTTCGATTACTATTACGAACACGACTCGCACACCGACTCCGACTAAAGGAGAAAACTAAACTATTAGAAAGTAAATGAACTCCACGTACCTTGTTAAGCATCCGATCGGTTGAATACTAAATTGAAGACTTTAGATGTGAAAGTTTGCAAAACAAATTGTATGCAATGCCTGACTTTTTTAGGAATAAGATGATGGTTTGGTTGGCCAATGTTGTCTAATATATATTCACTTATAATATATATATGTCAGTTTGAAATAAATGATGTCTGTGAGAACATATTCTCATTTCTAGTGCTGTTGGAGCAACTGTGTCACTTGCGGGTCACTCTTTTACCAAGCATTTCAAAAGTTTGTTTACCTAAATTCGGACACGGTTTGATCCCTAATCGAGCACTAATTTATCGGATGAACGAGAGTTTCTATAAAAATGAGGCGAATATTTTTACATGGACGAGTATTTATTCAAAAATATAAAATGAGCAGAATTGTTAGAGAAATCCTCAACAGTATTAAGTGAATGACTCTGATGTCGCTTGATGCATCTTCGTAATCGTAATATGGATCTTGCAGTGGATCTGAAGCATCGGTCGATGAGAATGTCAATTTTATTGAATTTGATGGTAAAGATTTATGGAACCGTCGAGCACCTTGCGCTCACAATTTAATAACGTGCGAGGTATTTCGATGCTACCTGTTTGCATACAGCAATAAAAGGAGATAAATGTTGTGTGTCGTGTTCTAACCCAGCCTTTGGCAGGTTGTGCTATATAAATTGTTGAAAGTCTCTTGTGCCAAGATATTTGTGAGATATGTTTTGTGCTTCTTGAAAAGTGAACAATTACGAGTGAAATTAGCAATCTCACCGAAGCTGGTCCTAAAAATGAACATGCCATTAGGGATGGACCACCCAACATCATTGAGTGCTTGAATCTCGAGCTGATAGTAGGCGTCTGGAGTAAGGCCCTGAATTCTATAGAACAGTGAGGGGTAACTGATATCTGTATTCTTTATTCTCCTTTTCCATTCACTCAAACCTTCTTTTAGCTTAAAAGTACCTGGCACTACAGAGACCTTCAAATATGAATTTATTTTAAGGATGACTTAATGATGGTTAAAGCCACATTGATGTTGATGCTTAACAAATTTGTAAGACAATGTTAAATTGATGAGTTAATTACAAAGTGTAAAATCAACTACCTATTATTATATTTATCTAGATAAAATTCGTATAATTATAATTCAATATCACTAATTATAAAAGTTTTGCACTGAAAATTTAACTTTAAATTTAATTTCGACAATATCACGGATGAACATGTATTGTGACAAAAGCGCAGTACTTGTCTGAAACGAAACTGGTACTGCCTTATCGGCATGCCCCCCGTTTCGGGCCTCATCCAAGTGACGGTGTATTCGAAAGGGAAGTTACTCCTTGGATCAGAATTGATTGTCAGTGGGTAAGGAGCACCTGGATGTAAATGAACTTATTAGTATTTGTAATTTAAAAAAGTGCCTTTGTGATAAATTTATAAAAACATTTTGTCTTCAATGAGTAGATCATGAATAGATTTTAAGGAATTTAAAAATGCGCTGTTAGATGATGTCAAGTGACTTGTTCATTTGAATGAAAAAAGTAAGGCACTTATGTCCAAGGTCGTCCCGCTGACTTTGAGAATTCCTCCGATTCCAATTTCCGTTCTCACTCTGGTTAGGATTTCGTACGTGTTGCCTGGTCTCAAATATTCTATGAAGACTCTCTCATCTTAAGTGCATCAATAATGGAATTTAATCATTTACTCAAAATATAACAAGTTTTAAAAGATGTAGCTACATCAAATGTCTTCATAGATCTGCATGAAATCTATATCTTGATAATTGTCGATTATAACTAGTGGCAGACAAAAGCCTCTCACCATATAAAAATTCAAGTATCCTATTTTCACACTGAACCCAAAAGCCAAACAAGGGAAGTCCATGGAGTCCCTCATCGTTCGGAGGAACAATAAGAAGTTCCAAGGAGGTCGGAGTGGCTCTGATGACCGTGGCCGATCGAGGTGCATCGGGAAGATCTGTTTTATCGACAATTTTATTGTAAGCACGATCTCAGTTGAATTTATTGCTGGAAACAATTGAAATATTTATGTTTACTTCCAATTAAGTATACATTCATATTAACTGAGCAGATAATACATGTTAATGTTATGGAGATATATGAAACATATATCACTTCAATGGAATGTTGAATTGACGATGATAGTGTTAACTCACAAGCTCGCCTCATTTCAATGGATGTTTGATTGGCACCAATTTGGTTCCTGGCTTTACAGATGTACTCACCATAGATGTAATATTCATCCACTTGTCTGATGGTTACCTGACAAACCAAATATATGCCATGAATTAAATCATACAATGGCTTGAAATACTTATCATTTAAGTGAAAAACACATAAATAAATTTATTTTAAATAGACAAGAAATGCAGGCTTAAAATCATTCTAAAAAATCTCACCTGCAAATTGCTATCTTTGTTAATATAGTAAATCCTAAACGTTTCATTGTTCTGGAGAAGTCTGCCAAGTCTATACCACTCTACAACTGGTTTTGGCTCAGAAAAAATGATGCAAGTAAGGTTTCTTGTTTTACCAGCCCAGTTATAAACAATTCTAGGCATTTCTGCTGAGAAGCGTGGAACATCTGTTTTATAAATGTTTCTTTCATTACTTAATTCAACTTTTCAAGTAACATTGCAAGACCGAATGCTCGAAAACCAGATTGTTTGAAATGTCGCAATAGAATCTAGCATATGGCCCAATAGACTCAGTCATATGAACAACCCAAAAGTGCAACGAATGGAAAATAGGAAAACGCTTGTCGTACATTGAACGAAGATGGTTCCATTCCATACGTGAACTCCACCTTTGTTCTTAGCAATGCACGTGTAATTAGCAGTGTCGTCCCACCTCAGGGGAAAGATTGTCATGTCCAGCTCAAGAGGACCTGGTTTTGTGAGCATTATCCTTCCGCCTTCCTGAATCAAAAGACATTTTAAAACCTTTAAACTCGTGAAGCTCAGATTGAGAGCCAAAAAAAGTGAAAATTCAAACATTGGAACCCATGATATAACTTTCACTGAGGCCAGCCTTTCTGTAGGTCATCTCGGGTTCGGGATCCCCGTAGG
Organism: Whitmania pigra; assembly: GCA_021613335.1. Taxonomy (NCBI): domain Eukaryota; kingdom Metazoa; phylum Annelida; class Clitellata; order Hirudinida; family Haemopidae; genus Whitmania; species Whitmania pigra. The sequence goes on from JAJTWR010000260.1 coordinate 3,201,540, forward strand.
TCAAACATACGAGGGTCGTGCTTTTCCCCTCGGTTTGGGTGACGTTCCTCACGGCGTATATCTTCGGTGGTACTGGAGTCGTTAATCAATTGGGTTTGTTTTAGTGATATAAATATGCATATATTTCTTTGTACCTTTGCGTAATAACCTATCCTTAAGAAACACAACTTATGAAATGATACAAACCAAGATGATTTAACTAACATTAATCTGCTTGCTTCTCTTAAATATTGACACGAACATCCACAAAAGCAAGAGCATCGATTGAAATCTCATACCAACCAATAACAGTGAGTACAGCAATTTTGCTACTCTCTCCAACATCATTAAAGGCCTTGCACTTATAAGTTCCTCTGTCTTCAGGAATGAGAGGTCTAAAGAACAACTGACCACCATCCCTGTCCACCATGATTCTGTCTGTGCTGAACACCACTTGTGGATTATCATCCTGCAATTTATGAGCTTAAATGCATTTATGGATTTCTCAATTTTACACCATGATTTCTTCAGTAGACACATTGACAAATTAATATCAATTGCATTAGTGATCATAATGTTGTCAATAGTGATTAAATATGGTGAATATAAAATAAATCTGTGAAATTGAAACTCTTATTTCTAATACATTACAAGATAAAACAAATTTGATTTATCAGTCATGATAAAACCCTTATCGAGCATTTGCAGTAACCAACTTTATAGAAGTCATATTTTGCAGGAGGAAGAGCTGTGGCGAGGCAATTGAAAGAAAATTCGTGGCTCGAAATGCCCTCACTGTCCTCAAAATAGCTGATTGTAGGTGGCACTAAAAGCAAAAGAATTTGACATTACAAATAAATAATCAATTGACATTGAAGATTGGAACTTCATGAATGGGCTAATTAAACCTCATATATTCCTAAACAAAAAATGTATAACATAATCGATTAATAATTAATATACTCCCTCAATATTATTTAACAACAAATTTATAACTTGATGAATACTAAGTTATTTCATACCTCTGACGATAACGTTGATTGGAACAACGTGGATCTTCCCCAATGATTCGATTTCTGCACAACAATCGTACACTCCGTTGTCCTGTTCTGTGATGTTTTTAATTCTCAATCCATACAAATCCTGTGAATATCTTCCTCCTGCATTTAATTGATTGTAATTTATTTAGACATTGAAATACATCCATTTAATGAAAATCCTATAATTTATTCATTTATTTATTAAAAAAAATAGATATAAGAAGATACCACCATGGTTGGTTCACTAGGTAAACTTAATAAAAACTGAAAGTATAAGTGAAATTGTAAATTGTAGAATAGCAAAAGCAATAAATCATATTCATCAATGAGACATTAAAATTAATTACAAGGAAACAATATAGAGTTACAATGTATGCATTCTTACACCGTCTGAGAATAATTGGCTTAAAGAAGAATAATCGAACAACCGATTTGTTAACCGACTAATCGGACTCCTTTGAATCTCCAGAAAACTTCCGGATTGGGTTGTCCCGTGACCTTGCAAAAAATGGTCGCATCTGTGTATATTTGCGGATATTGCTCCGAAGGCGTATCTGTGACTGTTATTTCTCCTGCAGGAACCAAATATTTTATTGCTAAGCACTTGGTGCAGTCATGCAATTTATATTTATTTTAAGGTTGGCCAAAGAGAACTAATGATCTACTCTTTATATTCCACAGAACAAAATTAATTATTAAAAAATATCGATTTTATCGGCATGGCCTTACCGTTTCATTCAAATATTTCATAAATAATAACTGGATCATTAAAAGCAAATACTATTATTCATGCTATTGAAAATAGAATTGCAATAATTTTTAAGCATTAGATATTGCGGTTAAAATTTAATGTAGTGAAACAATGAAATATCAAATTCACTAACTCAAAACCTCGAGTGTCGAAGTAACACTTTCTCTGTTTCCTCCGATGACGGCAGAGCAAGTGTAAGTGGCGGCATGCTTGGCCATGATGCCGTTGATGTACAATTTGCTAGTCTGAGGAACCGACTTGTCGATGTAAGGAGTGCTGATCAGAACATTATTAGTTTACTCATTAATGTTAGCATTATTATCTTTCAAATAATTTATAACATGAATTGTTATTCAGCTTTACAGTGGATGGAATCACAAAAAAGAAAGATCCTAGCAGGGACATCACTTCAGCTTTTTCCAGGGGTGCAAGCCTTCATAAAACATGAGGAGATGAACTTTTTTTGCATATTTTTGCCGTTGCTCCCCCAAACTATGTCCCTAGGTTTCAGGTGTTTAAGTCAGCAATACCAGAAACATTCACTATATGCTTTATATATGAAATTTTTATTGTTAATATAAATCTAATTGCAAAGTTAATAATAAATTCATTCTTAAACTTAAATGTAGTAGTTATTTCTGCCATTACTTAATTATAAATATCCTAAACATGTGCAATATAAATAACGATTATAATTTTTTTTTAATGTTGGCATCATCATCATCACCAACTTATCCCGTCCTGGGGTCCTGTCAAGTATTTCAAGGCCTGTGTTGCCATCAAACCACTGTATGTTGATGATGATCCCAATTTGGTCAAAACTTGGTGCTAGTTTGCAGGTCAGAACCAAATCTTCCCCCAAACCTTTGACTTGTGTTCCAGGTGGAATCACAATCAAGTTTTGGGTACTGGAGACTGAAATTACACCAACAAATAACAATCATTTATGATAATATTTTACCTTAAATTATCTATTTAACTATTACAATTTATTAAAAATTCAATAAAGCTTGTAAAATTTCTAGTTAAATAAATAACTTATTAACTAAGCAATATGAAAGTCACTTTTGAAGCATTTAAGAATCCATATGATCAAGACATTGCAGAGTAAATTCATGGGTGAATGAATGATCAAATGCTGTCGCTGGAAGAAATAAACTTATCTACCAGACAGTAGTTAATTTATAATTCTAAAGCAGGATTGTGCTTAAACGACTTCGTTTTAAACGTTGGGATTCATTAAATGAATATAACTGTCGCCACAATGTTATTCCGATCTTACAAATATTGCATAGTATCAACTGTTGCCAGCATCACTGATGCTCAAAATAAGAAAACACAAGTTTGAATTTTATTGGACCGTGTAAACATTGTCACGGTCGAGCGCACTCTAAGAGAAGCAACAGGTAGCATTATGATTAAATTTTAACTTTGGTCATCTGTAGTAATAATAAAACTGTTGCCAACATAAGTTAAATAATAACAAACCAATAAGGTCTAACGTGTTTTGATGGGCTGGAAATTGTAATTAGGAAAGCTAAGAAGTTGCATAATGTCATCTTTTAATATATGGAATATTCTCCGTTATATTGTGCTATTTTAAGTGCAGCAATTTTAATTATCGTTATTGTGATAAGAAGATATCCAAAACTTTCACTCAACCCCTGGTCAGAGGGTCTCTTACAGGAACGTCATTTCAGCTTTTTCCAAGGTGAGAAAACCCTTGCATAACTTGAGGAGACGACCTTTTTTGCTTCTAGCCAAAATTTATGGGAGGGGCAAGCCCTCGTAAAACATGATGAGATGACCTTTTTTGTATCTAGGCCAAAGTCAGTTACACCCCTGCCCTGTCCTCAAATTACGTCTATGGACTCTTAAGGAGGGGCATTTTCTCACCTTTAGCATTCATCAAAGTTGATACTCTGCTAATATCAGAATATTTTGGAAGCCGAGCAAAGTTTCTTCTATTAAAACTAAAATGTCACAAATCAACACAACAGCAACACAATGTGATAGGGGTCGTATTTATTTCAAGTTTAGAAATTTGGTCGTCTGGTGTCAACGTCTATAAGATACATTGCATTTTTTTCGAATTTCTTGAGACAGGTTGATCTTTATTTTGCTTCAGCTTTTGTATTCAGTGTTAAAGTCTGTTGCGAATCAAAATTATTAAGATATATTTCAATGTCGTCCTGGTTGTATTACAACGTTTGATAGGATCCTGGATCAGCCGAAACAACTCCCTTTAAAAATGAGTTTAACGCCGGGTTTTCTTCTGCTAGAGGACATACCTAAACTTTAAATATGCGGCGACCGTCTTCAACTTAATTGTTCTGCTGCGTTCTACCTCTGCAAGGCAATAAATTTATTTTTACAAATAAATGTGTTCTACAATATACTTTAACATAAATATTTAAAATAATATTATTTTAAAATATTTGCGAGACGATTTTTATCTTTCGATATCATAAACAAAGAAAGTCTAACGATTAACTTAACAAATTCAATAACTGCATTGTCACGCAGCGCATCGTCGGCTTGAAGCTTTTTGTAAAGGTTCCATACAATTTCTTAAATATGGATTTTAGTTTTGAATGTTTTTGGTTTTGAATTGTCCTATAAGTGTCCGATAAGTGAATTTGTCGCGGCTACTTTCAATGTTTGTCTAGTTACATACAACATAATTTAGTGTTGTTTTACCAATGCAGGCTCTTCTTTGAAAACATCTTCATATTTTCTAAATGGATCATTTTTTGAGATTAGGCCAGGGACTAAACCAAGTAAATAACTTTTGTTACATGATTTGGTTTACGTTCTGTTGTTAATGATCATTAATTTTATTAGCCTCCATCAGGTGATGTGCCCACCGTCGACACAGCTGAGCAAGTTTATATATCATCTCTGGCTCTCCTGAAAGTAAGAAAAGAGTAAATTGTCACATGGTATTACAGTTTACAATTTTTCATTAAATTTTCACAGATGCTGAAACATGGACGAGCTGGTGTTCCAATGGAAGTGATGGGGCTGATGTTAGGAGAATTTGTAGATGACTACACAGTCAGAGTTATTGATGTGTTTGCCATGCCACAATCTGGAACAGTAAGTTTTGCAACATTAATAACTCATTTAATAGTGATACGTTTATTTACAAAGTGCCATCATCAGGGTTTAAAATTATGTTCTTTACTGTGATATATTAAATGTATAATTTCAGCACTACATGAACTATCAAATATTTTCTGAATTAAATTTGAAACTGATTATATGGTTCATGTTATTTTAGGGAGTCAGTGTTGAAGCAGTTGATCCTGTATTCCAGGCTAAAATGCTTGACATGTTGAAGCAAACAGGAAGGTATGCCTTAGTTACAATCATTATTTTATAAAGTCTCTTGCTTTACTCTGCAATTTGTCACTTTGTCAATTTGATTTACCTTTTAGACCTGAAATGGTTGTGGGATGGTACCACTCTCATCCTGGCTTTGGATGCTGGCTCTCAGGGGTGGATATAAACACCCAGCAGAGTTTTGAGGCTCTCTCGGATAGGGCTGTTGCCGTTGTCGTTGACCCTATTCAAAGTGTCAAGGGAAAGGTAAGATTTGTTTGCTTATTGTTTTTTAGTTACTCTTTTAGATTGCTGATCATTTGTTCTCATATCTTGTTCAAATCCGTTCCTAGAGTTTGAATGTTAAATCTTTGTTTAGTCAAAGTACAATGTGGTCATTGTTTGCAGGTTGTCATCGATGCCTTCCGACTCATCAACCCAAATACCATGGTTCTCGGACAGGAACCTCGACAAGCCACTTCCAACCTTGGCCACCTCAACAAGCCATCCATCCAGGTAGCATTTTGTGATGTTTTTTTTTCTCCTAAAAATTTGTGTATCCCACTATTGCCAAGGTTTAAAACATCTTTAAATAACTAATTTATCTTTGTGTTGACAGGCCTTAATCCATGGTCTGAACAGGCACTATTATTCAATTGGAATCAACTACAGGAAGAATGAACTGGAACAAAAGGTGAGGTGTTTTGATTTCATTTAATTAAAGAGCATTCAGATCGTTCATATTGTTTAGCTGTAACAAATTATGACTTAATCATTATTTATTGTTTTGTAGATGTTGCTGAACCTGAACAAGAAGAGTTGGATGGATGGTCTGACGTTGCAGGATTACAAGGGTCACTGCAGCCACAACGAGTCCACTGTCAAGGAAATGCTCGAATTGGCCAAGAACTACAACAAGGTGAGTTCCTCAGTTGAGAGTTTTATTTGATGTTGCTAGGTGACCTTATTTTGGTTACTGCAGCCAGATTGCTTAATGGCATACATTCTGCAGCAGTTAAAAATTCAGGAGCATGCATTTGACCAAAAATATAATCGAATTAAGTGATATCTATAAAAATGGTGACCACAAATCTCGAATGTTTCAGTCTCTGGAGGAAGAAGAGAAAATGACTCAAGATCAGTTGGCTGTCAAGAATGTTGGCAAACAGGTAAGTCTTTCATTTCTCAGCACGTGCATTGTTGACAATGTTAAATTTGTAGTAGTTGTTGTCAACAGGTTTCATTCAATAATTGTATTTGCATTTGCACAAGCAAGTAGTGTTATACTTGCAATTTCAATGGTCTGATATTCATTTTTATTTTCCATACAGGATCCAAAACGCCATCTGGAGGAGCACGTCAATTCCCTGATGACCACCAACATTGTTCAATGTCTCGGTGGAATGCTTGACTCTGTTCTCTTCAAATAACTTCTGAGTGACCGAATTAATCGTTATAATTACCCAACAGAACATTGCATCTGTCTTAAAAGCTGGTTTGAATAAAAATTGATTTTTCTGGAGATTCGCCTTGCATCGTAGTGGACCAGTAAGCAGAAAAACATTACAAATAATTGACATTGACTCAGCAAAACACTATTTGGTGATAAAGTAAAACTTTACAGTAAATTCCCTGAAAGGTGTGATTCCAAAAAAGCTTAATTTTAAGAGTAGCAGGCGCTAATACTTGGCAGTTGTAAGCTTATTAATTATTAATATTGCTTAGTAAAGACGCTTTGTAGTTATAACAGCTTTTATATTAGTTAAGACATGAAACATGATGACTACCTACTCCAGTGAGAATTCAGAGGCAAGTGTCACAAAAGAAAGGGAATTAAAATAAATTTTAAATATGTGGTTTGTAAGTGTTTGAATATAGATATGGACTTAGAGGATATGATGATGATGGTGATGGGAACCAAAGAAAATATGTGAGTCAGAGCACTCCAATGAAAAATTTTTGAGCATGGTTCAAGAAGCTTCAGATCTATTTATCAGGGGACTATAAACAATATGAATGAATATCAGATGAATGTTTTTAAATAATGAGCTTTTAAACAAATGAGGCAATAGATTGTTTTGTCTACATAAAGCAATCAGAAAGTCATTTATTCAGAATTCAAAATAGAATTGTAATAGAGGGATGGTTTGGAATGTGACAAAAGAGGAATATTAAAGATATGAATGTATATACGAAGATACAAATAGGCTGTTTTTGGAGAATTTTAATCTTGAATAGTCATATTACAGCATGACAAATAGTATAGTATAACACAAGTGCAACAGATTTGTCAATAAAAAATTGAACCTTAGATACAATTCAATTATTTTTTGGAAGACATAATTTTAATATATTCGGCCAACTTACACTTTCATTCACTCAAACCATACAGAAACCTGCATTTCAAAATCTGATTAATAATGCCATTTAAATATAATAAAACATCAAAGGGTTTAGTTTAATGATGAAACCAGAAGTAATTGGCACACTCCAATTGGACTTATACTTTATTTTCTACTATGAACAACTTCTGCTAGTTAAGTTAGTCTTTATAGTATAACTTGCACTTTTGCATAAGTTTGCTGTGCAGTATTTTTCACAACACTGATTTATATCATCCATAACAAGATCTGTAGAGCAAAGTTCTGCCTGAGATTCTAAATTTTATTATGGTATTGTAGCTAAGGAATCAGAATAATTAGTAACACTCGTCCCAAGCATTAACCAAAAAATAACCCTTAAATTATACAATGTGTCGAGCCAATGTAATTCAAAACAAAAAAACACTTTAAAATTTATTTTTGGAAATCTTCTAGTAATAGTTCTTTGAGGTTCACGAACTCAATTAATTAGAGAAGTTTATTCCTTTCCAGTAGATGTTTTCCTTTCTTGAAAAGTAAAACATTTAATTAATGTATGGCTTATAACAGTAGCAATAATATTAGTTAATTTATAAGGTATAGTATAGGGTAAGATATGATGGAAAAGATATTCGTAACATAATTAAGCTAAAACACTTTCTGCAAAAAAGTTTTTAATTATTACCTCTAGAAGAAATCCAATTCTTTCAGGATCTTTTTCATTTTTATTTTCTTTAAAAGATCGTCTTATTCTCTTTTTGTAGTAAACCTTGTCAGTGTAAACAAGATTATTTGTATGCTTGATAAGAGTTTTATATAATTTCAAAACGTCGGTTCTGATAGACATAGCTTAATGTATCGACTGCAAAACAAGATGTGCGCTGTATCCGAGCGATAACAAATCCACTAAAAGTTACTTGAGATAAGAAATTTAATTGCAAAGAATACTTTATTTTATTAATTTTATCGTACTTAGTTTTGAGGCTGTAGTAAATAAAACACGCTTTCACAGTCATAATGCTTTTAATTGCCCAAATTTATAAGTTAGGAAGTTCTAAAACACAGGTAACCTAGAAAATGAAGGCCATTCCTTACAGGCTTGGGCCCCGAGTCGTTAACAGCAGGGGAAACCCAACCAAACCTCAGACTCTCGAAATACACTCCCTAATAAATTTCCCTTTACTTTGCATAATAAATACTGATAAAGACGACTGATAAACACTTGCTATGATGGACTTAAAAATCCAAAAAAAGTACTATCCATAAGTTTTAGACATCCATTAGTAAAGAAGAATATGAAACAAATTTATTCAAAACAAAATTTGAGGACATAATTCTATTATCCTATTATACTCAAATATATACACATCCACCCATGAATGCCACAATTTCTGATTCCAAAAGTTCAACTTTAATGAGCTGAGGCAGACACATCATTAATAAAGAAATACAAATCCAACCAACTAATGAGTTTCAATTAGTGCCAGGTTAGAATTAAATACAACGAAAAACAAGCAAACTGTTCTTGCTTTTGCATCTCCCGCAGAACCTGGCAAATATGGACACTGTAAACATTTGCTGTATGCTTGGTGAAATTACAACGTAACTCAGGAGAGAATGGAGAATGGCTGCAGAAGTGCTGTAAAAATCTCTTTCAGCACATCTCAGCTAGCACATAAAAATAAGCTATTAATAAACTGATGCTTGCATTTGTGAGAAAAACAAGTTAAAGATTAGAATCATTAATTTCAGAAATACATCTAAAAGCTTATTGTCGGATCCAACTAAATTAGTTCAATGGGTTATATAATAATCTGCAAGCAGAACATTTAGAGTCGATTCATAAACAACCTGGAGCTTCTATTTGTGCAAGGAATGATTTCAAGTGCTTCTCTAAATCAGGCTGTTCAATTAAAGTAAATTCCATCATTAGAATTTAATGAACAAATTATGTTAAAAAAATCATTCATAAAATTCTTTAGTTAAGTATTAAAATACATTTTTGAGTTATTTAAAATGATAACAGGACCACATCAAAATCTCTTCCATGAGGTTAAAATCTCAAACAAAAATCAATGACAACACAATCTTGAATTTAAATAATAGCAACCATTCACACTACTGCACCAATCATTTGAATCAAGAAACATCAATCACGCATCCAGCGCCCCAATAGATTCGTACCCGAGAGGCCCTGATTGGCCAAAGCCACATCCATGGCCTGCCTTTCCTTCAAGAGGTTGGTCTCCTCGAATATCAGTTGCTTCAGCTGCTCCTTCGGTAGGTCGTCTAACTCAGTTTCAAATGTAAATGGCTCGCTTGCTACTGGCTAGAATAAAAACAATAGGTATGCGAAATTATACTTCATTGCGATGATGATAATAATAATGATAATGAGTGCCTTAGTTCTCGCTTTATTCTGATGAGGTGGGTTTTCAACTGATGCTCAAAGAGTTCAATTAATTTATAAAGTAATGCATTCATAGTGTGACAATATGCCCAGAGCAAATAGATTCATGTACAACTTTATTGTTGCTTATGTTATATTACCATCATCATTTTCAGTGATATTAGTTTTGATAAACTGAATCGGAGACAAGCAAAAAATCAATGCGTGAGTCATGCATCACCTCATCCGAAGGGTCGTAATATTGATCCAAGTATGGATGAGCCAGTGCTTCCTCAACTGTGATCCTTTTGTGAGGATTGAAAGTCAACATCTTGTCCAGGAGATCGAGAGCTGTGCAAGATTCGATTGTGCATTTTGATTCAAAATTAACAATTAACAGTGACAAACATTCCAAGAATTCCACCACTGCTATTGATAAATAACATTTTACTTCAAACAAGTATCTCAGCAGACGACTTGAAATGGGCAAATAGAATAACATATTTTAAACAGAATGACTTCAATATTTTTTAGATAAATAATCAGTAGCCAAAGTTAACTAAAATATTCAAATTTATGAGGCAAACCTTTGGGGTCTGCATTAGGATAAAGTTTGTTCCAGGGTTGTTTTGGTTTGAAAGGGAGAGACTGCAGGTATCCTCTGGCCTAATTGTTTATTAATTAAACAAACATTCATTAATTATTAATTTCTATCAATTAAACTAAATTAATCAATCCAAACAAATAGTCTGAGCACAATTAGCATAATAAATACAAGTTTGGCACCTTGTCATTTATGATTGAATTGAGATCCTCTTGAGAAGGAGAGCCCAAAACACCAAGGATGTGATTCAATTGGTCCAAGTCTAAAAATAGTTTCAAAGATATTACTAACAATAATTCAAATAAATACTCAAGTGAATCTCATCATACAATGCTTCCCAGGATAGATTGGTTTATTAGACAGCAGTTCAGCCAGTATGCAGCCCACGGACCAAACATCAACTGTTGTAGTCGTCAAGGCAAAATAACTCGATTAATTAGCTAAATAAAAGCAAGAACTTGAGAAAAACTGCTTTAATGCTTCATAATAGTCAAAGATACTGGCTTTACTGTAGCCCTTAGAATTGAGCATGATCTCTGGAGCTCTGTACCAGCGAGTGGCCACGTACTCTGTGAGGAAGCCCGTGTGGTCGTGGTTTGGGTCGGCGACCCTCGCAAGTCCAAAGTCACAAATCTGTCGACGGGATAAAATGTCACAATCGTCGGAAGACGAATGATTGCAAATCGGCCATTTGTGAAAAAAAGGCAGAAACAATAAATTAATAGAAACAATTGAGATGTTTAAGAGGAAAGACTTAGCCACTTCTTCAAATGTTCAAGTCTCCCAAAAGCCACTAATTTCAAAGAATTATCAGCAACTTCATTATTATTCCTTATTAAATTATCTTTTCCATTATCCTTTTGACAATAACCATCATCATTACATCACAATCGAGACCTTCAAATCACAAGTGGTGTTGAGGAGCAAATTGCTGGGCTTCAAGTCCCTGTGAAGAACATTGGCAGAATGGATGTACTTGAGTCCTCGAAGGATTTGGTAGAGGAAGTAGCAGACGTGATCGTTGCTTAGTTTCTGGGTTTTTAAAAGCTTGTACAGGTCTGTCTCCATGAGGCACTGTACTATGTAGCTGTATGAAGAGACAGATTAAGGAAAACAGGAGTTCAAAGCCCTATTTGTTTGGATGGTTCAATTAACTTCAATTTGTTTGACTCTTTAAACTAAACAATTTCAAGTGATCTCCTATATTGACAATTTTATCAATCTACAAATGAATGCATGAACGAGGCTAAACAATTCGACACTGAAAGAAATCACTGCGATCCTATCAAGACTTCTTACTCTTCCATTACAACAACATTGAGAACGTTCGTTCGAGGCTAACAACAGCAATTAATCCAATGAAATGAACAATGAAGCACAGCAAGGATACACATCCTTCATCTCGTCCACGGTTGGAGCTCTTATGATATCCTGTATGTTGATGATCTGAGAGGAAATAACAAGAGATAAAAATTCATACCAACGAATGAAGTTAACATTCATTCTGTCGTAAACTGACGTTCTCGTGCTTGAATCTCGTGAGGATCTTGATCTCGCGGAGTGTTCTCTGGCAGTAGGTCTGGTGCTCGAACGGGGAGATCTTCTTGATTGCAACTTTTGTTTTCGTTACATGATCGATGGCCGAGCTGAAATAAAAATAAGCAAACATGCAAAAAATCCTTGTTCATTTATAAACAATCGGATTATAAAATTTTAGTGGAAAGCGGGATCGCAAATTTTAACAAAATTGTTAAATCAATTTGTGCAAAGTTTCCTGAAAGCAATTTCATTATTTAAAACATTAAATTTAATTAATTAATAATTAAGTAAAGCTGTTAGCAATAAATGACAATCATACCAACATAATTATATTTTCCTATTAATATTTTGTAATAATGCCTCCAAAATAATATCAAATTTTACATTTCCTCATAAAACTTAAAAAGTCGTAACTATTCACAACTCCTGACTCCATTTGGATGAAACGTTCACTATGAAAACATGCCAACATCTCCTGTGGCCAATAAAGCATGTCCACCACATTATTTGACAACATAATATTCCAAAGCAAATATTTTTAAAGCATCTATTTTTATATGAAAGCAATTATTTGTTTCTGTGAAACTATGATGATGAAACTGCCGCCTTTGCTTACATGGTTGGATGTTTTTGTTTTTGCAATTGTGTTAGTGGTCCAACTGGGCCCTTCAATTGTGTTTAATAAATAAATAAAATAAAATAAATCTATGATCAGATTACCACTTTTCTCAAAACAAAATCATAAATTAGAAAGTCATCCACATTTTTTTCATGAATGATTTATTAAAATATATTTATAATCAATAAAATAGATGATTTCAACAAATTATGTTGCACAACTGTTGACAAACAACCTCTAACATCAACAATGTTACATCATTGTTGCTATTATTAGTTCACTACAATATTTACTGTTGATGCTATAATTAAAAAAAGTCATTCTCCAGAAAATGGAAAAATTCCTTTCATTCTGAGGATAACAAAACACAACCCAGGGAAGATTTTCTTGATTTATATTTCATAAATATTTTGCAGGAAAGTCACCATACATACACCATCATCATCTCCACTGCATGCTGTTATTGACCCTAGAGATTAAGTCGTTATTGTCATTGTAGTCATCATCATCATCATTGCTATCAGCTGAGTCATATTCTTCACAAACAACCCCAGATTTAAAAAAAAATCAACATTACCATCTGCGGCCAAATAACACAAGATTAACAATGGGACCACAATCTTCCTTGATTTCAGACAACTTAAAATTAAATATACTTTTGAATGAATTCATCACTACTTAATTAGCTTACATTATTATTATTATTATTATTAAATATGAGCTTTTAAAATATTATTTATTGATTGGTCCAAAAGTAGTTAAAGCCCTTCTTGTAAATAATTGTTTTCAGGCATTTGCCATGGTCAGGAGAATCACAGAATGAATGACGAACAGATCAGATGCATTAAATACATTTACTTAGACTAAAGTAAATCTGAATACAAGAATAAAATAAAATAAAAGACACAATGAAATTAATGAATGCAGAATACATTACATTATAATGAAATAATAATAGAAATAAACACATACCATAGGATAAATGCCTTCAGGAGGTTAAGGCTCAACTATTTGGAGAACATACAATTGTAGATAATTATACAACATTCTATAAAACATTTTTAATCTATAAAATAATTTTTATGAATGAAAAATTTAAAAATGAATTGATATCTGATTGATATTATCTTTTATTAAAATTAAAACTAACATATCCTTGTAAAAGGGTCCATAATTACATATTGAAATATCACTAACGTATGTGGCACAGGCTAAAACACAAACAAGAGCAAGATATCCAAGAGACTGCATCACATTGGAAATAATGATTTGAGTGAAGAACACAACAAGATTTTAACCAATGTTAAACAATAACTTCACTGGAACGTGATAGATATTGATATGTGAGTTGTGTGGATATTTGTTAATGCAAAATCTACATTCTAAATATAGCTTGAAAAGATAAATTTGAGCTTAAAAAATAAATATTTGAAAATGCTCCAAAAATTGAGACAAAACAATAACTGAAGTAGATATTCTCAATCAAAAAATTACTAGGAACATACCACAAAATGTATAGAGCAATATCCTAATAAATAAAACTATATAGTTGATTGTTAGCTTGCCACATGTAAATATAATTTAGATTAACACCTACGCAAAACATTAAAGTTTAAAAAAAATCTCTTTGGTTTTTTCCGTGGAACTTCACTCAAAAACTATTTACTGAAAATAAGTCAATACTACACGAATAAGCGAAATCGACTTACACAACCATTCCATAAGCACCTTCTCCAATGTAAGCAAGATTAGAATACCTTGGACCGACCTCAAAAGGATGATCTCTGACATATTCAATAATAGGTTTCGCCGTACGAGGAGCGCACTCCATTTTCCTGTTTATGAATAAGAATATGAAGACTACAAATATTCTGATCAACGAATAGATACTAGCGCAAAATGCCAATTTAATAAAATGGTCTTAAGATCGCATTACCTTGCTTATTAAAAGCTAAATCGAGAATGCGCAAACTCAGAAAAGGAAAAACGTCTTGATCAATATTTCTTTTTTTGTCTAGGATATCTGGTAATATAAAGATCTATTAAAACATAATATTTTGTACAATTTTACGTAATTTCAGTTTTGACTTTTAGACGGTTTAAATTTTTTAAGACATATCTTACTAATAATTAACAAACCTTACTTCAGTATCTATCTAATGCATATCTTTAACTAACACAGTGTAATACGAGTAAAAATATTAATGTTTAGAGCTTATTCGCAGAATTAGTTCTAGAGGGACGCAATTTGGGGGGTCTGATTTTAGACTAGACGCAAAAAAGGTCGTTTTCTAAAGTTATGCGAGGGTTTGTTTCCTTCTTCCCTTTGGAAAAAAATGAATTAATTCACTATGTTCTAAAGCCGATTATTTTACCTAACAAATTAGGTATTACAGAATTGTTTGTCTTAATAGATATTAAATACACTGAAACTCGATTAGTTTACTCAAATTTTTTTAAGTCAAAACTGCTGTTACAAGCTATTACCCTAGCAGTTTAATTAGTCAATAGTTTATCCTAAATCGGTGGCCTATATCTTAATGCTTAACGCTTTAGCCTTCAAGTGTAATGCGGAGTTTAGTTTTCATTGCAAAATGCATGTAAATAATCAGCATTTTTAGCTGCTATGAACTTGTAATTGAGCGCCAGAATTGCGCATCTTCACAAATTCGAGGGTTTGAGAACACAACAATAAATTCAAAATTGGCGCCATTTTAATTTCGCGCCTCCGGTCACTAAGCAAACTAACCAAAATTGGGATTCGTCTCAATTACCATACTTTTCAATTAACATATCAGCATCTGAATTTAGCCGCACTCTTGCCTGGGTCTATGCCACATAACTGAATTTTGATTCAAATGTCAGGTTCATCCAGTTTCAAAAGGAAAATCATCGAATATAAGGGATGTTGAGCGTTAACATAAAATCAAAAGCCAGACTTATGCATCACAAATTATTGAACTTAGGACTATGAATGCCCTTGAAATATGAACTCATCCTTGTTTCTCATTGTTACTCTTAGTCTCGAGTTGGATATTGCATTTGAAAAAAGTTCACGAACCCATTGTCAAAACCGGCTAGCCTCGCACCCGGCCGCGCGGCCCTCTGATGGGGGTGGGCCCGCCAGCAATACAAGTAAGAGAGCAAACCAGTATGACAGCAAAAGCTGCCGTACTGACGAGCAAACCTACAAGCAAAGCTAACAAGGCTCTCGCCAAACCTGCTGATTTTGAGGGAAGGCAAGCTCGATGATCTGTTAGCAAAACCGACAAAACAATGCGCAAGCCTTCTCGCAGAATCAACAGGCCTGCCACCAATTTTGCCGACAGACAATCGAGCTGATAAAATGGCAAGGCCACCAAACCAGCTCGTGAACCATTGACAAAACCGGCTAGCCTCCCACCCGGCGCCGCCGCCTTCTGATCGGCTGTGGAATTTACCTGAGTTGAGAAATGAATACCTAACAACTATTTTTTTTAATTACACGTTCAGGGTTTTAGTAGCTTCCTGAATTTAGATATGTTAAGCAATTACTGCAGTTTTCCACGTTATTTAATGAACAAGTTTATTTACCCCTTTTGGAGCTCTAACATGCAAAACTGGACCTTATCGTCTAGACAGGGGCGCAACCAGCGAAAAATGCTGGGGGGGGGGCTCAAGTTTAGAAAAGCCTGACGCAGTCGAAAAATTTTTTAAACTGTTCAAATCAATACTACTAATTTTAATTAATAAAGAATTAAAGATAGAACAGATTATTATTATAAGTTTTTATTTATAAGTCTGCAGTCTTTTTTTGTATCTTTAATAATTTATTAATGAGCTTGACTATCTTCTGTTTCAAAGTTTCAAGCCAGTTAAAGCAACTGTAAAAAAAAAGTTTATGATATGTTTAAAATTGTAATATGATATGATTCATATCCTAAACATTTCACCTAATCTAAATTATGCATAAAGTTATGATCCTAAACAGTTTAATACAATTTTGAAATGTTGTAGTCTAAATTACATTTTGATGTGTTTGCAGTTACAAAATAATTTTTCGATCAGTCTGTGAAAATCTGTTCACCATTTCATTTCATGGAAGAAATGCAGTAGTTGTTATGTTCGCAGATATTCTCAATAAACTTTGCAAACGACAGGCAGACATAGTCGTCCTGAGATGACTTTTAATAAGGCGAAGTTTAGAAAATGCCCTTTCTGCATCTGAAGACGTAAATGGCTGAGTAAGAGCAACATCGAGCATATAATGCAACTCGGGCTGAATGCTTGTGGCACAGAAAAGATCTTGAAGTTCGATACATGCATTGGGATCAGACTCATCAGCACGTAAACTTGTCGATGTGAATAGGAACTGTCTTTGCACAGTTTCAGCGTCTTTTCTATGAAGGCTGCAGAACTCCGAAAGCTCGGGAGTCATTGTGCCATTCTGCAAAGCATCAAGAGCAGCCAAGGCAGGGTTGTCGAAATGACTGGTTATCTGATGATCAGATAACCAGCGAAAAATGCTGTGGGGGGGGCTCAAGTTTAGAAAAGGGACGAAAGCCCGACGCAGTCGAAAAATTTTTGAAACTGTTCAAATCAAAACTACCAATTATAATTAATAAAGAATTAAAGATAGAACAGATTATTATTATTATGAGTTTGACTATCTTCTGTCTCAAAGTTTCAAACCAGTTAAATCCCCTTATCCCCCCCCCCCCAACAAAAAAAAACTTATCGGATTTGGAAAAATTGCAGGGTCTCTCCTATTAGGCATGGGGGGGCTTTCGCCCCCCCCCTGCCCCCCCCCCTAGTTGCGCCCCTGCGTCTAGAATATGTGAATTAATTGTCAGCGCACCAGTTAAGTTATTAGTCACTTAAAGCTAATTTTACAATGATATTTCACGTCCATAGGATAGGAGAAATGTCGAAGAAAAGGTCTTGCTCAAATGCATTGCTATCGGAGACAGGATGACGTCTATTGTGAAATACGTTTGTTGGTGTGTTCAATTATATTTTGACAAGTTTATCCAATTTTGTATGTTTTTAAAATTACGTTATTTGCATTTTTAGCCTATAGATTGTAGGGCATATTTAGCCATTAAAACCCAGTTTGTACCTACTCATTGCGGCCGTGTAAATACGAAAAAATCATATTTATCTAGTAACTTCGTAATGTAAAATCCGGATTTAAAGAAATAATTATCAGCCACCATCATCCGCAGTTAAGGTTCTTTCAAAGATTGGCCTAATATTTAAATATTATCATTCATGTTGGCTTGTCAGCAGATACTTATGTAATGGTAAAGGTTAGTATTTAAGCTTGGTGAGGCTAGGAAACACATACACACAAAAAAAAAGGACTACTGGTAGCTCAAGCCATTTTGTAGGCTTGTCATCAATTTCTAGTTTTTCTAAGTTCTCCAGCGGAGGATGTTGATGTAAAGCTATTTTTGTAAACTAGGGGTGCCTCGGATGGTCCTGGCTACTCCGGCGCGTTGACGCGGTATTGCAGTACAACCGCTAACGGCTTTGAAATTGAGCAGGTAGTCCCGCTCCGTCCTTATCAGTTAGTTATGCCATAGACGTTAATTTAATTGCTACCTACCTACCCGGAAACACACCAATTTAATGAGAATTGCGTGCTTTCAAAACGTACGTGTCTTAACTTATTATGTCAGGCTGTGGAAGAACACGCGTACTTTAAACAACTAGAGACGTTAATCGGAAGTCTTGGAGAAATGGAATTGGTTTACAATCCTTCGAAAAACTGGAAACGCTCTGAAAGACCTGGACAGAAGGTTGTAACGGTTTCGCAAACTATTGCATGATTCCGCATTTAAGAAACGATATTTTATTAGTAACTTCGTCAAAATAGTTTTGGTTAACACGACATTCTGACAACCTGTTAATTAATTTGATGATATCCGATTCAACTCTTGAGTAATCTCTAAAACCGCCTCATCTGCAGCTGAAGTCGAACATTACGTAGAGACTTCAAACATTAGAAGATTCAACATTTAAGACGATTTAAGCCAGCTTGATTTATCGCAACGGCCGACAATGTAGACGTAAAACCTAATACCTGACCCCGAGTATTCATTCCTAAGCAATTTTTTTTGCTTGATGTGCTTTCAGATTACAAATTTATCTAATCCACTGAGTTATCTAAACATTTTATCCAACACCTAAGTCCATCATCTCCCATCATTATAAGTGCATTCCATGGCCTTTATGAACTTATGTGTCTATAATTCCACTCTGTAGAAGAAATTGAAAACTCTCATGATGTGATTAAAACTCCTTCATTTGAAAGAAATAAGAAGAAAACAAAAATGTTCTATAAACAGAATTTAGAGTACAACTTCACTGCATCATCTTCTGGGGAATCATTCAGAACAATTGTTGGTCAAGTCAGACATGTTGCAGGAGGCCAAAAGATTAGATATGGCCTTGAGGTTGTCCACTCCGACGAGCAGCTGTCTGAAATTTTAATGTTGTTTGGTTTATTAAATTTATCAACCCGCTGCTCCGATGAATAATTGTAAGTAAAAACCAGATTCATAATTTTAATATTGAGTATTTTCCTAAGACTTGAAAATATGTGTTTTCAACATTAACTTAAAATGGAATTTCATCTTAATCAACCAATACAAGCATACATGTGACCAAAATTATGCATTCATGAGGCATCATCCCAAAGACAGAAAGCTTTCAAGAAGAATGTCTGTTTTTCAACCATTTATGCATTGAACATCATTCCTTACTTCTAAACTACAGAAAATGCATCCATGTAAGGTTCAAACAACATAGGCAGGGGATTGCTGATGCATTCAAAACCCATGGCATACCATTATGAACTTAGGTTATATTTTGTATTATGCAAATAAATAACTATGTTATTAGCCATTAATAGAATCGCTATGTTTCTGTGGAATCACGGAAATGCTTTAATAGATGGGATAATGATCCCATAAAAATTTGCAGAAGAGGAAGGTGATACAGAATAAGAGCAGGCATGTTCCCAAATCACACAACAAATAAACTCAAAGCTGTGGAAAGTGGATAATCAAATAACTTGAATGTGTTGGCTTGCTCAACACATATATATATACATATATGTTAGCCAAATAAATACATGCCAATATTTTGGTGAACACACTGTCTTTTTTTAGCACAAATAAATACATTTCTTTTTGTAAATATCAACCGCATAAACAAAGATTGAACAAGAGGCTTTCAACTTAATCTAAGTCAAACGTAGGATGTAAATGTATTAATCACTTGGAATTTTTTCAGTGCTTTAGTAAATAACAATAAATTATGTTGCATTATTACTCACTAAAAGAAATTGAATTGTAAATCATTAATTGTGCCACCAAAATCTTACTTCAAGAGCTTCTCAGCCTCGATGGCTGCCACAGCAATCTGGTGGGAAGCTGTCTCGACATGACCATCCACAAATTTGTTGCCACATTTTACGCAAACTGCCTGATTCTTCAGCATCTCCATTTTGTTCTAAACAAATAAGCTCAACTTTAAGTCTTCATTTCAACCATTACTTTTTATTACTTAAAATGTGTTCTAATGTGTTAAATATAAATTTAGCTAACATTTAAACTTTATTGACAAAGTTGACCAAAGGTGCTCTTATTTGCATAAGGACAATAATATAAGTAAATTAATATGTAAAAAATAATAATTCTTCAAAATCTTGAACAAATTACATCAATTTTTTGAGAATTCTCAATTTGATGAATTGTGCATCACTTTGACCCAATTTGTTTCCCATAGATTACAATCAAGAATGTAACTGGAAAATTAAAGTTGAGAATCAAAAGCTCAGAAATCAACTTCTTCATTCAGACATCACAACTTCAAAAAACCAGGAGGAACAGAAATAACTCAAAGTGCATTAAACTCCAAAAATGTCCATGTTTGCGTATTCCAATGTGAATGAATTTTCAAAAACCTTAATGTCGATATTAACTCAATGTTTTTGACAGCTTTTCCCTTACTTTTTTTACTTCAAAAAGGTTTTACAGACATTGCCTGTTTTTCATGTTAGTGGAGGCAATGAAATAAAAAAAAATAACATTAACAACAACAACAACAACAATAATAATAATAATAATAATAATAATGTCTGGAAAGATGATAATAGAGTTTCTAAGTCCATTGATAGTCAGAGATTAGGACAGCCCACAACAGGAATGGGTGAATGGATCATAGTTGCTGACATAGGAATGACTTCCAACAAGTGAAGGTTTGATCAGCTAGCTATATAAAATTCCACAGGATGAAAACTGATGAAATCCAAGAGTTTATGAAGCAGATCTATTGAATCCTTGAGGCACACGACCCAATTATACTCAATGACTCAATGGTTGACAATCTCTGCTTGGAATAGCAAACATTAAATCGATTTTCAAACTTGGTAAATCTTTTTAGCAACCATGAGAGGAAAATTATGAAATTTAACACCATGGAAGTCCACAAATGGACATCAAGAAATACTCCAATGCAGAATATATATATGCCTGGCAATTTTTGATCAGAATGGCCTTTGTCTGCAGCTCAGAAGCCTGATGTTCCTAGGATGTTTCAGAAGGTGCCTGGACAAAACAGGATATGTGTATGATCCAGAGAATGGAAGGCAAAAGAGATGACCTTGACATACAAAAATTGAAATTTTCTATGAAAGCTTTGGTTATTTGATTTTTGAAGGCTATTGCCCACAGGTGTTTCCTCATTTTGTTCTGTCCTTTGGTGATATCAAGATCTCACTAGGGAAACAAAATAATTTAGAGATACGTTATACTGTCACACATGTTTGTGATGCCAAAATAATAAAATAATATAATAATAAAATAAAATAATAGTAAAATAATAATAATAATGATAACGATAATATTCAATATAACAATAATAATATGCTGCAAACATTAAAAGTACAATAGTTTATCAAGTGAAAACAATGTCAACAGATAGAACCCACATTCATGGAAAGAAGCTGTTGTTGCAGGTTGACATTCATCTCTTTCTCAGTCTTCAACTGCCTCTGAAACAAAACAGCATGCAAAAAGTAAATAAAGAGTTTCAATTTTGATGTGCAATTATTGTGGGGCAATGCTATTGCAATGATAAATGTGAACCAATAAAACCACAGGGTCAAAAGCATATTAGAAGGCAAGCATTGATGGAATGGTAAAATAATAAATCATGACATTAAATTTTAATCAAAGATTCTGATAGAAACATTTCAATTGAATTTATGATGTCACATTGAAGGTCATCGATGTTTCATCCATTAAATAGTACAATTGCAGTTTTAATAAATTTCATGCAGGATTAGATAGGCTCGTAAACTATTGCCTGAAGCAAAAGAGCTAATTAATAAACTCATAATATAATATGGATGACACAAAGGCATGCATAAAATGTAATTTGTAATAAGGCTCTCGACATTAAATTCATGCAGGTGACACGTTGCAAGCATGTCAATTGAATCAGAAATAATAAAAATAGTAGTTTCAGTACAAATATTTCAGCAACATAATTTATCAATATTTTAATTAGGAAGCTATTGTGTGTGTATGATAAATGGGCCTGCTACATTCCTCTATGTTTATAAATTTTGTTCAAGTTTTGGTTAAATTGATATTATTTTGAAATTACTTGTACAAAATGTAAAAAGCTAAATTATAGAATCAGAACGCACATGTCCCAAGTGAAAGTTTTGAATAAATTAACAAAGTAATCCTAAAGTAAT
Source organism: Whitmania pigra (assembly GCA_021613335.1). Classification (NCBI taxonomy): domain Eukaryota; kingdom Metazoa; phylum Annelida; class Clitellata; order Hirudinida; family Haemopidae; genus Whitmania; species Whitmania pigra. The sequence continues at coordinate 3,223,896 of JAJTWR010000260.1, forward strand.
GGCTAGCAATATATTTGACCTTTTAAGCTCTTGGGCAAAACGATGTTCATTACAGTGCAATAATTATTAACCACATTAAGATTTATGTAAATAATTATGGCAGCATCGCTACTGACTTATCAAATGGCAATGATTGTTGATAGCCAAAGTAATTGTTGTTATTATAGTTACAATCCTAAAAGCAGAAAAAGCACTGACGCTCGTCAAAGCCAGGTTGGCTTCGGCTTGTTGCACCATCTTCTCGAGCGTGTGGATGTCGTCCTTCTCGTATTTGTGGACCTCCTGCAATTGAGATGAGAGCTTCCTTCCTCTGCATAATTTCATCAACAATTAATGAGGGGTCGACTCCAAACAACTTGTTATTTGTATACCAAATGACAAGCTTTAATCAGAGACGGCAGCATTTTTTAAACATGCCACGATATTACACGCATCATTTTACGATAAATAATTACCATGCATCACAACAAAGATCACTTTTTCCTACAGCATTTCAGTGATATCATCTAAGTAGGTTAAATACTTTTGGAGCAATTTCACAACACAACTAGAACATGATATTCTGCAGCTTTACAACAGAGGGTTCTCATCATCATCATCACAATCACCAACAAGAAGGTCACGAGAGATTGTTATCATAACCATCCCACCATCATCATCATCATCAACAAAAAGGTTATGAGAGTGCTATCCATGATGCTTTCTCAACATATTACCATGTTTCAACGTGACTGTTTAACAATCTGTTAAAGCCAGTTTTATGTTATGAAGTTAAAACATCATCTGTGAACATCAAGACTTCAAAAAAGTCCCATGTTACAAGGTTGCAATGTTCAAACGAACCAACCTTTCTCTTTCCACTTGATAGGCTTGATTCAACTCCTCCAGTTTTTTCATCAAGAAAGCATTTCTGGCCTTGAGCTTCAAGCAGGATAATGAAAGATGATGAAACAACAATATTTCAAAAAGACTGCAAATGTGAACGACAAGTGGCCGATGGAGAGTTTTTACGAAACACACTTCTAGTGGCTTGACATTATTAACATAACATAACATAACAATTATTTATAGTGCTTAAGAAGACCTGGATCTGTGTAATAACCACTATTTTTGGTTCTAATAACCAAATTTACTTAAGTATATCTTAAATTTATTAATCATGCCTCACAGATGGTTTCCTTATCTAGTTTATTCCTTAAGGAAATCACCCTTGCGCTGAAATAATTAGTTTTTAAGTTTCCCGAAGCCTCCCTACATAAGTTACAATCGTACCCTCTAGAAGAAGTACTTTTTGTGGCTTCGAAAAACATTAGCCCAAGAAATGTTTAAAAATCAAGTATGCATAATTGTGTGAGCTTGGGTTTGGTTGACAGATTGAGACAAAATTGAGTTATGAATTCTCACCTAACCCATATCTCATTCAGTAAATGAATGTTTATAACAGTAACATTGCACTGAATGCTATCTTAAAATTATATTAAAAGTCTGCCTCATGGAGATTTACAAGAAGTAATAAACTATTTCATCTAATAAAACAAAACAATTTACTTACAGATGCAGCACAATCATTCGACGTACTGTCTCTTGCATGGGATGGCCCAACACCACTGTCTGACAAAAAGTCTGGTAGGCTCTTGACACAATTGTCTACCACTTCCCTAGAGATAAAATTTGTAAAACTCATGCTCGATTGAGTCTCGACTTCTTCGACGGGCTGAATGTTCCGATTAAACGTTTTGGGCCTTGCACCCATCGAAGGAGCGGGCCTTCCGTCCATCGTAGAGGTCATGTCGCGAGCAAAATCCGGCAGATCGCTTTCTTGCGCGAGTTTGTTGGAGCGAGTCTCGGACTCGGAAGTGTTGTAGTGATCTTGCACAAAGTCGGGAAGGTCGTGCGCCAGGTCCAGGTTGGACAATCTGTTCGACGGAGGTCGATGATGACCATTGATCAAGTTTCCATTTGATGCTTGCAGGAATCGTTTGAAACTGAAAGGATTGTCCTCTGCTTTGGACATTTCTGCAAAAAAGCAGTTGGCATCCATCACCAAGATGACATTAGGAATTCAATGCCTATCTACAATTTGAACCACTGAATTGCGCAGTTTCTATACAGATTAATCTAATTTAAACATACTTTTAATATATTGCTCAATAAACATTTCTGGCACAAGTGTACAAGCGATCACTTGCTGTAAAATACCTGGTTTTTTGTTTTCATTATCTGCATCGTTTGTCGGAGATCTATCCGAGTGAATTTCCTTATCGACAAATTTATTTTCATTGCAATCTGAATTAAAGTCTCGATCGCTTCCTCCGGTTGCCATTTTTATGATCATAAACTCCAAAATTCAACACCGAGTTCCCATGTACGAACCATGACTGTTGAGATTAAGCTAAATTCACATTAGAGCGGTGCTCTAATCGAAACAAATGAGCTTATCAATTTTTTATTAAAAGGTTTAACCAGTTCAAATTTTAATGCGTGTTATTATTGCTTGAAATTGAATCTAAAATTTAATGTTGTTTACTATAAAATTCCCAGTATTCGATTAATAACAGAATAGTCAATTTCAGCTACATTTTTTTAAAAACAATTTAAAATAATTACTCCAGCTATAATTAATCGGTCAAAAAAGTTTAAATATATAGTGATCATCAAAATCCTGGGATGCCACACGAAAGACTAAGAGGTCGAGCTCTAAAACTCTATCTTGCAATAATGTCTACGCACTATATATACATTTATTTGAAGTCAAGATAATTACTTTGAATGGGAATCCGGTGATAGTCCCAAGCCAAATGTCTAGCGTGCTAATGGAAGAGATTCTTGGGACGGGACCACGAGGATGAATGATTTATTGGTTGAGGCATTAGACGAGCGTTTATTAAAAGATAAGGAAATTTTAAAATTGTGACTGGAAGAGGAGAGAGAAATACACAGAATGAAGATGGCATATGAACAGGAGAATTGAACGTGAGAGAGAAAATCGGTGGTTGAATTGGCGATCATGAATATGAAGTTGGAGGATGAGCATATGAGATACGAAAGAGCAGATAAGCTGAGAGCAGGAATTGAGTTTAACGAGAAATAGTGTTGATTTGTTAAATTCGACTTTAACCGCTCGAACAAATCGTTTTAAGGATGCGTTTTGAGGGATTGATGGGCGAATTTCCTGACGACCCAGCCGCCTTCCCAGTTTATTTCGAGTATCTTCAAATTCAATTTCTTTCGTATGAGGTTGATGATGACGTAAAGTCCAAAATATTGCAAGCGAATCTTAACGCCAAAGCAGGCAAAAGTTAACGGAGTGCATGACTTTTAAACAATTGAACGACTAATTATTGTTGAAAAAAGCTTTGCTTCGCGAGTTTCGGATCAGTCCCATCCTTTCGAGGAAAATCTTCTTTTTTCGCTGATGCTAGTCAATTGATTGGAAGCATAAGACCTTTTGCATGCCTTTGCTGAATGTATATAAGGCAGACTACAGTGTAGCTAGTCCAAATCATCTGAGTTATGCAACGTACTATAATCAAATAAATAAATAAATATACAGTGTAGCTTTTAGCCTGGTGAAGCTCAGAGGGAGTGTCGATGAGAAAGAGTCGTGAGAGGCGTCGCGAGCGAGACTGGCAGACGAGTTTTGAGTTTTATGCGACTGTTTTAGAGATTAATGTTTCCTGCTGGTTTCTTTTGCATTTACATTTACGCTCTTAGATTTTGAATAAGAATCGCCTTATAAATATTAGACTCTTGTTGTGTTAATTTGATTTGATTCTGCTCGTTGCGACATATCCCGATAGTAGGAAGGAAGAATATTTTACAATTGTGTTGACATTAAGGGTAAATATCATTAAATTGTCGACCCTTTCAGTATACATTATTTCTTGACATTCGCCTGGGCGCCATATTATTTCTATCTAACCTTTTCGGATCGTCTGCTGCACTGTTGCATAGAAATTACGTCGTCGATTGTCAAATTCAAAATTGTTTTTTTGGAAAAAATCTTGATTTCTAAATCGATGATCACTAATTAAAGGAGTAAATCCAATATAACTGCCAATTCGGACACGCTCCGGCACGGATGTGCGCCGCTCACGATTTTGTAACTCGTTCGTCTGCCCGGCATGATTTAAAATGTTTGTCTCTGCTGATGATTGTATTAAAATATAATTAATTATATAACAACTATAATTATTTTATTGTTTTTATAAAAAAATCAGCACGGGCCAATGGCCTCTCGCCGAAAAAAAAAATTATAAGCAAGGTGCAAATGACTCCTCACCTGATAAAATCGAAACAACAAAAAACAAACTCAAACATTAACTTCTTAGTCTAAACTGTAAATTCTATTGGCAAAATATCTGTCCAAGTTCCTCTTGAAATTTTCAACATCTTGTTACGTCACAACATCCTGAAGCAAACTGTTCCATTCCTGAACAGCTCTGTTGCCAATGAAAATCTTTCTGAAATCTTTGTGGGCCAATCTTGTCATCAATTTTCTTTCATGTCATCTGGTCTTTGAATATGTACGGACAGAAAGGGAAGGACAAACTAAATCTCTCATTCCACCAACATAAACAACAAAATCAAATCAGCTCTCTTTCTTCTGTAACATAAACTTGGCAATTTCAGTTTCTCTAATCTCGATTGGTAAGGAAGGTTCATACAAGATTGTCTTAATTTTATAGCTCTTCTTTAAACTCCTTGTATCGCATCGATCAATCTCTGTCTATAAGGCCCCCATACCTGCACTCCATGCTCCAACTGAGACCTCACCAAAGACTTGTACAAGTACACAAAAGCAAAATCCTAGCATCATGTTTGCTTTCTTCATTCGTGAGAGGATGTGTTCTTTAAATTTTAAATCTGAGTCTACAATAATTCCAAGGTCCTTAAACGAGTTGTAAACTGGAATTTCGTATTTTGCTCCATCTAGGTCTGATAACTGGTACTTATTTAAGTGGTGTCGTCCGCCTACATGCAGTGCACCCCATTTATTCATATTCACTTTCATTTGCCATCCGTTGAACCATTCCATCACATTATCAATGTCTACCTATAATTTGTTGCGATCCTCCTCTTTGCTAATAACTCTAAATATTTTTATATCATCCGCAAACAAGAACAAGTTTTCACAAACTGTGTAAATGTCGTTGATGTAAATATGAGAAACAACAATAGTCCGAGTACGCTGCTTTGAGGGACTCCGCTAGTCACAGGCAACGAGTCTGACAACTCCCCACCAACCCTCACCTGGAAGCTCCGTCCCGAAAAATAGTTACCAATCCACACAACAACCGTGTGATGCACCCCGTATCTCTCCAGCCTGAAGAATAGCTTTTCATGGGAGATATTATCAAAGGCTTTTTCGAAGTCTGTATAAATCACATCGACTTCACACGACCAGCCTCCACTGAACCACGATTGCCATTTAGGACCGCTTTCACTATCACTTGGGATGGAAGGTGGGTCATCCACCCATCCGCCTGTCCATCCAACCATCCATCCACTCCAAGTATGCTGCTCTGCTAGCAGTTAGTTAGGAAGGAAAGGATCATCCGAGACATCTAGACATTTCTTCTTATACTTGTTCTTTTGTTCTATCTCTACCTTCTCAGATACAGGAATGCCTTTTCAGCTTTTTCCAAGCGGCAAACCCCCATAAGACTAAGAGGTGACCTTTTTCATTCTATCCTAAGGTTTGTATTACAGATAGTAATAACTACAATAACTCCACTTACTTTCTTCGTACTACACATGAATATAGTCCCTCATTTGCTAAATCTACTTTCAAGCTCTTTTCTATTCAATGCTATGGTCCAATTTTATACTCTTCAATTCCATTATCAATAAAAAATTTCAATTTTTATCCGGTTCTTTCGATATTCTTTATTTGCTGTTTAAAAAATGTTATAAGTTGTAGATAATGCGCGGCATTCTTTGAATAGTTTTTTATTATTTCTATACGCGTTATTAAATCATATCAATTAGGGCATGGAACTCTAGATATCCATGAATAGGGTCAGTCTTTTTTGTTGGTTTTGGTTTATTGTTCTACTTAGTTTGTTAAACAAAATTTCTAAAAAAAAATGATGATGACATCCATTGACACCAGCACCAAATTTATTAATGTGGTAGCTTAATAGGAATGCATGTTAACATTTACCTGAGTTTATCTATGATATTCAATAGACAAACTAAAACAAAACACTTAAAAAGAAGCAATCTAAAATTAAATCAGAATTTGTCTCCATGGAGAAATCCAGTCGTTAAAGTGTTGAGAATGAATTTGATTGTTTTCCTGTAGATTCTCTCAGTATACTTGGTGAATCGCTCACCGAGGGCATCACTGACAGCCGTTATGAAAGGTTCTTCGATGGCCTGCAGAAAGAATGTTCAGCTTATTTTAACTAATATTTTTAACTAATGTCTTAAAGATACATTTTAATTACTGCAATTTGAAATCGTGGAACTCATGGATTTAGGAACATTTATTATAAATAAATCATTATATGCAAGGACATATTTAGCTTTATTAGATTAATTAAAGCACATGACATATCACAATGTGTAGTGGCTAATTCCTTGCATTTATATATGTTTCTGGCATCCTCGTCTCGTTATTTTTTAAAATATCGTATTTAAAGCAAAATGAATATGTCCACATTTAATACCAGCCATTTCAAAGCATTCAATGTAATGGTAAATTTCTCTAAATTTGTACTTTTAACATTAATTTGACATTGCATATTTTCATAAAAAGATATGACATTATAATAATATGAGTTTCAATGTTGAAATTCAAATAACCAAACTACAGCCTAAGAATTCAACATACAAACGTAACTGACTCAACTTCTCTGAATAAGGTAAATCTATGTAAATTGTAAACGTAAAAAATTAAACTCCAAAACAGTTTTTAAGATAAACAGTAATTAATTTGTGCAGTTAAAAATGTTTACTGTTACAATTTAGAAAATTCATTAATTTCATCTATATTTGGCACTTTGAACCTCCGTGCAATAGTGGTATAAATTACTCCTTAAGTTTATGAACTTGAGCAAAATCAGGTGCTCTCGTAACTTTAATCTAAATGAACGTCAATGACCAAATAACTTTTTCTACTGTTTTCTTCATTGTTACTCCATCCTTCAGAAGGCATTTTCAAGAATGACTATGGCAAACCAAGAATGGAAAATAATAATGCAAAATTAGATGTAACGAAATAGCTTCGATGTTTATCTGTTTAATCACATTTGGCTGTTGTATCAAAGCATAAACGCTTGACCATTTGAAAATAACTCAATTTATTTGTTATAGAAATGATAAAGCATAATTATCTTGAGCCTGTCAGTTTTGGCGTGTCAAGCAAACGATCAAAAAACTATCTCTGTGACAGAAAGTTCAGGAAGCAATTAAAGTTTATGCAATAAGTACAAGTGGGCAACGATAGCTTGCTATGTAACAATAAATATATATATATATACTTATAAATATATTTAAAAGTTCAAGGTGAAGTGAAGTGAATTTCAGTCATTAAAAAGAAATGCCTCGAAACCTTATCGACATGGGACAACCTTTAAATAATTTACAATTTGAATACAAATTCTCTCAAGTTTCTGTTAACTCTGTAGTAATCAATTAAGGAATTCAATAAATTTATATTTTTTTATTTTTTGAATTATTGTTATTGATTGTTGCATTTTGTAATTTTATTGAATGGACAGCGAATATGTGTATAATGTATGGTTATACCAGAGATGACTTTTGACGACAGTATCTATTTAAATATGTATAATATGTATATAAATATCTTATTATACTATTAATATGGACTACAATACCTTATTATGCTAGTGTAATTAAATAATGCAATTGTTTTATTTACCGAGAATAATTGCAATTCAAAAATAATTTCCAAAAATTTTGTCAGAATTAATTTCACATTCGATTGATAAAGATGGAGACAGATTCATAAGACATGAAAGATGACCTGTAATTTATGAATGGATTAAGGTTTTGAATCAGGAAAATCATCTCATGAATTAATGGTCTTTCTTAATATATCCACCAAAAACAACAATTTTGGAAAAAGCACGTCAAATAGTATCTGATTTAATATATTTAAGACTGAAATCCGAATTAATATTTGTAACTAAACTCAGGCTACATTTACAACCTTTACAAATCAATGAACAAAGGAAATGGCTTGGACTTATTGGAAACTTGACTAAAACTTGAAATCTTCAGAAATCTTTTCGCTGCACTGAAAATCCATTTAATTATCCTAGTTATTATTCAATTTAAACTAATAAACCCTAGTGATCAAAGTCCCCCAAATAACAAAACTGAAACTTACATCGGCAGAACGAATGGTGAACAAATGGAAGCAACTTAGCAAGAGAACATGAAAAAAAGAAGATATTGATCAAATTTTATCTATCTTTTTTAACCAGAAAGTGATTGCTCAGGCAGATGATTTGTGTATATTAATCAGAGGTGATGATGGAGGTGGAGAACTTTGATCGATATGTCAGATAATTATGTGCAATCATTGCACACCTTTGTTTTCGTGTTCTTAATTAAGACTTCATCCTCTGCGTGATGATCCAACATCAAACAAGTCAGGAGGGTTAATTAACAGCATCCCTGTTCATTCGCACATGTCATGAAATTACTTCCTAAACATTTGTTTAAATCTCAAAAACATGCTTTCACTTGGATTACTTTTTGTCTTGAAATCATTTTATGAAGCTTAAAAACATTTTATTGAATCAAGTGGACAATTGTAACTGCCCAATTAACAACATAAATGACCACAAGAAATAATGTTTGTACAAAACATTAGAAAAGAATTACAAGAGTGTTGTAATGACATAAAAAATGTTAAATAATTTAGAAAAATTAATCAAACAATTAATACAAATTTTGGTAAATTGTCCAAATGCACTCAAACTGTTACATTTACTTACTAAGAGCTCAATTTTTATATTTAATCAATCTGGAATCTTGAAAATATTTTATTTTGTATAATTATTTAATCAACTAAGTTGCTAAAGAAACAAACCCAGAATATAACTTGGCTGAAATTCTCGAATCGCCTGTGAGACTTGCCCGTGGTGAGCAGCATGTCAATTAAGTAGTCGACGTCGTCCAAGTTGCCAATTGCCTCGTCGAGTGCGTTCATAACGAGGAGGGCGTGATTCTCGAGGGAACGACTTGTGCCGAGGTCTGCTTTATCGACGGATCTAAACTGCTCGAACATTGCCTTCACGTCTGATCTCGTCTCAAACATCCTGCAACGGGTTATTGATGCCGTTGACGGCATTTAAGTAATTAAATTAATAATTAAGAAATTTAAAGAAAGTAATGCTTTATTCGGTGAAAGTACGAAAACTCGGCATTAACGTTCGTTTAAATTCTTTCAATGTTGATGGGAACAAAAGAATTAACACAAAGAAAACAGGGATTGTGCATTGTATTGTAAGTGTTATAAGGTATTGAAGTGTTATAAATTATTGAAGTGTTATAAGGTATTGAAGTGTTATAAATCATCACAAGGCAACCTGAGGAACATGGCCACTCCTGTACTGATGATGTTTTTGTTGATGGTTTTCCAGGTCTGAGTGATGAGGAAGACGTCTCTTTCGTTGAGAGGAAGAACTATTTTTTTCAAGTCGGGTTTCGATACCAGATCGTTGCTTAAGTCGTCCTTCTGAAAATGCCACTTCTCCGGAAAGACTTTCATGGAAGCAACACAACCCATCGATGAAATGCATAAAAAGAAATTCGATGATCCAATAAAACGAAGAATTCGGTCGAAGTGCGCAGTTCCAGTGTTGTTCTCTTGAATTCAGTATTTATTGGAACCCAAGAGGCACGCAACCACATCACAGGACTTATTAAAGTAATCGATGCGTCAATAGCTGCTTCGTACTTAATAATCTATTCGAATTCTTTCGATGGCGATTCAGGCAATTATTTTTAGCAAAATTCTTTTCTTTTAAAACAATTTAGTTTTCCTCATATGAATTTTGAATTAAACGAATAATACTTCGAAATCATCAAAATTGGATCATGGCGTAGTGACGGTCGCATCAGAAAGAAAAGGTATTGATTCATATATAAAAAAATATTAATCCATCCTCTCTTTTGGACATACAAATTCATGACTCAAAAAAAAAAGAAGAAAAAAACATCCCAAAAATTGATCAGAGACCAACTTGAAGGAATCAAGCACTAAGTCACGTACAAGAAAAGGACGAAATTGGTTATTATCGAACTCTTTTGAAAGAATTAGAATTTAATTGAATTTTGATTTTCTAAAATGTGACTGTTCCTTTAGGACAGTGAACTTTTATTTATATTATATTTATAAATATAATTATCAATAAATTAATTACAATTGCAAATTAAAGGTGAGGCTCTTCAATAGTGGTTATGCTGGATAACAGTAAAATGGATGTTTTATAAAGTAATGGCAGTTAGCGATAAATAATAAGTATTTATTAATTAATTAATTAATGGTTAGTGGTTAATCAAATTAATCATCAATCGAAGTTCCGAAGCCCTGAAATCAGCCCATTTTTTTGAGCAAATTTATTAATCATCAAAATGAAACAAAGCATACAAACAAAAAAAAAACCAAGGGGCAAGAGGCAGATTAATAAAGAACTCATGGATCAGCTTTAAGGAAGCGCAAGCTTCCGCTGGCAAGCTGACCCAGAAATATCAATTAATTGAAAGAATAATCATAAACATGTCAAATAAACAATTAATCGAGAATACCACGAACAATTTAAAGGATAATTTAAATAATAAATATAATAGTATCAATGGTCCAGTCTGTGACTGATTTTTGATAGATGAGGGAATGGTGCTGTATAGTCTAGGTCCATGTAGTAGCATGTAACAGAAAAGAGCTTGAGGGTGGTTTTGGCAAAAGATGGACTATATTCATGGGTATGACGGATGGAGTATGAAGGTTTGATGTAGTCGACACTTTCGGATATAAGACCTACAAATTTATCTGGAAGGCATTCTTATTGTAAGAGAGCATAAATAGGGCAGTTTGAAGGCTGAGTATTTGTTGAAGATTTAATAAATTGTTATTGATAAAAGTAACATTTGTATGAGATGAAATTGGCAGTGAAAACATTATGTGGACGGCACCCCGTCATAACAGCCCGGCGACAAAATAGCCCGACAAAACATCCCCGTCAATATAACCCGGCGACAAAATAGCTCAGGACAAAACAGCCCCGTCAAAATAGCGTGACGTGATGATAAGGTGAGTCCGATGAAGTGATTCACTTTGTGTGGCTCGAATATGTTGTACGTCAATCGATAACATAGATTAAATTCCAATTCCAAATCAAACCTTTCATTGTACACATTGCAACATCAAAACTCGGGGAAGGATCAAAAGAAATTAAACGATCAAAGGAACCTTCGTGACTTAATGAGTGTCTGGTAAATTCTCTTTGTGCAGATTCACATGTTGCTTGTCAATCGATAATTTATATTAAATACCAACTTGAAAAGTCCATGTAAAGTGAGGAAGTAGCAGTAATCCTAATAATATTTTAGACGATAAATCTTCCACTTGATGAAATTCCCTGATACCAATTAAACTCAAAACGGTCATAAAATCATTCAAACCACTAACTTCGAATTAAATTTGGAATCAGTTAATGTATTCAACTCACAAAATTTTTTTAAAATACATTGACGGGACTATTTTGTCGCCGGGCTATTTTGACGGGATTTTTTCGTCCTGGGCTATAATGACGAGATGTTTTGTCGGAGCTATTTTGTCAAGGGGTATTTTGACGCAGGGCTATTTTGATGGGGCTATTTTGTCGCCGGGATGTTATGACGGGTCGCCATCAGCGGCATTTTCATTCTGAAACATTTATATGACTAATTATTTTTCAATTAAATGAATCATTCAAATATTTGATATACTTTATAAGGATTTTTCAAAAAAATTTCAAATTCTCTAAATATTTATTTGAGTTTACTTTTAGTTGCTCGTCCGCTGTTTTTGAAAATAAATCGCGTTTTGTTCTGAACTACGAAGCAGTTCACGAGGTAAAGTATAAAGCATATTTTAAATTCTATAATAATATAAAAATAATAGTAATAATAAATAGAACTATAAAAATGTCGTTATTTCGAGATCCGGCTGTGGAACCTACAGAATCCGTTAAAAATATCAATTCAGTAATTGATTTAGGTGCTATACAACCTCGAGGAATAGCCTTTCCAACTACAAGTATACTTGTTGGAAATAAACTGAAATCATTAAAATTTCAACAATCTTGGTATGATGGGAGAGAATGGTTGGAGTACAGCATTTCTAAAGATGAAGCTCATTGCTTTTTTTGTCGTCTTTTCAAACCAAAAAACTTAGCTAATAACAAATACGATCAGTTTGTTGTTACCAACAAAGATTGGAAAAAAATGACAGGTAAAGATGGCAAAATTTCAAGACACGAATCCAGCAAAGCTCATCTTTCTGCTGCTGAAAATTATCGACATAGAATTGCTGCAACTAACAGAAACTCATCGGTAGCTGCTAAATTGTCAAAAGCATTTTATGATCAGCAACAAAAAGAATAGAAGAAAAAGCCAAAAATCGAAAAGTTCTCATTATAATTTTAGATATTATCAATTTTTTATCTAAGCAAAATTTAGCGTTCAGAGGCCATGATGAAAATTTTACATCTGATAATCGTGGGAACTTTTTAGAACTAGTAGAATTTTTAGGGAATTATTCACCGATACTTCGAGACTGGTTAGATAATCATCCCAAAAATGTTTCTTGGCTTAGTCCAGACATTCAAAACGAATTAATTGAACTTACCACTGATGAAGTTTTAAAAGAAATTTCAAAACAAGCTCAAGGGAGACTGATCAGTATTATGTGTGATGAAGTGAGCGATCGATCCAACAACGAACTTATGAGTATCGTCATTAGATATGTCACTGATTCAGCCGAAATCAAAGAAAGCTTGATAGCCATAACCCAGGTGAAAAATACTTCTGCTAAAAGTTTAGTTGAAATAATATTGCAGCAGCTCAAACGTTTGAATCTTTCAATTCATAATATAATTGGACAGTGTTATGATGGAGCATCAAATATGTCGGGTATTTACAACGGCGTACAAGCTCAATTGAAAGAACTATCAGATAGAAAACCAGTGTTTATTCATTGTTGGGCTCATGTTTTGAATTTAGTTTTACAGGATGTCTGTAAATTAACAAAAAACTGCAATAAAGTATTTGATTTGCTGCAGAAAGTTTTTGTTATTGTAGAGGGTTCGCCAAAGCGTCATGATGAATACATGAATGCCATCAGAGGTTTACATTTGGAAAATGGTTTACTTGCATTGCAGTCATTATCTGGAACCAGATGGTCAGCAAGATGTATAAATTTGCGAATTGTTCACAGATGTTTGCCAGCAATTATTGAATGTTTGGGACATCGCAGTGATTCAGATTCAGCTGGCTTACTCAAAGCAATTAAAGAACCGGTTTTCATTTTTGGGCTAGAATTTTTGGTTCAAGTGTTTATGTTGGTAAACGCAGCGTCACAGGCTCTGCAAAATAAAGATATTGACCTTGCGGCAGCTGCAAGATCTATAGATGAATTAAAAGCTGGATTGAATAGCATGGATTGTGAAGAAGAATTCGATCTACTTTTTGAAAAATCAAAAATTTATTATGGTAAACTGGGAATCAATGAGGAGTATACAAATAATAAAAGAGCACGTAAAGTTCCTGCAGCTCTTCAAAAATGTGTAATGGACCAGTTTCTGACAAAACCTGTTTCAGATAACATAATACATTCCTCTGACAGTAACCTCAGTCTCGTAGATCAATTTAAAGTTCAAATGCGTGTTGATTTTTTCAGACCAGTCTTAGACTGCATTAAATCCTCTCTTGAATCCAGATTCAATACAGACTGTGTTAAATTAATTCAATATATTCCATCTGTTTTGCCAAAATCGTGGAGCGAAGAAGGCATCCGAAATTTGGCTAACTTGGCTAGAATTGATGATGATTTATGTGTTATTGAATCTAAATTGTGTGATGAAGTGTGAAAATTATCGTTTATTAGAATCTTTATCAGGCTTAGCTCAATCAATGGTGAGTCATGCACACGACAAAGTTTACAAATGTTACTACCAATTAATAGTTTTTTTGATGGCTTTGCCAGTTACTTCCGCAACGTGCGAAAGATCACATAGCAAAGTAGATACAATCAAATCTGCCTTAAGATCGTCAATGACATCAGAAAAATTAGAACAACTTGTCTTATTGTCATGTGAGAAAACTATAATGAACGCCATCAATTTATCAGTTGTTGTTGACAGTTTTGCGTCAACGCCAAGAGGTCTTCCCATTTAAATACGCAATTTACCTAGATTTTCATTTATTAGTGTAATGTTTATATAATGTGATCGTAATTAAAAAAGAACATTTTTATCTGTATAATGACATAATGATATATATATAACCTTTTTTAAATAAAATTTTTTTAAATTTGAACCTCATTTTGTGTTAATTTGAAAAAAGTTTTTACGGGAGTTTGTTTCTTATTTTTCTTCATTATATATTAAAAAACACAGTTCTTCAAAAATAGCTGATATCATCATATGCTCCATCTACCATTATAAAATTTAACCACTTTCAGCATTGTAAACGCTAATATCCGTTACAATTTTAGCTATATTTAATATGCACTTGTATTATATGAGAATGGTCATATCCCCAAACAATCGGTTTAAGTTCACCCTTGCGTAGTAAATTTTATGAAAAATTGGACCCCCCCTGTCAAGAAAAGTCAGCTACGCCCCTGGTCGCCATGTGGACGATATGCTTTTGTAAAATAAACAATTGGTGTGTGTGATAAGTAGATGCCAATACAATATTGCAGTAAGTAAAATAAGGATAAATAAGCGAAAAATATAGTAGTAATGCTGTCTTGGTACTTGCAAAAAGGACGGATTCTGGCAATGATACCAATATACCTAGCTATTCGGCCTTGTATGTGTTTTATTTGATCAAATATAGGTGCTCGTCAAGTATAATACCAAGATAACGAAAGCTAGTGACTCTTGTAAGATCAATATTATTTATGGAAGGGGAGAATCACAAAATTTTCAGAGTTCCTTCTGTTAAAGACATTCTTGTTTGTTAAAGTTATTGTCTATTTTGATTCATTTTTTGCTTACATATGATGAAAACTTTTCCAGTTTAAATAAATGGAATGAAATTGCAGGTCATCAAAAGAGTGAAGTGTATTTTAAATATATTAACAACTAAAAATTATCCTATAATGCTTTTAATCAAAATAAAGTGAGAATAAGAAATAAACCAACACATAACGTAAGCTTAGTCGGTTTTCTTATCTTTGGTTCCAATGTAATCTTTCAGTGTGCACAATTTGTTTGGGAATTATTTCCCGTGTTTAAGATGCCAATACAGCAAACAACAGATGACACAAAAGCACTCAATTGAAATAAAAGTGATGGGTATTAATCATTTCTGAAATGACTCATTATCGCTGGAAAATAAGTGACGTAGCAACAATAGTTAATTTATTTTGAGGTTCACTCGAGGTGAAGAAAACAAAATGTAGATTAAAAATTCTTTGATTGATGCAATTAAAATAACAAATATTCATCCATCAATATGGATGAACTTTTAAACATCTTGCTCCAAATTTGCATCTACCCTCCAAATAATGTGAGCACACCTCCATCCTTATATCTGCAACAAAAACATTCTAACATTAATTCACAAATATTATTTCTCCTACAAAATTATGAATTAAGACTCAAGAAAGAAGTGGCAAAAAACAAAGTTATATCAATATAAAGCATTACTTAACAAATAATAGTGAAGACTAATGAATATTCCAATAGAATATAAGATATTGTAATGCAGAATAACCCTTCTAATAATAAGCCTTATATGAATGTTATTAATGTGCATAATATTAATGTATATCATTGCATAACCAAATAATTAGAATAAGAAAGAGTCTGATTAAAATTTCAGGATGTGACGATGTAAAGATTATGGTTACGCAGAGGTTACAACATCCTAATAGCATTTTCAACATCTCACTAATAATAATAATGATAATATGGAAATGTGCAAATATGCAAATATGTAAATACGTAAATCGTCTAACTTTTGCTTGTGGAACTTTTTTGAGCGCCGAGAGTCCCGCTAGATCGTTGTAAATGACCAAAATCTGTTCTTGATCTGTTCGTGGAGATGGCGAAATGTGGCAATAATTGGTGGAACGGAGTGAAGTTCGTTGGTCGATGATGTGGTAAAAATAGAGGCATTCTCATGCCAGGGTTGGTACTACGGTCATTAAAATAATTTATGCCAGGATTATTAAAAATATTGATACGCTTTTGGTCGAAATTGTTGGTAAACCCGCAATTAATTAACGACGGTATGGTCTTCTGGTATGAAGGTGGAGATGGCTTTTGCGTACAATTTGATGTCGTCAGTTCGTCAACATCTTGCGCTGGTGACGTCACGGTGGAACTTTTGAGTGGAGAATTGTTTTGTGGTTGTGAAGTTTTAGGTGACATGTTTTCAGTATTTTGTGAAGTTGATTTGTCATCTTTGTGAGCGGTTGCTTCTTCGTGAGGTTCATTCGATGAAATTCTAGAATGAAAATAAGATTGTATTTTAAATATTTATTATTTGAGGTATTTGTTTTTTTTTTAAATATCTAATCTTTTAAATAGTTATTCAATGACTTAGGATGCTTCTGTTCGTATTAATGTGATTTGATGTTAAATACCATATTTACATATATATATATAGTGATTTACAGCATGTTTGATGGAAAATAAATTACTAACTTTTCATAGTCTGTCACCAATTTATCGACATCTTCATTAATAATAACGTCTTCATTAACATAATTATCTTCATAAATGCTGTCATCTTCACTAATAACAACGTCTTTATTAGCATTATCTTCTTCATCAATATTGCCATCTTCGTTAACTTCATCGATGTCGTAAACTTCAAAATCAATATCACCATCTTCGCAAGCATTATTATATTTATCAATGTTATCGTCTAAAATAACATTATAATCTTCAGCGCCAACGTTAATATCTTCAGTGACGTCATCGTCCTTATTCATAACGTTTTCTTGTCTACAAAATTCGACTCGATTTGATTCTTGAACTTCTCCTTCGACTTGGAAACAATTAACAACGTTTTCATCGAAGAACTCAAGAGGTATTCTGATGGGATAAACGCGATCATTGACCATGTCTGCCGCAGTCGTAATGATCGGTTCTGTAGGGGAGTCAAATTCGCTAGAAATAAGAAAATTTCTTTTACTAAATTAGTTAAACGACTTCAGATAAAATTAATTACATAAATAAATAAATACCATTTACAATTAGCCCAGAGATTGTGCATTTTAGAATTAGCAAGAAGCATAAATGTATTCGAAGACGTCAAGAGTTTATCGAATTATCGTCCAAATCACAGTCGTAGCGATGAATAAAAGTGTTTCGAACATTTTAATTACGATAATAATAATAATATATAATATAATATCAGTTACTTATGGTTAGTGCCTTTCGCCTGCTTATTACATAATTGAGAAATTACCGATATTTTGAATAATCAAAAGAAGGAGTCTTAGATTCTCTTTCTCGTTGAGAAATTGCCTCAAAACTGAAATGGCCCCTCGTAAAGTGCGCGAAGTCTCCAAAAAGTTCGATCGTCTCGGGTCTCCTCCACGAATTAGGAAACCTTCCTTCCTTCCTGAAACATTTTTCGCTTTGTTTACATACGTCCTCACCATCATCGATGTATTCAACCAAGCCGCACCTAACATCGTCCTCTTGCGATGAAACCATCTTTTTGAACGTTGAATCGATTTCGTCGAGTTTCATCTTCTTAGACTTATTTTCCATGTTTTCTTCCGGTTCATCTCTTAGTTCTCTCTTGCGTTTAATTTCGTAGAACCTCGACAGTAGATAGTAATCGCCTGCTAATATTTTTAATCGCAACCGTGAGTTTGAATTCATTTTTAATGAAAATTTCTTATTCACCTTTATTATTTAGACATGAATAAACTTAAACGACGACGTTTAAAGTTGTGACTTTAAAGCAGGTTTAAAAGTAAGCAACATGTCGTAATGGTAAACAACAGCGTATATCAGATGACTAACAACGTACATCGATTTATGAATAATTATTTCTGCATTTCCCACTTTAAGTCAGAATAGCATCTCTGAATGTTTTTCATGCTTTTTGCAAAGTGTATGGATTATACTTAGTGAATTATTTACGTTAAGTTAAAATCATCTTAACTAAATTTAGCACCACAACAAAATTATGTACTTGTTTTCCTTATTTTAAGTTGTCAATGTCATCCCAATGTACGGTAATACAAACCATACACAAATCCATTGAAATAGAATGGATTATTTCATCACGGTATGGAGTGGCTTTATATCTACGTATATATAGTTTAATATTGCTCTGTATTTAAATGCGTGGTTACCTAAAATAGATAGTTCTACAAAACCTACGCACAGAAAGCAAAATGGGTTTTCGTAGTTCACCGATAAAATAACTGGCAATCGTAATGGTTTTAAGTTACAAATGCAATTTGAATTTGAAATTACAATGGATTTGGATAAGCTATTTCTGAACATAATAAAAATATGTTTCCTTAAAAAATCAAATTAAACAATTTTAAAATAGCAATTACTAGTAATTGATATGTGCAAAGTGGGTGTAATTAGCTTGTACATGTGATGTAAATCGATTAATGACTATTCATTTTGCTGGTCAATCATCTTTTGTTCTCAAAATTCTAAATCCCTGCATGGGTCGCGGGACGAACAGTCATCCAATAAGTTATTATTTTTGGTCTAAAAGTATGGGTCTCGTTAACCAAAACCCTCCTTACAGAAGAATGTGTTACCACTAACATTCACTAGTCAATCATTTTAGTTAATTTTATGTAACTACTACAATTATACAACTACTACAATATAAATAAATCCATCAAAATAAGGTATTTTATAGTAAATAATATCAGCAATCCCATATTACGCAATTAGACTGAACATTGTCTTACATCGTATAAAATCACTCACATACTACATAATTAATAAAAATGTAAACTTACTTAAATCAACTAAAGAATGCTTAACGGAACTCATTGTTTTGGATTTATTCGACTTTAATTAAGTGAATCTCGTGGCCTTATCTGCCCTCCGAAACTCCGCCATAGCCTGAAAACAAAAGACATGAAAAGGTTTTATTGCTATTATTTATATTTTATTTTAAATATCAATGCTTTAAAAATAATTAAATTTTAAAATTTACATGAAATAAAATTAGAAACATAACTCTGATCGTCTTTTACCAAAAGTCAGAATCCGCTTGAACCGATTGTAAATTCTGTTTCAACTTTTAATTGTTAAAATAATATTTGTCTACTTGGAAGTTTATATTATTTAGTTCCAATTTTGTCGTGTTAAATAATAAATAATCCGTCTGAACAGTTGGAATACATTTTTAGCGTTTGTTGGGTCGTATAAGGAAGAATTCTTTTGAGCATGCTTTAAGAAATTGTGCAATAATTTCATGAATTTATTGATTTATTGATAGTTATGCACCGATTTCCTGATGAATAAAAATAATTCTCTTACACAACTTAATCACGTAACGTACTGTTTTCTCAGCTATTTGATAATGTGGGAGTTCGTACAAACGACGAACCACAGGAATTCATTTTATGGCGAAAAACGGACGAAATAGCGAAATCGGCCACATTGGACAAAAAGAAAACGAAATTCGAACTTTTGTTTGAAAACAGACGAAATATTTGAAATTTTATAGAAAAAAATTTCGCCGTCGTTTATAAATCTCGTTTTGTATATTTTACAGAGAAGTGTGATAAATATAATCACAGAATCACAATATTGTTCATTTTGTTATTATCATTAAATATCATTTTAGCTTAAAGCGCCATTAACTGTGCTATGACGATGCATTCTGAAATTAAAAGTTTATGGTTACTTTGACAACCGAGCACGACGTATGTTTGACATAAACTATAAGTTATTTTACACATTTACAACGAGTAAAAAATTAAAACTGATTAGAGCTATACGATAACTATAACAATATTTGCTGAGACTATGATGATGTAAGTGGTGTTAAAAAAGACTGGACAAAAGACCACATTTTGGGCGAAATCGCTGTTTTTTGAACAAACGAAAAGTTGCTTTTTGGACATTATAATCTTTGGATTCTACGTATAACTCATTTATTAGGAAAAAATCAAGATAAAAGAATTTACGAATAAAGCACGAAATTAAGTCTCAAAGAGCGGACAAATGATTAGAATTATACCAAAATGAGTTCCAACAAGTTGTCTAATTTTGACATCGTTTACAATTCAAAAAAGATCAATAGACAATGGGATTTTTGTATTTAATTGACGTCTTCAAGAAATAAAAAACAATTTATTAAGAAAGTCGAGCTCAAGGACTGCAACTGTAGTTTCATCACTTCTTGCCGGCATCAAGCGACGAAGGTGCCAAAATCCAGGCAGAAGAAAGAGAGTCAGGACTGACGAGAAAATCGCTTGTGGCTGTTTCGGGAATGAACTGAATATCTTGAAGTTGTTGTGGTTGTTGATAAGATGTTGATGGTGAACTTGCTTCGGTCTTAAGATCGTTGAGTTCCATCTCGAACTGAGCATCCTGCAATTAATAAATAATAAATTAAGTAATAAATTTAAAATTTGATAATAAATAATTTAATTCGTTAATTAGTACCTCTGAATGAGATGATCTGGGGCGTCTTGAAGTGCCTCTCATATGTCTACCTAAGAGAAATTTGAATTGTGAGGATAAGAGAACATTACTGTAGAATGTTTGATTAATTAATTCATTGATTAATACAACAAGAGCAACAGCAGAGTTATATGTGAAAAAGCCATGGTGAAGTTATTATTGGGATATTCCAAAAAATTTTAATTTTCCTGTTGATATTACTTTTGGTGATAATTGACCTGCATTTAATAAAAATGATTAAAAACAAAACAGTTTAAAATGTGAGTGAAAACCTGATTGTACGGAAGGTTTTGACTTCAACCTCTTATGGAAATGCGTTCGTTCATCAGGATGGAAAACTTCTTCCGATTCATCGATGACTTCCATGTTTGAAGGAGGAAGAAATTCTTTGTCTTTTGCTGACAATCTATTTTTAGTGCTCGGCAAAGTTAAACTGAATAACTGTTTGATGATATTTTATTAAGTAATATTCATATAATAAATTAGTAATTTAATATCTTACCGATGATCTGCCGAAACAAATGATGAATAAAAAAAAAAAT
This sequence comes from Whitmania pigra, assembly GCA_021613335.1. Lineage (NCBI taxonomy): Eukaryota > Metazoa > Annelida > Clitellata > Hirudinida > Haemopidae > Whitmania > Whitmania pigra. Next base: position 3,245,317 of record JAJTWR010000260.1, read on the forward strand.
AGATGCATGCATTTGCTGCTATGTAATCTGCATGTTATGTTTCATTACTACATAATCATAATTTGATAAACGAGTCTCACAATCTCGCATTTTAAATCTAATCTAATAAGACATTTTAAACGTGTGATTTAAATTCAAATGTAACTTTATCCTCCAATATCAAAGAGACTCACGCAAGATCAAATGCAGATCCCTTGAAAGGTTCTTTAATTCTAAACTGTTCTGAGGCAAGAGTGTAAGGAAGGTCGAAGCTGCTGCCACCCCAATGCATGTCTTTGGTCGTTGTGGGTTGAATTCTTTGGGCATCGTCAACAATGGTGTAAGCCACCTGTGATATTAAAATAATAATTACATTGAATCGCTAGATATTTGCATCGGTTAAATGTTATATTTAATTTTGCATTTACCACAATTGCCTTGATACTTAATGTTATATGAAAAATTTTATTTACAAATTTTGTTATTTTCCATTTTAATCATGAACAAAAGCGCAAATCATAAATGTTAGTGCTTCTCTTTTGAGCCTAAAGAAATTTATGCAATAATAATAAATAACAACACAATATCACGAAGACATTCGACATCACTCGATAAACCTGAATCGATAAAAGTTTTGAACCACTCACAGAGAGATTTCGATCGATCAAGAAATTCACATCAAAGTCATCTTCATCCTCGCCAAATGGATTCACCATGCATTCGGCAACCTGAAAATATTTCAAACTTACTTGAGATTCAACCTCGATTTTATTCGCATAATAAACATTTTCTTATATATGTTTCTATTCGCACTGTTTTTATTTATTTATTTTCATTTTATTAAATAAATTTTCCATGCAGATTTGATTGCAACATAAAAACAAAAGAAAAGAGTATCAACCTTTAGCCAACCCATGTAGAAGAAATATTCAAGGAAGGAAAATATTGGCAAGTAAACGTCTTTGGTCGAATCTGTGAATTGAGTGCCCATCAAACTTGACAGGAAGAATGAATACACCGCCCACGTTACAACCTTTTGTTATATGGAATCGTAATTAATGTACATAATTTGTTTTTGCAAAACTCTTACTAAATTTAACTCTTTACAAAGTTGAATAAATTCGTCTGTATTACCTGGGTATACACCAGAGGGACTGATATCCAATCGTACACAGTTAAAGTTGCGAGGCACCTCCTCACTTCATTAATTTCCTTTTGGTGCAATTAATTTTGTCAACAGATGGGTTTCTTGTAATACTATTCAACTTTCATTATGTTATAGCAAAACGATATAAATGTTTATTAAGGTTAAACGAAATGGTTAGTTTAAAATAGCAGTCGTGCATTGTGACTTATAGTAACCCACATCAATAATAGTTTTTAAAGCAAAATCATCCCTAATCCTTCCTTCATTCCGAGCTTCATTTGCAAGTTTTGTGATCCAAACGAGAGGGATGAAAAATGTTCCGTATTTGTCAGGCATCTTGTCCAGAATATCTCTTTCATTCGCCGTCATAATTCCTGTAATTTTGAACAGACATTTTGAAAAATTTAAAACATTTTTTAAAACAAAATTTGAAGACATTTAAAATTAAATAATAAGTTCATTTATGCTCAAACGAAACCAATTAGTCTGAAAACGTTCGACTAACATCGTACAATTGATTGTCTACAATGTCTAAAAACGTACTAATAACCTATGATTAATGTATGATTAGGTACCATTGAAGTGGTGAATTTAGTTTAACAGAATAACTAACCAGCGTTAACAAAATGGTCAGTTGTTGGAAACCTCTTCCTTACTGCTGGACTGATGCAAGACATTGTCAGAGTAAAGGCCAGGCAGGTATGTCTTAATAATAAATGGCGAGTCTTAAATAATTAAATAAGATTGTGCTACCTGCATATAATAAAAATGAAAGGGAAAGAAATGAATTGCAACTATTATTTGGACGATGGGAATATCTGAAATATCGAGATAAATGCTTTAACCAAGCTAAATAAATGTGAATTAAGGCTGTGTTATATAATTTGTTGCGATAATAAATGCAAATTTGAAGAAGCTCAGCTTGAAATTCCTTGCTAAATATATATATCTAAATAAAAACTATGATTTCTGATGCATCAGATGCGTTTGCGAATTATATTTGTAAAAATAAAAATCACACATTAAAGCTTCTATAAAATGAAATGAGATACCAATTAGGTATTTTATAAACATTTACGTTATCTTATTATTTAATGTGAGAATTCAAAATACAATAAATTAAAAAATATTTCAGTGGAAATCAACTACCTGACCATTGTTCTTCTTATGATTATGCCTCTCTCGTCAGATCCGCGAACATTAGCGGTTACAAACATGGCGATATGATCAGGCCAAGGTATTAAGGCCAGCTGGTTCCACCATCTTGTCATGATGAGGGAAACATAAAAACCCAAAATGAAGGCCAAAGGAATCCTCGCATGATTACCTTCGCAGTAACTCACAATCGTCTCGAATATCCTTCAATGGATATTATTTACATTCAAATGTTTTACTTTAATTCAAAAACACTAATATAATGAACAGTGGCGTACCAAGGGGCGGCATTTTGTGGGATGCATAAAAATAATTACAAGCTAACAAAAATTTGAAATTTTACATAGAAATTAGTTTTTAAGATTGTAACATGATCCCGTGTCTAAAGCAAATTTTCCTGACCTATCTGTGCGTTCGCTGTAGGTGCTATTCTAACTCACTGGTTTCGGGTTTTACCTTCACTCGTATTTATGTAAATTAGACATCAAATTTTTATTTAAAATAAATCACAAAAATGCTGAAAGCTATATAATAAGATATAACTTTATTTTATTTATTATTTGTAAAAAAAAAAAGAAATCTTAGCTAGATTACTGAACATAGTCAGGTTCTCGCCAAACTGAACAAAGAAACTGAACTGGCACTACGCGGTCACCGGGAAAACATCCATGATGGTGATGAAAATAGGCAAGGAAAATAAATGGAATTTATTATAATTGGCACATTTGTTGGCCAAGTTATTGAACTCGTGCTGCGTGAACATTCGATAAAAGTTAAGCAAGGTGAGAATGAAAATCTTATCAGGGACATACTTTGGGGGCAGGGGTAACGGCCCCAAACTTTAGACTACATCAGGGTTTCTCAACCATGGGGGTCGATCTAAGTTTTGGCGGGGGTCGCTGTGACGCTAAGATTTCGATAATTTTTCTAATATTTTTAAAAAACATTTTTGATAAAAATATCTTTAACTCTACACATAACTTTGCCCAATAATCATTCAGCCTTTCGTAATATGACCGAGTGGTTGCGGTTATAATGTTCGCAAGCAACCTGCAGGCCGTCATGAAATCAACTCAACATGTAGTGACTGTGATATGAACGTTGTACGAAATGTACGCCCAATTTCGTTGAAAGTTAATCATGAATTTTCACATTTCCTATTGCACAAATGACGTTTTTGCTTTCATTTCTCTCGTTTTCTAGATTAAATTTGTGTTTACACGTTTTGAGCACATAAGGAAGACTTTCTGCTGTCGACTTTTTTTTAAATATAAAATTTATCTTATTAATTTTCTGATATTAAATAAATTAAATGTATCCATTTAAAGACCAAATGCATAAAGTGAAAAATGATGATAAACTAGAAAGTAGAAATAGAATGATTTGGTCTTTCAAACAACACTTGCAAATGCTTGAGGAAGACATTTCGAAATATTTAACTAATTTTCCTGACACACCATTTGCATTTGCTAGATGTCCATTCACAGTTAAAATTGAAGAGGTTCCTGAGAAGGCACAAAAGGAGTTCGTTGAACTCATTACCAGCAACATTGCGAAAAATGATATTTTTTACTTTGTCGCTTTACCTTCTGGTTTGAAACCACATCCTATTTTTTGTCTCAGGTTGTGTTGCGTCTCCTTCCTATCCAGCAACCTACTGGCTTTTCAGGTTTGGTCATCAAATCAAAATATCTTAAATGAATTTGGGGGCATATTGGCAAAGCAGGTGAAAAAATATAGATCAGGTCAAGAAAAGCATAAATAGTTTGAAGTTTAACGGACTGCTAACGGTCAAGAGGGGGGCGGCAAGAACAGTTGGTACGCCACTGATAATGATAAATATGATCTGAAGATTTTAATTTGTTGGTGTTTGTCAAAGTATGTTTTAAACTCTTCATCAGCACTTTTAATAGAATATGCATCGAGCATTATAATAATTATATTATAATAATCAAGAGGAACATCAAATGAAACTTACTTTTTAAGATTTTCGTTCATCACAAAGCGATAAACAAAACTCAGTGTGAAGTAGCAAAATGCAAAAATAAAAAAATCCTTCCAAAGAAGTTTGTAAATGCTGCCTTTCCATCTGTAATGAAGTGCTTGCTATTACTTCAAGATTTCTTGAATAAATTCGTTAATTCCAAAAATTCTTATGTAGCTATGTTGAAATAAAATTTCAAATTAAGTAAACTTTATCTTGTGCAACCAGAAGAAATCAATTGTAGGATTCAACAAATTTAATTTGAAGGTGGAACATGTACTCCAGGATCCGTACAGTCAGAACGGAACAATATTTAATATTTTATAAATGACTAGGTAGTTGTAGATACGTAATATGTTGTCTGATCAAGAGAGGAAACAGAGTAAGGCCTTTTAATGCCTTCAGACAAGCAAATTATTCGCTCACAAAAATTACCAAGGACCTCAATTGATCCCAAACATCGTCGTCTGGAACTACTTAGAAGCTTCTTGGAAATATGAAAAATAACCACGGAAGATCCATAAAACTGACGATTAATCGGTAAAGACTCCTGGTAATAAAGGCTTCAAAAGGTATTTCTTCACCAAATCAAATTCCTATTACCAAAATAAAATTAATGTATAACAGGTGTTCTAAAGTTATTGAGAAGAATGGAAACATTTCTTATTATTAATACATTAATATATTTTGTGTTTTGCATGAGTTTTAGTCATCTTTGGTTGATTTTTCAAAGTATTGTTATTGAACATATCTCGAAATTATGTTTTTTTTTTAATTTTTAAACTAATGCTAGAAAATATTTTAACAAAAATTTATGAGATACTCTCAAATATATAGTTACATAGCATGATAAAATTTCCATACAATTAAATTTGTGTCCCAACAGAGTTTCCTTTATGACTAGAACTTAATTTGTGTGTCTTGAATTAATTTATATTTAAATTTGCCTCGTAACCGGATGTACTACATTGAGAAATGAATAATTGATAAAGGAGATTTACTCTATTATTAAGTGTGATCTTTCTTGATTTGCTTGTTTTATTACCAATGATTCTAATGCATAATCTAAAATACTACCATTATAGATATTTCATCGTGTTTAAACATGCGATAAATTCATTAGAGACCGCAAAAATATAAATCAACTTATTTCCAAAAAGCAAGTTACTGTCGTCTGAAACAATCCGAAAATGAAATATTATACAAAACTGAAACATTACTTGCCTTGCCAATAATTTCAGAAAACAGGAGAAACTCGCTGTTGCAACCTCCTTACTGTAAGTTATAGTCATACTTCCCTAAGTTTAACTTTTCAAGTTTGGACAACAATTTTAAATGCGAAATATGATAAAATTCAATGAACTAAATGTTCTTCATTCCTCCGACAACGGCTCTGATATTATCACAATTACTATTCATATTCGCTAGTAACGTCTAACAGCCCTGTGAAAGGAAGCATTGTGACGTTGTTGAAATTCTTTTATCCAACTCCTTTAAGAAGACTTTGCTAGTCTTTACATCTTTGATTGAAAGTTGAATAGAATAAATATTTATATGCTCTATACTCACCTCGAAGCTTTCTCAGAGCTTTATATTCTTGGCATTTTGCCATACCAATCAGATAAGAAATATGTTGTAACTTAATGTTTTTCTAATTCAAAGTAATAAGTGACATTATTGGAATTTGTATTCGGTGTGTAATTAGGGAGAATTAGACAATATTGCCACATGTTCATTGAACTTTGCTTATTCGTCAACAAAACTGATGCCATTCAAACCTATTATCAATAACATATCCAGTATATAATAAGAATTTAGACAATATTGTGATTGATCTTCGGAGAAACTTCGCCCGTCTTTTTCAAACATTTGGGACCTCAAAATCAGTGACAGTCTGCTGCTGGCAGGATTGTAAAAACGTTCGAAGTAGGTAAAATATTTAGATGTACATACAAAATTTACTTAAATTGACCATTCATGGGTTGCGTTCATTCATGCGGTGGTAATGGCAACAGTCGTTATCAGACGTGTTCGAAACCCAGTCTGCACCGCCAGAGAAGGAGAGCCCTCGGGAAGGTGCGCTATAAATATTAGATCGATTAAAAAGTGCACTCATATCCTACCTGGATACACAATGCACTCAAAACATCGGATAAATACATATACAATGTATATGAAGTATATTATTGATGGATTAACAGCAAACAATTTAGCACCAAAGACACTTAAGGAAAGCAAACACATTAGTAATGTAGTTATCAAATTTTATATAATATAAAAAATTTATAACAAATATTTATGCTAAAAGTTTTCCACATATATTTTTTCATTTTTGAGTTTAAATATCTTACACATTATTTTTTGGTCTGTTTACTTTTAACAATTCCAAATCGACCTTAATGTAATATACAATCAGACAGGCAATACAGTAACCAGACGACTTTTGGTGGTTCGGGATATCGTCTCATTTTCTTTTACTTTATGTCTCGTTTACTCGTTAAGACCGCTGTCACTGGAGCTTCGTTTGCAGCGGCATACTGGTTAGTTAGAAACAATAAAGTCTATTCGGATGCAAAACATGGCATAGATATAGAATATCAAGAAATCCACGCCAAGAAAGGCAAGTACCAATAATTAAGTGATAATATTTATGAATGACGACACGATTAAAATAGAATCACAATAAATTTTAAAAGGATTGATAGGACAAATATCAGAACTTGGGGTTCCAGTCAGATCTGCCGATATAACATATTATAAGAACCATGCATTATGCTACAACCAAGAAAAGAAAATACCACACTGGGTTTTAGAAATCTTATCTAAAGATATATTCAAAGGTTTGCTTTTTTGATGTCGTATTCCTTAATTTTTAAATAATTGTTGTATTAGCTTTACTTTATATGTACATACATCTAATCTTATTTTTCTTATAATATTTTATACTTTCTTATTAGCAATATAAGGATTAAATCAGCTGATAATGGATACGATTTTTGATTGTTTATAGTCCTCACCAGGAATCAGAACTCTTGAACTTTGCATTGTACTAGGTCTTCAACTGATTGAATGTTTTGCTATGTTTGATAATACACTTGTTCAACATTATCGTTTTATTATAGTTAAACTTTATTACTAGCCATTCTAATGCTAATAGATTATGCCATGAGCTTCTTGTTTTAGCCATCGACCATTTTTTTAATATGTGGGCTGACATTTATTTATTTTTTCTTGAAATATTTACTCTGAATGTAATTTATTTAAAATTTGTCTTTTTATAGGATCTGCAAAAAGGGAAAAATCAAATTTTAAAACTGATCCACATTTGCCTATCTTGTTTGTTTCTAAGAATGAAGATTATGCAAAGAGTGGATGGTCCAGAGGTCATATGGCTGCTGCTGGCAACCACAAGCATGACCAAGTGATTGATATTATTTTCTATTCATCAGGAAATATTTTAACTTTAACTTTTAATATATTAACTTCATTTATGTACGAGTGATTTGGTTCTAGGAAGCAATGAACGACACATTTTTCCTGACGAATATCGTTCCACAAGACATCGACAACAATGCCGGCTTTTGGAATAGGGTGGAGTTCTACTGCAGGGATTTAGTCCAGAAGTTCGACAGGGTGTGGATTGTTTCCGGTCCGCTATTTTTGCCTCAAATTGAGGGGGGAAAGAAATATATAAAGTATGAGGTCTGACAATTTGTTGTATTATCTTCATTAATATTGCTTTTGTAATATTTGTATTTCATTTTCATTATGAGTTTTGAATAGAAATTCAATATTTTTGCATCTGTGTCAAAATTACGAGCTATTATTGTGCTTGTAAAGTAAAATTAAAAGATGAATATGATTGAAATCTTTAGAAGAAATAATTTATTACAACTTCAGAATTGAAAAAGTACCATCTCCACAATTTTGGATCTACTATAGAAGAATGTTTCAATTTTATAATTCTATTTTTGATTCCACGTTGCACTGGAAAATTATGAATTACTAAGTTTACAACAAAGCCATCTGGCTTCTTACTGTATTGTTACATTGTGAGTGGAGTCATGCATTTTAAGCATTCTACCAATTCATCAAATTTTTAATTAATAAACTTTTTTATTAAATCCATCACTAAGGTAATTTGTGTTCCATTTTTGGAAGATCTTGAAATTTCTCACCTTTACTATCACTTTTGGAATGTACATTTTCCTTTGACTTTCTTTGTTTGAGTGGATAGACAGTGATGGATGCAAAAAATAACAAATTTTCTAAAAAATAATTTAAATAGATAATATTATGTTGTGATTATCTAATGATATTTTATTACATAAATTGATTATCATAATATCAGGTCCTAGGTAATTCTGAGGTTGCTGTGCCTACTCACCTATTCAAGATTGTGGTTGCTGAAAACAATGGCAAAAGATTAATGAGTGCATTCGTAGTTCCAAACAAACCTATTCCAAACAGCAGGACACTCAAGGAACACCAGGTAATTGTTGGCGTCAAATGATAAATATATTTTACTTACATTGATAACAATACATTTTATTAAAAGTAGAATATATATCTCTATCTTTTGGATTTTGCTTTTGGGATTAGCTGACCTTTTGCCTTATGTCTGAATAGAATATGAAGGCACTTTGTTCAGCACATTTAGTTTATGTTATGACTATTGCTATTGCTGCTACATGCAGGAATGCAGTCCATTTGACCAACCTTCTAAATTAAGTTCTATTAATATCAGTTATTACATTCTAACCCTCCTTATTTAGTAAGACATTTTTCCAGCATAATTTCTAATTCATGAAAATCTTGGTTAAGGTTCCTGTGGAGTTCATTGAGTCAAAGTCTGGCTTTCAATTCTTCCCATACCTGAACCGCAAATCGACTGAAGATCTCTGCAAGGTCGAGGGGTGCAATTTAAAGCCATGGCATGAGTTTGAAATGTTCTTCATACGGAAGAAAATAGAGTCTGCGACAACACTCAACAGACTTGAAAAAGCTTGGAAGGAGCTCTCTGCAAAAGGTTTGAAGCCTGATAACCAAATGATTGAGGAATACAACAGGAAAAGAGCTGAATTGGAAAAATCAGGGCACAAAGAATCAGCAAGGAGCAGAGGCTAGCACATGTTTATCAAAAGCCAGAACTACAGCTTGTAAACCCCTCATAGTAATCACATTTTAGAAACACTGCATAGTACCATCAGGAAATCTTTAAGCTAACTGGTTTTATTACATTTCATGAAATGCTTTTTAACCTTCAAGGAATTAAGTCATTCAAGTGTTCCAAATTTGCCAAACTTTACAAAATTTTTATATGTGTAACTTGATACTTTGATTCCATTTCATAAATTCACTTTCATCCTTCAATGAATTAATCAGATGTCAAACAAAATTTAATTATTAAAATCTAGCATACTTCCTTCTGTACAACACTGGCAATTTGCATTCACATATCTCATCTAAATTATGTTTTCTGTGTGAGTGGGAAAGAATCCTTTTGAATTAAAAAAATCTGAAATTATATTTTTCCACAGAATACCAGAACTTAATGTCATATCAAAACAAAATTTATTTCATTCATTTAAAAGTGAAAACAAATCAATAAGGCGTTTGATTCATGCAATACTTCCAAGGTATTAGTAATGCCATCAGCATGCTGACAGCATTTTAGATTGGTGGATGCTTTGGTCATACTTTGAGGCTCCGATCTTTAAAATGGCTGCACTTCCCAAGCACTCCTCCCCGACATAAAACGTGGCATACTGGCCGGTCGTTATGGCTCTTAAAGGCAACGATATTTGCAAGTGCAATGTTTTGTCTCCATTCTGAGTGACTTGACAGTCAATTGGGACGAAGACGTGTTGGAATCTAAACTTGCATTGGAGCTCTTTGACTTTTAGGAATGGATTCTCATTTATCCAGTGTGGAGGTTCTGTGATCAATGAATCAGAAAATAGGGCTGGATGTTTTGTGCCTTGAACCTGTGATATGAAATTTAATAGTATTTATTAAATTTTATGAAATTTAATAGTATTTATTAAATTTTATGAAATTTAATAGTATTTATTAAATTTTATTTGAAATTTAAGTTGTAGTAATATCACATATTTAAGGAACAAGGAAACAAATGAATTAACTGTTTCGAAACAATTTTAAGTCTGGAATGCACTTAAGTATTCAGTTCTCATGAAAATTTGTTAGTATGGAAGTGTGACTTTGTGATTCAGCTCCATTCATATGAATTTCTTTAAACCATCTACAGCACTCATTTCATTATAAAACATCGTAATCCTCTTAATTAACCCACCACTTTGATGATTTGTGTCTTTGGATCCCTTTCTGCCACAAAGTAAGCTGTGCTTAAACCTCCAATTAAAACTCTTTGGCCTAGAGTCCATAAGTGAACACCTGAGGCATCAAATTGACAGAATTTAGATCAACATAAGATATAAAAAACAACTGTAGGGCAAATGATTTAACAAATAAATAATTAGATAATTAAATAAATAATTAAATTTAACTCGTTCACACCTTCGTGTTCGCCTACAACTTTGCCAGATTCCAAATCAACAAATTCTCCTTTGGTTTCAGGCAAATACTAAAAAATATTAAGCACCGTAAGTGCATCCAGTCTAAGGACAAAAAGCAAAACATCTTTTTTCTGTGAAAGTTATTACCATTATCTAAGTAAAAATATATTATATGAAATTTATTCAATTACTAGTACATTTCTCTCTAGCTTAATGATATTTAGCATCCACTAGATCTACTCTTGGCTAATAAATATCATATTGATTCTGCAAATTGCTATCAAATAATTCAAATGCATAACTAATTGCAACCAGTGCTACGTTAAATTATTTCAAATCCTTAAAAGAATTAGCATTAGCCTCAGAAAGCTAAATAGAAATATAAAATAATTATATAAATAATTATGAAAAATATCTAGATGAAAGAAATGAATGGAAATAAGAATAATTCTTAGCAAGTTCAATAAATTAGAAAGGCACAAAAGTGTCACCTCCTTCATGAATGTTTGAAAATGCCTTTTCCCGATAAAACATATTCCAGTGCTCTGTAATTGAGTTGTTTGAAGTCAGAAATCGAGAATGGAATTGATTTAATTTTTAATGAAGAGGACAAACCTCTTTCTTTTTGGCAATTATATCGAGTCCTATTTCTTCGGCCATTTTTTTAATGCTGTGTTTAAAATAGCCGCCGATCGGGAACATGGTCTTTTGGAGAGATTTCTGTGGAATTTGGGACAAAAACAACGTTTGATCTTTTGTGTGGTCAACAGCCATCAGCAGTTTAGCATCTGAAAGGTAATTTACCATAATTTACTTTCTGTGTGAAACATTCTTCAACATCTCATAATAAATAATTCTACTGACAATTAATCACAAACGTTATAAAAATGCAAATTCTTCTATATCATATATATCCTATTTAAATGTAGAAATAAAACAAGATAGATTTAATCAAAACACACCAAACACTAGTTAACCGTCACGAGGTCCATGCTAAAAATTTACATTCTAGGTCCTTGAGGTTCAAAATGGACCCTGTTCGTTCTCATTAAATATTTCAATTCTGAGACTTTTTTGCAAAGTTAGAATTGAACAATATTAAATAAAATTATTTTAAATTTGTTCTCGAGAACCATTTAAATCAGAAAACATGTTGAAATTATTGATTAAAATGCTTTTGAATAGATGTTGGTGGCGACACAGCTGACAATATTTTTGTTTCAAGTCCACGTTTAATGCCGATGCGTTCTTTGCACCTACCTATTGTAAAAATTTTTGAACTTTGAATCTCATTTTGTATTCAAAGTAGACCATTCATCTACTGGTTCTTCATCAGACCAGGTGATGTTTTCTGATTCTTCATAAATTATGTTGTTATAGAATGAAATGTGCACCCCTTTTGGAAATATTCCATTAATAATTAACTTCAATAGTTTTTCTTTTTTTTTTCCCATGACCACATGCAAGTATGGTGCTTTTACAATGTCCTAGAAAATAACTGGCTTAATTTTACAACAAGATGGTGGTAGCTACAGAAATAGGAGGGAACGGAAGGGTTAAGCTACTTTATCGAGTTGTAGGACTTCCTCACTTTTATTTGTTGAATTCTCAAGAAACTGTCCAAAGCTGTTCCTTGCATAATGTCCTGTGGCCACTGCATCTGCCCCCATCACGTTCGTGGCGTAGTTGAAGAAATGACCGAACTTTATGTGCTTGTTACACAAAATGTCAGGATTTGGACTCGTTCCCTCTTGGTATCCTTTAAGGAATGGTCTATAATGAAATTACCTTTTAATTAATTTTGCAATCATAACAAGAATGTTACTAAAATGATAGTTAAGTAATTATTACTAAATAATCCATACTACTTAAATAAGCCCTTATTTAGTTAGTTAAATTATTATTAATAAATAATTAATTACAATTCATAAAATACTGTTTATTGCTGCTGATTAAAGAAATAATAGAAATCTTTGATGTACAAGAATAATTGAATTAAGATCAGCTGTTATCTAATGAAAAAATCAGATATTTAATATAAATTAGAAACTTGAAGTTAATAATTAGTTTTTTTAGATTTTAAGTAAACAATCACAGAAATATCCCAGAAAACCTGAAGACTTCAAGCCAATATTCCCTCACAAAATTAACTTCTTTGAAAGGAATCCCCAATTTGCTGCAAATGTAACTTGCATATTCTGCTTCTTTATCACCTGTGCACACACCATTACCAGAGGCTTCTTCCCAATTTCTCATAAACATACCTTGAACCTCAAAGCCTTTGGTATTTATGTAAAATAAAGTTATAAACAAGTTAGCCAAACGTTTTGTAACATTCAACAAAAATTTTATCAATCATACAATGATATATATCATACCTAATGCATAAAAAATGAAGAGACACCTATAAATTAAGTTAAAAATACAGTGTCAGCTAAAATTTAATACTATTAAACTTAACAAAGTGAAATAGTTAAATCATATCAACCTTTTCTCTTCAATAAATAGGCTGTCACACAACTGTCCACGCCACCAGAAACTCCCACAACAACTTTTTTGATCATTGTAGAAGTTGGCGTCATAAAAGTTGTGGGCTGCAATTTGAAAAATTGATTATATGTTTTACGGTTTACAAAACAAATCAAGAAAATGTAGCGTTAACATTATATAATCATATAATTCATATAAAGCAATAATAATATGGTCGTGGTTACTCATGCTCGCTGCTGTTTCGAGGCTTAAAATCGTTTTATTAAAAGCAAGTGAGCACTAAAACTACATTTAGTTATTTGTATATTTGTACCTGGAAGTACTACATCTACAATTTCAAACAGTCTAACCTTAAACTTGAGAGCAAGCAATATTGCAATCCTCACCAATTAAGCTGTGCGATCGATGAGCGGTTTATTTTCAAGATAAAAGTTCATTTTTCTGATGAAATAAAAAAATGTATTTTTGGACGCAACAAGTGTATGACTAAAGTAAAAAAATTTTTACAAAATAATAAATATATATGCTATTAATATGCTTTCTCCGAATCTGCAAAGTGTGAAATAATAGTTCAACGGGGATGCCAGTGAGATTTTTGAAAAAGCCCAGATCGCCCGACAGAAAAAAACCCAGAAAAGCCAATATCATGTCAAACCAGCTTTTATTTCAATTATTATCATTTTTTAATTATGATTTATGTTATTATGCATAGTCATGGGTTTCCAATTAAATAAAGATTAGATTATTAATGAAACAAGTCAAACACAATTTTATTTTAATTCAAAAATTCAACACAATGCCAGAAATTGCATCATCATAAAAATTAAATAAAGATAAGATCAATAATTAAATAAGTCAAGTATAATTTCATTTTAATAAAAAAATTCTACAGAGTCAGTGTTGGAAACTGCGTCATCACAATTATCAAAATTTAATTTGAGTTGTAGATGTTATGCCAACTCTTGTCAGGAATGAACTCGAAATATCTCTCCCTGGCAGTTGCTTGTTTGGGTAACCAGCGAAAGCTCACCTTCCCAAACAATAGTTTGTTTTAGCTAGTTTTGACCTTCAACACTAGCTCGGCTCGAATTACTTAATCTTAAGAATTAAAAATTAAGAGCTCGTTCTACAAAACTGGCCAATATCCAAAGATGTACCTCGGGCCTTCATGTTCACATGTTTCTGAGTCTGATTATGAACCAGCAGACCTGATTTTTTAGTGTTATTCAATGAACATGAACAAACTTTACATTTTATTTCAAAGCGATTGTTGGGATCTGCAATCCTTCAGTTTGATGTTCGTCAACCAATCATCATTAAATGCCTGATTGTACCACATCTTAGCTTTCATACTAGTTGGATCAACACCGCTAGAGTAACTTTGTCATCGTCTATTGTTCAAATATCAAAGTTTAATAATATTAGTAAGTGCATACAAAGATGGTGGTAAAGAAGTCGGTAGTGATGAAGATTTTTTATTGAAGAGATAAATTGGAAAACCTTACAGAATTATTTTTATTCCAAAGATTATTTTTTCCAAAAACACCCAGATTTCCAAACAAACCACCTATACACCCAGATTTGGTAAAAATGTTTCAAAAAAGCCAAGATCTTGGTTTAAAAACTCAACTGGCAACCCTAGTTATCAAGAACTCATACGAGCCTATGTATTATAGTAGGCACAGAAATTAATTAACTCCCCGCCAAAAATGGCCGAACGATATATGCTAGTTACATTCAAAAGAGGTAAGTCTAAACATGTTTATTTATAGAAAAATCAAGCAAGGTTTATTTGAATACTAACAATCAATTAAATCAGCAACGATCAACAGATCCAGTGTTACATCTACTTCGACTTCGAAATCAGGAATCGCGTCTTCATGAGAATGCTTGTAACGCTCTCTGTAATCGAAATATTTGCAGACCAATTCCAGAAGATGACCTGGTACCTGATCAAAAGTGATCTCGTTCACTTCCTCCTCATCTTCTACTGGACAACTCAATATTGATCTGACGAAACTCGAACACAGCGCATGTTCTCTCAAGGCATAGAAAACCTCGCCATCCGAAGAAATCAACTTGACATAGAGGGAGTTGTTTCCTTTGCAATCCTGGTCTGTTGGAGTAGCCATTTCACAAAGTGCTTTGAAGTGCAGATAATTACACAGATTTTCTTATCAACTATCATACTCAGAGTTTCGAAAACTGAAGATTCTTAATGCCTCGATATGACTATATAATTTTGAAATAATATTTTTAAAATATGAACATTTTTAAAAATGTAAAATTTTATTTAAATAACACCGCACAACAAATTTTACGTATATCAACCAGAGCTACCGTAGAGCCCGGTTATGTCGCCGGTCTAGGGGTTGGCCAAAAGCGTCGAGATAACCAATGATCGAGATAACCGAAAATCAATATGGAGACTGTATATTCACATGTGCTTGCAATTTCTTTACGTACATAGTGTGCGTTAATAAGTGAGAGTGCACATGCACGTGTTTTAGGTGGTTTTTTTACACAACAGCAATAGATATTTGATATTGATAACAGCAATATGTACATATATGCTTGCTGACAACAAAATGCACGTGTGAACCAAATAATAGCAAAGATTTACCAATTCGCAATAAGAACCACTTTCGACACAAACCTTTGTAATTATTTTTCCCTACATTGCAAACACAAAGATCACTTACAAAAAGCCCCATTGACGGGAAGTTTTGCTGCTCGCGAATTTGTGAACCAGTGACACACTGCATCGTCGACATCTTTGTGCTCAGCCACTCTAAGTTTTTATCTTGCTGGATAAAAAACAAACTTCTCGTACATTGGCTTATCATATCGGCTTTCCTTTTCCATTCTAAAATGGTGTTGATGGAAATGCCACGGTGACGACAAAGGTCCATCTGTTTCTTTTTCTAGCTGCAGTATGATTTCATTCTTTCTCTTTATTGACTGTTACCCCTCATGCAAAATCATTAAGGTTAATTGGCTTCGGTGACATAAATGAATCGACATAACCGATGAGAAAATGTTGTGACAAGGTGGGAATTTGGCGGTTCGAAGTCGGCGATCAGTCAAGGGCTCGAGATAACTGACGTAAAGAGGCGAATTTGACTCTATTGCTCGAGATATTAGATTTCGGCGACATAAAAGTATCGACACAACCGATGAAAAAATGATAAGGCAAAAAAGGAATCTGGCGGTTCCACTTAAAAAACGTAGACTTAAGTCTTAAGTCAATTTAGGGTTGGCGAGTTAACCGAGGTCGAGAGAAGTGGGTTCCGCGGTACTATGAAAATTATTTTTTGTAATTCAAACACCAATGTGTCCAGATAATGACTTGATTACACATTAGCTAAAGCTTGCCAACCCCTGTTTTCGAATTATAACATTGCCGTATTAGCACTACAGAGGGCGCCTAAAAGCAGACCAGCCAAAACCCATCAATCAATTTGCGTATCCTCTTTTCCAGATCCAATTCCACCAATTCACATCTTCTTAGCTGCTTTTTATTCTTTCGAGTTTCAATTTATGCAAACAGGCAAACAAGCCATCTCTTGTTGTTAAGAATCTCATCTATTCAGGACACCAAACATGAAGCCAAGGACAACGAAGACACAAGGCACCTCTGATGCAATGTCTAACAAATTAACTTCTTATTATCATCATCAGCTTATTATTATTTATAAGCCTGCAACCAAGCTCACGACTAATCTTGAAAATGGTGAGGATTAGATAATCTTACATGAAAATTATTACAACTCAGAAACAAAGTTCTTGGAATCATGAAGCACAGTTTTCTGCAAAAAATGAAACTAAAAACTTCTTAAGTCTGAAAATATTTGCATAGGAATGACAAACAAGACTTTAATACAAAATCACTAGCCAAAGAATGAACAAATACAGACTGTATCATGTGCTAGCATTGCACAATCTCCTTGATCTGGAGTATAATAGGCAGATCCAACTGGTGCATGTCAAAGCATATCCCATCATCATCATAGCCCTTCCCAGTGGCTTGAAGGATTTTGTAAATTTTGTAGGACATCATCAGTTCATCATTGTCGTCTGGGTTCAAGGACATGACTTTGGAGTAAATGGTCTCGAGTTCGTAATAAGGAAGGCCACTGAGAGCCACCAATTTCTGTTCTTCCTCATTGCTGGAGGTCATGACTTCCTTCTCGCAGTCGTTGTCGCTTTCGAAGTTGTCCGAACTTGCTTCTTCGTGCGTCTCGATGACTTCTTTAGAAAAATAACAACATGGATTCGATGTTTAATTGCCTTTTGTTGTTATGTTAATTATATCTTGAGATTTGTTCAGAATAAATTAGCTTCAATAAGCCTGCAAACACACTTCTTGGCAATATGAGAGTTATTCATGGGTTAATCTTATTTTTTTATATTTTCCAATACTAAATAAAAATAAATTGTTTTAATACAAAAAATATTTACTCTTTGGAGGTTTTTTCTTTTCTACAGATGAATTTTCTTCTTGAGCTTCTCTGACAACTTCCTTATGCAGTAAGATTGGCTTGGTCTCCACTTCTGACTCCAACTTCATTTTTTTATTGGCCAATGGCTTGCTATTTCCTGCAGGTAACGAAAGCCTCGTTTCGGATTTGACTTCCCTGGTGACGGCCTTACTGGAGCTTTTACGTGCTTTGGGCTTGACGAGATCTGGACTCGGCTTCTTCTTGAGGGTCGTCTCTTTGCTGACGGTGAACGGTGAATTGGTGCCCTCCGACCTGACCCTTTTAGGAGGAACTTCAGGATTACCACCGAACAGTGAGTACTCCCACTGTCTTTTTTCGATTTCTTTCGAGCAAGATTTTAGCTCGGGAGAAATGCTCTGATGGGTCGACCCGACGGCGTCTGCATGTTTGTGGATCTTCTTTAGGATCTGCAAACCGGTATTTTCGCATGCATAACTTGCCAATTATTATAACGTGCACCAATGTATGCATTTCTTTCCTTGGCCTAGATATATGTAATAAATAATAACCTAAATGTATATTTTCATTTGAATGCTTTTTTTATTTAATGTTCAAAGAGAGTTCAAATTCAGTGAGAAATATTATCGAATTATCCTAGGTGTCCAAGATTCCTGGGAAGCTTGACTACTTTGCTGTCAACGAGGACATTGTCAATTTCTGTCAATTATTACCTCCCTTTTGTCAACTTTCATGATTTATTTCTCAAAAGTTTAATGCATTATCTTACTTTAACATGTTTATGAAGATATTTTGATAATCTTTATAAGATTGTGAGATTTGTATACTGAAACAGTATGTGCAACAGAGAAGAAGCCAGAGATTTTGGTGCTTGGGTGAAACTGATAATTTGCATGGTGTCTACCCCAAGTAACACCACTGATGACCTTAAAGTCAACACTTTTCAAGTTCTGTTAATTAGTACTTCTGTACTTCTCCAGTAACAAATTAAATGATGATTGTCTTGTAAGTATTTGATAGTATCTCATTTTAAACCATCAGTTATGAAGATTATTGAAAAGGCCTGACATACGTGTTATAATGTCTAAAATATTAAAATAGCCTGCAGAGAGGGGCAAATGTAAATTTTAATGTAAAATTGAACATAATGTGCATTCTATTGCATATACATGAGAAAATATGATAAGTACATATAACATCTTTTTTTCTTGATATCATATTAAACTTGTTACGTGGCTGTTAATTATTATCAACAATTCATGTGTTTATATGAAATTTTATGGCTTCATGGGATGAGTATTTTTTTTAAATGACATACCTTTCCAGAACTCCTTGGTTTTGATGCACCCGTGTAAGGATCACCGATGAGAGTCTGAAATGGTTAATTACATCAATTAACAATAATTGCATTAATTATAATAAACTTTAATGTTCAATGTGAAATTTATGTAACATAATTAGCACTTATAACATATCTTCAACATGAAACAAAGTTTCATAACCATAGATTGTGATGCAAACAGTTTGTGATAATTCCTGCCAGCAACTCATTTTAATCATAAATGGAGAATGCACTGAACAGAGGAAAGCACCACAGATGATCCCACAGCACATATCTTTGCTCAACATTCGAAACATGCTCCACACAGCACACTAATTATTCAGGAATTCCATAAATTCTTGGAGCACTTCTAAGGCCCAGCAATACATCGAAATAATTTCATTACTTTAATCTCCTCCAAAATAGACTAAATTTAGCAAAGGTTCAAACATTCTTAAATGCATAACTAGACTTGTTGGTCAATTAAGAGACAAAATGCATTGATGATGAATATAAAATTATTCTCATCTACTTACCCCCCCTCCATCAAGAACTCTCTGAATGAAATCTTCAGAAACATTGTTGAACGTCAGTTTCTCGGTGAGAGCGAATTCTATCGGTTGTTCGCCTTCAGCCGGAAGGGTGATGTCGTGTTGGTAAATCTGCTTGCTCTGTCCGTCCTTCAAGTGGAAAAAGACTTCGATCTTTGCCAAGAATATTCCATATCCCGACTCTTGGAGTATGAACGGAGGCTCCCTGATTACTGTGAATAATTTTTGTTGAGATAGTTAAGTAACAGATAACATAAACACGTTAGTCAATATTTTCAGACAGAAAGCAAAATTTAAAACAATTGAAAAGTGGAGTTAACTTTCTTCATGATTAAGAAAGAGCAAAGAACAATAATCAAGATCACCAACTTCTGACCGGATTTTCGAAGCTGTGGTGCAGATGAAAAACAACTTTATCAATGAAATGGTGAATGCCATCTTTGCCATCCTTCCCTCTGACGAACAACATCCAATCATGGGTTTTTCCCTCTGCTTTCTTGTCCGGAGACCTGCAGCTCGCTCTGTGGCCAATCTCTATAAAGACCTGGACCGACTGGAAATAGAATAAATATAAACTAAGCCAATTTGACTTTAGTACTTTATCAAAGCTTTATTTAGAGCTACTTTAAATTAATTACAGTTAGTACATCTTATTAAAAATGAAACGTTAAAACACATACTTAAATCAAATTAAATTTTGATACATTTGAAAATAATGGAGTGAGGAATACTGACTCGAGATGACTGTGAAATCTTCATCTTATGCAGGTTTACATTCAAAATAAAAAGTGATCAACTGTAAAACGGAAATTATGTATGTTAAATTATGTTGGGTCCACTAATTGATTGGTTAATTTAGAGTCCAAAACTAGTTATTTATTGATTAGGTAGACTTATCCCATACAACAAATAATGCAAAAATCTCGAATACCGTTAATGATATACTGAATATATAACCTTTGATCGTATTGCCTAGTAAAATTACAACAGTTGTTACAATTCTAAAAACTCACCCCTACAAAAGATTATAAAGCTAACTTTCTGTCTCCATGTTAGTCATAAAAAGTTCAGTTCTAAGCTTAACATTATATTTCAGAACTATAAATAACTTTAACATTACGTGAAGAAACATAATAAACTATACCCACTACACTCAGAGGGAATGCTAATATATAATCCGAGGTATGCTTGCACAACAGAGCATGATACAGCAATCAAACGTGAAAACAAATATTTACAGGCCCAAAAGAACTTAAAGATTAACTTAAGACTAATTATAATTAGTCTCTGTGCGCTCGTACAAGTAAAAAACTTAGAATGGAAGGCACCTACAGTAACGTTCGCTCTGTGCCTGTTTACACTGCTACTTATCAGACTCGGGCGATGTCACAGATAACCTTTTCGCAGGGACATAAACGATTTTATGAACTACTACAGTCAATGTGTAAATGCGATATTTTTTTTTAAAGATTTACTTCACTTAGGTTTTTGTTGATACCTCGTCAATCATAGTTTTCGTAATGAAAAACTGAAAATTAAATGAGTACTAATTCTAAATCACCCTTAAATTTGAAATAGCCACAACCAGGCATGCATTAATAAGTTATTATAATATTAACCATAGCCTTAATGTCTAAAGCATGGAAGCACGATTTCGTAGTTACACGGAGGCTCTATCAATGAAAATAAATCTGTCATTTATAAATCTCACCAAATGCCAATAAGCAGAGCTTTAAGTTAGAAATAAGTGTGTAGTGCAAAGCTATCGATTTGAACAAGTCTTTAATTAAAAAGAAACTGTTCAATAATTTATAGAGTGGATCAAAACAATCGTTTCAAATTTGACAATTTATTTTTTTAGCATGGCTAGTTACTTCAGCCTGCTCCCAAGTCATGTAAGCTGAGTAGAAAGGATCTCGGACTTTGCTTCGACAGTGCACAAAAAAAAACAGAGAAGAAAACAAAAATGGGCACGATAAAATACAAATTCCTAATTCAAATTAAGATGGAGAAATTAGTCAATTTAAACCTGAATTTAAGAGGGTTCAGATTGTCTGCGTGGAAAACGGATTTATGCATCTTTATTGAATGCTTAAACAAACTATTAACATTAGGAGTGATCTCTCAATTTAACTTCATGTGGAGAACATCTCAACCCGCCTTCAGACTGTCGCTGCCATGAACAAGCAGACAAGAATCACGCCACATTTCCGTACCCATTATAATTAAGCAAAACTTTCAATTAATTATAAACTAAAAAAACATATGGCTTTAAGTCCCAAAAACCCTGAACAATTCAAACCACTACTACATATGCGCAAGCCCCTGAAGTACCAACTTAACATGAACACCTACAACAAATTGCCCTTCAACCAATACCAATCAAACGAGTTCATTCCCAATGGCTGCTTAAGAATATCTCACAAATATTAAGCTATTTATTTTACTGATCATTCTTGTGTCTACAGCCCAGCAAACACAATGACTAGCACTAATTATTAAAAATGAATTGAATTTTTTTTTGTTCACACAACGTAAAGAAAACCAGAAACAAAATTTGAATCGTAAGAACAAGAACGAGAACAATCAAGTTTCTTGGCAGTGAATCACTTTTATTGTCAGTTGAGATGACTCAATTGCAGGACCAATGTCAAGGATGAACATCACAATCCCGGTGAAGATTTGAAGCAAGACATTTGTTTGTCTCTAGTGGAATTCCAAGCACATTAAAACCGATCGACCAATCTCATGAGTTCTCAGTAAACGGTCCACAAGCAACCGACTCATTCACCAATATCCATCATAGAGTTTTCAGAAACGATGACAAAGTAACACAACCTATCCATCAAAATAATTTTCACACCGTCTCCGCACAGCATCAAACGGGCTCGTAGAATGACTCCATTATGTAATCCATGTCAATACCAGCAACCGAGGTAAGAAATTTGTGTTGTACCAAGTCATAAACATGGACAGGATCAAGTACTCTAGCAGACAATCAACTTGAAACCCATTAAATTAAAAAATAAATCTAACTTTAGAATCAAAAACGAAGCATCAAGTTTGACTCATATTTTCCCTAAAAATTGATTAGAAGGATGGGGAAGTATGAAGAACAGACCAAGGGAAGAAAAGCTTATAGAAGGTTATACTTAGACAGCTTTCCGGCATAAGTTCGTAATGCAAAATATATGACGTTTATTACCACACTTATTCAGGCATAATTAAATGTATTAAAATGCACATTATAATATTTAAATAAGCCCACAGAGTGTTTAGGTGATTTACTTATTTTTATAGATATTGACCAATATCACCACAAATAAAATGAAAATGGCAAAAAATAAAGGTGATTTGAGCACAAAGCAATGCTTTCTGCTATAAATACTGAAGACATAACTTTCCAGCAACAAAATCTACTGCTTAAAACAATGAAATTGAAAACATAAACACACTAAAGCACAATACAACATAACATAGCATAAGTAATAATATAGTAATGACATAGCATAGCGTCAGTGAAATGTCACGATTCTGAGACAAATTGCTAGATAAGCAAGACAACAAGGGGTCCGTGTCTCACGAAGCCGACATTTCAAGCAGATTCGTTTGGTTTTGTGTCTTGTTTGGACCTGCGTTTGCTCTCGTCGCACAGAATATACGTAGAAAGCACGACAAGAAATTTCCAATGCGAAGATCTTTACGATGCCACTTAATCAACAGAAGCTTGGAAAGGCACTGCATAAACAGAGATGAACTATAATGCAAAGCAAACGTTACCAATGTCACCAACATCATCATCACTCTAATGGAAAACATGGTTTGAATCTCCCTCCTTCTCATTTTATGTCAATGCTGAAGGCAGGAATGCTTATCAGTGTTGCATAACAAGTTCATAGCAGCATCTCACATCACTGATGCAGACTAGCGAGCGAAATGAAGAATCAAAATGAAAAAAAGAGACAGAGAGAGGTTCAGACGGAAATATTCTTGTTTTGTATTTGTTTCATATTTTAGAAAAATTCTGAAAATGACGTGAAAAAAGCGGGAAATATTTTGGTTTCGAAGAATACAGGTTTAAGCCGAAACATTGTGACCAACCTAAATCGAAGGCAGCAGAGATAACGGTGATAACTTTTAACATTTTAAACACTTTAAACATTTTAAAAATTTAAACATTTTGCAAGGCAACAGGGGATCGGAGGATCGTTGTCCTCGCTCACAATCACAGAAGGTGACCACAGAATCCCATGAAATCTTCGTATTCTACACACAAGACGAACGCACACACAAACACACAATGTACAAATGTTAAGAAGGACTTAGGCAAAAGCCTCCCAGACTACTCAGAATTTATAAAAACTTGTTCAACCAAAATAATTTCTGCACGGATAGAAAGAAGAGAGAACCACGTAAAAACGAACCGAATCAAATGGTCAACGAGTAATTATAAAAAAACCATCCAAAGACAAATAAGAGACTTTGACCAGAAATCATTGACAGCAGTGTAACGTACGACTTACGTACGTGTAACAAGTAATCAAAACCATCCGATTCAATCCAAAAGTAGCGAAGAAGTAGCAGACGAAGAGGTGCACGGGTGAATGGATGGATGGATGGATGCTGGATGGGTACCTGCATTCAACAGACCTTCTTGAAGGGTGAGTACCTGGATGATGATAATAAAAATCAATAACATGAACAATCTGATATCGGCAATAACATTTAAAACAGAGGAATTAACAATAATTCAGATAAGAATTATTCACATTCTCTGCTTCGCTCGTGATAAGCGATAAAGACCAACGCGGCTGAAAGTGCCTCTTCGGATTAGCGATTAGCGGCACCCAGCAAATCATTTGCATGATGAACAGAAGGTGAAAGATGAGGAATGAAAGCAAACACTCATGTTTTGCCTCAGACTTCCATTTCATGTTTATCTTCATTTAAATCACCCTGTGCTCAAATTGCTAGCTGTTGCATTGCTAATACAATACTGAGTTAACGTTATTATTATCGTTATAACAATGTTATTTTTATTAGTAGTAAGCTGACAATGAAACAATGATTGTAATATAAATTGCCTAAACAACTGTTAGAAGAACAAGAGATTTTGCAAACAAATGGCTGCCATTAATTGAAATGATTATTGAAGAGAGTCATCTTTGCTAGTTGGCCATTTAATTGTTATCATAACAGTCATCATCACCATCACCATCATCACTACCACCATCATCATCACCATCATCACTACCACCACCATCATCATCATCATCATCACCACCGCCGCCGCCACCACCATTATCATACATTCATGCCCACCTAGAAATGAAGTCTTCATCATTCTCTGAAAACTGAGGCACAGGCATCCTGGAGAACTTGACCTTGACTTTATCACCGACCTCATCCAGGATCTCAAGAGCCTGCAAATGACCAACACCACTTTCATTTGTGTAATTTCATTACATTAAGGCATTGTAACATCAGGCAATGGAGTGACGTAAGAGGCTATAGTCATCGTCGTCGTCGTCATCATCATCATCAACATCGCCTGACGTCACTTCCATCGAACGATGTCCGCTTAAACTAATCACAGCCCAGCTTACAACCCAAGAAATCACGTCAACACGAAATAGCAAAAACATCCTACTAAATGAACCGGGCCAATAAACAAGTGTCATGCACTTCACCACCAGTCATTAACTTCCTTATGCATTTTAATTTAACCACCCAAGGTGTCTCAAAACCTCTCTCTTGGTGAATCTCCGAGACCACCGTTATCGTCGTCGTCATCATCATCATCATCATCATCACCACCATCATCGAGCCATTTACGTAATAGTAACGATCAATATCTGTCACAAGTACACCTCAATTATTCAAACTTCCTCATGTTTATTATTATGCTCATTAGCGTGACCCAACTCATTAACATAATTACGTCCAACTGGCCTCGATTGGAACATTGAAGTCAATTAGAACCAAATTTGTTAGCTCTGAATTGTTGAATTGAATTGCAGAATTTCACTTACTTTATCCAGCTGATACTTCGAGTGAGATGCAGAGAGGCAAAATCTTGCCCGGGATTCGACCAACGGGGTAGCAGGGAAGCCCACCACCACCGTAGCAAGACCACGCTTGAGACACTCTCTACTGAAGGCCCTGTACCAATGTTATCAACGACGGCAATGATGATAAATGAATAAATGCCTACAGAGAGATCGTGTATATGTAGAGAGAAAGATATGCAGATATGATAATGATAATCCTTCACGATGACATGAGCAGTGGTATTTTATGTGAAAACAATGATGCACAGCCATTATCCATCTCAAAACATGAAAATCCATTGCGTCAACAACATTGCGCATAATCCTCTAATCAAACCAACTAAAAACTTATCACACTGCTAAACCCATCATCATCATCATCACCAACGTCCTCGTTTTAAGGAAATAACAACAGAGACAATAGCGATGGTTAAATGGCAGATGAACGAAGATAAAGATGATGATGATGATGATAATGATGATGACGACGACGATGATGATCGTGATAACGACAGTGGAGTGTGCACTGAAATGAAACCTCACACAGCTTTCCCTGGGCAATAGAGTAGCAGAGGAACGACAGGTGAGTCGATGTTTCCGTAGATGATGAAGCCCATCTCGTACAACCTGCGCCTGAAATACCTGGCATTCCAGGCCAGCTGAGCAACTTTGCTGGGACCTTGGGATAAGAAAAATGCACCTCAGTAAATCATTATTTTCAGTTTTTTGTTTTTTTTTTTGTTCAGACCAGACCCGAGCTTACTAAGTCGCTGCATCATCGATTGAAAACATTCTGACGAAAGCCGCGGGGAGCACTGCGTTGATGGCGACGATATTTCTAGACGATGCGTGAGTGCACCTCTCTCGAAAGTTTGTGGAACAAAACAGAAAGAACAGCTTCCGAGAAGCGAGGTTAATTATCATCGTAGCGACTGCGAGACTACGAGAGGTGCAACAATTAAGGCGGCAACAGCGGTAATCAAATCATTGTCCTGGACGAGAATAATGCCATCATTAGTCGAGTCTTCATTTACGACCTCAACAATGACAACCACGACAGCAAGAACAACAACAACGACGACGACGACGATGTTGATGATGATGATGAACATTGATAAACTTATGTTATCCTAAAGATTGTCTAACATTAATTAATTCATTCGTTCACCAAAGTTCACTAACAACTTTACTGACTTGGAACTATAACTATCACTTCCCAATTTATAAACTACTTAGAAAAATGTTGGAGCACAAAGTAAACAAACAACTCTGAAACCCAACCCAGTGAATGAGTGTCTATGACTGACTGAGTGAATGGTGGGTTATGATTGCATTAAGGCAATTGTGAATAAATTATGACGGTTATGATTATATTACGACTGTTATGAATACATTACACGACGGTTGTGATCCTATTACAGCGGTGATGATTACATTGTGGCGGCGTCTCGGTGGATGATCAAAAAAACTTGTATTTAGTAAATCATCTCGCTAGAACTGGTTAATCACAAGTAATGAACCTATGTTGGTGCCTTCTTTGTCCATGATGATGCGCATAGTTGCAATGATCTGCTGGGCTACCAGGCCTGGCATGCTCACTGCGTAAGCGCAGCTGTGGGATCTGAGTCTCAAGTAATCAATCAAGACCTATCGAAATAAATTCAAGGAGAAATTAAATTAATTTGCTCTTTGCCCACAACCCAGCACCCCAACAATAATAATAATAACAGTAACAACAGTTTATGAGTTTACAGTAGCATGCATTAAATAAATTAATTATTTAGCGTATTTGGTATTTAGCTAAAATAGGCAAATATTTCTTTGCTACTTTTTTGCCTCCGATGTATCCTCCAACAGCTCCGAAGCTCTTGGTGAAAGTGCCCATCATGACGTCAACATCCCTGGGGTTGCAGCCCCAGTAATCCACCACCCCCCTTCCGTTAGGTCCGAGAGCTCCGATGCTGTGGGCCTCGTCCAAATACAAGTAGGCCTTGTACTTCTTCTTCAGGGAAATTACTTCTGGTAGCTTGACAATGGATCCTTCCATGCTGAAATGCAAGTTATTAAAATGAACCTTCTTGAATTTTAGATTTTGCAAAACTGTTAAAGGAAAGGTTCTGATTTAAAAACATCTGCTGATTTTGATTTCCAATAATAAGAAATGTGATGAAATGAAAGCAGAGTTTGAATGCAGAGTATGAAAGTTTGCATTGGAAAAACAACGACATCAAAACAAGGACAACAAGTTGTTGATTCAGAAATAGGATTTCCGTTTTTAAATCTGCTTCCTCATTTAAGCTTCTGTTAAAACCTTCAGGGCGGATAAAGATCCAATTCACGCAAAACTAATTAGACAATATGCATCATTATCATGACTTTTCCATCCATAGTTGACAGCCCATGATTACTGCCACAACAATATTACTCTACATTACTAAAGGAGGCACATAGTTGATTGCATGACAGGTATTTATAAAAATGTACTCACAAAAGAATTCAAAGGAAGAAGTGATTGTACAAATTCCCAAAGTCCAATCCTTCACATCGATTGGCCAAAAACACTGTTCAACGAATCCTTAAACTAGAACATCATTTGAAAGTTAGATACATTCAGGCAGTCACTAGGCAATGCTAGAGACACTCAACAGCCCCAGTAGCAGCTAATCTGCAACTTACAACAACAAAGCCCATCAACATTGACGAGCTAATTTCACTGTGGAGATGCTACATTGTACAATATTACATAATGCCATCACCGCCATCATCGTCGCATTATTTAATGTACATTCTTTAAAAGTAAGTGCAGATGTTCAAAACATCTTTCAAGGTGCTTCCACGAGGGCCTCGTAAATTCAAAGTGGCCTCATTTTAAAAATAAATGTAAAGAAACTCTGAAAGTTCTTGAGAGTACTCAAAGTAGTTGATGAAGCAGAAGAAGAAAGAAAAGATAAGATGGAATTCAAGGACTGAGATGACCATATCGTGGAAAGAGAAATCGATGAAAGATTAGTGTTCAATCACTCATCATACTGTCGCCACCCATGTCATCAAAGTCTTGCGCAAGTTCGTGTGCGTCAACAAAGGATAAGAAAATGAGCAAACAACGTGCAAAGCAATCACTCCGCCCAAACAATATTTTAATTTTCCACTTCAACATTTATCAATGATTTAAAAACAAAATTGGTGAAGATAGAAATAATCACTTGTTTTTCATTAAAAACGAAAACAGAGAATCTGTCATGAAAACAAAATAAAACCTAAAACATCAGCAACTTAATGCAAACTTTGCATGAAAAATTACGATTAAAAGTGGATTGAGTGAATCGAAAATTATCATTAGGATCAAAGAGTTGAAATGAATGTTAAGAGCAGACGAAGCCAAGGTGAACAAGTTCTGCCCAACAAACCCTCACAACCAGCAGAGGCATGCCCTCTCTCAACAGCAGGTTCTCCTGTTCAAATTTCAGACGACGAGCATGAACCACCTCCGACACGAAGGACGATCTTGAAGAAGCACGTGCAACAAAAGGGAAGCAACAATTCAACACCAACCTGTACACCCCCTCGACGATTATGAGGATCTTCTTCCAAGGTCTGCGAGTCCTCGGTTGGCCGGTCAGGATGGACTCTCTCAGCTTGTTCTCTAGATCGATCATGTCTGAAATGTCAATTTGTGTAATTCTTTAACCAAGAACTCACCACACCATGCAGTTCCATCCTTTATAATAAGCTGAAATGACTTTAACTCAATCATATCAATCTTAAAAATGATCTTTTGAAAAGAAGTATTCTTATTTCATTCGAAGCAAACGTACCATTGTGCTTGAAGATGCGGACGGTGGCACAAGAAAGTCTCGCTCCCAGGATAAGGGAAGCGTGGTTGAGTTCGTCGCTTAGCACGAGGCAGCCCTTCGCGTTTAAAAGATCATTTAATTATCCGAGCCGATGATTGAGAATCATAAAAGTACTTTTGAAACGAGGGCAGGAATGTTCATGGAGTTGGTGGCAAAACCCATTCCGAACACGACGGAAGATTCGACGTCGAGAAATTCGGAAACCAACTTCTCCAGATGAGCGTGGATGTCGAGATTTCCTTAAACATTGCATTCGAGTTTAAAAATCATAGGGTCATTGCTAAGATAATTAATAATAAATAAAAATTAATTAATATTATTAATAATCGACCCGTTTTAAATTAATCGACAAGAACAGAAACGTTCTTCAAACCAAATTCGTGTCTGGAACTTCCGAGTCCGATGCCGTACTCGAACGTGGCCCGTTCCGTCATGTCGACGGATTCTCCGGAACATTCGGCAAATCCGAGATAGTTGTAGGAGCCCATGTTGATGGCATTAAGTATTTTACCTGTTTGGCTGGAAATACAGTGTGACAGGTGATAGATGATCCGATTGAATAGCTAACAGGTATGAAGTAATCAAATGCACTTGAAACATGACATCAAATGAAGAGAACATGCAAGTTCTTATTAATTTACTTAAAATTCAGCCAGTGCAAGAGATAAAATCAATAAATTTATAAAGTCATTAAAAAATAAAAATATGGTTAACAAATATACATTTTCCTAAGTGTAACATTCTTTTCTAAAACATGATTGGGGAAGGTATAAAGATCATTTAAAAAGTTTATTCAAATGTTGACTCACTAAAATGTCCATCCTTGGTCATCAGTTTGTCTTTCGATTATTTTAAAAACTGCACTGGGGACACTACATATTGGTCGATTTAAGCAATCTCTTATTCTTCTGTACAAATTTCTTGTATAAAAACTTTCAAAACTTTGATATAATGGAACCCACCCCTGAAATCAGAAAACCTTAACATTGCTTACAACACCAAGCCAATTTGATATTTCATTAAGCATGTTTCATAAAACCACTTTTGATTCCAAAGAATTTATTGAGATAAGATAATTTATTGTCATATTTACCTCCTTGAATGGCTCTTGAGCAATAGGTATTTTTTCCAAGTTCCACCTTCTAAAGAAATCACGCAAATGACCAAATATTACCAAGATTCCATAGCTTACGTAGGTAATAACTGCCACAATTAAAGGGGTCTCTTCAAAAAATTCACCATGGATTGATTTCTGAAACGTGACTAATCATTAACAAGACAAATTAAAATATTGATAAATTATCGATTCAATGAGAAGAGAATGGAAGCTACTTCATGGAGTAACTTCAGTTTTAATCGTTGAAATATTTATTTAATCAAATAAATCCAAATATTCAAGATGAATGAATATAATTACATATATTTAACGAACCTTATCTCCCTGCGCTTTAATCATCTTAGTGGGAGAATCTTCTAGGAAATTGTTCGATTTATCCAGCATACCTAACGACTATTCCAGTGTCGGCTTCTGGGCACACATCCTATATTGTTTATTTCGGTTGTCAGAGAAGGTATAACTCGTAAAGTCCGTCGATGGCTAATTTATGTCGCAATCGTGAATTAATAGAAAACTTAAAAGGCCTTTATTACCAAATTAACTTAATTTCCAACGTTTCCAAGGGTGGATCGACTCACTGTACCCCGCTACAGCATAGTACGTATCATCTTCAAAGACACTCTCGTCTAAAACTATAAAAAGCGCTTCTATTAAGCTAGTTTTTTGTCTTAGATTTTACTTTAAATATTTAAATTGAATTAAGACAATTTTTAAATAAAATATCACTAATTGTTAAGTGATACCAAATACAAAAATAGAAAAGCTCTATCGAATCAATTATAATCAAAGTCATGTGGTTGTTTAAGAACCAAGAAATGGTTCATGCGAATCAGGAATGTTTGCTTGGAATTATGTTAAATCTTTGGAGGAGGCTGCAAAATTAACATAATTGCCATTTGATAATTTCATGAATCCAGACCACTAGGAGCTTCTGATGTTAGGCCTATGATGCCTTATAAATAAACTAGTTATTACATAATGTGTTAATTATGCAATTCAATGAATTCACTTTGCGTTAGTCACCTTCAAAGACATTTGTACAAAGACGTTCCTAGAGATTCCAGAGGTTTTCCTAGGATAGGAAAATTTGCTTCGGACACGATCTGGACAGTATCATATCAACTTTAAAAACTCATTATGGTAGAAAATTTTATATTTTTTGTTAGAATTTTACTATTTTTATTATTTCTGTTTATTATTATTTTTTTCTTATCCGCTCAAAATGCCGCCCCCTGCTTGGGGTCCCCCTTCCTTGCTACGCTACTGTTTGAGACTAATGTGAACAACATGTCGTTACAGCATGTTTAGAAAATTGAACGAAGTTCTGCACTATAACCGTGAAAACTAAAGAAACGCCAAGTAATGAACAACGAAAAATGGGAAAAATATCTATTTCAACTTTATTTTATCATGATGGTTATTATTAAATATTAAAAGCGTCAATCCATTTTAAAGCATTGTTGAATGAACAATGTTAATAAGTGTTTTACAGATTTTCTAATTTCTCACAAATATGAACAATTTACTCTGTTGTTCCAGTGCTAACAACATCAAAAGCTTTCAGGAATTTTTCTTTGGTCACCGGGTTGTGTGAGCTGAGCATGAAGAAATTGTACAAAGCATCTTTATAATTCCTAACATCAGTTTTAAACTTGTATGGGACTTCATGAACTGGCATCCGTCCCACTGATTTAATTTCTTTTTCCATTTTTTCCATAAGCAAGTCTGGTTTGAGGTTCAGATGTTTTTTAAGTCTCGCCAAAGGGCTTCCCTGAAGTTCACCATGACTAGACTGCCAGTTTCTGGTTTGAGCCAAAAGTTAAAACAATGCTTGAAGAATCCAATACGATCACTTGGAATCAATAAATACAGAGAGTGAAAAGCCAACACGATATCCAATTCTTTATAGAGGGTTTTGTCTGAACTTTCAATAGACATCTTATGAATTTCAACCTCTATTTTGTTTCCAAATGCAAAACTCAAATTTTCTGTCAATTCTTCGACACAATTATGATCCCTTTCAATTGCGATCAACGTTTTCAAATTTGGAGGGCAAAGTTTAATGAATTCGATGTCAAAATCCCCATAACCTGTTCCAACAGAGGTGCATCTTGCAAGGACTTCATTTGCGCGGGAAGTTGCCCCATCAAGCCTCCTAGTACCTCCATTTCATTGTGACACCGGCGAAATGTTTTTAATTTTTTCGGATAATTGAAATTACCTTCTATGTAATCCGTATCTCCACTATGTTACCACATTGAGGATGAAACAATTTTTCAGTGATATGCAAATCTGGTATAGATCAATATTGAACATATATAATTATATTAATTTATATAAGTGATACAAATTCGTGAAACGTTACTTTTGTTTTCTCTACTTAAAAAAGACCCCAGTAATAAATCATTAATTTAACAACCATCCAAAACAGCTAAAGCAGCCTTTATGTGAAGTCGATAATACTCTTCATTGACTAACACTCAGGTGAGTTCATCATGAGGATTAGAACATTCTTAATCAAGCCATAATTTCAAATTTTAAGAATAGGTGAGTTGAGATTATAAGTCTTATTTATGCCTAATATTACTAAATCGTATTATAAAACTTACATTGATCTTTATATTTTAATTCTAAAATTGTGACAAATGAAGTTAGACATTTGACAAAAGAAACATGTTACCACCAGCAAAAAACA
The DNA here is from genome assembly GCA_021613335.1 of Whitmania pigra. Classification (NCBI taxonomy): domain Eukaryota; kingdom Metazoa; phylum Annelida; class Clitellata; order Hirudinida; family Haemopidae; genus Whitmania; species Whitmania pigra. The sequence continues at coordinate 3,278,656 of JAJTWR010000260.1, forward strand.
ATTGTTAAAAATTCTAATTTATCTAACCCACTTTTTCAAATTAATATACCTACGTCAAACATACGTTTTATGAATAAAAAATGCTCGCAAATCATAAATATTTGGAGGTGTCTCCTATGAAAAATGTCAAATAATATTGTCTGAAATGAAACGGAAAACTATAAACGAAAAAGCTATAATACGAAATTTCCGCTTAATTGCCAATTCGAATTAGCAATTATTGAAACAATAAAGTGGAAAGAAGTTTGAAATATATATTACCACTGTCATAAAGTTTTGATATCCTTACTAATCATGGCTGGACTTTGTGTTTTCACAATCGAGCAAATGGCTCGATAATGAAGAGTGGAGTTAGTTGAGAGGGCATACTACAGATTCTCAAATGGTTTATTGTAGCTCTATGTTCAGACGAGCAGGTTAAAAAGCCTATGAATCTTCGCTAGCCGTATGAAATAATAATTTAGCGGGCCGAATTTAAAACAAAGGACATCTAATTAAACGCACATTCAGAAAATACTTTAAAATTTTTAACTCGAGAACAAGCATTGATATGACATTCGAGACATGTTAAACCAGCGGTTCTCAACCTGTAGGTCGCGTTATTCGTCATTCCATCAAACAAATTCTCAATGCCATCTGATCTCAAATTTTTATTGATATGCCCCAATAAACTATTTAATTTTGAACTGAGTCGTCTTATATTTCGAATACAAAATTTATAAAAATGCCATTTGAAAATTAATACAGCAGTTTAACTCGAACAGCCGAAGAATTGATGTAATAAATAAAACTGCGATCTTTAATTGCTTCTAATAGATGTTATAAATTATTGAAGGTATAAAAAATAGGCGTTACGAAGCTTTGACGGAGTTGCAAAAAATTGATTAAATTAAATTTTTATTAACTCTCATTTTCATGATCTTTTAGAATGACCTTAATGCAGATTACTTTCTGAAAAACTATCAATCAAAATCACATTCTTAAAAAGCCAATTAAGAATATTCAAAACTTTCTAGGCAAATATCATGGCTAAAGTAGAGATTAGGGTAGATATAAAGAACAGGTTCCTTGCATTTGAGCAAGAAGGCGATGATGACGTTGCCGGAGAACTTCTCTATAAGTTCAATCAAAAGAAGGAAGAGAAAGCACTGAAGAAGGCCATCAAGGCTGCTGCCAAGGAAAAGTCCAGACCCAAGAAGCCTGATACAATTGAAGTTTCTTCTAAAACTCAGAAAACTAGATCAACCGCAGAAGGTGACACAGGTCTTCAAATTGACGAGAGAAAAAAGAAAAAGAAGAAAAAGAAAGTAGAGAGTGTCACTGAGGTGGTCGTTGACGAGGGTCCCAGAGAAAGAGTTTTTTATCAAGGAGGCAAAGAGTTCACTAGAAAAACAAACTCAACCTTTGCTGCCAAAATGTTGGCTGTAACGAGAGAAGCTGAACAAAGTGCCAGAAATAACAGACCTTCCAGAGGCAGAGAAGGATTTAGGAGAGATAAAGAAGGGTTTGTTAAACCATCGTATGGCGCCAACGTTGCGGCTACCGAAGAGGTATCATCGGGTCAATTTGAGGAGGTGCCAAAAAATGATAGGCCTTACATCAGTAGAGGTGGTTATAGGCAAGAAAGAATTGGATTTAATGATCAGGTTCAACACGGCTCATCCTCAGAAAACGCTGTTGCTGCTGTCGCCGAAGAGGCTTCTTCAAGACATGTTGAAGAAAATTCCAGGAATAGGTATTACAGGAGCAGAGGAGGTTTTAGTCAAAGAAGAGTTGGATTTAGTGACAAAGAAGGTCCATCCCCCGAGAATGCTGCTACTTCTTTTGCCGAAGAGACTTCATCAAGTCAATTCGACGAAAAGCCAAGGAGCAGCAGACCTTACATGGGTAGGGGAGAACATAGAAGAAATAGAGGAGGGTTTGATAGACGAAATCTTGAAACCGAACCAGAGGTGAAGCAGTACACATTAGATGAATGGAAGGAAATGCAGGCCGAGATCCGAAAGAATTCTTCACTTAATGTTGCTAAAACCAAGGAAGGTGCCAAAGAAAATGATGAAAAGACAAAGTTAAAAAATGTCGTGAAGCAGGAAAATAATGACACCGGCATTCAGATCAGATTGGGAACATCTAGCTACTATGGTAGAAGAGGCAGAGGCCGAGGTAGGATGGACAGAATAGACTTCGGGGACGAGAAGAGATCATCGAGAGTGTTTGCCGATGCCCCAAATATCTCGGACGATTCAAGTTTTCCTCGTCTGAAATAATAAGTACATTTCTACTTTGTATGCCAATGAAGCACCGATTTCTATTTTGTAATTCGTTAATTTTCTGCTTGTTTAGCTTAATAATAAAATGTTTATAGTAATCGAAAATCAAATCTGTTTGTCCATCAATTTAAGAAATAGGTCTAAAAGTTTTGTTACAAGATATTTTTAGTTTTCTCAATGTTTTTTCACACGTAGTTGTAAGCGAAAGTCCAACAATTTTTATTTATTATTCGCATTCCATCAAAGAAAGTCCCGATGGCAATTCTCAATTTTATATGTAAAAAAAAAATTTTATGCACATAGGAAACGCAACATTAAATATTACTTTATACTCATATACTGTACAATCATTCTATATAATTCTGATATAGAATTATTAATATATATATATATATTCCCCGAAGAGAATCATTCTGGTCAAAATACCGACTTAGTTAAAGGAACTCTTAACGAACGGCGTTGAAATTTGAAAATTGAAAATATACAACGACAAGTCAAAAAAGCTTTTTCCATTCGATAGTTTTCTGATAATCGTGTCAAACTCCAAAAAAAGCAATCTTCTAGATCTGCTAATTATTTATTTATTTGAACCAAGGGCGGGGAAGACACAACTACTAAAGTTTTTGTCGGAAGTACTAAATTATTGAAATAATTTTTGACACATTCCAGGAATTCATGTGTTTCCAAACTGGAGACTTTTCCGATGCTTAAATGACGTTAATATACTCCCTTTACTTATCCGCTTTGAGCGCGTTGCTATATGTAGACTGTCCTCCCACGGTATCGTCAGCTCCGCCGGAATGATAGTATCCGTCGACGGCGACACGAGCACCAAATCGGACTTCTTGCCACTTTCTATCAGCACCTGGTGTTAGTGCCTCATCCTTTCCAGGTCGGATGCGATGATGCAGTCGTTTGCTTCTGCAAGAATGTCTCTTCAGTTTGATGTTTAATAATTAAATTAAAAAAACAAATAAACAAATGAAATTATTGGTTTATTATAAGTTATTGTTCTTTTCCATATTTCGACTTAACATGTCCATCAAATGGTGGATAAGATGATTAACCTGGCTTCTGCTGCGTTTACAAATCCAAGCACTTGGTGTCTTGTTGTCAAAAATAAAATAAACAACTTTCACTCGCTTTTCTTAAATACATTTTCGTGTTTAAATTGTGCTGTTTTTAATGAGCCATTGCAGCTCCATTTCGACGTTACAAAACATTTCGAAACGAATTCTATACACCAGATGTCCTCCCAAATTTAGTAAGTTTTTACTTTAAAATCATGAAGATTCCTACATTTTTCACACAAAAATATATCGAAATTTATCCGGTGACAATTAATAATTCTAAATTTTCAAATTGATATTCTAACGATAGATTATGAAGGCATTGGAATTCTCGATGTTTCAGTTCTATGTTATTGTTATTCCTTGAATTGTTATTGTTAACAACTTTGGTTCAAACCAATTGTCTGGCTGTTTTTAATTTGTATGTTTAATATTTTTATTAATTTACAAACATACTTTTATTAATTTATTATTTTTTGCATTATATCTCTATAAATGAATTAATTAACTAACTTAACTCGAAATAAAGCCATTCGATATAATCATTAAACAATGTTGTTCATTTAGCTAAAAGTAAATTTTGAAATTCTTTATTTCATCGAATAAGAATGAAATCGACTCAAAATAAGAGACACACAGCAAGTGTTTAGCTTCAGAACTGAGAAGTCGATGGTTAGAATAACTGATGACAGCACATGACTTGTGATGAGGCATGTTTGCAAATTATTTGCAACACGTGATTGCAGACAGAGGAATCAGTAGCAGAGTTAATGGCTTGTTTCCGCTATTTAGTTAAGCGCATCCATCCTTTCGATAGCAACACTATTTTCTAACAATTCTGTCGACCATGCGGGCTCTGAAAATTATTTCTTCTGTTCGAAGATTCTGCTTTTTGGAAACATTTTTTGTTAGAAAATTATTTTAATTAACTCGCATTTTTTTTTAAATTACTGGTTAGCGTCTGTTTGTTAGATTTCAACGTGTTTTAGATGTATTATTTACAATTATTAATTTATTCATCGATGAAATGTAGATCTTTAGCGCAATTGTTTATCCATGAAATTTGAATTAACAGCCTCTAAATAGTTTCTAAAAAGTCAAAGTACCAATATTCCCCTTTAAGGAGACTCACAAACATCATTTTCAAGCTTTCATTGCTTTCGGTTTGAGTTTACTTTATCAAGTACAGAGGGAAATTTATTGTATTCTGTGAAACAGTTAAAGATTAATTAATATTTATTTATAATGTCACAACGTTTTTGTAACGAGCAGTGCCGAGATGCCGCTAAAAATGGATATAAAAATAGATTGTTGAACGCTTAATAACGTAATCAGTCACGCCCTATTGATTATTTCCTGCTACAATGTTTAACTGCCAACCTCCCAAATAATCATTTCATTACTTCTGCGTGGACATTCTAAATGGGGCTGATTAATTTCATCTTGTGTTTATAAACATTCGTATCGATAGTTAAACAATTATCGTGTCCTCCTCTGCTGTGTTTGTTCGTCGTCTGTCAAGGATCACCTGCTTTCAGACAAATCATGGGAAACAATTTATTGAAACAATCACTTGAACTTATTTTTTTCATTGTTTATCGTCGATTAAAATGATTTTATCGAGTAAATAGAATTTATTAATTAAAACAAATTTGCGAAACAATCGTCAGCACTCGTCGGGTTTAATTCTACCCAGAATTCGATCAACCGTGAACAGCTTGCTGGAATTTGTAATCTCCACATTGGAGGATGTTTTCAACTCTGCGTGGAAATTTCCCTCCAGAGCCGAATGAAGACCTTCTCGAATGACGGGAATTTTGACTTTGAAATCATCGACTTCTAATTGACGCCCACGGTGCTGACGAGAAATGCTGACAACGCCGTGGTTACTCGTGGAACGTGATTTTAAGAGAGGGGAGACTGACGTGCCGTTGTTGGACGAATGATGTTCGTCCAGGTAATCATCTCCGGTCAGGTAAGGTCTCGAATCGAGGAATCTCTGATCAACGAGGAGCGGTTTTGCAGTAAAAGTCTGCGGTTTGAGGTGGCCGAAGAATCTCGTGTCTATGCAGCGATTGTTGATGCGATGCTGGTAGAGGAAAGGAGAGAAGTGACGTTGGCAGTGTTGGAAGTAGTTGTGCTGGTAGTAAGCGTGTTGGAAGAGATTCAGGGGAGGCATGAATGGGTCGTGCTGAGCCATGACGGCAGCTCTCCTCACGGCCGCCAATCGAGTTCTGACGGCAGCGGCGGAACTGCTGGAACTTCTTCGGCGCAATTTGCCGGTCGTTCCTCCGATGAAAACGTCGTCTGCCGAAGGATCCAACATCCAGTAGTTGCCCTTGCCGGGATCGTCGTAATGTCTCGGCACTTTGACGAAACATTTGTTGAGACTCAAGTTGTGTCTGATGGAGTTCTGCCAACCTTGTTTGTTTTCTCTGTAGTAGGGGAAATGCCTCATGATGAACTCGTAAATTCCGTTCAGAGTCAGTCTCTCGGATGGACTGTTGCGTATGGCCATCATTATCATGGCGTTGTAGCTGTAAGGAGGCTTCTCTGCTCGGGCGTCCTTCTCTGGGTTTTGAACCTCCTTCTTGTAGCGACATTCGTCACGAGGGGTTTGACTTTGTTTCTCTGAGATTCAAATGAAGGTTGAATCGGTGAATTAAGAAGTCATCTTTTCATTGTTGACATATCTTTAATTTTTTAAAATATATAAACAAACCTATTTTGTGTCTAACATGAATGATAGATGATAAACATGTAATTACTGGAATATTTAATATCATTAAATAATCTAAAAGCTCAACGATCACTTTAATTAATAATAATAGTTAATAATAATAACATATTGTTCATGTTTTAAATGAAGCACCTGATTGGCTGTCATGGTTTCCCCTTGTTTTATCCTCATCTCCGTCATTATCCGGCGATTCTTTGAAATTTCTGTCAATGATTCCTTCATTTTGTTCATCTTTCTGATTGAAATCGAGAACTGACGAAATGTTGAACGAGTTGATTCTGCTCATCTTTTCGCAATCAACGTCTCACAAACCCTTTTACGGACTGAAAATAATCGACCTGTCAATCAATTCGCCCGATGGCCAGAAGTCTGCCAGACTTTCTGCTGGGCGTGGCCTGTCAGCACGGGAGCCAATGGCGACAGAGAGCGGATGTGGTGATGCGCAAGAGTGCAATTATTGCAGTGAAATGGTTTGTGAAATGTTATCACTGAATCGTGGATCACGATGCTAATTGTGGCTGGTAGATTGTTTCCTAATGAATGGACAGACACGAGTTGAGGTGGAGATAGCATCTCAGCACGATAAACTCCCCTGACAGCGGTTGCAAAACATGTTTTGCCAACAATTCTCAAAGCGTTCAACTTTTATTTCAACAATGCACAATCACTGGATCACGCAAATAAATACGTTAAGATATTTTCCATTAAACATAATATTTATCTATTTTATAGTTGAGAATGCGATAACAAAACCGAGTATATAAACGTGGCGACAACGTTTGAAGACGAATGAAGCAAAATAGATGTCAACACGGATCAACGGGAGGGCCGGTCATCGATAAAGTTGCAAATTTAAAACTGTCCCCGGTCGGTTATGCCCCCGGAATTGGAGATAAAAAATATTCGGTCGGCGGACTATTGCAAGTTGACGTTTTGAGTTTAAACTGCGGTGGGGAAGAAAACAGCAACATAAATTCGCAACATCGGATGCAAACAACTCGAAGAGTCGGGCTCGCTTGTTTGTTATTGAATAAACAATTTACTTTCGACTGGTTCCCTTGTTTACCTCTCGACTTCAGTTTGGCAATAAATTTTCGCGTCTCCTTAAGACTCACTTTGGCCGATCAAACCATTGAACTGCTCCATTTTTTAGGGTGGTGAGTGGCCGAGTTACGTACACATTGTTATCGTTTTAAATTACGTGTGCTGGCTCGCGATGGAGATGATTATGATGAGGTTTAAAATGTTATGATGTAAAATGATACAGGAGTGATATCAAGTTAGTAATTATTTTATTTAATGTTCGATCAATATTACAGGAAATTAAAAATAAAGCGATTGTGGTCAATCACCATTAGCACTATAAAATTACTTTCACCATCATCCCAGTCACCATCATTGTCGTAATCTTCCTTAAGTCGTCATCGTCATCCTCATCATCATCATCATCGTCATCGTCGTCGTCATCATCATCATCGTCATCGTCATCATCATTGTTTGTCACTCTGTCGACAGTATTTCTGTGAATAGGAACTCAACAAGTGCCACACAGATCATGTCTCGTAATTTCAAACAAATCTCTTCGCAACTCAAACAACACCCAATAATCGTGTGCACTCCTAGAACAGACCACGTGTACAACAAATAAGTGCAACTTATGCATAATCGGCATACAAGAACATAAATGTTAACATGTAATATGTAATATATAAATATATATATACATTATATTATATATAATATATATAAATCATCAGATGTACGATATAAAGAGCAATTTAGAAAAAAATAAAATAAAAATATTATAAAATGTATTTAATTGTGATGCATCATAAGAGGCATTTTAGTGACTGTTATGCGATGTGCAATGTCAGTTAATCGGTTGTTACAATGTTATCTGGTGTCTCTTTATATTAGAACCGCAGCCGTTTCAATTGTTATCAGCGACGATGAATATTACAATTAGATTTATCATTAATTATAATAAGTTATGCTAATGAGAACAGTCAATATTTTGCTAATTGGACTATTAAGCATTTGTTTATAATCACGTCACAAATTTATCATCGACATTGGCAGGTATTACCAACAATGTTAATTAATAATAATATTAGACAATATTTAAGAACGAATATTATCATAAAAATTTATGAATATTCATGAGCATTAATGATGGACGAAGACAATAATAAAAAAAAGACAAACTAATAATGATAATAAAAGTAATATAATAAAGTATAAAATAATAATAATTATTATAGTAATATATAATAATATAATAATAATAGTAATATATAATAATATAATAATAATAATAACATTAATAACATTAATAATAATTTAATAAATCATTAGTTTAAAAAATGATGAACTTTCAAAGAAATAAGAAACAAATGTTATTATAAGATCAATCCTTCCAGGTAGGCAACCAGGTGAGTCTGACAACAAGCAAACAGGTGCTCGGAGCTGGACACGTCAAATAGATTTGGAATCCAACAAACACGGATTCTCAATTATCACGTGACCTGGATGTGGAACGCGGAGGTGTTCTTGCTCCTGGGCTGATGAAAGACTTTGTGTTTGTTGGGAGCGATCGTCGTCCTAATCATCGTCGTCGTCGTCATCATCGTCGTCGTCATCATCGTCGTCGTCGTCATCATCGTCGTCGTCGTCATCATCGTCGTCGTCATCATCGTCGTCATCATCGTCGTCATCATCGTCGTCGTCGTCGTCATCATCGTCGTCGTCGTCATCGTCACCGTCTTGTTATTATCGTCGTCACCATCATTATCATCTATGTTTTTGCTTTGTTTCAATGCATTGTATGAATTTCTTTTGTTTTCATGGTGTCGGGTTATTAAAAAGTAACAACAATATGAACTTTCAGTCATAATAATAATAACAACAACAACAACAACAACTATATTAATATATGTGATATATATATAATTAATCGAACCATCATTTCTTCATATCTCGATCATTTGTTGTTCAATTTGCAGATTGAAATGTTTCAATCATTTACAAAGTCATGGTTACATAAGCTTACATAAACAGTCGATAACCGCTTTTGGATGATTTGAAGAGAAGAACTACCTCGATGATGCTGGTCGATGATGATGATGATGATTATGATGATGATGATGACATCGTTGGCGATGGCGACGATGACGACGACGATGACAATGACGACGATGATGATGATGATGAGGACGATGCTAACGATCGTGTCTAGGTTGATTTATAATTCCGATAGACATCCAGAGTCGTACTTTAACCTGTTGAATTGATGGACCACTGGGCTCCATCTTTCAACACAAAATGACGACGTTTGCTGCCCGAGGATGCAAAGAGACCTCAGTTCTCGGAGTTGTAGATAGACTGAATGAAATTAAATGATAATGATGTTGATAATAATAATAATAATAATAATAATAATAATAATAATAATAATAATAATAATAACAATAATAATAATAATAATAATAATAATAATAATAATAATAATAATAATAATAATAATAATAATAATAATAATAATAAATAATAATAATAATAATAATAATAATAATAATAATAATAATAATAATAATAATATAATATAATAATAATAATAATAATAATAATAATAATAACCATCATCATCATCATCATAATCATAATAATACTAATAATTTATCATTAATTAACTATTTAATTACTAAAGTTATTATTTGATAACAGCAGCTGGAAAATAATAAATAATAAATAATAAATGAAAATGAGGAATTATTATTTGTAAGGAATGTAATTGTTAATTCTGCTATTTTATGAGAACCAATTTTACTTTCATAATAATAAAATCCCTTCATTAAAGTGAATAAATTAGTTTCGTAATTCATGTCATTATAAACAATATACGTATGTAAGTGTGTAATTCATATATTATGATATATATTATGACATATAGTACATCATCATATATATATATATATGGCATACACGAACTGGTTTCATCGTATTTTGTACAACTGCTCCTATTAAACTTGATCTCTTTAAACTCCAAAAACCTGTTTTTATAAAAAAAAAGTGGAAGCGATTCTTATTTTTGCAACTAATGTCGTAATTCTTCGAGGATTGATTTTCATGTTTCTGACGCAACTTGTAACTGCAAAAAAGTTTGGAGTTAACTGGAATCTTTAGATATTTTTTTCTTTTTCTCTTCGTTTGACTAATAAAGTGGTGGAATTCCAGTGAAAAGTTTAAAAAACGGATGTATAAATGTGTTTTATGATGTTTTGGTTCATCTAAATTTGCTGTTCTTGTAACATAACAATATATTGTGGTGCGATGCTAATAAAGGTGCTCAACTTATGAATTGTCCTTCGATTCATCATTTCCTAATGTGGTCATCCGTGTTCTTCACATCATCTTGTGCAAAGCTGCTGTATTTACAGAAGGAAATTTATCGTATGTTTATGTGACAATACAATTTTGCCATAATGATTTTAATCGCTTATTTCAAATAACAATTTTTTTTAATTGATATCACTTTTTAAATTGAATCAATGATGTAGATATTTGTTACAAGTATATCAACAAATAAGCATATCATAAAAAGTTTGAAAATCAAAGTATTAAAGATTTGAATTGAATTCAACCTAACACATTATTGTAACTTTTTGAAACAAATGTAAACTAAATATGCTTAAATCCACTTGCACCAAAAAACTAAACAATTGAAACGCATTTGAAACATGGCTGGAAGGTTTACATCTAATTGATGCTTGTTAAAACATGTTCCGAGTGCATTGATTTCATCGGTACATTTGATTTTTTGAATTTTTGCAAAGTATTTGGATTTTCAATTAACCACAGCCCGTGTTTGCCTTTATAATTTTCGTAAGGATAAAAAAATATTCATCATTACTATTATCCGTGGCCATCAACAAATTATTCGGAAGACTATAAGAAAGAAAACAGTATTCGATAAAGAGATACAGTAGGACCACATATACAAACGTCAAACGTTTAGTGAATGTGACTTAAGGCATGCATGGAAATATTTAATGCTAGCGTATTGAACTATGCTTTACTTAGATAGACAATAACATAAAATAATAAAAACTAAGCAATGTTAATAAATTATGTGCGCCGAATAATATTTTAATCGTTACAATTACAATTCTTTGGTAGAATATGTTTTGTTTACATTTTATGCTAAGTTTGGATTTCGATTCTAAATTTATGTGAGAGCAGCTACGATTTCTATTAATCTACATGTTTAGGAAATTATCATTATGTTAAGGATTCGTAAATGTGTAGTCTTAACATAATTTTTTTTGGCTTTAGATACAGTGCAAGGGAGATCTGTAGTCACAGATAAGACTGTAACGCTGTAAAAGGACTAGATTTTTATTTTTTTGTTCTTCTAAGAAAGATTATATAACACTTTGTTTGGTTAGTTGACCTATTAAAGAGTTAATGAAATGAAAACATTTATAGTATATATCGATATATTGTCTAAGCAATCAAAAGCTTGAAAATATCAATCAATTTTAATAATAATAATAATAATAATATTTAATATAGTATTCAATGAAATTTTTTAATTCTTCAATAATTTTAAAAACAATGTTTTTTTGTCAGATATTATTAGGATGTCCAGCATTACAATGGCAGCAGACTCAACACAAAGTGAGCAAAAAGTCAAAAAGAAGCAGAGCAAGAGAAAGAAGCACAGGTCCTATTCAACCACAAGCAGCTCGTCGAGCGATGATTCGAATGATTTTCCTGTCACGAAGAAACTCAAGAAGAAGGCGAGTGCTGGTTATTTGCAATCATTTTAGTGAACTCATTTATCGTTTCAAATTTTACGATTAGGTTTGTTAATTGTAAAACATGTTGCGATACTCTTCATTTGATGTTTCACATCACATTTAGTCATACATTTCGGGTTTAAAAGCTTCACGGGTTGCTGTGAAATCACCGAAGAATTAAAAAAAAAACGAACTCATCACATTTGACTAACCACAAGTAATGTTTAAGCGTACACTCATCCGATACAACCCCAACAAATCGAGTAACAAGCAAATAAAGTTTATTTTTTCGAACATTAAACATTTGCAGGCTTCGAAAGAATCGAAGATGAACAGCTCGGACAGCAACCGGGAGTCAGATTTGGACTTGTCGAAGGAACTTCTGACGATATCTGGATACGTCAACGACAAGGAGGCCATGATAGAAAACATGTTTAAAAGCATCAGCTCTAAGAAAATGAAGACCATGTTACCTGAGATACTACAGGTGAACAACTTATGTATATTACATGATCATATTGAAATAATTTGTAATAAAGCAGCCCTTATTTATTCATCAACTCATCAATTCAATTTGTAACTTGTTCATGACTCTCAGCCACTCTCTTTGAACGAGTTGAAAGCTCTTTGCCTTGAGCAACTTCATGTCATGTCAACAAAACGGATCAGTAAAATACTTGCAGGTTATTATAAATAATTAACTATTATCATTATTAACTCATCAGTGTTTAATTACTGAGTATATGTTTTTGAACACATTACATTTAATGGCATCCATTAAATAAATAATGTTTGAAATAACCTCGGTGACAATATTTTGCTCGAAGGAGACGATCCCGAGACGATTTCATCATCTGCTTCAGAGGAAGGTTTGTCATTTTTTATTTCAAATGACTCGGAGCTTCCCATCACGTTCTGAGATTTTGATTACTCGACAGGTGAAATGGAAGCAGACGAGCAGTCGAGCAAAAGGTTCGAACATCACGGGTTTGATGATGATTTTGCAAACGATATTTGAATTTATTTCATTCGTAGGGATGATGGGAAAAGTGAAACAATTCCGAGCAAACGAGAGGACGTCGAAGAGAAGACAAAAGTCACTGAACTTTGCCGGGTTGTGTAATTAAGCAATTCTTATTATTAATTTTGAACATGTTTGCATAACTTTAGCAATTGCTTTTAGGATTCTTCCAAAGTCGTGAATAAGGATGGAAATCGAAACAAGCAGCCATCAAAATCACCGAACGATATCCCATTCAACAGAAACTCCGAACAAAATGTTGATGATCATTGCACCACGAAGCTTGCGACTAAACTCGGAGGTAAAGAATTTAAAGAATCAGGCACAACTTGCAGAGAAAAAGTTGATGATGTCAAGAAAAGTGAAACTAGTTCTAATGTCACGAAGTTCAATCCTGGTAATAATATCAATAATATCCCTACGAATGCAGAAGACAATGCCACAGCCATGGCAATAAATTATGATCAGAAGAGAAGGATCTTAATTGAAGAGACACAAAAAATCAAGAAAGTTGGTGAAGCTTCCAAAAGTCAGCTCGAAATTCTGGAGCTGGAGATGAGGGCTCGTGCCATCAAAGCCATGTTGAAAGCTCAAGACGAGCACGACAAACGACTGAAGAGGAAGTCTTGCGAAGCCGAGTTTCGCGAGAGCCACTTCGACGAAAGGAAGCCGTCCAGAGTCAAGCAGAACGAACGCTCTGAAAAGGGAACCACGCCCCAAAGGAGTCACACGTACTCAGTCGACAAACAGTCTTACGACAGGTCCCGTGGAAATGCCTCGTTCGAGGGCAGATCGAATTACTGGGAGAAACGTCCCGACGAGGAGCAGGCCAGGAAGCACTGGGAGAATCGTGGACATCAGAGGGAGCCGTACAGGCACGACGACAGGAGATACAACGAATGGAGAGATAGATACAGGGAATGGTGACGAACGAAATCGTCAAAGAATTCCTCGGAATTCTTCTTTGTTCTTATTTGTGCTGACCTTAAATTTGAACGTGAATTTATTTCATGCTTAAAGTTGAATGACTGCGTTTGTTGTTGATTTTTTGATAGGTGACATTCTTATTGAGATAAAGATTTCATTCTGAAACACGTAATTCAATATCCTTTTAAAGACCAAGACACATTTGAATTCTATAAATTTTTACTTTAAAGAGGAAAGCATGCAATAAAAAGGTTGCCCTAAACAAACTCATCAGAAAAACGGCTAACAGACAAAATTATATTGCTTGAGTAGCGCTTGGAGGTCAAGTAAGACATGTTGCACATGAGAGCTCTCAAATGTCAAGCCAAAAAAAGCACCACGTTTTGTAGAATAACTCAACAGGAGCATTTTGGCACCTAAGATCAATGAATTTTGCAGGGGGAGCATTAAACTATCTTCAACGAGTCCCACACGTTTATGAATGTGCAAATTTATAATTTCAAACGTAAAACTACAAATGGAAATGATTACAAATGATCTGTATACAAAATAATTTCTCAATAAATTAGCAAGTATGAAAGATTTGACACTACTCGATGAACGGAGAGGTTCATTGCTAATAACAGCATGTTAATACTAGACACATTTCAAATCAACAAACAAGCGGGGCGGGAGTCTGGCAGATGACGAAAAGGACATCTTTAGAGGAAAAAATCATCTGGCACTTCAATGCTCTCTGAAAGGAAACTGGACCTTTGCAACATGGTCATGACCATTTCAAGCTGTTTGACCTTATCTTTGATGTGGTGAGGAAGCTGAGGAATATTACCCTGGAGAGGAATGCATTCTCTGGTCTTGTTGGGGAAAGTTATTTGGAAGGATTCAGGATCGACCATAACTTCAGAGCCATCGACGTATTTTATGAGTAACGCTCCAGTGGACAGCTGTGTGATGATATTTTCAACTTTACTCGACATTTATTACATTATATGTAAAAGTCTGGAAATGCAGAAGAAAAATCACTAATTAATGCATCATTTAACCCAAACGATTGACAATAACTTTCAGTTATCCCAGAATTTAATTAAATATTATTTTTGTATCCACATAAGAAATCTAATATTTGTGTAGCACTAACTTCGTAGGCCCCAAATTCTCCAGGAATTAAAACGTGCTTCAAGATTTGCAAGCCGGAAGAATTCTTGTTCACACCGAGCGAGGAAAGGGATTTGGCTCTTGCAGGATGAGGACTTTGCCTAAGACTGGCCCTATGAGAAGCATCACCATGGTGATGAGCCTCGCGATGCTCGACTGGCAACGGTGCCTCCCTCGGTGAAAACGTTGCACTGTCGTTTAAGTTCTCCGAGGTTGGCTGAGGACTGTAAGGAATGTCCGAGTGGAGCGATGCACTCCTCCTCATGTGCTGACTCAATGACATGGAATCAGACAGAGAACTCGTCTGCTTGCTCTTGCTCGTCGACTGCTGCGTTGGAGTAATGATTTCGTAGCAATGAAATCTATTTAATGCGACCGACAGATTTGTATAATTAGATGATATTATGACCTTTCATTAAGTGCTTTTGTATGCCATGACAAATAGTTTAAAATGACTTTACCTCGCTTGAGTTAGTGCTGCACGGTGACAAATTACTTGTGGGAGGCGTCCGATTTAATGGGGAATTTTTACTGCAAATTAAAAAAAAACTTCAACATAAGATTTAAAAAATATTTTGAATATTCATAATATTTGATTCACTGCCATTGTAAGTTTGAAAGATTGAAGTACAAATCAAACAATTACATTCAACCACATCAACCATTACTAGTGAAAAAGATATCTCGACAGTTGAACCACAATGAAAATATTTACATTCCAAAAGTAACAGGGAAGTTGGGGAAGTCCGATTCTTTGGCCTTTTGTGACCAGAAATATTCATTTTCTCTGCATTTTCTGTGCATCTGAAGTTTCATGAGATGTTAACAATGTTTTGAAGTCAGATTTCAGACATCAGATTATTTAGATTAATCAGATTAATTTCAGACATCAGATTCTTAATTTTGTAACGGTAATGTTTTAAGTCGTATGAATAATATTCCACTTGTTTACAAACAATAAAATGCACCTCCTGTGCATGTTTGCACATCTTCTGCATCTCAGGAGACAAGTGGGTTATGCTTCCTTGGGGGTTGAGGGTAACGAAAGTTCCATCGGGTTGAAAAATTTTCATCACTTCGGTCGTTATCAGAAATTTACATCCTTTAGATCAAATGCAGTCAACATAAATAATCAGATAAGAGCAGATGTAAATTGTTACAAAATGAATGTACATATTTATTTAATTTGTTTTATTCCCATTTATTTTATATAATAATAAAATTTTCAAATTTAAAAAGAAGCCATTGACTGCATTACTTTTGCATTATTTATGTTTATTTAATCAATAATAAATCTACATGTTAACCTGAATAAAATTCTGCTCTAAAATCAGGTACAGGTAGGTTTTCCATGAGCATGCATTTGGCTCTGTCGGTGTATTGTGTGACTTTTGGGGTGTCCGATCTAATGAAGTTGATGAACCTCAGAACGTACTCAAACTCCTTCCTCCAACCCTGAGGTAAGTTTTGAGGCAGGTACTTCGAGGAACCATCTTGCATCGACGGCAGGTGTGATGTCATGTACGAGCTCTCTCTGCCATCTCTCACCTCGTTTATGTAAACCTTAATGGAAACGTTTTATCTAAGTTTACTTTGAATGTGCTAAGTGAAAATATATCAATATGTTATTTAATCATTTTAGACTTCTTAAGTTATTTATTTTAAAACAACAACTAATAAGCTAATTAATTCAATAATGAAGTTTTGCTTCACCTCATAGTTAAAATATAAATGCTTTAATGATCCGATTGATCTCGAATATGCTTGTCTCAGATCATGTTGCATTTAAGTACCTTTTGTGCTCGAGGCAACCGATAGAAAAGTGAAATGCATTGCATGGAGGTATTTCATGATTTATGATTTGTATCATCGTACTTAGATGTTATGATTGGCCATAACATTCATCACCATCACCATCATCATCATCATCATCATCATCATCATCCCTTACTCAGTCATTTATTTTTTGTTTTAAAGGATTTTTGTAGAAATAAATGTTTAATGTGCCATGTTTAAACAAGTTGTTCTCCAAGAAGAGCTGAAAGAACTTGAAACGTGAACGCAAGTTTAACACAATTTTTGTTAATTTGTTCAAAAAACCTGGAAGTAGATGATTTCCATTTCACCTGAACAAAACGTTGGTGAGGCACAAGTGCAAAAGAGTGCATTTCGTTGCCTTCAAACCGCTTCACTAAGTATTTTTTTAAATTCAAAAGATTCATAAGAAAGAAAAGAAGTGTGAAAACGCTAATTAGTTCCTGAAAAACTATTTAAAATTGTTGTTACAAAAGAGAAATAATTAATTTCTAGTAAATGATTTAAAAATGCAGTCCTTTGAACAATTAATCACCTCTTTTCCGTTCGGACTGATTTTCATCAACTTGTGCACAACCTCTCTGACTCCATGCACCTTAAAAAACTCGGCAAACACCCATCCATCTTCTGAAATTGTGATCTGCAAAGCAATCCACATGATCCATCCAAAAATATCAAACTTAACAATGCAAGATGAGCTTTTAACTTATGGAATTGATTTAGATAATCAATCGATTATCTCCAGAACCGATGGAATCAACAATTTTCCAACATTTATTCTGAACAATAGAAAATGTAAACAACATAAAAATAACTAACAACTGCGTGCTTTGTTTTTTGTCTCCTGGGACGAAGCCTGGCAGTTGTGAAAGACTCTGAGGCAAGCATCTTCTTAGACTTCTGAGTTGCAGGAGAGTTGTCAATGTCGATGCTGACGGCCGTCCACATCTTCTTGTTCTCGGGCTGTGTCTGACGATGCCTCAGATTCTCCAGCGAGTGACTTCTCAAGTTTTGAATCTTATCTCTAGTTTTTGGCTCAGGATAAGATACATTATCAGAGCTCTTCTTAACTGCATCTCTTCTATCATGATGGCCAATTTCCTGTAGATTCTGGTAAACTTCTCCAAATTCATTGTTCGTGCATTGGACCGAGGAAGTTGCCATCGGTTCTGAAACGGGCCGAGCACCTTGCTTAATGAAAAATTCTAATGTCGGATATTTCGAACTCGTGTGATTTCCCATGGTTCCGGTGGATGAAGACTTTTTTGGTGACTCATTAAAAGATGAAGAAAGAGAACAGTCCTCATCATTTTTTAGATTTGCTGGTGATGATGACGATGTTATCGAGTGGGACAGAAAGGATGTGTTTGCTAGAAATGCAGACGACACAGAAGAAGAGTTGAACGCTTTTGCAATGAGAGGAGCCATGATGTCTTCGTACTTCCCAACTTGTTTATCTAATTCCCAGTTTCTTTGAAGAGTAAAACATTGAATAGTCACTATTTTAAACATGTGAGTAGAGCTTAAATGAGTTTGAAGAAATAACAACGCTGTAAAAATATTCTTAAAAATAAAAAAAAATATCTTTAAAATAAACATAAAAACGAAATCTGAAAAGCATTTATATGTTGTGGTCACCTCAACTGTTGGCTTAAAAGATCCCCTGACTTTTTCTGGTGGGCTTCCTCCAGCGAGGATGCGATGATCTTTCTATGGATCGACGAATCCTCGTATTTGAACGCTGTTTGATTTCCTGCCGAATTGTTCAATGAACTTCCCTGCATGGTGTCTCGACCACTGTCAACAGATACCTCCCTCTGTAAGAAATGCATGATTAAATAAAGTTAGTAATTAGTAATTAATAAATGGAATGTGGATGAATGAATCGATCGTTCAAATGATGACCAACTTACGCTAAAGCTTTCTTTTTGAGTATCATATTTCAAGAAAAATGGATGAGAAAATATGTCTGCCAAGAAATTATTTAAATTAAATTAATTATTTAAGGTGCAAACTGATAAAAGTGAAGAATAACGTTGTCCAACTTTGAAGTTTTAATCTATCCATTGGATTTCTCCGAAGCAGCATGCCGATCAAACTCTTGGCATCTGCGGACAAATTCCTCGGCACTTCGTATTCGCCGAGTCTGACTCGATCGAAAGTGTCCTCGATCCCCTGGGCCTCGAAGGGAGGTCTGCCCGTCAGCATGGCGTAAAGCGTGCACCCCACCGACCAAATGTCGCTTTCCAAGCCATGAGCTTCTTGGTTTATGACTTCCCTACAATCAAAATGGCACAATTTGAAGCAAAGAAGGGAGGAACGTTGTAAAACGAGCAAGTAGCTCACGGGGAAATGTAGTTCGGTGTTCCGCACATGGTAAAGTGCTTCTCGTCGGCATCTGCTAATTGAGTGGCTAAACCAAAATCTGCTATTTTCTGCAAGGTGGCAAATGAAAAGCATTGAAATGAAAGACACTAACAGAAGACTTTTTAAGAATGAACCACTCACTACTGTATCATCATGGCTGAGCAGCATGTTTGATAATGTCAGATCTCTGTGCATGATTCTGTGCTTCTGGAGGTAGAGGATTCCCTCAATAATTTGGTGCATGTACCTGTGGACTGAGAAAAGCAATTCCTTTAATCTTTTAAACAATGACTACAAATCATCACAAAGACTCTAAAATTAAGTCATTCCTTTAAGCAATGACTACAAATCATCACAGGACTCTAAAATTAAGTTATTCTGAATATAAATAAATTTATTTTCAAAGAATATCTGCATCTTACAAACAGAGATAAATAATCTCATCAAACATGCACAACTGATGAAGCATCACCATAAGCATGTTACAGTGATCATTCCATCGAAAATATCACTTAAAATGCTGAAGTTTGTCCTTAATTAGCAGTGCTTTTGCTGTTTCATTTTATAACTACTCCATCAATTTATAAAACAAATGATAATATGTTTTAATATGTAATAATATATAAATATAATAAAATATAATAATGATGATGATAGTAATAATAATAATATGAAATGATATGAATAAATAACTATTCAGTAGCGTAATTGCATCAAAATTTCGGAATAACCTTTGCTTTCATCAAATCCATTTTTATGTCCTTTCAAATGTGAATTCAAGTCTCCAAAGGGGCACAATTCAAGAACAAGATAAATATAACTAGAATCTTCAAAAAAGCTGTAAACCTATAAAAACAAATCACCTTTGATGATAACAAACAAAACAAGAAGCATTTTTAAATGCCTATCACTTCATATGTACCATTATGTACACTATTTTATTTTTTTTAATTAATCAAAATAGATGGATGGAAAATGGGCAGACATATTTTAATTTTTATTAATAATTTAATATATTTAATATAAATATAATATTAATACAAGGGGGCCTCGTTTTGATATACCAAGGCCGCCCACGCATCTTCATTTTACTGTTTAATTTTATCACATATAAATATGTGTTACTGATGTAGCCAAAGAAACATTTTATCATCTCTCGTTTTGAAGAACAAAAAATAATTTAAAGCAGTTTTACTCATGGCCTCACCATGGATAAAATCAAAATCCACTAATTAATTCTTTAAATATTATATATATTTACACATGTCATCAACATCATTACACATGAATATGAATAACTTCATTAAAACTTAAATAAATAACTCCCAAATAACAAGAGCATTTATACAAGCATTGGCATGTTCTAAATTACAAGTTATAATAATTCATTACTTACAGAATAACAGGACAATTACTTTCATATTAAAATCATTCTAACATTATAACACAGTTAAATAAAAATTTGTTTAAAATAAGCATGCTTATGAAATCTCTAAAAATGAAGCAATGGAGTTAATAATTTTATTCGCCACTTACAATCTTATCAGATATTTTTTTAAATTTTGATATGGATATTCGTGTTTGGTAAAATATCATTATCAAAGTTAATTAAATAAAATCCTCACTCTTATAAGGTTTTTTAAAAAGTGGTTTTGGTTTCTGCTTTCTCTATATTCATTAATATTTCGTTAACGTTATTACGTAATTATAATCAAATAACAGTTTGTAAGTTACATGTCAAAAGTGATGTAATAGTAATATTGACTAGACGTTATGAAAAAAATTATGCCATTGCGCCCATTTACATTTATAATAAACTTCGATTTACATATAAAATTAATAATATCCTAAATAGAAACAATTCCATCAATGTAAATATACACCCATTATTACACGCGGCTTATTGTGGTTGGCGCTGTTAAAACTATGCAATTTCAAATTTTCCATAAAGAATAGCAAAACAAACCTCTATTATGGATGGATGTTTAAGGCGAGAATGGATGGCCACCTCTTCCAAAACTCTTTTGAGACATCCCGGGCGGGATTGCATGATTTGTTTGTCAATCTAGAACAAATGAAAATTATTTTTTTAAATGTTTACGAGAATGTTCCTAAGAATAAATAAAAGTGAATCTTACAAATTTTATAGCGACCTCCTGTCTGCTGAAAATTGATTTTGCTTTATAAACGTTGCCAAATCCACCACGACCAATCTGACATTGTATCTTATAGTTCTGTTCCAAACGCATTTAGATTAATGCACTAATGATCATAAGTACAGACTGCATAATTAAAACAAATACGATTGAAATATATATATCAAAATACCTGAATACAATCGAGATGCGAAGAAGCCATATAAGTCAAACTGGAATGATCCCAAATAATTTTATCGTCGACAGATGCGCTGCTGTTGCAAAACATTTTTCATGTCCATCAAAATCTCAACATTAAAATACACCCATGTGGCATAACTCTGCATAGCAATGCACGAGTCCTTCACACTGGTTTAATTTGCGAGCTGTGACATGATTAGGCTTGCACATCTCAAATTTTCACTCATGTTTACAGCTACTTAGCAACTCCAAAAGAATTGAATATTGTATTAAAAAGGCGCATACGATAACACAATACAGGTATTAGGCATGCATTAAATGTATTTCCTACCCCTATTACTGAATTATATTCGCCCATAAATTAAATAGTGAATACGATCAGATAAAACTAAATTTATTCAGTGGATTCAGGGGAAGTCCTCCACAATTTGCGTTTGAGATTATTGAGGACCGTAAAAATGTATTATTTAATTTATTAATACATTAATTTTGACTCTAACGCATATTCCTTTTATTACATGTAATTACTAAGTTTAAAGAAAAAGTTGCTAATGGAACGCCCAGACTCCGGATGTGATAGCCTCGTTGGCAACGGGAGTCTGATACGAACAATTTATCTGAAAGTCGCTTACCTTGCTACGAAATTTCTAGCGATTCAATAAGCACATTAAGTCGATTATATTTTCATCATGAAGTCTTACAACAGAAAATTG
Organism: Whitmania pigra; assembly: GCA_021613335.1. Lineage (NCBI taxonomy): Eukaryota > Metazoa > Annelida > Clitellata > Hirudinida > Haemopidae > Whitmania > Whitmania pigra. The sequence goes on from JAJTWR010000260.1 coordinate 3,300,868, forward strand.
CAGGAACTCGCCAAACGCTTTAAAGCTAGAATACCCTGGAAAGGGTATTTGAATATTTATTAATACTCAAATTTTCCGTTCCTGGAGATGTAGAGGGTCCATACAGATAATAACACTGTTGCTTATCCTCTAAATTAAGAGCACCTCTGACTTTCCACTGCTTCAAAAGACATTACTTGTAATCTCTAAATTAAGGTAGCACAAAAAATGTGTTGGCATCCCGACACAGTATTTTATGTGAGTATTATCAAAAGTCAACAACTTTGAAACTTCTAGACCAGTCATACATTTCTTCATCAACTTCTCCTCAACAGGTCATAAACCTGAATACAATAAGTATTCCAATCTTGTTTCTTCCACTAATCTTAACAACTTACTAAACGATAAATAAATGATTTAAGTTCTTACCAACCTTAACAAACATCTTACTAATATATGAGTAATGTTCTTACTTGCCTGCATCACCCTATTTATAGATGCCTTTATGACTACAAATTTGTTAGTGGTCATTTGTGATCCCCATTTTCATCAAAATAAAAAAATCCAAAACCCTATAATTACAGTTTCAAAATTGAAATTTTTTGGGTAATTATTTTTAAGAATTATCAACACAAAAAATTCCAAAGGCACAAATACAGTTTCAAAAAAAAAAAAATAAAAAATAGCCTAATGAATGTTATAATGCAGGATGAGCAAACAATTACAAGATTCACAAATCATGTTGCGATTATTAGACTCTCATAATAGTTTTCCCCGAGCTCTGGAACGCTCCGGTTGTAATTGGCCGAAGAAGCCAACAAATACTCATCCAACGTTCGTTCCGTACATTCGGCTATAAATCTTATGAAGGGCCTCACGTCTCCTCGGTTGGCCGATTCAAGATGTTTATAATACGTCTGCTTGTAATCGACCGGAATGATTATGGGAGGATATCCGGCCAGCATGAGAATGAGATTCATCAGCATCCTGCTCGTCCTACCGTTGCCATCGTAGAACGGATGGATGTAGACTAGCTTGTAGTGAGCCAATGCCGCTGCTTCTACCGGATGGAGAGTTTCCATGAGTTCGTCCGAATTCAACCATTCTATGAATTCCTTCATCAAAGAAGAAACTTGCTCCGGTTTGGGAGGCACGTGGTTCCCGACAAACACCTGAAATGAATGTTTTTGTGAACATTCGCTCGTTCAATAATCGAGCAATATGAGAATCAAAAGACAGACTAATCTCGTTATTGAAATTACTTTTAAATGTAAGTTCTAGGAATACACATTCTCAGCATTCTAAAGACATATCTCAAGTGTCGATAATAGCAACAAAAATGATTGTAAAATAACAAGCATGGCCTCTTCAAGCATAATAATTAGGAAATTATTGTGAATAATTACAAAACACAGAAATAAGGAACAGTATAGTTGATAAAAATATGGTCGAAGACCAACCTGCGTAGTCCTGAAATTCCCGGCTCCGAACGGATCGACGTAACCCAAAACCCTCTTGTGAATGTCCGTGATGTCGTGCATGTTGAACTTTCCGACCCTCCGAAGAAGCGAGGAGTTCAGGAAATGCATGGCCGCTTCCATGCCAAGTATTTCGTTGTGTTCGATGATGCTCTTGCCATTTATGACGATTCGATTTTCAACAAAAGACCGGGTCTGTGAAAGCGTGAAAGTGTTCCCTTCCATGGCCGTCGTGTGGTGAATGTGCTTGATGTACTGTTCGTAGGCCTGCCTTCTCAGCCCGGGATGGTTGTCAGGCACTTGAATAAGGGTGCCTTAGGAAATGGAAAATTGAATGATATTGATTAAAAAAGAGTTCTCTAATTCAATATCAAACTGAATTACAGCTATGAGGATGAATTGTTTATTGTAAAAAGTAATTTCAAAAATAATTCACTAAATTCAGTAATTGCAGTGAACATTTATTTCATCACTTTTAAAAATGATACTTTGTTGACAGAATATTTATATGCACCTAATGCTACCTTAGTAAACATATGTATATAAGAAAACAGCTTCTAATTAATCTATAAAGTCAACTAATATCAACATATATTGAAAACCAGATTAAAGTAATCAATTACTTAGTTTGCCATCTATTCTTTCAAATCTGGCTCTGTCAATCTTCTCAACCACTGGCAAAGTCCTACGTTGATTCTGCAAGGCCTTCATGTGGAACGGATCTGCTGTCAGGACTTTCTGATAAAAATAATCTGCATTGACGATGTCCTTCTTATAACTTTCTAAAAATTCTCCGTAGGTGTTTAGGAGATCAGCATTATGTGGATCCAAAGCCAAAGCATGCAAATAAATTTTCAATGCTCTTTCACTCCTTCCCTGCTTAATCATCTCCCTGGCAAGATTTATTGAGGCTTGAGATTCTGACCTCTTTCCAGCTTAAGTTTAAAATAAGATTTAATTATTAAAATGTTCCCAAAAGTTATTGTGATGTTATTCAAATCAATTTAATTATTAATTATTTTAAAAAAATTGCAGAGCAAAACTTACAATCAGAATTAAATTCAGCTTTCTGGTATTGGAAGCCCCCAGGTCCAGGTTCTTGAATTTCATTAAATGAATATTGCTTTCCGAGGTCAGGAGGGCTGACACACATCCAGAATATTTTGTCATTTTGGTATCGAACTAATGGTGTATTAGAGTTACTGAGTTCAGTTGAGCTAGTCCAACTCGTAAAATAAGACGTAGTCAAATATAAAAATATCGGTAATACAATTGCTAAGAGGGCAAATGCTAAAGCAAAGTTGTAATTCTTTAAATTCATGTCATAAACCTTCACGATTTCAGTATGTAGAAGTCATATGGAAAGAACAAGAAATATCCCAACCACGAATGAACGCGTTGGTAAACGAAAGTTACCCAATCAACTAACTATAACGTCACTTCTAAAAATTAACTTAAATAATCGTTCCACATTTAAATGTCAATATTTATTAGTTTTGACATGTTTAAAATTTTTATAATAAATGTTAATTCAAAGTAAATGTTCGTCAACAACTTACTAAATACATTAGCCAATCAGCTTAATTAATGATTAATTAAATAAGTTTAAATATGCCTATCGGTTGAAAAACGATGCGGTTAGTTGACCACGTTAATAAGACAACTAAATACAAAGTTTCTACATTTCTCAGGTGTTTCGAAAAACAATTGTTTCTATCCTAAGAAGAGTACTCAATCCTAATAGTGATCTTTTTTTTTAAATTTCACGAAGTCAGGATATATGGTATATAGTATCGCGTGTCCAAAGAGAACTTCAAGATCACTACAATATTGAGGATAGATTTCTCTGAACAGAAATGTTTCAAGACGGAATGAAGATCATGCTGGATCAGTACTAATAATAAAAATTCCCAGATCTGCCGACTATCAACGTCTAGATACTCTAATGATATGACGAGGAAACCTCTGGCTGCTGATCTGAGCTCTCGATAATGGTTTAATAACGTGATAATGATGGCGATGGTAAATTTAGAATATTTAAAAATGTTTTAACAATAAATGCTTAAAAACGAATTCGTTTGATTTAAGTTTCATCTAAAAGTTTTGCACCTTTTTTTTGTATTTCTGAAGCATTTTAAGTTTAGAGCAAACCACAGACATTTTGCAAAACCTTGAACATTTTCTTGTAAAGAGCGAATTTACTTTTTTTAATAATTTTAATTACGTATTATTCTGTAATTGTTGTACATTCGCTTTTTTGATGCGTTCCACCTGTAATTTATTCATCTAGGTAAACATGTGTCCGGGGTTTTATAAACACAGTCAGTTTTCTTGAAAATTTTTATGTATACATATAAATCTATATTTGTCATGTTTTTAAATTTACCTCACTTAATTTATTGTTATTTGAATATGCAGGAAAATATTATGGGACTGTAGTCTTGTTTCTGATTGTGCTGTCTCTGGTTACTAACTACTATCTTTCTACGAAAAGGGGCAAGCGAGTTTATTTAATTAATTATTCTGAGATAGCAGAAAAGGCAAAACAAAATGGGGACTTAAACTATGATGGATTAAATGAAAATGAAGAAGAGGAAATTGAAAATTTAAAAAAACAACTTATGTATTTCAAAACTACAAAAGGCACAACAAAGCATCCAAAGCTGTTTGATTCACATTTGACTCCTCTGAAGGTCAACAACTTACGGACGGCGTCCTTCATAAATGGACTTGAAACATATTCGGATGCTAATAAGACCATCATGCTCTCCATAGTTGACCAGAATTATTTAGCTCTTGCACAGAATTTCTATGAACTTAGCATTAAAAGAAATTCAATCAAAAATTTTGCTTTTGTTTGTATTGATGAAAGATCTATGAACGTTCTCACAAACCTGAGTCTTCCTTGCATCTTCTTTGATTTCCCAAATCCACTTAAGAATAGTTTGGTTCCAAGTGATTTTGGGACTGTCACCTACTTGTACAGGACAAACATTAAGACTGCTGTAATGATTCAGGCTTTGAATTTGGAATACAATGTGCTTATGGTAGATGTGGATGTCATCATTTTCAAAAATCCTTTTCCATTTTTTACCTGCACCAACTGCAGCATTCACGCTCAGATGGACCGTCAGATGTACAACAGCGGATTCATTTTCGTGAGACCTTCACCTTCTACCAAGAAGTTGTATCACATGAGTTGGAAATACTTCATTCAGTACCAAAAAGGCAGTGATCAGTCATACCTGAATACAGTCATCAACCAATTGCAGGCCAAAGGAGAATTATTTGACATACAAGCTTTGAATAAGCAACAGTTTCCTTGTGGTGTTTATTACTTCGAACACGTTAATCGGGCATTTGAGAACAAACCTCCGTGCAAACAGTGCGTCATGGTGCACAACAACTACATTGCAAGTGCTGCTGCCAAACTTTATAGATTAAAGGAGAATCACATGTGGGTAATAGATGACAACAAATACTATACAAACAGTAAGGCCAAGTATCTTACTTATGACAACCCCTTCACATTTAAAGATCAAAGGGTTATTGATGTTGAAGTTGAGGCACTGAAAATTGCCTTAATGCTTGCAACGATACTGAAACGAACACTCATTTTGCCTGCCTTCCACTGCTGCAATTGTTTGCCAGACAAGAGATGTTCACATCACAAACACAGATGCTCACTTCTGTCTGTACTTAAAATAAATAAGTTTGATAAACATTTCAGATCCCTTTACAAGGAACATAGCTTTCTCACAAATCCTCTAGTTCCGGATAATGTCAAAACATCCGTGAGCAACTTACTGCTCGTAAACAGTTCTATGTACGTCGACCATGCTTCCGGTTTTCCAAAGATTACACTTCCTGAGTTGGTTCTACAACCAACCAACATTACAATGGGTGCACAAATAGAGGAAATTGAAAGATGGTTGAGACCTTATAAAGATACATCAGTGATAAAGTTTCATTCCCTTTATGGAGCACTGTCCAGCCAGGAGTTCCAATCACCCAGGTTCACCAGGCTGAGGAACAAGTTTGCAGAGTCATTTGAGTGTTCAAGCTATGAACAGTGGGACAAAACTTTCCTACCATTTTGATTGTTCACTTAGTACATTTTTTATTTTTAATTTTGATATTTAGCGTGACAGTTTTTTATAAAGCGTGGTTAAATTTTGTAATCTGTTCCAAGGAGTCTTAGTAAAATTTAAAACTCAATATTTGTTTTAAGATAAGCAAATAACAATGTTTTGTACATATTTAACTAAAAATAACATTTTCCAAAAATTATTCAAAAATAAATTCCTTATTTATGAGCTAGTGTTAGCGCCGCACGTAATCAAACATCAATATTTCGCAATATTACAACGAAATATCGTACATTTTATATTACTTATGTTATACGCTGTAATAGCGTGCTATTTAATACTATTAAACCCTGTTAGTAATTGGGTTCGTGAGATAGGTCGAGACAAGTGGATTCCACAGTAATTTAAAGGGCCTTTCAGAAAATATATGAAGAAGTTAATTCGCATGCTGTAACAAATCCTTTTTGGCGCTATTAACCCTCACCCTCATTTTGCCCCCCTTGCGATTTGTTTTGCTACTGCAATCTTATTTTTAAAATTATCTAGGACATTGTAAACACAACATTTTCACACGTGATCATGCAAAAAACAAAATCAGAAAAATTGATAAAGTAAATTATTGCTAGCGTATTTTCTTAAGGGGTGCATATGCCTCTTTTCGAGACGCTTGGACAATGTTCGCAGTGGCGGATCTAGAACACTTCGGCGGGGGGCCAAATACTGGAACCTATACCCCCTAAGATTTACCCTAAACCGCTTGCTGAATCTATAGTACGGCGGATATTTAACAGCCATTTTGCTTATTATTGTATTTAAACCATTACAAAATTGTGTTACAAAAATTATTTTTTTCAATCAAATTTATTCAAAGTAAATGTTTTATAATAGTTTAAATTTACAATTATCTACTAAATTACTGCTGATTTTTGACCTAAAAATTCTTTATGTCATTCACAAAGTCGTATTTAATTAATATATTATATAAACAATCTCTATCTGATCCGGTGAACTTTGTATCACCTCACGTTACCTTTGTAAAAAAAAAAGGGGAGAGTTGATGTGCATAGCATCTAAATGCATCTGGCAAATTAGTGGGAAATTTGAGACTACTTTCAAAATCGGCATGCCTAGGATTTTTGCAATTTGAACTTGGTTCACTTTCACCACCTTTTCAATTAAATTGCCAATCCTGGAATTCGACCCTACATCTTTCAATGTTCTATGGTATATTTCCAGCCTGTTTTTGTATAGTTATAGTATAATGTCCCATAAACATTTCTGAATTTGATAGCCAGTTTTGTTGCAAATAAATATAAAAATTTAAGATATATTCAATTTGAGAAATATTTAATATGAAATGTTATAGCTATATTACATTGTCCGCAACTGATCACAGACGATATAATGTTCTATCTCTGTTACACCTGGCATGTAATCTCTTTCTGACTACTTTGGTTTTCAATGCTGTTCAAAGTTTCCAACACCATCATATTTATGTGTTAATAAATGTAATAAGCGGCACCCCGTCATAATAGCCCGGCGACAAAACAGCCCCGTCAAAGCAGCACCGTCAAAACATAAAACTCATTTCATTTCATCAATTTTTAAATCAGTTGTCTTCAACTCACATAAATATTTTTTTATAAAGATACATTGACGGGGATGTTTTGACGGGGCTATTTTGTCGCTGGGCTATTTTGAATGGTCACCGTAATAAGCACAACGACGTTGTTTGAGATTTTATATTGCATAAAAAATGTTTCGCAAATGGCAGTCTGAGATATTAAATAAATAATAATACTGCTAGTAAAGTGAGCACTGTCTATGGGAGGTCAAGTAAAACGTTAATAATAAGTTAATTTAACGCATAGCATAAAGCAATTTATTAATACTAACAATAAACAAAAGCTTTTCTTTAATGTAATTTTTGTTGATGAAAACAATTATTATTATTATGGTGCTTCTAATTGCATTAACTTTTAAGAGTCAGATCAAATCAACTCAATTTTACAAATTTTTGACATTTTTAAAAAAGTGTTGACATGTTGTAAACCAAAAAGCAATTTGACCACCTTTTTTGGGATAAATATCACTAAATATAACGACATTTCGGATTTTTGTTGAATTAAAAAACTTGTAAAATGTTAAAAACTACCAAACGTATTTGTATGGAACATAACATGTATTTAGACAATATATAACAATATTTAGACATGTATTCAAAAGAATTGTCAGAATATTATTAATTAAATATGCTCTGTTTTCCAAATATATAATTTCAATAATTGGAAATTTTACAAAAATTTCTATTTTCTGAGCCACATTCCTCAAATACAAAGACGAATCACAAAATATTCGTTTTTAGATTAATTAATAGGTTATAACTAGGCAAAAAAATCTGCCAAAATTATTTCTTTATTTCATGTACAATAATAGCTATGACACGTGAGGGTGGATGATTATCGGAAAAATCAATGTTTAAAAAGTTGGGTAAAAATGACAATATCTTCTAAAATATAGATCTTATCTAACCAATATTTTGTATCATCCCATTACATAAACATGAAAAAATAAATAAAAAGGATTTTGCGAAATTATTTATCAAAATTTAGAAAATGAGTTCATTTGATCATAGATATTTATTTCATTGGTCATTTAATTAAATATGATATCTTGAAACAAATTATAAACATATCATAAATGATTAAATTATAAATTACGTTCTTGGTTTAATTTGTAATTCTATATAATTTTGAAAATCAATAACATCAAACTGAAATGAAGTTTCATGAAATCTCATTACAAGTTGGCAACTGCTGTTCAGTATTGATGTCCACGTTGCAGGCATTTCCAGTTGCAATGTATTGATTGTAAGAGTCAATCTACAAGTTGTATTCATAAAGTTATTATTAATTTATTATTATTCTTATTATTAATGTTTATTATAAAATATTTCAATAATTATACATTGTTGTTTTGTTATAAATTATTAGCTTCGATAAGTTCTTCTGAACAAAAATCTATTCTGGACGTGGAGCTTAACAAAAATGAATGAAGAACTCGTGGACAAGGAAATACAAACTGGGAATGAAACAAAACCATCAATAAAATAAAACATCGCATTAAACATTCAAGCTACTAATCATCTTAAAAATTAAAACTGCTGAAATAAAAACTATTAAAAGTAATGATAATTAAATAGTAATTTATTAAAAACCTTGGCGGTGACATTGTTATTTTTTATGCTTATTTATGAAACAATATAAATAATAATAATTTCAATGATAATGGCAACGTTACAACAGATAAAATTATTGTTATTATAAAGCAATAATATACTAGTAATGATAATATAATACTTCAATATAATATATTCAATATATTTAATTATATTAAAACTAATTCAAATTAATATTATATATAATTATGATTATAAAAGTAACATGAATGGCTTCCTTTTGTATTGGAGTTGCATTGTTACCATTATGATATTTTTATTTAATTTTAACTTTAATACTACATAACATCATCTCATTGCTTTCAGCAAAATTGTTCAACAAAAATCAGTTGCAAACCGATATAAATTAAAATAAAACTTAAATATAAAGGTTTCAGTTGAATAATATGCAGTTTGAGACACAATGCATAATTATATAATAAATTTAAAAATTATTAATGTGAAACGTTACCACGTGCAATGTATCGATCGTGAACTCCAAGGCAAGTTTTAATTTGAAACTTAAAGATCAATTTTTTATCGATCTACCGTCTATAAAAGGAAGGCAGGAGAGACCGTTGGCAGACAGTAACAAAAATTGCTCCTTGCGATTTCTTGTTACATTCAAGGTGAGGTTTTCCTTGCATTGAGTTTTTTAATTTTAATTATTGTGAATTATTGTTTTTATTCATAGATGGGACAAAGTCTTCTGCAGCTTTTCTTGTTGGCAGTGTTCACGGCTTCCAATTTGGCCATCGACGCTGTTCCAACGACCAACACGTGCGTTGAAAGTATTTTTATTCGATTGATGATGATTGTAGTGTAACAACTTATGAATGAATTTTTCCAGGTCCTATGTCGTCGTTACAAGCGATGTTCTCGTACCGGGCTCTGAACTCCTGATCGATGTGCACCTACTCGACCTGACCAAATCTGACACCAAGGAAGAAGATGAGGAATCTGATGAATGTGTCCTTGATCTCAGTGTTTCAGCTGACGACCATCTCTGGCATCTTTCTGCTTGGAAGATCGACCTTGACAAAACCCCAAAAAGTAAATTTTGTATCTTAATTGCTGACAACTGTTTTTCTAAACTACTTAACTTTGCAGGTTTCTCTAAAATGCTGAGAATCTTGGTTAGTTAAAAATATTTGTTTTACTCATTATTTCCCTTAAAATTGTCATTTATTCTTACTAATTTGTTGATCAGGTATCGCCTGATGAGAAGCTGTTAGGAGACAAATCAGTCCTGAAGATCGAGTCAAGTTCCTGCTTCAAGTTTTCTCGTTCAGTCGAAGTTCCAATTAGAAGAAAGGAGTTGCTGGTTTCCTTGCGCACCGACAAACTGAAGTATCACCCTGGAGAACTAAGTTTGTTATTAAAATTATTAAAATAATTTAATTTATGCTGTTAACGAATACTTAATTATTGCTTTCAGTGATGATTGAGGCTCTCGTTCACAGTCAAGAATTGAAGCCACACCTGAAGCCTGTCAACCTCACAATCTATGTAAGATATAAATGCTCAATTTGAAACATAATTAAATAGTTAAATTGTTAAAATTAATTTCATTTCATCTTAAGAACCCGAAGCAGGTGCTCCTTGTCGAATGGTTGAATGTCACCGCTGAAGAAGGTTGTATAAGAGATTGTATTATATTTTAGTGCATAAAATAATTTATAAATTCTGTTTATGTGAAACTTTTTTTAAATTTTCTGATTTTCAGGTCTCATTAGAAAAGAATACTTCATTCCGCGTCTTGCCCTGTCAAACGAATGGACTCTCACCTTGGAAAGTCACGTGAGGACAATAATATATTAATATTAAAAAATATTATTGTATTAATTAACTTTAGGATATTAATTTATCATTATCTGCATTATAGTTTTCATAATTGTATTAAAATTGCTTAACAATACGATTAATATTTTATATTTCAGGGTCAATTGTTCAACCACACCTTCAAAGTTGAGCAACCTGTCGGGCCCTATGGTATGACAATTATTTGGAGAATCCACATGGACAGACTATACTTAGAACTATGTTCAGCTTTCTTGTACAATATATTTAATATTTATTTTGAAATTATTTTCAGACGAAGAATGTTTCCTAGTCGAAGTCAGATCTCCGAGGTACCACACTCTTCATTCAGGTGACGAGAGCAAAAGTCATAGCTTGGAATTCAGTGTGGTAGCCAGGTAATTATTTCAATCTATCATCTTATCGAACGCTGCAAATGCAAAAATGTATCATGTAACAATATTATATTTCTAATTATTTAGCCATCTATCTGGAGTTCCTCTGAATGGAAAAGTGGAATTGCAACTTTCTCTTGGAAACAACTTTAAATCATTGCCCCAAGTTGAAGTAAGACTTTCATGATGCTTTGTTGATGTTGATGGCAACTAGACATTGTATTCATTTACAAAGTGTTTAAACTTGATACTGAATGATAATCTCATTCTCAACAGCTCGAAGCTGGTCAAAGGGAGTTTTCACTGAAACCCGAAGAAATCAAACAATACTTGGGCATGAAAACAGAAGAATCTCTGGTAGGACGTGAAGTCAAAGTTTCAATTAAGGTGGAAGAAACACGTCTTCTACGTGAAGAGAGAGAAGGTGAAAGTGGAGGTGAGAATGAGAAAGAAAGTAAAGAAGATAAAAGAAGATTTGATCTGGTGGTTCCTGTCAGCAGAGATGTCCTCGTCACCTTCGTCGATCAATCTCACATTTTGTTCTTCAGCCAATTCACTCCTGTCTTCTTCAAGCCTGGTCTGTCCTACGTTGGTCAAGTGAGCAAAATGAATCTTTGTTTTTTATTTTATAAAAATGACATTCTTTAAGCACATAAATAAATTTCACATCAGGTCTTGTTGAAATCAGTCGATCTTCCGTTCAGTTATGAAGAGAAGGAGGTGACAGTCAAGGTCAAGCACTACACTCCGTCATCTGAATATCCAAGAGAAGAGAAATTAATTCTGAAACTCAAACCAAACTCCCTCGGCGAGTTCTCATTCAGGGTTCCCAAAGAAGACAACAAACTTGAACTTGAAGTAAAATTATTTTTTTAATTTTGAAGTCTTCTGAATAATAGCAAATACGTAAAGTGATTAGTTATTTATGCTCATTGTTTTTCTATCATATTTCAGGCACAATTTGAGGACAAGGAATCTGGTAAGCTTGTCACGACTCACTTGGATGAAGTTTTGCCATTCACCACAAAAAACAAAGACGGACACTTCCTGCAGGTCTTGATGGAAACAAAACCATCAAAAGTCCTTGTGAGTGAAATTAATTTAGTTATGAGGTTGTTTTAATTGACATTTAAATTACTGGTTATTTTCTGTAGGTCGGTGAATCACTCGAGGTCAAGGTTGAAACATCGTTTCCCACCACTGAGGTCTTCTACCAAGTTTTCTGTCAACCAGGGTTGGTTCTTTCGGGAAAGATGATGGCTCCCTCTCCATCAACAAAACACGATCTCTCTGTGGTCCTCCCACAAAATGTCAGCCATCTGTTGTCATCTCCTCGTCTCGTTGTGGAAGTTCTCAGTCCAAGCCATGAAATCCTGTCTGACAGTCTTCGATTTGTCGTTGAGCAAGAAAGGGAAATTCCAGTAAGGAATAATTGTATGTTGTTAATTGATTTTTAATTTTAATTGTATGTCATTCGTATTCAATTCAGCTGGAAGTGTTGGTGAAACCAGAATTTCCTGAACCAGGACAGGTTGTTGAAGTAGTTGTGAAAGCAGAACCGTTCACCAGCGTTTATCTCCTCACGACTTCAGATCTTCCTGTCTTTGAGCCAAAAGAACAGCTAATCCGTTTAGTTATGGTTAGCTGGATAATTAAGAGTAATACTAAAATATTCACGTCACTTTTGACATACTTGTTGATAATTTAAAGGCTCATGGGAAAATGCTGAATTACCTTCGCAAATTGAATTTTTCACAATTCTCTCACACCGTGGATGAGTTCGGTGAAAGTATCTTAACCATTCCTTCCTTGGCTCCTGACTCCCAAAGGGTGCATAATGTGAGTTGAATAATTGAAATAAACTGAAATTTTTTTAAAACAAATAAATCATTTTACGTATTTTAAATATTTCAAAGGAATCAGGAAGTCTCCTGCTCAGCGATGGACTCCTATTCGTCGATCCAAGTAAGTTCACTTCAATTCGTTTGAGCAGCGTGCAATAAAAATACTTAAGCATAAATTAAGTTACATTTCAAAATGGTTTTTAAACCTTTCAGTCAAGCCTTGGCCTGCTCCTGTTCGTAAAAATGGAACACTGGACAACCTCGAACCATCGAGTTTAGATTCCGTGGAGGAATTCGATTTCCATTTGTGGAAGCTCAATGTCACCGTTGGGTGAGTTGTTTGGGCTCTTTGTTCATTAAATGCAATGTTTCGCATTATAATTATGATTTGTTGAATTATCTAAAACTGTTCTTAAGTCTTATTATTGCAATGAAGAAATTTTTCAGACCGTCAGGCGAAGAGAAACTTCATGTTGTACTTCCTGAGAATGCGAGACTTTACACTCTTGGTGCTTTTGGTCTCACACCTGGAAAAGGACTCGTTGTCGCCAACGCACCAGTTCAGGTTTTAATCATGTCTTAACTTTTAAGAATCTGAAGTTGAATTTTTTAAGTTTGAATGTTGCCCAAGATATTGAAAACTGAGGAAAAAATTATACTAAATGTATTTTATATATTTTTTTTCAGTTGCTGTCCGAATCCAAAGTTATGGCTTCGTTGAAACATCCAGAATCAATAGTACGTGGTGAGGAGATTGTATTGGAAGTCCACCTGTTCAACAACCAGTACAAGGAAGCCAAAGTAGGTTTTAAATTGTGCTAGATGAAAATATAAACAACTGCATTAAAACACTTTACAACATTTTCAGGTTCAGGTGTCAGTGAAGGAACTTCATGGAATGCAAAACATGGATGGAGAAAAGGAAATTGAAAGCAGTCATTTGGGAAAAGAAGTTGTTGTGAGTTTCACTAATATTTTATGTAAATTAATTAACTAATTAATTAAACCAATCACCTAATCATTCGTTTTAGTTGAAACCCAAGGAGTTAAGCGTGGTAACAGTTCCATGGAAGACGTCAGCAACATCGCAAGAACCATTCGAGTTTCACGTCGAAGTCGTCTCCGATAAAGTTCACCTCAAACTCAATTCGTCTGTCGAACTTAAAGTAAACATTGTCATCTTTTATTTAATTTAAGTAACTAAATGTTGAAATCAATTAAACTAAAGATAAATTCAAATATTTGTAGTACCAAGGATATGAAGTGGTGCCGTCAGAAAGTTTGTTGCTAGACAATTTCAACGGAAAGCAAGTCCTCGATGTTGACTTCCCAAAGAACCCCACAAACCCCGTCGAAAAGTCTGAAAGAGCTCACGTGAAGATCTACGGTAATTTTGTCCTTTTTGTTGTTGTTGACAAGTAGATTAACTTTGTGAACAAACGTAATTTGATGTCACAGGTCATCCTTTGGGTCCCGCTGTTGAACACGTCTGCCAACGCCTGAAAGAATCAAACGTTCTGGAGGAAAGAATGAAACTTGACTTTGTCCTCGCAGTGAACGTCCTCGAACACATCTCCAACAATTCACTCTTCGATAACGATGTGGACGTCAGTTGTGACGTGGAACAACTGAGGGAAGTGAATGTTTCAGTTCAAGTTCCAGTGAATAAGGATGAATGTGTACAATCAGCCAGAGATTGTAAGATTTTTATTTTTATTTCTAAGACTTAATTAATATTATTTATCATAAATTAAACTTATACTTTTCAGCTCTGCTGTATCTGTTGAACAAAAAGAATGATGATGGATCCTTTTCATTCTACCCGACACAACCTGGTTACATTTGGTAAATCACCTTTTATGGATTTAAAAATGTAAAGACGAGAACCAAATAAATACTTAATTACATTTTTACAGGCTTACATCTCTGATGCTGGATTCGACAGTTTTGTTGAGAAACGTGCTGAACTGGGAAGAAGGACATGTTGTAAAAACTTTGAAGTGGTTAGCCAATCAACAGAGGGAAGACGGATCTTTTGTTGAGCATAAAGATGCAATCATTCTAAGAACGGATTTGGTACGATCAATGTAAATTTCATCATAAAATTACGTTTATTAATAATTAAGAAATAATTTAATTAACAGGACGAAGAATCTCATCACGTTCCGCTGACATCGCAAGTGGTCGCCTCACTTCTCGAAGCTTCAACAAATCTTGAAGTAAGAAATTCAAAAAATAATTCGAAGAAATGCCTAATACAATTATTCTACTTATTTAAATTTTTAAACAGCTTCCCGAAGAAGAAGTGAAACTGGTGGAATCAGTGACCAAGAAAGCAGTGGAGTACGTTTGGAAAGTCGTCTTGAATGGAAATCTCGACACTGATCCTTATTCTCTCAACCTGGCCGCTTATGCTCTGGTTCTTGCCAAAAGTGACAAAATCTTCGAAGTCCTGAAAAGAAGAGATCACTTGATTATTCACGAAGGTACTTTTAAGTGACTTTGAAGTATGTCAATTATATTATATTTTCCTAATTCCAAATTAGCCATGATCAACATTCTTTTTTTTTAACGAAGCTGACGAAGAGCATTGGAAAGTTGGAAAGGAGGGAAAGGTGGAAGAAATGTCATTGTCTGTCGAAGCAACATCGTATGCCATCCTCACATCTCTGGCCATGAACGACTTGGATGAAGCAAGACCCTTCGTAAACTTCGTCATGAGGGCGATGAAACCCGATGGAGTGTTCGTCACGTCAGAGGTGAAATGTTGTAATAAATAAAATATCACCATTTCATGAATGTTTACTAAAATAACTTGTCTGTAAGGTTCTGAAATATTTTTATTTATTTATTTCAGGACTCACACGTCGCATTGAAGGCTCTGTCGCAGTACTTCCGTCTCTACAATGTCTACCACGAACACGAACATGTCAATGTCGATGTCAACGTCACTTTGTCGAACAAGAAGCAACTTTCGTGGAAAATCCTCAGTCCGTTCTTTGTTGGAAGCATGTACATTGACGTATGATCTTTTAATGGCTTAATTATTTATTCTTTATTAATAATTAAAATAATTTTATTTCAGCACTCCAACCTCAGCCTCAGCTTTCCTTTGAAAGTGGAATCGTCAGGAGAAGGAGTCATTCTTGTGCAGGTTTGTTTTGAATTTCGTTTATTTAACAAACAAGGCTATTTATGTGAAATGCTGAATAATTTTCAAGAATGTTCCCGAGTTCAACGAAGCCGTTCCATCGAGAAGACTAACTTCAATCGACTTGAAAATTGAAGTGAAACAGAAGGATCCTGAACATCTGCAGCTGACAGTCTGTGCCGTGTGAGTTATTAAATAAATTCGTATAGGTTCATCTTTTAATATTTTTTTCTGTTTAATTTCGAATTACTAAACAATTCGCAATACATTATATCCTAGTTATTATTTATGTTCAGTAGTGAACCTAAAAGTTATTGTTAATAGGAACCTGGAAATGGGACCATCCACCTTCCTCATCGGTGAAGTGCCTCTCTTGAGTGGATATGAGCTCAACCTGGAGAAACACGACCGCAGGTCCAACCCACAAGTTCTTAAACAGGACGATGAAGTGTACCTTGTTTTCAACGAAGTAATTCGATATTCTTTTGCGATGGTTACTAAGAAAAAATTATTATGATGGAACACAATTTTTAAACTTTTGTTCTTTACAGGTGAAGCCATCAGAACCGATGTGTGTGGAACTGAGTTTGGACAGACTATACCAAGTTGAAAACCTTGCACCCAGATTTGTGAAACTGTACCCCAGCATTGAACCAGGTTTTGTAAAATGTTGACATATTGTCATTTTATAGAGTAATTTGCTTATTTAATTAACCTGTTAATTAGTAATTTTTTGTCACTTACATTTTGAAATTCATTTCACAGACAACTCTGTCTACAAACCTTACGGTGGCGGCAAAATGGAATCAAGTTGAAGACACGAACTAAACGACATCCTTCTTTGGCTTAAATGAAATTGCATTAAATGACTTGAAATTTACTGCAATAAAACGTTTCATCTGCAAACTACTTTCTTGTTTAATTGCATCAGCAAACAAGGATCGAGATCACAAATGAAATCAGTGAGAAAACATTTTTGACATTCTGAGTTATGAGGTTGAATTAAAAACTGAGACATTTTAATCGTAAGAAAGACATCATAATAATTAAATAATAATAATACAAATAATAATAATAATAATAATAATATAAGTAAACAAATAAACAAATCAAGGTTTTTACTGGAAAGAAATGTTCTGCCTTTACGGTCGTTCTAAAACTGATTTAATTTTTATGTAAAGGCATTAAGTACTTTGAAAGAAAATATTTATTTATTTATTTTATTTATTAGACACAATTGAAGGGCCCAATTGGACCACTAACACAATTGCAAGAGAAAACAAAAGACATCGACCGGCATGTACACAGGGGCAGCATATACAATAGATTAAATGTAATTTAAGTAGTGGCTAAAGTCAATGTCCCGTATTACAGCGTTGAAGCAGGAGACCGTGGTTGATTTAACGACATCACCTGGCAATGCGTTCCATGGCTTTACGATTCTATTGAAAAAAGAGAATTTAACAATGTCTATAGAATAATTACTTTGTTTAAGTTTAAGACATTTTAAGACATATATTTTTTTATTTATTATTAAATTATAGTTACTTTATTTATTTGATTAAATAGATAAATATTGTAAAAGGTCTACGCTTCTCAAAATTGTTGCGGGCAAGCATGTTAAAATAAATATATAAAAAAATGCAATCAACTTTTACTCGGTTGTTTTTATTACTGGAGCGTAACTCTTCTATTGCTGGAATACCGGCATGGCCTTAGCTTGTCAGAAGGACAGTTACTTACAAATCGTGAGCATTTCATGAAATCATTAAAAGTGAATGTGTCGATTTTGCGGATGTTTGACTGCAGTATTTTATGCTGCTTGTTGCGGGCTCCGGTTGTCATAATCGGCAGCGTTTTACATTGTTATAACATTATTTGTTAATGCATGCATTATTTTGTGCTATGTCTGCTAATAAATTTATAGAAAAATAAGTACTCTTCCAAACTTTTCTATTTCTGATGGTAAATCAAAGTGGTATTTCAAGTCTAGTAATTAAATTAAAGTAACTATGTCTAATTATTATTTTTTTTTAGCTTACAGCTAATGTCAAAACATGTAACAAAGCTACAAATGAAATATTGGTTGATGGCAAGAAAGTTAAAATCGATGGATATGAGGTTGTTTTGACTGATACTGTACTTTTTCCTGAAGGTGGTGGACAGGTATTTGACTCTTGTTTTGAAGCATTTTTAACCGAATTTAAATGTAACATTTTTTTAATTCATGCAGCCCTCGGATCAAGGAACGGTAAGATTCTTTGTTTCATCACTCAGTTAACATTCTGAAATCATTCGAGAAATAATGGATGTTTAGAGCTTTGCATTTGTAAATAGATCCACATTATAAAAGCATTAATAATCCTAAAATCGACTAATTATAATCAGTTATAATATTATTACTTATTAGTTTATATGGAATCATTATAAGAGTTTAATTGTTGAACATTATGATTGTTGAATTGAATGTGAATTCTCATGACTGAAGCTCAATGGAATTCCTGTTCTGAAAGTGAGCAGAAAGGGAGCTGAGGCAGTTCAGTTTGTTGAAAAAGAACTGAAAGTTGGTGAAGAAGTTGCCATTCAAATTGACTGGGAAAGGAGATGGGACCACATGCAGCAGCACTCGGGTTCGGAATGATTGTTCTCTTGTTTTAAGCTTAATAAATTAATAAATAAATAATACTAATGATAATGATAATAATTGATTTGTTTAATTAATTAATTGATTAATTCTAACTCTGATCCAAGATCTTCATTGTCAATTTTGTTTGCAACCTCTTAGTTTTTTGAACAAGAATTTAAACTTGAAATTACAATTACTTGTTTGTTACTAAACAGGGCAGCATCTCATATCAGCTCTTGCCACCTCCTTGTTTGGATATGACACAACTGCTTGGTGACTGCTCATCAATGATTCGTCAATTATATACAATAGATGTTTCAATTCTATTTTAAGTCAATTATATAAATAATAATTGTATACAAAATTACACTTGTTATGTGTATAATTATATACAATTATTATATACTAAACTATTGTATACTGTATTATAATTAATAGTTGTATAAACAATTATATACAATTGATGATTTAATTCAAGAATGAATATTAATGAATTTGATTGGCTATTTTATGTTTTTAATGCTAAAATAATTTAATTATTCTAATTAGTTATTATAGTTTTTATGTACTGCAATTATTTTAGTGACAGAATGATTAAAAATCATCGCAGGAATCTTGGGGAAAGAATCTCCTTTGTAGAGCTTGATACTCTGGAGATGTCAGCAGAGCAGGTCAATAAACTGGAGAAGGTTGCAAATGAAAAGATCAGGGAGTCTGTTGCCATGTACTGCAGGGTCATTGAGGACAAGGAGAGTCAGGAAGTTGATGAGGTTGTTTTAATTTAATTTTAATTTTATTTTAATTTAATTTTAATTTTATTTTAATTTTATTTTAATTTTATTTTAATTTAATATTATTCACAAATATTTGTTCTTTGACATGTTTGATCACCTTCGTGACGACGACATTGTTATGCTTTGATAAATATAATTAATCATAATAATTTTAATGATTTTTCTTAAAATAATTATAGCAACAATCAATTCTGTCAAAAATAGAGCAAAAACGAGTTTAGTGGTTTATTCTTGTCTTAGAGAAGATGTAATGCAAGGACATATGAATCTGAGTTTTGAAATGAAATGTTGTTTGCAGATCAGATGCAGAGGACTGCCAGATGATCACGAAGGTCCGATAAGAGTGATAACAATCGAGGGTGTCGATGTCAACTTGTGCTGTGGAACTCACGTTTCCAACCTCAGCCATCTGCAGGCATGTTTGTTACTTTTTATTTCTGTGATTATCATTATTACATTCAGTGTGTCGAATTTATGTGGTTATCGGTGTTACATTTTGCGGTTGATGGTAAACAAATAACATAACAAAAATAAAGTAACAAATCAATTTTCTCTTAAACATTCGTTTTGCAGCATATCGATGCTGTATCTAAGTGCATATTATTGGTTTTAATATTTTGTCATTGAAATGATATCATTTATTGGAAAAGTTAAAATTATATTTATTTCCATATGACCTCATTTAGGCTATAAAGTTGCTTGGAGTTGAAAAGGGGAAGAAGGGAAAGGTGAACCTGACATTCTTGGTTGGCGAAAGAATCCTCAATTACGTTTCCACACTTTATGAAAAGGAGAAGGTCTTCACTTCATTGTTGAAGTTTGTTTCAATTTATTAGTGTGAGGACAGCTTATTAATTAGTTTATTAAGCACCATCGTCATCTAAAGTCTTCATCGCTTCAATAACAATGATAATAATATCTTTACCACTGAAATACTCAAATAAGGAAGCCTTCATTTATCACCTGTTATTTCAAAAGGGGACACCCGGATGATCATGTGAGCCTGCTACAAAAAGTGCAAAATTCTCTCAAAATTGCTCAGAAGGTAAATATTCAGAGGTGACTTCTTTGTGATGAATAAAAACAATAACATTAACAACCGAATTATAAGTAGCTTGAAAATTGTAAGAAATCTCATATATATTATTTAAATTGATGCTTACAATCATACAGTAATTTATTTAACGTATCTTTTACTCAATCCAAGTTCAGTTTGTTCAGAGATATTTGAGTGGTTAATGAATTGAAAAATTCATTCATTCAAAATTATCTTTGGAGAACATACAAAAATGAACTGAGAATGATGTGCAAATGTAAATGTGGTGAACTTGTACAGCAACATAATAATTACATCGTATGTGGGAATGCCAACCTGATATCATCATCATCATCACTGTTATTATTGTTATTAATTATTATTATTTTTCTTAAATATTTTCTTTTATTTTTACCTTAATTCTGCATTTCTTGACCTCTTAGAATTCTTTGACTCTGCTCAGAGAAGTTGCAACATTTGAAGCGACAAGGTTAAAGACAATGATCACTAAACCACAATACTTCTTCCTACACAAGTGAGATATTAATATACAATGTAATTATATTATTACAATTATCTCGTAATAATAATAATAACAACAACAACAGCAATAATAATAATAATAATAACAACAATAATAATAACAACAACAACAGCAATAATAATAATAATAATAATAATAATAACAACAGCAGCAGCAACAACAACAACAACACTACCACCACCAACAACAACAATAATAATAATAGTTATGGCAGTAAACTTGATAAAATTATCCATCAGATTTAATTTATTAAATGCCTTAAATTTGTAAAGCTATTTGCAGTTTTTATATCATACATTGAAATCATTGTGTCATCATGATGCTTATCCGAGTCATCATAATTATTAAGTCTTGGTTGATTTATATTATTTAATATTGTTTAGGGATTTCTTTGTGGCATGTTTTGATTTGCATCATTGACAACATTATTGAGTTGATGTTGTTGTCCAAGCATGTTGATAATAACAACAACATCGACTATGATAATATTAATGTACAGTAAAACCTCTTTATAAAGAACGTCTCTATAATGAAATATTCGTTATAACAAAACTGCTTAACCCTGCAAAATCTTTTCCATAGTTTCTGTGTTAAAAATATTCTCAACAAAGAATTTTCTCAATAACCAATCAATGAAAAGCATCTTGTCCCCATATTTTGTAAACTCTCAAAATGTTTTAAAAACTTAAATTTCTATCTTAGAAAAATAGCTAAATATTTGTACTTTGTATTATATTTACTATTCAGAAGCTTTTAAAAACAAAAGTTTGGTTCACTTTATGCCTTTGCTGTTTTGATTTTAAGGCACTTTAGCAATAACGCCAGGAAAAATAAAAAGAAAGAGAACAAGCATAGATTTAAAAACAGAAGTAAAATTTTTTAAGGATGTTGAACAAATTGAAAAATATCTTGTGGTTGTCAGAACTAGGGAGACATCAGCAAAAAGTTTAAAATCAAGCCATTAGCAGTTTCTAGGATCATTAAAACTAAATAAAAAAATTATCAAGGCTGATGAAAATGATGATGCTAGGTGTAAATTTAAACAAAAACAAATTATAGACTTAAGCAGATTCCAACTTTTTAGTTTTTTGAAAAAAAATGTTTATGTTATTTTTTAATTCTTAAAATTGATTATGAAATAAATGTTAAAATGTAATAATTCAAAGAAAAAAAGCTTTTATGAAAATCTTAATTAATTTACGTTTTCTAAGAAACTCCGTATTGCAAAATTTTCCATAACAAATTACGATTTTTTGTGGTCTCTGTGATTTTGTTATAGAGGGATTCTATTAACATTGTAATTAATTAAATATTATTAACAATTCAATAAATGAAAATAATGTGAAATGAGATTGACAATTTACTCGTGCAGAAAGGAAGGAGACAATGAATTTATGAACATCATCTCGAACGAAGTCGGCGAGGTTCGTGTTTCGAGTCGTTGGAAGAAATAAATTACAATTTTTGTTTCCTTCTTTCGTTCCAGGATGTTTGTTTTGTAACTAACGACATTCGTTCTTGAATTATTTATTCAACATCTTAAGTGTGCATTTGAACAAATTCACGACTTCAGATGTGTATTCAACATCTTGTCATAAATTTATATTTTAACAGATTAAATTTTATTTGATTTGATTTTATTTCTCAACATTTCCTCAGGAAATCTTCCTGTTCCTGACGACGGGAGATGAAAAAGGATCGGGTTTGTTCCTCGTGTCGGGAAAACCAGAAGATGTCAAACAATTGGGACCAATGTGAGTTTACTGTAATCTAGTTCGTTGGTCACTTATTTTATCTTATTTTACCATATTGTATATTATTGTATCTTATTTCATCTTATTTTATCTTCAATGATGTTCATTGATGAGGATGAATACTCGTCATTTATTTCTCGTGACCTGTTGTTTGAATGTTCATTGATAACCTGTTGAGTTCTTCATGATTTATGACTTTTTACAATTTAT
Organism: Whitmania pigra; assembly: GCA_021613335.1. Lineage (NCBI taxonomy): Eukaryota > Metazoa > Annelida > Clitellata > Hirudinida > Haemopidae > Whitmania > Whitmania pigra. The sequence continues at coordinate 3,323,784 of JAJTWR010000260.1, forward strand.
TGTTATTATTATTATTACTCTTTTTGTTGTTGTTATTTTTTAATTAACTGATTACTGCTGATTAATATTAATTATTTATTATAATAATACTTATTATATTCATTTAAGCTTTATAGATTGTACATGAGGGGCTCATTTTAATCCAGGGTTGCTGAGCTATTGGAGGGTAGAGGTGCTGGCAAGGGTTGCAAATATCAAGGCAAGGCTGGTTCCTTATCGAAGAGAGGTGATGCAGAACGACTGATATCCGGCCATTTCTCGGATAAAAAATCTCCCTAAGAATCTCGCTTTGAACATTGAAAGCCTTTCTTAAAGTCTACAATCTTTCTTCGAAATGACAAGATGCGTCTAAACAATGCGTGATTCGTTCGAACAATAAAAGCTAGATGATGAGTTAAATAAAATCTTGGTTGTTACGCATTTCATAAATCTATTAATTAATCGTTTCCATCGACGTGAGGCGCTTTGTTGGCGAAGGGAAAAAAGTAGAAAAATATACGCTGGAAGTTGCCGTCACTGAGCTCTCGATTGGTGAACCGTTGCCATGGTGAGCGATCTCAAAGGGTTGCATAATGTTAAATAATCTTACGACTACATCGTCGACGTCGTCACTGCTAAACTAGTCAGTGCAGGGAATAGTGGTACGATGAGTACAATGAGTAAGACAATGTGGCTGAGTCTCTTGCACTCGGGAGTCGAGGAGGGAATTCTGAACTTGGAGTATCGCTCGTTGTGTCTGTTGTTGAAGAGTCTGGACGAGGGGGTCTGAACCATGGGGCTCTTGTAGGGGTTGCTGGGTTGAAGGGGCAGACCGTACGGTGGGTATCTTTCTGTGAATGACTGTTTATTTTATTTAACTGAGGAGGAGATATTTTGAAATAAATTTTAATATCCATCAACAATAAAAATATAGTATACATTGAACTAAAATATAGATAGTAAAGATAGCATTTAACAATAAATCTAGTTGTAATAAAACCTACAAAAAATGAATATTCATACTTTAATAAATAAATAAGCAAATGAGGCAGCTATTTACTGACCAAGTAGGACCGAGCTGTTGCTTGATCCAATGACATTCTTAGCTTCGATGTGATATTTTCTGAAGGAGTTGTGTCTGACATAGGCCAGAATCAACTGGATGACCAGAACGTTGTCGTCTCTCACCTGTGGAAATTTCCACCTCATTGTTGAGCGCTATATAACGTTTCAATTGGCGCCTCCTTTTACGCGAACAAGTGCACGATATCATCCATCAATTCATCGCTTTCAGCGGTGTTTATGAGAACGAACAGAAATTATTTTAGACAATAATTGAGTGAGTAATGACTATGAAACCTTATACTGGTTTGCAATTCGATATAATTTTTATTCCAAAATAGGGGTCGTTTTAATAAAATTTAGTTTCGTTTCTAATAGGAAGGAGTAAATAAAATGGGCTGTTGTCACAAACATCGATGCCACCAATATCATCAATGATGTTATAATTATCATTAATATCGTCTTATCATCGTTTCACCAACGTCATCACACCAACATTATGATACCTGAAACTTTTCAATTTACTTCAATTTAAAGTCGTTAAATAATAAACTGTGCAACTCATTGTTAGTTTGATCTTACTTACATTCATTGATAATAGTCTAATAAAAATAACAATAATAACTAATACGTCAATTAAACACCAGGAAATTACATAATACAAAAAAAAAACATTCGTGTGATAATGGTTGCCAATGACGACAATGATGTTAAAATGTAAATTCGCATTGGAGGCCACTTTAGAGCCTCGAAAGCGTTAGTGATGTTAGTTATGTTAGTTATGTTAGTTCTATGAGGATCCATATGAACAGGTCTTACTCACTCATGCAAAGTGTAGAGAAGCCTGTGATCATTTATTTTAATAATTTAACTTACATCTGAGTATCCCCTATACATCCTACATTTTTTATATTTTTAGATGGTGATAAAAAGCCTTTGTTCTAAACGGTTTGTGTGTCAAATAAATACATGTTTTTATTACTCTTTTATAATTCTAATACTCCGAGTTATTAAATGCTGCTGAAAAATCAAACCATTTTTCATTCAAAATGCGTCAGGAAGCTCGTATTGAATTTATACAGCTTTTCAATTATCATCAGATATCAGGGGTCATAGGTTAATCGAAAAGGCCAAAGACCAACCCTGACGAGGATGGTATAGTCGTTGTTCCTTTCGTTGCTCGTCATGGTCGTGCCGTTTGAGTCGATGACCCAGTACAGGGTACCCAGGTCAGGTCGGGCCCGAACCGAACATTGCAATGTCACGTTGATGTCCCCCAACCGAGCTGTTGCGGGTTCGCATTGGATTATCGGAGCATCTGTTTAGTTGATGACAGGAAATTAAACCGTTTTTATTTACCCTCGGCTTTGTGCCAGACAAACGACCGGTCGTTTTTAGCCCGGCAATGATGTCGCGAGCATTATACCGCAGGAAATATTATTCTAATAATATTAGAATCGAGAATTACGACACATCATGAGAAGGACTGATGGAGGAAGAAATTTTTCCTCCTTTTCTCTTTTTTCAGAGAGTCATTAATTCGTTTGAAATTCCACACGGGAATCTCGATAATTAACCATCACGGAGCTTACACGGAGAAATAAAAACATGCAGACTCTGATTAGATCGAGAACCATCACGCCTTTTGTCCGACAGAATGTTCGCATTGGGTCCGACTCAAATTAACTCGAATTAAAAACAAAGCAAAACAAATACAACTTTTTTTTCTGAATTTCAGACTCACAAAAGACATTGATCAGAAGTTCAGTCCAGTTTGGTTGGTGAATTCCTGGCTCAACGGAACATTTGAGAATCTTTTGGTCGTCCCTTTCGCGAAGTGTCAGTTTCAACCATCTTGTTACGGAGCAGAACATGATCCTCAGACCCGGTGTTCCGGACATGGAAGTTGTTTCCTGAGACGAGGATGATTTTTCCATGAGCACATTGTTGTTTCAGTTGTTGTTGTTTGTTGATGTTGTTGATGTTGATGTTGCTGTTGCTAATGTGTGTTATGCGTATTGCAATAATTCAATTAATTATGTTAGACTTCATAATTTTATGGCAAGAAATCTTTATCATTTAAAAAAAATCAGAATTCATTTTTTTTCTAAATTGATTTTTATTTCAACAGTACATGTAGTCATGAATAAAAAGCTTTTAATTTTAGCAAATGGATTTTATTCGACATAAATGAGATCTCTGCTCTTAATTTTCCGGCTAAAAATAGTGTCCATGATATCGCGGATTATTTGTTCTGCTAGGGTTGTGACGGACAGAAATGATAAATCTTCCTCGTTCCTTCCCGAGAGTGGACATTTATCGCGCACTAATTTAGTTTCGCGGGATAATAATTACAAGGAGGACACTTTAATATGCTCCTTATTAATAAAACCACTCAAATGAGCTGAAAATGGGAAACAAATGCTCGCAAGGTTGGGTGTCTAAAGTGTGGTCTTAGCACATTATCGTAATCTTATTATCTAATTATTAATTATCAAATCTTAATGTTGCTATAGCATCGTTTTTAAATGATGGGTTATCTTGAATGCCGAAGATATTTTTATAATGCAAATTATTACATTCAAAATGATAAAAAACTAACAATTTTCAATTTTGTGCGAATATTCAACAACCTGATTCGATATTTTGAAAGCAAACGAAGTTGCCTTCATAAATGCCTGAAATTGCAATTGAAACAATTTCCACCAATGCACCCGTGAAACGATGGTATGTGACACAAACGAACGCGAAATGGCGTTGAAGACTTTTTAACCTTTTGCATATCTTCAACATTTCGCTTGTCACATTAATTATCAGGATTAACTAAATAATTATAGCTTAAATAGTAACTGACCATTTAATGATTAATTTTTTTTTTGCGGCATTAAAATAAAAGGAACAGCTTCAAGTGTTTCCGAAACTTCAGAAATTCGAATAAGGGTCTGCAACTAAAAAGCGGGTACAAACGTCTCATTGAATGCGACCTTCAGCTTTCTTAACCAACGCTCAAGACAAACATTACAACTTCCGCCCACACTCATTTATAATTTTTCCTCCAACGAATTTTTATGTCCTGCCGTTTTTCACCGAGCACACAATTTCAACGTCATTTAGCTTTCCGCTTCGAATTTTTCATGTCGCCGATATTTTGTGAGTCAATTTCCTTTGCATAAAATTGTAAAAAAAAAATCAGACATCTACTTAGTCAGAAGAGGCATTCCTCCGCCTTGTTCGGTGTCTAAGATAAGATGATCAATTGTACTTGATGATGATCAATTGTACTTACTTGATGATGATCAATTGTACTTAGTTGATGATGATCAATTGTACTTAGTTGATGATGATCAATTGTACTTGATGATGATCAGTTGTACTCACTTGACTCCACTGAGGTGCAGAGGAGAGATCGAATTTGCCGAGATGGAAGGTGACCGGTGGAGCAGGACACGTGGTATTGGAAATGCACTGAAATATCTTCGCCTCGTTTTCTGTCACCGTTATGGAGGAAGGCTGGTTTGTATCGTTTCCTTGGTTGGACGCGGTGGTGGTGGTGATTCTCAAAGAGTACAAAACCCCTGTTTAGATCAAATAGCGATGTAAATCAGCCAAGAGGAAAAAGAAGTAGAAGAAGAAGAAGAAGCGAATTTCTGAAGTGGGGTTAATAGCCAGCTCATAAACTTAAGACTGCCAAAGAATGGACCATCGCAAGTGCTTTTCTGGTGCATCTCTGAATGAAAGTAACACCTGCTAATTCGTGATGGCATCAAAGAGCGCACATCTTCCTTTAATGCATCGCTCTCTAAAACTCCTTTCATCATTCTCTTCGTCTTCTTTCCATCGCGACGAGAATGGAAACTGCATCCTTTCGAACTGCATCCACTTTTCATCACCAGATATCGTTTTGCAGACATCTTTGAACCTAAAGAACCTTATTTGCCATGCACAAAGCTTTTGCACGCTGAGTGAATTAACGAGTCACAATCATTCCCGTGAAAGAGTTACGACGAAAATGAATCATTTTTGGTGCGAAATGACGACAACTCTGCGATAACAATGACCATTGCTTTCCATTCAACCTACCGTCCACGTTGAGGACGTGTGTGACGTGATTGAGGACCGTAGATTGTTTTCCTCTTACTTCACAAGTGTAGTTGCCGGCGTCTTCGAGTTTGACGTCTGAAATTTATACAACGCTTATTACAGAAGCGCTGTCGTGATTAATAACGAGAATGTATTGCACTAATACAAATACAAATACAAATACTAATACTAATACTAATACTAATACTACTACTACTACTAATAATAATAATACTAATACTAATACTACTACTACTAATAATAATAATACTAATAATAATAATAATAATAATAATAATAATAATAATAATAATAATAATAATAATATTAATAATAATACTAATAATAATAATAAGAATAATAATAATAATAATAATAATAATAATAATACTGATAATAATAATAATAATAACAATAATAATAATAATAATAATAATAATAATATATAATAATAATATAATAATATAATAACAATAATAATAATAATAATAATAATAATAACAATAATAACAATAATAATAATAATAATAATAACAATAATAATAATAATACTGATAATAATAATAATAATAATAATAATAATATAATAATAATAATAATAATAATCTAATAATAATAATAATAATAATAATAATAATAACAATAATAATAATAACATTATTAATAATGAATAAGGCTTCTTTTTCTTTTACTCGTAAACCTTTTCAACTCCTGTAATTGTACAACAAATTATCTCACCTTTTATTACCAGTTTGACCGTGTAGCAATTGCTCTGCCCTGCCGAGAATGACAGAGAGAACCTTTTAGAGGCGGCAAACGGATGCTGTATAACCCCTTGGATGTTAATCCTCGACTTCTCCGAGTGTTGAGTCTTTTCCCAGATGATGGGGTTGTTAAACATCTCGTATCCCTTCATGTGGAACTCGCACTCCATGCCCACTTCTTTACCCACTTCGGCTCTCTTAAGCTGGGACTTGGAGAGCATGGTGACGACGAACGGATGCAGGGATAAAGAAAGGTTGGCATCCGACCTGATGTAGGATTGGAGGGCGCTGGTCTCTCCTAGAGAAATAAACACAAATAAAGATCCAGTGATGAGCATAGCAGACGAGGAAGCAATTAATCAAACACGTCAGAAGAATGCATAATTCCTCTCCGGGCATACATTGGCCCGGTTGTTTTATCATCATTTGGAAAGTGGAGTCGGTCATTAGGCGAGTTTGCCTCGTCCATCAAGTCCTGCCTGTTTGTCGTCCCCGCATAAAACAAACGATTCCAACAACTGAACAATTAAGCTCTCAAGTTCGTTTCTTCTCGATTCGGAGCCTTATTTTTTTGCGGAGGCATTTTAGAATTTAATTGCTTTATGAAAAGAGAGCGTGCTCAGGGCGTCAAATGAAAGATAATTCCTTCTACTCGTAGGACGGAGAGTGCCGTCCACCGTAAGAGGCCGTGATATCTTTTATCGCTCCGTGATAGGCTTCAGTGGAATCCTCGCTTCGGGTCGATCCGCACACTCCCCGTGGCAATGAATTAGAGGGCCTGAATGACAAATTATTTTACAGAAACAACTCTCCAAACAAGACAGGAAGAACGCAGAATAATGGTGATGGCTTTTTCTAGGTGCTTCGAATTGTGTGCTCATTTGCCCCCGCTCGATCATTTTTATCGCATTCTTGATTAATGGGCATAAACGATCCCCTCTTTTTAAACTCATTTGCATGCGGGTTGCATCTCCGTTGTTCGGAACACTTGTACGGGTTTAAGAGGCTTTCTGTGTGTAGACTGTTCGTCATCCACCCAGAAAACATTCACCTGGAAAGAAGTGCTCTGCTCCAGTTGTATTTTCATTGACATCCGGAGACACTTGTCACAATTAAGTTAAGCTCTGTACCAAATGTACCAGCTACGTTCGAATATCACAGCCTCGGGATCGAAAATTTCCTCCGCAGAAGAGCGTTTAAATGAATGAACGTTCGTGCGCTAATAAGCTTTGTTCCATCACAACATAAATTCACGCCTCTGTGCGGAGACACCAGGAATCCGACGAATCCATGGAAATAAGTGAAACGAACGTGGCTCGCTTTTCTCGGATTGTGTCATTCATGGTTTCGGGGCGCCAAATGAAGTCCCCTTCACAGTCCAATGTGGACGTCATGAGTCGTGGTGCTGCAAGGGGCAGCATCTGTTTTTGTTCGTCGTTTTTATTTTCGCTCGATTTTAACGGACGCAGAAATGAGAGACAGCAGCAGAGCGCGTCTTCATTTCGTGCGAAGACAAACAAATTTTATGACTCTCGATAATCCTGCCGCACGGGACACTGGCTTCCCTGTTGTTTTAGGATGGCCCTCGTCCTTTCGATGAATTTTTAATAAAAAGCTGAGATACTTTGCACCGTCGAAGCATAAGGTTGCCTCATTTGAAATTGAATTAGAATTCAATTGCTTGGCGGAAGAAAGTGCCCGGGTGTTATTTTGAGGATCAATCTTCCTCGTGGCCGACTCCTTTAAGGAGACACGTTCGATCGCTTGAGACGATTTACAAGCAACGTGCTCAGATGGAGAGATAGCAGTTTGCATAGCTTATTTCTGGGATTTATGTTCTTCGTTGACAGGATGAAACATTCCCGTTTGATTCTCGTGATTTCTTTTAATGCACAGGTTTGCGTTTTATTCCAAGATTGCCTCTGTGCGTGCAGACGCCGACGTCAGACGACAAAAATAAATCGCCTGTGTCACTTCCGTTGTGCAAACAATAAATTCTACTTTGTTGCAGGTTAGTCATGCTGCTCGGACGTTTGTATCAACAGAGTCCGATCATGCAAATCCGACGAAATGCAAAGGGCGTGCTTACTTGGCTACATATCAGTCGCACAATGACAAGTTATTATGATATATTACGACAAAGGTTCCAGGAAATATTCGTATTTCAATTAACTGATTTCAATTTTACGATGGATTCAATGAATTGAGAAAAGCGCAAAATATTCATAGAGAACTGCCCATTGGAAAGTTGAATCCAATTCCCAAGGTATTCTTATCAACGTGTGCTCAGTCACAGAAGTCTGAATAGAGTGGAAAAGTTTCTGAAAATTTCTGAAACATTAGCCTACCCAGAAAGAAGAAGCTTTGACTGAAAGATCTACATTCACCTCGGAATCACTCAATCGACATTTTCCCGGCCTCTTTTGATCTTCTTTCAAATCTCTGCAGACTCCCGCTCATGCTTTGCCATCGTCTGCTTGTCACTTGAACGAAAAACGACATCGTTGCTGCTTTCAATTTCTTCATCATCTAGAACTCTGTAAAATGAAGCTCCATTCAAAACCTTACATTCTGATTCCGATGCAAGACCTCCTTCTTTATTTTGTGTCGAATGTCGAAAGATTTAATGAGTGGTTAAGAATGTAAATTGAAAGAACATTCTTTGAACGATTAATGATGATTTTTTTTATGAAATCTCGAATTTGGTCTGCAAATGCACTGCACTGAGAAGCTTTTCGGATTTTTATTCGATCAGATTTTCACTTCTAAGCTAAGAGAACGATAAACAATATGATTGGATCGTGGTTGGCTTAGTATCGAGAGTTTAACTTA